>CM034237.1:49594256-50794256 GCA_019916065.1 Vitellaria paradoxa | reverse complement strand
GCAATTTGAAACAAAAGAACCCTTAAATCAATGGCTTGGTTAAAAATAAAACTGTCTCTATTTCATTTTGAACGTAACAAAGCGCTGCATGCATTCTAATTACAAGGTTTGAATGAGACATAAATATAATATTAGCTTTGTTAAAACTGTCTATTTGGGATGGACCTATTCCCAACCCAAGGGCGATGGGAGAAAGAGAATGGGAGTTGCTTTCAACCGTTGATGTGTACATGGAACTCTCGCGTGGGATTTATTCACAAAGAATTACACAATCAGTAGTCGAAACTTTAACTGCGAATTTGGAGAGAAGCCATAATAGCCACACTGCTTATATGATCACATGGCCTGATTAATCAACCGATGATCTTCCTCAAACAACCGGGCGATCTGTCAACCAGGTAATTAAGAAATAAAATAAAGGAAAAATAAAAAAAATTATTTCCCTTTCTTTCTTTATTTGGATCTTAATTTTGTACCCAAAAAAAATTGTAATTAATTTTTGCCTAAGACCAAATTCGTAAATAATTAAACCCACAATAATAATTAATCCTTAAACTGATGTTACTTATGTTTGCTTGCAAATTAAGTACTAAAAAAACAATTATATTCTTAGAATCTAATATTACTTGCGTAAGCAAGTTTCAAAATATAGTCCGCATTCATAAATGTTACTCTTTGTATTTTACTAAAGTGGGGATATTTACATTCTTCCGCTAGTTTCTTCACTCTACAATAACTTTAATAAAAAAAAAATATAAAATAGAGTAAGTTAATAAAGGAATGCATTTACCACATCCCTTTTATTAAATTATATAATAACAAGTGTCATATTGTGGTGCATTGCTTGTATAAGAAATCATTACACCGGCCATATATTAAAATTAAACTCATACTTTGAAGACTCACTGAGTTTGAGTGACTCAACTCAAAACAAAATCGAGTTGATTAGGAGTTTTCAACATTCCACTTGACAAAGTTAATGAATTAAATTGGATTTTAGTGCGTATAGGGATGTCAATGGGACGGGTACACGAGAGTACTTGATTCTATCGAATCGATAAAACTCATTGGGAAATATCTTAATGAGATTGGGAGGGATTTGAGATTAAAATTTAATATCCGTGCGGGTTTGGGATTTTTCAGTAGGATACTCGATACTCAATACCCGATACCCGATATTCGTTTATACTTATAAGGTACCCGGTACCCGATACTCGTAGGGTAGGATACCTGTAAAGTACCCATTTAATAAAATAATATATATATTTATATATTTACATACAATTTTATCCCTAAAATAAAATTTTTGAACTTTTTAAGTCAAGATCGTTTGTGCTTTGTTGGCAACTGCTCTTACCTTTGTTGGGATAATTTATTTGGATTTGTTTAATTTATGATTTGTTATGTGTTATTTTCACATGTCATAGATTGTTCCAACTTCCATATTAGGTTTGAAAGTCCTTTATAAAATGTGATTCTTATTATATTGTTCCAGCGGAATGCTCTTATGTATTTTATACGTTTATTTCTACTATTTATACTATATTTCTTTTACATTAAAAAAAAAAACTTGGAGGTCATTTAACTAATGAATTTGTTTAATTTAATAAATTTAATATTTCTGTCACTTACTAATTTTTTTTTTAATCTCAAATTGGGTATTTAACAGATACTTAACGGGTAATTTTGACCAATTGAACATAAACAGGTTTTGCAGGTTTGGGATAAGTTTCACGGGTTTGGATGGGACTAGTTTGGGATTCCAACTAAAAAAATAAATAAGTTTAGAACGGTAATAATAAGTAAAAAATAAACAGATTTGATAATGAAATTAATTAATTAGGCAGATACCTTACTCGTTTACATCCCTAAGTGCGTGTTGTAGATATTTTTATCCTCGTCAACTAATATATTGGCGGCAGAGATGCGAAGAAGTCTTGGTTTGTACCGTGTACAATGACTACGTTACTGATCCAAGACTTGGTAGGTAGCCTTGTAAAAGATTTAATAGACTGCAGTTATGCAATAGTAATACTTTGACTAGAAGTAGCCTAAAATCTCATGCTGCATGTACGCGTGAGATTCAGTACTCGTAAACTCTTCCCATTCATTGTCTGCATGCGCTACCTAATTTTAGCAACTATATATATATATATATATTAATGTACTTAATTAAATTAATTGTAAAATAATAATGGATATAGAAAAATTGTTATAAAACATAAGCAAATTTCTAATAGAAATTTAGCAGATAACAAAGGGATCTTTTTTTTCTTTTGTATGTTTAGATACTTGTCTGTTATTTGAAAGAGAGGTAAAGATGGGAATAAAGAGTTTTTACTTTGTCACAACAACTGTTACCTTCAAACAAGTTACGTTGACAACCTTGACGGCCAACCCATGAAAGCTTTTGCTATATATACAAACAATTATATTTTTAGAGAGAGAAGAGTGATAGCAACAATAGTACAATCATGCTGTTATATCGCAATTATTTAATTAGTGAGACTAACGTCAAGATTCAAAGTCGGATTGAGAATAATTAACCCTAAGACTTTTTATTTGACATTTTCTTTATTTTATGTAATTTTTTAACTAAAATTTGATTTTTTTTATTTATTAACTTTTAACCATGCATATTGTTCACATCCCTTAAAAAAATCCAAAAGAAATGTTTCTAAATAGAAAAATTCACATACAGGTGAAAAAATTTGTATAATATTTGGTATTTAGTTTTTGTCATTATTTGCTAGTTTTGTCATCTTGACTCGAATAATGTATGATTACAATTCATTAATATGACTAAACTTTGAATTATGTTTAGTTCGATTTTAATTAGTTTTTATTTTTTTATACTGTATCCTGTACATTTCAGTTTTGAATCGTGACAAGTTAACTTTTGTTTAAAAAGTCAAATTTTTTCACTTGTTCACGAATTTTACTATTTTTAATCAATTTTTTTGTATTTTAATCTATTTTTAATAATATGCCTAACAGTCATCGAATAAAAAAATCAAATCAAACCAATCATTTTCCCACTAGGTGAGGTCGGCTATATAGATTTGTCGACGCTAATTTGATCTGTTTAGGGGCATGTCCTCCGATAAATCTAGGTAGGTTAGGTTATGTTTAATGGTTTCTTTCCAGCTTCTCTTAGGTCTTTCTCTACCTCTCTTACTCCTGACAATCTCCATACTTTCACACCTTCTAACAGGTGCCTCTGCTGGACACCTTCTAACATGGCCAAACCATCTTAATCAGTTTTCTCTCATTTTATCTTCAATTGGTGCTATTCCTACTTTGCCCCTAATCTCCTCGTTCCTAATCCTATCTTTACTTGTAATCCCGCACATCCACCTTAGCATCCTCATCTCCGCAACTGCCATCTTCTGACCATGATTATGCTTTACTGCCCAACACTCTGATCTATATAGCAGCGCTGGTCTAACCGCTACCTTATAATACTTTCTTTTCACCTTGAGGGGGATTTTTCGATCGCACAAAACCCTCGAAGCACTCCTCCATTTGGTCCATCCAGCTTGAATCATGTGACTTATATCAGTATCAATCCCTCCATCTTGTTACACCATAGATCCAAGGTACCTAAATTTATCTTTCTCTACAATCTTTTGTGTGCCTAAACTTACTTCTATACTACTCGTTATCCTACTTTGACTAAACTTACATTTCATATATTCCGTCTTGCATTTACTTAGCCTAAATCCTTTTGTCTCTAACGTATCCCGCCACAATTCTAGCTTAGCATTCACTCATTCTCTCGTCTCATCTACTAAAACAATATCATCTGCAAATAGCATACACCATGGCACCTCATCCTGAATATGTCTTGTAATCTCATCCATAACTAAAGCAAACAAGTATGGGCTTAACGCTGAGCCTTGATGTAAACCAATCGTGATAGGGAACTCATTAGTCTCTCCACCAGTCGTCCGTATAGATGTCATGGCTCTATCATACATGTCCTTTATCACCTCAATATATGCGACACACGCTCTTTTCTTTTCCAATACTCTCCATAGAATCTCCTTAGGAACCCAATCATATGCTTTCTCTAAATCGATGAACACCATATGTAAATCTTTTTGACCTTCTCTATACTGTTCCATTAACCTCCTCAAGAGAAAGATAGCCTCCATGGTTGATCTTCCAGGCATGAAACCAAATTGATTCTCTGAAACGTTTGTTGTTCTTCTTAGTCTTCTCTCAATAATTCTCTCCCATAATTTCATCGTATGGCTCATCAATTTAATCCCGCGATAGTTTACACAGTTCTGAATATCTCCTTTGTTCTTGTATATGGGTATAAGGATACTTTTCTTCCATGCATCAGGCATCTTCTTGCTCTTTAGCACTACATTAAAAAGTTTTGTCAACCAACTTATGCCATCCTCTCCTAAGCACCTCCAAACCTCAATAGGGATACCATCTGGCCCAACTGCTTTCCCATTCTTCATCTTTTTTAATACTTATTTTACTTCTTCTCTACTGATTCTTCTATAAACATAAACTTTAATTCTTCCCTAAAAGTGGTAAACTGCCCCAAATATATGTCACTACTACTGCTTTCGTTAAATAACTTGTAGAACAGTTATCGAATAGAAAAGAAAAAAAAAATTTGGTATAAAAAATTATAAAATTAAAAAAATTAAATTAAAAAAATTGAAAAAACTACTCATTCCCAAACTAACCCTCGCAATAAATGAATAACTAAATACATTTGTTGCATCACCTGCAATTATTACTAGCATTCTCCAGAAAAGAAATAATTAACCTAACAAAAATATATGTTGGGACCAAAAACGTAAATTTACAAGTGATGTAATCTAATTTTATCGGTCAATTCAATAAATCAAAATAAATTAAGGGAAAAAAAAGTGAAAGAACCTATATAAGTAATTTTAAGATATATTCTTATAAAATTTTAATATATATTCTTATAAAATTAAATTAAATAGTAAAGTGCAAAATTTGCACAAGGACATACAAGAGCAGTGTTCTTTTTCATTGACAAGATAGAAAATTATATTAAAACATTGATCTACTGAAGAAGTATACTCACCCCAAACAAAATTAAATTGATTAGAAATGAAAAAAAAAAAAAAATTGCATGGCCATGCAGTTGCGTTTATATTAAAATGGTACAGCCGTACAGGAGTAATTATTAATGAAGTATATTAAGTTGATAAATATTCGAATTCGTGATCTAGTGCGGAACTAATATCAATTCTGGTTTGGCAAATACCCAAGAGGCCCAAGACATGGAACAAGTTGATTCAGCCAATGTTTAAGTTCTGTTTGGCCATTTCAAGGTTTTACTTGTTATTTTATTTGAAAGTCAATCAACCGCAAAACGGTTTCTGATGAGAATGTGAGATCGATCATGGAATATTCAAATACTGAAGAAATTGTCAAAGCATTTGCGTCCATTCAAAGTGTTGAACGGCAGAACCTGTCAAGTACTGCAACCTCTATGTATATATACATATATGTAGCCTCTCCCTCCAACACAATTCAATCCACTACATCCACCAAAGCCTAAACTCCATTCCCAGATCAAATATCTCAATCTCAGCCACAAAAAAAGAGCAAGAAAACCAAGGTGATATATATACGTATTCTTTCAAGTTTGATTTACACTGCAATTCTTCAAGCCAAAACCAAGAAAAGATGGCCACTTTTCGAGCCTCGAGTGCAATGTGTTCATCATTTTCTTCGTCTTCGCCATGTTGCCGGAGAGACCTGATCAAAGCTACCATCAACATGCCCAAACTCAGGAATAGTACTCTCTCGCTTCCCAAGCTCACAGCAAGAGGTTTGGTGGAGGAGTTGGAATTAAGAAGTGTTTTCACAAATACAAGCACGACCCTCGTTGAAAAATCACCTAATAACTCTCCCATCAGTACCAAGAATTCTCCCAAGGTTTCAGATCCAAGGGTCATGGAGGAGCTTTACGCGATCATGGAGGCCGTCGCAGATAGGGTGGAGATGCATAAGAACATTGGTGAGCAAAGAAGCAACTGGAATAGCTTGCTCTTAACATCCATTAATGCAATCTCTCTCACAGCTGCAACAATGGCTGGAATTGCGGCTGCAACTGCAGGTGGTGGAGCTCCTCTTGCCGGACTCAAGCTCTCTTCGACTTTGTTATATTTGGCAGCTACTGGGATGCTGGTGATCATGAACAAAATTCAACCATCTCAGCTTGCTGAAGAGCAACGAAACGCTGCTAGGTTGTTCAAGCAAATTCACGAAGAAATTCGCACAACCATATCGATTGGCAACCCAACCATGCACGAAGTAAAGGATTTTATGGACAAAGTTTTGGCACTTGACAAGGCCTACCCACTTCCTTTACTCGGCGCAATGCTTGAAAAATTCCCGGAAACTATAGAATCAGCTAGGTGGTGGCCTCAACAGCGACGAAGGCGAGGGACCAGACTAGGTGGGAGGAAGATCAATAGGAATGGTTGGGACTCAAAGTTGGAACAGGAAATGGAAGAGATAGTTGGAGTTTTAAAGAGGAAGGATGAGGCAGACTACTTGAGATTGGGAGGAAAAGCTTTGAAAATTAACAAGGTATTAGCCATATCTGGCCCTTTACTAACAGGTCTAGCAGCCATTGGATCTGCTTTTGTGGGATCCCCTGTTCATGGATCATGGGGTGTGGTGCTTGGGGTTGTTGCTGGATCGTTGTCAAGTGTTGTGAACACATTCCAGCATGGTGGACAAGTTGGAATGGTTTTCGAGATGTACAGGAGCAATGCTGGTTTCTTTAGGCTCTTGCAAGAATCCATAGAATCAAATTTGAGGGAGAGAGAGGTGGAGAGACGAGAGAATGGGGAATTGTTTGAAATGAAGCTGGCTTTGCAGCTGGGAAGGAGTCTGCCAGAACTAAGAGACCTTGCAGCTTCCTCTTCAATGGAAGGGGCTGACATCAAAGAGGAGTTTGCAAGCAAACTTTTCTAACTTTTTTTTTAATCAAATAATTCTTAAGTACATGCAACACTAACTTTAGTTGCTGGTAGAGTTGTACGTAGTTCTGTTTATAGACTGCTAATTCCATTCATTTATTCATTAATTGTAAATAGAAGATTAATGTACAGTTTTCACAATTGAATTATTCAAGTGGGTTTCTTAGTATTTGCAAATTAATGTGAGAGTGCGAACTGCTTATTGAGTAATATATGTTCTTCGATTAAATTTAATTTAGAATAAATGATGGGTTAAGTGTAACGCCTTCATTGGATGTCAAAACATAAACTAGATAGCTAGCCACATAATACTGCAACCAATAAAACAGTCAAAACAATTTGTTTAACATGGAATGCAGTACCAGCCAAAGAGAAAGATCTATCACATTATCAAATTGTAAAGAATTTCATTCGTCAGCCTGTTGCCTCAGATGATTACTGCTCAATTTAGGAGTCCATTCTACTATCCTGGAAAACTCTGTCTCACACCCATATTGGTGTTGGATCGATTTTGATGATCATGCATATTACATCATAAAGTTGCATATATCTATATATATATATATTAAGCCTTCGTTTGGAATAAAAAAAAATTTTGAAAAACGGTGAAAAATACTAAAAAATACTATTTGCTTCACTAAATATACTAAAATTTTAACTAGTAACTTTTGGTAAAAAAAAAAAATCAAAAATTACTAAAAATTATCTCCGAACACTCTCTTTATTGGTAATCATTGAGCTAGATTAATTAATTTAAGTCAGTTTGATTTATATATATATATATATACGTACACGTCTATGCAAATTAAGTGTGATTTTCAATCAAATTATTCCCGTGAGTGTAAATAATAATGAAGTATACAAGAAATACGTAATTAAACCAACACGTATCTAGGATAAAAATAAAAAATAAAAACGTTGGTGGCTAAAAATATTAGCATATATATGTTTCCTGGTTTTATTTTATAAGATAAAATATGTTTTAAATTTTTAAAAATCTACGTATTAATGCTAAGCATTGAAAACCAGAACTTGTCAAATTCCAAAACTAGCCTTGTACAAGAGAAGCACTCATTGCTTTTTACAAGGATTCCGCAGTTCACATCCAAGACCTGGCAGCCGTAAATGTAAATGCATGGCCTCTGGGAGATAACCAAACATTGGATCTCCGATTGGATTGAATATTGCAGCCATATGTATGTATATATATCAGTCTCGATGTAAAAGCTGGAATCGATTCTAACCATTCAACGTCCACTTTTGCCCCCGTTTTTCCACTTTTGCCCTTATTGGTTTTAATTATTCTCTTTCTATCCTTTCGTTTCTTTCCCCTTTTTTGTTTTGTTTTGTTTGTTTTTTTTTTTTCCTTTTTCTTTTTTTTTTTTAGAGTAATGAGCAGCCTGCGTGCATTTTTGTATCATTTTCCACTTTTGCCCCTCTTAGTTTTCATTTATTACTATTTTATCTTCTTTTTTTTCACCTTTTTTTTAGAATAATGATAAAGGTTTTTGGTACATTTTTTTTTATTTTGACCTTCTTTCTAGGACTATTTTCATTTTACCTTTCTTCGTGTCTTTTCTTTCTTATTTTTTTAAGAGTTAGTTTTTTTATTTTTATTATTTTTTAGAGTTATAATTTTTTCTATTTATATTTTATCTTATATATATTTATTTCTATTTCTATTCTATATAATAGGCGATAATATATCTTTAAGATTTCAACAGCATTTTTGGTCTCATTATTTTTCAATTTCGCCCTTATTTTTTATGTTCATTTACCAAAATTGCCCTTTGCGTATTTTCAATATATTTTTCTAGGATTTTAGTAGCTTTTTTGGTCCATTATTTTTTAATTTCACCCTTACTTTTTGTTTATAGCTATTGAAATTATCCTTAATTGAATATCCTAATGTTTCTTGATTGTATGATAAAATCAATTTCGTTAATTTTTTTTTATAAACAAACAACATGAAAATCAAACCGAAAGTTTCCTCCTATATTCATTTTTTTAATCCTTTACTTGCATAATTAGTTCTCTCTTTTCATGCACAAAAGAAAAATTAAAAATTAAAAAAATAAATTGAGAGGGAGGGATAGAAATTTGAAAAAATTTCTCTTATTTAGACTGTATATGGATCAAGATTTTGTTTGGGGAAAAAAAGTGAGAGTTTGAAATTCCTTCTCTTGTTTAGGTGATGATATAAAATGTAAAGAAAAATGTATGAAATTTAAAAATTAAAATCAATTAAGGTTAAAATTTAATATAATAATTAATGCTTTTTATTTAATTTTGTTTTTAAATCCATTCAGATAAGGTTATAAATTTAGAATTTTATATATATTTTTTATTTTTCATGTCTCCTTTCTTTTTATTTTCATTTCATTTTTCTTTTTTCTTTTTTTTTTTTGGCACCAAATTCTTAGTCCAAATAGACTTTTTTTTTTAGATTTTTAGATTTTTTTTAAGAAGCTCAAATATGTTTTTATTAAATATTTTTTCTTCCTTTTATTATTTTTATTTTATATTATTTAATTTTCTTTTCTATCTTACTTGTGTCTCTATATCTCTCCATAAGAAAAAAAAAATTAGGAATGAAGGGATATTAATTCAAAATTTATTCCCTTGTTTAGGTTTTGTTGGAAAATGAAAACAAAAATGAATGGGATTTATGAAATTATTTAAATTAGATTAAAAATTAATATATTGATGAATGTTTATCTATATATATATATATATCTATAGTATAAATTCAAAGCTAGCTGTACGGATTGGTGATTTGTAAGTTGCAGATATATATATATATATATAGTTCAAGGACGGTGACAAGTTCCACAGAGACTAATTTTTTTATTTAATTTTAATTTTAATACCGTCCTAATTTAAAAGTTTTGCAATTTGAAACAAAAGAACCCTTAAATCAATGGCTTGGTTAAAAATAAAACTCTCTATTTCATTTTGAACGTAACAAAGCGCTGCATGCATTCTAATTACAAGGTTTGAATGAGACATAAATATAATATTAGCTTTGTTAAACTGTGTATTTGGGAAGGACCTATTCCCAACCCAAGGGCGATGGGAGAAAGAGAATGGGAGTTGCTTTCAACCGTTGATGCGTATGCGGAGCTCTCGCGTAGGATTTATTCACAAAGAATTACACAATCAGTAGTCGCAACTGTAACTGCGAATTTGGAGAGCAGCCATAGCCACACTGCTTATGTGATATGGCCTGATTAATCAACTGACGATCTTCCTCAAACAACTGGGCGATCTGTCAACCAGGTTAATTAAGAAATAAGATAAAAGAAAAATAAAAAAATTATTTCCCTTTCTTTCTTTATTTGGATCTTAATTTTGTACAAAACAAAAAAAAAAATTGTAATTAATGTTTGCCTAAGACCAAATTCGTAACCAATTAAACCCCCAATATTTATTTATCAATTAATCCTTAAACTGATGTTACTTATGTTTGCTAGCAAATTAAGTACTACAAACAATAATATTTTTAGAATTTACTATTACTTACATCGGTATTTATAACTGTTGTTCTTTGTATTTTATTAGAGCGGAGATATTTGTATTCTTTCATTAGTTTCTCCACTCAGTAATAACTTTAATAAAAAAAAAATAATATAAAATGAAAAAACTTAATGAAGAAGTATATTTATCACTTTTCTGTTATTAAACTATATAATAACAATGTGTCATGTTATGGTGCATTGTTTGTATAAAAAATCATTGCACTGGCCATGTATTAAAATTAAACTTATATTTTGAAGACACACTAAATTTGAGTGAGTAAGCTCAAAATAAAATCGAGTTGATTATGAGTATTCAATATTTCGCTTGATAAAGTTAATGAATTAAATTAGAGTTAAGTGCATGTTGTAGATAGTTTTATCCTCCTCAACTAATATATTGGCGGTAGAGATGCGAAGAAGTCTTGGTTTGTACCTTGTACAATGACTACGTTATTGATCCAAGACTTGGTAGGTAGCCTTGTAAAAAGGTTTAATAGATTGCAGTCATGCAATAGTAGTACTTTAACCAGAAATAGCCTAAAATCTCATTCTACACGTACCGTACGCGGGAGATTCAGCGCTGATAAACTCTTTCCATTCATTGTCTGCACGCGATACCTAATTTTAGCAACTATATATATATATATATTAATGTATTTAATTAAATTAATTGTAAAATAATAATGAATGTAGAAAAATTGTTATAAAACATAAGCAAATTTCTAATACAAATTTAGTAGATAACAAAGGGATCTTTTTTTCTTTTGAATATTTAGATATTTACTATCTGTTATTTGAAAGGGAGGTAAAAATTGGAAAAAAGAGTTTTTACTTTGTCAAAATAACTATTGCCTTCAAACAATTTACGTTGACAACATTGACGGGCAACCAACGAAAGCTTTTACTATATATACAAATAATGATAATTTTAGAGAGAGGAGAGTGATAGCAACAATAGTACAATCACGTTGTTATATCGTAGTTATTTAATTAGTCTAACTGAGGCCGAGATTCAGAGGTGAATTGAGGAGAATTAAATCTAGCACTTTTTATTTGACTTTTTTTTTATTTTATGTAATTTTTTTTAACTAAAATTTGATTTTTTTTAATTTTTTAACTTTTAACCATGCATATTATTCACATCCCTAAAAAAAAAAATCCAAAAGAAATGCTTCTAAATAGAAAAATTCACATATAGGTGAAAAAATTTGTATAAGATTCGGTATTTAGCTTTTGTCATTATTGGAGAGTTTTGCCATTTTGACACGAATAATGTATGGTTACTGTTCATTAATGTTACTAAACTTTGAATTATGTTTAGTTCGATTCTAATTAATTTTTATTTTTTTATATTGTGTCGTGTATATTTCAGTTTTAAATAGTAACAAGCTAACTTTTGTTTAAAATGTTAGACTTTTTTCACTTGTTCACGAATTTTACTATTTTTAATCAAATTTTTTGTATTTTAATCTTTTTTTTAATAAAATGCCTAACGGCTATCGAATAGAAAAGGAAAAAAAATTGGTATAAAAAATATATAAAATGAAAAAAATTAAAATTAAAAAAATCAAAACTGCTCCTTCTCAAACTAGCCCTCACAATAAATGAATAACTAAATACGTCTGTTGCATCACCTGCAATTATTACTAGCATTCTCCATAAAAGAAAGAATTAACCTAATAAAAATATATGCTGGTACTAAAAACGTAAATTTACTAGTGATGTAACCTAATTTTATCAGGCAATGCAATAACTTGAAATAAATTAAGGGATAAAAAAAAAACTTGAAATAAATTAAAGGATAAAAAAAAGTGAAAGAACCTATACATGTAATTTTAAGATATATTCTTATAAAATTAAATTAAATAGTAAAGTGCAAAATTTGCACGAGGACGTAGAAGAGCGGTGTTCTTTTCAGTGACATAATAACAAATTATATTAAAACATTAATCTACTGAAGAAGTATACTCTTCCCAAACAAAATTAAATCGATTAGAAATGAAAAAATAAAATTGCATGGCCATGCAGTTGCGTTTATATTAAAATGGTACAGCCGTACAGGAGTAATTATTATTGAAGTATGTTAAGTTGATAAATATTCGAATTCGTGATCTGGTGCAGAACCAATATTAATTCTGGTTTGGCAAATACCCAAGAGGCCCAAGGCATGCAATAAGTTGATTCAGCCAATGTTTAAGTTCTGTTTGGCCATTTCAAGGTTTTACTTGTTATTTTATTTGAAAGTCAATCAACCGCAAAACGGTTTCTGATGGAATATTCAAATACTGAAGAAATTGTCAAAGCATTTGCGTCCATTCAAAGTGTTGAACAGCAGGACCTGTCAAGTACTGCAACCTCTATATATATATATATATATGTGTGTGTGTGTGTAGCCTCCCCATCCAACACAATTCAATTCACTACATCCACCAAAGCCTAAACTCAATACCCAGACCAAATATCTCAATCTCACCCACAAAAAGAAAGCAAGAAAACCAAGGTGATATATATACATATTCTTTGAAGTTTGATTTACACTGCAATTCTTCGAGCCAAAACTAGGAAAAGATGGCCACTTTTCGAGCCTCGACTGCAATGTGTTCATCATTTTCTTCGTCTTCGCCATGTTGCCGGAGAGACCTGATCAAAGCTACCATCAACATGCCCAAACTCAGGAATAGTACTCTCTCGCTTCCCAAGCTCACAGCAAGAGGTTTGGTGGAGGAGTTGGAATTAAGAAGTGTTTTCACAAATACAAGCACGACCCTCATTGAAAAATCACCTAATAACTCTCCCATCAGTACCAAGAATTCTCCGAAGGTTTCAAATCCAATGGTCATGGAGCAGCTTTACGCGATCATGGAGGCCGTCGCAGATAGGGTGGAGATGCATAAGAACATTGGTGAGCAAAGAAGCAACTGGAATAGCTTGCTCTTAACATCCATTAATGCAATCTCTCTCACAGCTGCAACAATGGCTGGAATTGCGGCTGCAACTGCAGGTGGTGGAGCTCCTCTTGCCGGACTCAAGCTCTCTTCGACTTTGTTATATTTGGCAGCTACTGGGATGCTGGTGATCATGAACAAAATTCAACCATCTCAGCTTGCTGAAGAGCAACGAAACGCTGCCAGGTTGTTCGAGCAAATTCACGAAGTAATTCAAACAACCATATCGATTGGTAACCCAACCATGCACGAAGTAAAGGATTTTATGGACAAAGTTTTGGCACTTGACAAGGCCTACCCACTTCCTTTACTTGGCGCAATGCTTCAAAAATTCCCAAAAACGATTGAATCAGCCAGGTGGTGGCCTCAACAGCGACCAAGGCCAGGGAACAGACCAGGTGGGAGGAAGATTAATGGGAATGGTTGGGACTCAAAGTTGCAACAGGAAATGGAAGAGATAGTTGGAGTCTTAAAGAGGAAGGATGAGGCAGACTACTTGAGATTGGGAGGAAAAGCTTTGAAAATTAACAAGGTATTAGCTATATCTGGCCCTTTACTAACAGGTCTAGCAGCCATTGGATCTGCTTTTGTGGGATCCCCTGTTCATGGATCGTGGGGTGTGGTGCTTGGCGTTGTTGCTGGATCGTTGTCAAGTGTTGTGAACACATTCCAGCATGGTGGACAAGTTGGAATGGTTTTCGAGATGTACAGGAGCAATGCTGGTTTCTTTAGGCTCTTGCAAGAATCCATAGAATCAAATTTGAGGGAGAGAGACGCGGAGAGACGAGAGAATGGGGAATTGTTTGAAATGAAGCTGGCTTTGCAGCTGGGAAGGAGTCTGCCAGAACTAAGAGACCTTGCAGCTTCCTCTTCAATGGAAGGGGCTGACATCAAAGAGGAGTTTGCAAGCAAACTTTTCTAACTTTTTTTTTAATCAAATAATCCTTAAGTACATGCAACACTAACTTTTGTTGCTGGTTGTACGTAGTTCTGTTTATAGATTGCTAATTCCATTCAATTATTCATTAATTGTAAATAGAAGATTAATGAACAGTTTTCACAATTGAATTGTTCAAGTGGGTTTCTTAGTATTTGTGAATTAAGGTGAGAGTGTGAACTGCTTACCGAGTAATATTTGTTCTTCAATTAAATTTAGAATAGACGATGGATTAGGTGTAAAACCTTCACCGGATGTCAAAACATAAAATAGCTAGCTAGTCACGTAATAATGCAACCAATAAAATAGGCAAAAAACAATTTGTTTAACACGGAATGCAATACCAGCCAAAGAGAACGGTTTATCACATTATCAAATTATGTAAAATTTTAACACATATCACTTTAATTGGGTGTTGTGTGTTTGAAAAAAAATTTATATAAGTTCAAAAAAATTAATAAAAATTAGTGAAAGCTAATTTTGTATTTTTTTTTCCGTAACCCAGAACTATACCAGTCTATTACACCCCTCTACTAATCACGTACGTAATCAATAGGTAAATCGAGGAGATATACGCAGCCCCTCATACACATTCTACTTAAGTTAGTAATCAAACCCATGTGATTCTTGTAGGGAGTATACCACGAGTTACTGGGACTAACTTTAGAGATGCTAATTTTGTATTTGGTGAAAAAAATTAGAAAAGTTAATAAAAATTAATTTTTTTATCTTAAATAATATTTTTTATAAAAATTAGTCGACTAAACATCACGTTAGTCCAAAGTCAACTTAGCGTACTTTAAGCAGGAATAATTTGACCTTATTAATTAGGCTGTGCGTGCAGGTGGTTGAGATGGAAACACTTTCAATTGTTTGCGGCAACTTTAGCAAATAAAAACGAGCCTTAGCTCCCACACTACAATACATTTTGGGAATCACCAAAATATATAAATATATACATTTTGGGGTGTTTGGACGAACAAATTTTAGTAAAAGATTACCAATTTTTGAGTTTTAAATATTTGACAAATTATTAATTTTTGTCACTCTTTTGCTTTGCTATACTAACTTTTCAACTTAAAATTATCAAAAATTACTAAAATTTATCAAAAATAACTAAAAATTACTAAAAATCTTACCAAACACTTGAAAGTTACAAAAAAATTATTTAAAATTATTACTTGTTTTACTAAACATATCAAAAATTTCAATTAGTAACTTTTGGTAAAAAAATTCAAAAATTACTAAAAATTGTGCCTCCAAACCCAACTTTTATGGGTAATCATTGTGCTAGGTTAATTAATTTAACTCAGTTTTATTTATATATATGATATATGTACGTACATATATATGCAAATTAAGTATGATTTTCAGTCAAATTATTCTCGTAAGTGTAAATAATAATGAAGTACACAAAAAGTATGCAATTAAACCAACATGTAACTAGGATAAAAATAAAAAATAAAAATGTTGGTGGCTAAAAATATTAGCATATATATGTTTCCTGGTTTTATTTTATAAGATAAAATATGTTTTAAATTTTTAAAAATCTAGGTATATATTAATGCTAAGCATTGAAAACCAGAACTGGTCAAATTCCACAGCTAGCCTTGTACGAAAGTAGCACCCATTGCTTTTTACAATGATCCCGCTGTTCATCCAAGACCCGGCAACCATAAATGTAAATGCATGGTTTCCCGGAGATGATCAAACGTTGGATCTCCAATTCGATTGAATATTGCAGCTATATCATATTATATATATATAAAGTTGAATCTGATAATGTAGTTACATCACATAAGACATGACTTGTATTGCGGTTGTAACAAATGGTATATAATTATAACTATCTTACGTCACGTAAATTTACTGTTATGACACGTGTATAGATGTGACACGTATCACCTAATTATAGTTATCTTAATTATTTTATAAAAAAATTAGTATTTTACATAGTCACTACTTATTCATAATTTTTATTTTTATTCAAATTAGAATGTTCATTGATATTACTTGATATTTTTATTTAATCTACATTTATATTTATCATATAATTTCTTTCTTTTTTATTTTTATTTTAAACATATTCTTATTTTTTATTTTTCTATATTTTAATAAATTATTATTTAAAACATAAAAATATTATTATTGTTATTAAACAAGATAATGTAAAAAAATTTATCCTGTTAAATAAAGGTTTTAATAATAAATATTATTATTATTAAACAAAATAATGTAAATGTAATAACCCCAAAATTTAAAATTTTCAATATTCATATTATTTTGTTATATTATAAAAAAAATTTAATTTTTATACAAATACTAATATATATATATATACATATATATAATCTAATGGTCAAAAGTCACCATGTGCACACTTTGGTTAGAAAATTCCGTGAGAAGCAAGCAAAAAAAAAAAAAAAAATTTGAAGGTTCTTGGAAGCTTCCTTTTGCTTGGCCACCAAGCATATGATATATATATATGTGTGTGTGTGTGTGTGTGTGTGTGTGAATGGGTGTGGGTATGTGTGTTATGTGTTAGGAGAAATAAACCGAGAGAGAAAAAAAAATAGAAGAGAGAAAAAATAAAGAGGAAAGAGAAATGAGGATTTAAGTTTAAGAATAACAAGGTTGTGGTATTTTTGACGTTGTGATCATTATGGCGATGTCGGATCGTAGTAATTCGGTCCAAGATGAGAGATACAGAGAAGCGAAATTTTAAAGTGTTGGGGTTTCTTCACTTTTCTCCAAATTGGAGGTAGTGATTTAATGCATTTTATTTACATATATGTGATATGAAAATATTTTGATAAATTGTTATGTGATCATTTTGTATGAATGTGATTAAATTTAGACTACATTGGGTGAATTCTGTCTAAACCAAACCACCAAAATATTACAACCAAAAGAAAATGAGTTCATTGGAACTAGAAAGAATTGTAGAAGAGAATATGCCAAAACATATTCCATGAAAGTTTTCAAATTTTTCCTTTAGCCCTAATAGATTTTATGTAATTACGATTTGACCCCAAAAGTTTTACAAAATTACAGTTTTACCCCTAAATCACTAAAAATTTCAGTTTGACCCCAAACTTATTGAAAAATTACAAATTAGCCCCAAAGTTTTGGGTAATTATGTAGTGACCCCCAAAGTTTGGAATAAATACGAAGTGGCCCCAGGACTTTTTGGAAATTATGATTTTGCCCCTAAAGTTATGCAAAATTACGATTTTGACCCTGAAGTTGTAGTTTGACAATTTATAGTTATGTGCATGGAAAATGTGTAATTGAGAATTCTCAATTTTGGAATGTTTGAGTGATTTATTTTATTAATAGAGAATGATTATAAAAGTGATGATGTAATGTTGTTGATTGCTTCTAACGAGCTGTTTTATTAAGATGATAATAATGGAGATAAAGGAAATGTGAATGATGTTGTGATTGCGGGGCTGTAGATACTGAAAAATAGGAAGGGTACAGAGATTATCCTTGGGTTGCAAAACTCTAAACTTGCGCAGGGGTTAGTATTCATGCTAGTAGGTTAGTAGCCTACAACGATGATAATTATTGGGCTACTCGTGGCCATCGGGTCTGAACCCGTAAACGATGATATTGTATAGTATATGTCCCATGATTGTGATGATTGTGATGTGATGGCAAAGAAATGAATGAAAGATAACAACTGAATCATTTTTGAGATGTATGTTGATGTATGTGTTGATGTTGCAATGCGAAACAATTTGGAGTTTATGAGTTATTGATATGAAACTATTGGTAATCCGAGTGTTGTGTGCATATCATATATGTTATTTATTATGCATCGTGGGTACACGTGGATTAGTGCTCACATCCCTACAGATTTGTTTGCAGGTCATGAATCTGAGAATTTGGTAGGCCATTGTTGGATTTACTTTTGCATTGCTGTGACATTACTCAGAACTGTCATATTATTAATTTGGGGGATTTTATCAGATATGATTGAAAAGGGCTTTGAGACCTAAATTTCTATTATATTTAAAAGTGTAGATGGAGCACTGTTATCCGGTTACGCTGAGGTTCAGTTGTTATTAATTACATTTAGCATAATCATAAAATTATTATTATATATTATAGATGTTTGCTCCAAAGTAATGGTGTGACTCTAATTAGGGTAATGGATATTTTAGCACATATCATGTATGATTCTTTCACTCACTTCCCGGGTTTTAAAAAATCGGGGTGTTACAGTAAAAAAATAATTAGCCTATTAAATAAGGATTTTAATTTATTAACATAAATTTATAATTATATAATCTAAATGGAGTTAGTGTTGTATATAATTACCACTTATTCACAATTTTATTAAAAGTATTGTATATAATTATCTATTATTCACAATTTTATTAAAACTAGAATGTTTGTGAATATTATTTGATATTTTTAATCGACACTTCTATTTAATTATCATATAACTTCTTATTTTTAGTTTTTTATAATTTAATAAATTATTATTTAAAAATAATAAATATGATAATGATTATTATTATTAAATAAAATAATGTAAAATATCACTAGACAAAATAAGTGACATATCTTAAATTAAATTGTAACATTGTTTATTAAAATTATATATATATTGTAATATTATTTATTCAAAAAATACCAAACAATATTAAAAATTTAAAAATAAAAGTGGCAATGGATAAATCAATCTAATTGAAGTGCAACTCAAACTTTTATTGGATTTGAATTTTTAATTTGGTCAAAATATTATTATAATCAAAATAGGATAGGATTTCAAAATGGTATTTTAATTTAAATAGAATAAGACTCAAAAATTTATAAATAGTACGAAGTCTTTTTGTTTTTTCAAAATTTTTAGAGACTTTTTATTATAACAATTTTCTCTTCGACTTTGTGATTTGCTAGGTACGTACTTAAATTTTAATTTTTTTTTTGTTAAGTTTTTATATGTAATTGATATATATTTTATAAGTTTTTATATACAATTAATATATAAACACATATATACGTTGTGGTAGGAAGAGTGAAAATAATAATTAGAAAATTTGTTTAATTATATAAGTAAATATTATTATTCTTCTACTTTTTAATTTTTATTTATTAGAATTTAAATTTAATCGAATTTATTGATAATATCAATATTTTAAGATATTTTACATTTATTATTTGATTGAATTTATATAACCAGCAATATATATTATTTTTAAATATATTTCTATAACTTAATTATTTTAATATATGATAGTAGACCCATCTTAAGTATATAATATGATAAATTTACACATGGCTCCGGTTATATCCTAGTGTATGTATATGTATCGGTCTCTATGCAATAAGCCGGAATCGATTCTAACCATTCAACGTCCACTTTTGCCCCCATTTTTCCACTTTTGCCCTCTTTGGTTTTAATTTCTTTTTATCCTTTCGTTTCTTTCCGGTATTTTTTTTTTTTAATGAGTAATGAGTAGCCTGCGTACATTTTTGTATCATTTTCTACTTTTGCCCCTCTTAGTTTTCATATATTACTATTTTATCTTTCTATTTTTTCACTTCTTTTAAGGATAATGATAAAGGCTTTTGGTACAATTTTTTTTTTCAATTTTGACCTTCTTTCTGGATTTATTTCCATTTTGCCATTCTCTGTGTCTTTTTTTTTTCCCCTTAAGAGTTAGTTTTTTTTATTTTATTTTTTTCAAAGTTACGTTTTTTTTTCTATTTCTATTTTATCTTATATATATTTATCTCTATTCCATAAAATAGGCTATAATATTTCTTTAAGACTTCAACAACCTTTTGGTCCAATTGTTTTTTTAATTTTACCCTTATTTTTTATCTACATCTACTAAAATTGTCCTTTGCATATTTTCAATATGTTTTTAAAGATTTTAATGATTTTTTTATCCATTATTTTTCAATTTCACCCTTACTTTTTGTTTATATCTATTGAAATTCTCATTAACATATTTTTAATATCCTAATGTTTCTTGATTGTATGATAAAATCACTTTTGCCAATTTTTTTTTATAAACAAACAACATGAAAATTAAATCAAAAGTTTTCTCTTATATTCATTTTTTTTAATTCTTTTGCTTGCATTTTTGGTTCGCTCTTTCCATGCACAAAAAGAAAAATTAAAAATTAAAAAAATAAATTGAGAGAAAGTAATAGAGATTGAAAAAAAATTTCTCTGTTTTAGATTGTGTAGGGATCAAAAATTTGTTCGGGAAAAAAAAGTAGGAGTTCAAAATTCTTCTTCTGGCTTAAGTGATGATATAAACTACAAAGAAAAATGTATAAAATTTAAAAAATTAAAATCAATTAAGTTAAAAAAAATTAATATAATAATTAATGCCTTTTATTTAATATATTTTCTACAGATATCAACCCGTGCTTTGCACGGGCAGATTTTACAAGTACATATACAAGCAGGAATACTTTGACTTTACTATGGTAATCTTTCCCGAGCCCGAGATGGAGCACTTAGAGGATCACTAGTACGCTCTTCCGATGGCCACGCTTAGAGTTAAAAAAATAATACAAATCTCTACAAATTTTTATAAATATAAATTACAATATAATAAAATTTAAATTCTTTACTCACTACATAAAACACGAAATATTAACTCTTACAATTTTATACAACTCTAAATACACCCATTGAGCTTCTAATTACAAATAATAATAATAATAATAATAACAATAATAATAACTTTCAGTTACACATAATAATAACAATAATAATCTTCCTGTTTCATGGAATTATGATTTGCTATCATATTTTCATATAACTTTCTCAAAATTCAGCAAGACGTCGCAAATTTGAGGAGATTTTTCCGAATTCTAATTTTCAGAAACCAACCAATTAATTTAGATACTCAAAAACCAACGTGCAGACATATACGAATTAGCAGTGAGCTTACAGGGAATCGAAAAGATTAATAAATTTTGAGAACAATATTTATTTTCTTTTAATTTACATTCATTAATAACATTTTTCCTTCTTCTTTATTTTTTTTCTAATTCACCAATTTTGTATATCTTAATTTTCACGTATTTATTAAAAAATTGGAATTTTTGTAAAAAATTGCATAAAATTATAACTCTTTTTAACTATAAACTTTTTTTTTTTTGTAACCTGGAACCCATACCGATTTATTGTAATTCTCAATGAACCGCATAATCGATGGGTAAATCGGGAATAATTGAACCCACTTGCAAGACCTAAGCATTGGGCAAGACAGGGCAGTAGTTAGTGGGATTCGAACTCAAGACCTCTGAGTTTATGGCCAGTTCCAAGAATTGCTGGGCTATCCTGTTGGGTTAATTATAAACTTTTATTGTTAATAATAACACTTAACCAATTTTTTACTACAAAATCAGTGATTTTTTTTGAAAAAAAAATTAAAGAACATGATTTTTTAGACGGAAATTTTCATTTTAATGAATTAAAGTCATAAAATTAAAACAAAATCACGTAAACATCTACGCATACATACATGTGGAGGAACTTGAATTAAAAGTAAAATTAATTTTCTATAGTTCATGATTCAAGAAAATTTGTTATGACTAGAAAATTAACTAGATAATCAATAATATAAGAACATCTGATATTTATATTTTCACTAATTGAAAATTCGAAGGCAAAAATGAATCAAAAATTAAATTTCAAAGAGTGAGGATTTGACAAGATAAAAGAACCCACATAATTCAAATATATTCTGTCGTAATTAAATAAAATAGCAAAATGCATAATTTCCAATCAATCAAGAAAAAAAAAATTGAAAGAACCCATGCTTCCACAGTTAAATTAAATAGGAAAGTAAAAATTTTGTATGGCTATGTACCTGGCCATCTTGTTCACACTGACATAGTCCAAAATTAATTATATTAAGAAAATTAATGAGAACCCATGTGAATTAATTATCAAGCGTACCCATGCAACCGTTAAATATACAGATACTATGTTTACAATTTAATTTGAATATTTTGTCTGTTATAGAGTTAAATGTCAATTAATTCCAGTTTGGAAACGGCCAAGACAAAACTGTTGATGGATTTGGCAAGGTCTCAGCGTTGTTTGGCCATTTCAAGGGTTTACTCGTTGCTTTCTCTTAAAAGTCAATGAGCCGCAGTCGGATTTTGAGGCTGAGAAGTGAGACCCACAAAATCCAAGGAAAGAGAAATGGTCTAAGCTCTTTGTACCAATTCAAACATTGAAAATCAGAACCTGTCAACTCCAACCTATATATATACATACATGTGTAGCTTCAAACATATCTTCATCGAACCCAATTCATTCCTCTTCAAATCCTAAACTCAACACCAAGAAGATATATCCCAACTCAGCCAAGAAACAACAGACCAAAAAAGTGACATTCACATTAATTTCAACCACAATTAACATCAGCCAAAACCAAGAAAAGATGGCCACTACTTTTCGAGCTACAAGTGCAATGAGTTCATCAATTTCTTCATCGTGTTGCTGTTGCCGGAAAGACACGATCAGAGCCACCATCAATATTCCCAAAATCCGGAACGGTGGTACTCTCACTCTTCCCAACCTGACAACAAAAGGTTTGGTGAAAGAGTTGGAATTAACGAGTGTTTTCACAAATACAAGAACGACCCAAATTGAAAAATCACCCAATAACTCTCCCATCAGTACCAAGAATTCTCCCAAGGTTTCAGACCCAGTGGTGATGGAGAAGCTTTACGCGATTATGGAGGCCGTCTCAGATAGGGTGGAGATGCATAAGAACATTGGAGAGCAAAGAAGCAACTGGAATAGCTTGCTCTTAACGTCCATTAACACAATCTCTCTCACAGCAGCAACAATGGCTGGAATTGCAGCTACAACCGTAGGTGGTGGAGCTCCTCTTGCCGGACTCAAGCTCTCTTCGACTTTGTTATATTTGGCAGCGACTGGGATGCTGGTGATCATGAACAAAATTCAACCATCTCAGCTTGCTGAAGAGCAACGAAACGCTGCCAGGTTGTTCAAGCAAATTCACGAAGAAATTCGCACAACCATATCGATTGGCAACCCAACCATGCACGAAGTAAAGGATTTTATGGACAAAGTTTTGGCACTTGACAAGGCCTACCCACTTCCTTTACTCGGCGCAATGCTTGAAAAATTCCCGGAAACTATAGAATCAGCTAGGTGGTGGCCTCAACAGCGACGAAGGCGAGGGAACAGACTAGGTGGGAGGAAGATCAATAGGAATGGTTGGGACTCAAAGTTGGAACAGGAAATGGAAGAGATAGTTGGTGTTTTGAAGAGGAAGGATGAGGCAGACTACTTGAGATTGGGAGGAAAAGCTTTGAAAATTAACAAGGTATTAGCCATATCTGGCCCTTTACTAACGGGTCTAGCAGCCATTGGATCTGCTTTTGTGGGATCCCCTGTTCATGGATCATGGGGTGTGATGCTTGGGGTTGTTGCTGGATCTTTGTCAAGTGTTGTGAACACATTCCAGCATGGTGGACAAGTTGGAATGGTTTTCGAGATGTACAGGAGCAATGCTGGTTTCTTTAGGCTCTTGCAAGAATCCATAGAGTCAAATTTGATGGAGAGAGATGTGGAGAGACGAGAGAATGGGGAATTGTTTGAAATGAAGCTGGCTTTGCAGCTGGGAAGGAGTCTGTCAGAACTAAGAGACCTTGCAGCTTCCTCTTCAATGGAAGCGGCTGACATCAAAGAGGAGTTTGCAAGCAAACTTTTCTAATTTTTTTTTTTAATCAAATAATTCTTAATTACATGCAACCCTAACTTTAGTTGCTGGTAGAGTTGTACGTAGTTCTGTTTATAGACTGTTAATTCCATTCATTTATTCATTAATTGTAAATAGAAGATTAATGAACAGTTTTCACAATTGAATTATTCAAGTGGGTTTCTTAGTATTTGCAAATTAACGTGAGAGTGCGAACTGCTTATTGAGTAATATATGTTCTTCAATTAAATTTAATTTAGAATAAATGATGGATTAAGTGTAACGCCTTCATTGGATGTCAAAACATAAACTAGCTAGCTAGCCACATAATAATGCAACCAATGAAACAGTCAAAACAGTTTGTTTTAACGCGGAATGCAGTGCCCGTCAAAGAGAAAGGTCTATCCCATTGCTCAAATTGTAAAGAATTTCATCAGTCAGCTGTTGCGTCCTATGATTATTGCTCAATTTAGGAGTCCATTCTACTATCCTGGAAACTCTCTCTCACACCCATAACTTTAAGCAAGAATAATTTGACCTTATTAATTAGGCTGTGCATGCAGGTGGTTAAGATGGAAACTCTTTCAATTGTTTGCGGTAACTTTAGCCAATAAAAATGAGCCTTAGCTCCCAAACTACGTACTTTACATTTTTGGGTATTTGGAGGAACAAATTTTAGTAAAAAATTATCAAATTTTCACTTTTGACTGTTTGACAAATTATTAATTTTTGTCATTTTTTTACTCTGTTATAATAATTTCTCCACTTAAAAGTTATCAAAAATTACTAAAAATTATTAAAATGGTTAAAATTTGTCAAAAGTTGTTAAAAATTTTACTAAGTACCCAAAAATTACAAAAAAATATTAAAAATTGCTACTTGATTCAGTAAACATACCAAAATTATAATTAGTAACTTTTGATAAAAAAAAAAGTCAAAATTTACTAAAAATTGTGTCCAAATACCCATTTTTTTGGGTATTTATCCAAATACCCTTTTATAGGTAATCTTTGTGTTAGATTAATTAATTTAACTCAGTTTGATTTACACACACACGTACGCATATATGTAAATTAAGTATGGTTTTCAGTCAAATTATTCTCGTAAATGTAAATAATAATGAAGTATACAAACATATATTAGCATATATCTGTTTCCTGATTTTATTTTATGAGATAAAATATGTTTTAACTTTTTAAAAATCTAGGTATTAATGGTAAGGATCGAAAACCAGAACTTGTCAAATTCCAAAACTAGCCTTGTACGAAAGTAGTACTCTCAGTGCTTTTTACAGTGATTCTGCTGTTAATCCGAGACCTGGCAGCCATAAATGTAAATGCATGGTTTACCGGAGATGACCAAACATTGGATCTCCGATTCGATTGAATATTACATATCAGTCTCTATGTAATAAGCCGGAATCGATTCTAACCATTCAACGTCCACTTTTGCCCCAATTTTCCATTTTTGCCCTTATTGGTTTTAATTTATTCTCTTTTTATCCTTTCGGTTCTTTCCGGTTTTTTGTTTTGTTTTGCTTTTCTTCTTCTTCTTTTTCTTCTTCTTTTTTTTTTTTTATAAAATAAAGTAATGAGTAGTCTGCGTGCATTTTTTATCATTTTCCACTTTTGCCCCTATTAGTTTTCATTTATTACTATTTTATCTTTCTTTGTTTTCTCTTTTTTTTAGAATAATGATAAAGTCTTTTTGGTACATTTTTTTAATTTTGACCTTCTTTCTAGATTAATTTCCATTTTATCTTTATCTTGTCTTTTTTTTTTATTTTCTTAGTTTTTTTATTTTCTTTAATGATAAAGGCTTTTTGGAGAGTGAGGTGCAAATTATTTAAGAGTTTTTACTTTGTCAAAACAACTATTGCCTTCAAACAATTTACTTTGACGGGCAACTCACGAATGTTTTTGCTATATATACAAACAATTATAATTTTAGAAAGAGGAGAGTGACATAACTAATAGTACAATCACGTTGTTACATCGCAGTTATTTAATTAGTGAGATCGAAGTCGAGATTCAGAGTTGGATTGAAGAGAATTAACCCTTACACTTTTTATTTTGACTTTTTTTTGTTCTATATAATTTTTTTTACTAAACTTTGATTTTTTTATATATTAATTAACTTTTAACCATATTATTCAAATCCCTAAAAAAAAATCTAAAAGAAATGTTTCTAAATAGAAAAATTCACATACATGTAAAAAAAATTGTATAATTTTTGGTATTTAATTTTTATCATTGTTTGAGAGTTTTTCCATTTTGACTCGAATAACGTATGATTATACTTCATTGATCTGACTAAACTTTAAATTATATTTAGTTCGATTCTAAGTAGTTTCCATTTTTTCAAATCGTATCCTGTACATTTTAGTTTTGAGTCGTGACAAGCTAACTTTTGTTTAAAAAGTCAACTTTTTTCATTCGATCACGAATTTTACTATTTTTAATCAAAATTTTCGTGTTTTATTTTTTTTGTAATTATATGCCTAACAATTATCGAATAGAAAAGAAAGGAAAATTTTGGTATAAAAAAATATATAAAATGAAGAAAATTTAAATTAAAAAAATCGACACTACTCCTTCCCAAACTAACCCTCGCAAAAAAAGAATAACTAAATACATCTGTTGCATCACCTGCAATTATTACTAGCATTCTCAAAAAGAAAGAGTAAACCTAATAAAAATATATGCTGGTACTAAGAAAGTAAATTTACTAGTGATGTAATCTAATTTTATCAGTCAATTCAATAACTTGAAATAAATTAAGCGATAAAAAAAGGAGAGAGAGAGTGAAAGAACCTATATATGTAATTTTAAGATATATTCTTATAAAATTAAATTAAATAGTAAAGCGCAAAATTTGCACAAGGACGTACAAGAGCGGTGTTCTTTTCATTGACATAATACAAAATTATATTAAAACGTTAATCTACTGAAGAAGTATACTATTCCCAAACAACCTTAAATTGATCAGAAAATTTTTTTGGGGGTGGGAGGGGGGGTTGCATGGCCATGCAGTTGCATTTATGTTAAAATGGTACAGCCGTACAGGAGTAATTATTAATGAAGTATATTAAGTTGATAAATATTGATCTGGTGCAGAACTAATATTAATTCTGGTTTGGCAAATACCCAAAAGGCCCAAGGCATGCAATAAGTTGATTTAGTCAATCAACCGCAAAACGGTTTCTAATGAGTGTGAGATCATGGAATATTCAAATACTGAAGAAATTGTCAAAGCATTTGCGTCCATTCAAAGTGTTGACCGGCAGAGCCTGTCAAGTACTGCAACCTATATGTATGTATATATATATATATATATGTAGCCTCTCCCTCCAACACAATTCAATCCACTACATCCACCAAAGCCTAAACTCCATACCCAGACCAAATATCTCAATCTCAGCCACAAAAAGAAAGCAAGAAAACCGAGGTGATATATATACGTATTCTTTCAAGTTTGATTTACACTGCAATTCTTCAAGCCAAAACCAAGAAGAGATGGCCACTTTTCGAGCCTCGAGTGCAGTGTGTTCATCAATCTCTTCGTCTTCGCCATGTTGCCGGAGAGACCTGATCAAAGCTACCATCAACATGCCCAAACTCAGGAATAGTACTCTCTCGCTTCCCAAGCTCACAGCAAGAGGTTTGGTGGAGGAGTTGGAATTAAGGAGTGTTTTCACAAATACAAGCACGACCCTCATTGAAAAATCACCTAATAGCTCTCCCATCAGTACCAAGAATTCTCCCAAGGTTTCAGATCCAATGGTCATGGAGGAGCTTTACGCGATCATGGAGGCCGTCGCAGATAGGGTGGAGATGCATAAGAACATTGGAGAGCAAAGAAGCAACTGGAATAGCTTGCTCTTAACATCCATTAATGCAATCTCTCTCACAGCTGCAACAATGGCTGGAATTGCGGCTGCAAATGCAGGTGGTGGAGCTCCTCTTGCCGGACTCAAGCTCTCTTCGACTTTGTTATATTTGGCAGCTACCGGGATGCTGGTGATCATGAACAAAATTCAACCATCTCAGCTTGCTGAAGAGCAAAGAAACGCTGCCAGGTTGTTCAAGCAAATTCAAGAAGAAATTCGCACAAGGATATCCATTGGCAACCCAACCATGGACGAAGTAAAGGATTTTATGGACAAAGTTTTGGCACTTGACAAGGCCTACCCACTTCCTTTACTTGGCGCAATGCTTCAAAAATTCCCAAAAACGATAGAATCAGCCAGGTGGTGGCCTCAACAGCGACCAAGGCCAGTGAACAGACCAGGTGGGAGGAAGATTAATGGGAATGGTTGGGACTCAAAGTTGCAACAGGAAATGGAAGAGATAGTTGGAGTCTTAAAGAGGAAGGATGAGGCAGACTACTTGAGATTGGGAGGAAAAGCTTTGAAAATTAACATGGTATTAGCCATATCTGGCCCTTTACTAACAGGTCTAGCAGCCATTGGATCTGCTTTTGTGGGATCCCCTGTTCATGGATCGTGGGGTGTGGCGCTTGGGGTTGTTGCTGGTGCTTTGTCAAGCGTTGTGAACACGTTCCAGCATGGTGGACAAGTTGGAATGGTTTCTGAGATGTACAGGAGCAATGCTGGTTTCTTTAGGCTCTTGCAAGAGTCTATAGAATCGAATTTGATGGAGAGAGAGGTGGAGAGGAGAGAGAATGGGGAATTGTTTGAAATGAAGCTGGCTTTGCAGCTGGGAAGGAGTCTTTCAGAACTAAGAGACCTTACAGCTCCTTCTGCAATGGAAGGGGCTGACATCGAAGAGGAGTTTGCAAGCAAACTTTTCTAATTTTTTTTTTTAATCAAATAATTCTTAAGTACATGCAACCCTAACTTTAGTTGCTGGTAGAGTTGTACGTAGTTCTGTTTATAGACTGCTAATTCCATTCATTTATTCATTAATTGTAAATAGAAGATTAATGAACAGTTTTCACAATTGAATTATTTAAGTGGGTTTCTTAGTATTTGTAAATTAATGTGAGAGTGCGAACTGCTTACTGAGTAATATATGTTCTTCAATTAAATTTAAGTGTAAAGGCTTCACTGGATGTCAAAACATAAAATAGCTAACTAGCCTCAGATGATTACTGCTCAATTTAGGAGTCCATTCTACTATTCTGGAAAACTCTCTCTCACGCCCATATTGGCGTTGGATCGATTTTGATGGGCATGCATATTACATCATAAAGGTATATATATATATATATATATATATATTAAGGCTGTGTTTGTTTGAGGGATTGGAAGATGGGGATAAGTAATACTGTGAGACCCACATATAAGATTTGATAAAAAGATGGGATTATTTTTTTGGTGTTTGGTTGGTGAGATATAAAGTGGGATAAAAAGTATGATTTGATATATGATGTGATAAGAAATAATTTTTGACCTTTAAATTTTAGAGGGAAATAAATCCGGAGGTGAGGTATTAATAATACCACCACCACCCTCGGATAACTCATCCGGCAAATCGCCGGATCACTCATTCCATCCTACGTTCACAGTCCATCAGTCAAATAAAAAACAAACATAACATTTGTGGGGCC
The DNA here is from genome assembly GCA_019916065.1 of Vitellaria paradoxa. NCBI lineage: Eukaryota > Viridiplantae > Streptophyta > Magnoliopsida > Ericales > Sapotaceae > Vitellaria > Vitellaria paradoxa. The sequence goes on along the minus strand of CM034237.1, from coordinate 50,764,574 downwards.
CACGGATGAGGCATCCAATCCCCCCCTTCTTATCCGGTAAACAAACGCAACCTAAGTGGGCTAAAGGTTTTCGTGCTTCTGTAATTATTTAAATTCTCTAAGTCACAAACCATTTGGGAGTTCAAAATTTTATCGAGTTTGTACAGAATTTTAACACATATCACTTTAATCGGGTGTTATGTGTTTGACAAAAATTTATAAAAATTGAAAAAAGTTGATTAAAATTAGTAAAAGCTAATTTTGTATTTTTTTTAGATAACCTAGAACTTACACCAGTCTATTGCACCCCTCCACCAACCGCATAATTGATGGGTAAACCGGGTGAATATACGCAAGTCTCATGCACATTCCATTTAAGTCAGGAATCGAACGCATGTGGTTCTTGTAAAGAATATCTCACGAGCTATTAGGATTAATCTTAAGGGACGCTAATTTTGTATTTGGTGAAGAAAATTAGTAAAAGTTAATGAAAATTATTTTTTTTTTATTTTAAATGACTTTTTTTTGGATAAAAGTTAGTCGACTGAACATCGCGTCAGTCCAAAGTCAAATTAGCATACTTTAAGTAGGAATAATTTGACCTTATTAATTAGGCTGTCCGTGCAGGTGGTTAAGATGGAAACACTTTCAATTGTTTGTGGCAACTTTAGCAAATAAAAATGAGGCTTAGCTCCCAAACTACTATACACTTTGGTAATCACCAAAATATATATATATACATTTTTGGGTGTTTGGACGAACAAATTTTAGTAGAAGATTACTCACTTTTGAGTTTTAAGTATTTCATGACAAATTATTAATTTTTGTCATTTTTTTACTCTGATACACTAATTTTTCAACTTAAAAATTATTAAAAGTTACTAAAAATTATCAAAAATGACTAAAGTTTACTAAAAATCTTATCAAACACTCAAAAGTTACAAAAAATTACTAAAAATTACTACTTATTTTATCAAACATGTCAAAAATTTTAATTATTAACTTTTGGTAAAAAAATTCAAAAATTACTAAAAATTGTGCCTCCAAACCCAACTTTTATGGGTAATCATTGTGCTAGGTTAATTAATTTAACTTAGTTTTATTTATATGTATTACATATATACGTACACATATATGTAAATTAAGTATGATTTTCAGTCAAATTATTCTCGTAAGTGTAAATAATAATGAAGTATACAAAAAGTATGCAATTATACCAACATGGATCTAGGATAAAAATAAAAAATAAAAATGTTGGTGGCTAAAAATATTAGCATATATTTTTTTCCTGGTTTTATTTTATAAGGTAAAGACCTTGTTTGGAGTAAGAAAAAATGAGATAAAATATGGTTTAGAGTTAATTTTAGCGTCATTTTTTCCTGAAAAGTCACAAACCGTGGGAACGGTTTTCCAAATCCGTTCCCACGGATTCAAAAAAATTCACAAAAAACAGCAACAATAGTACTCGTTTGAAAGTTTTCGACACGAATAATATGATTGTATAAAAAATTTACACATTCGGTTAACTTACTTTCAGATAACTTACTTTCAGTTTTTTTTATTTTTTTAACGAAATATTGAAATTTTTTGAAATTAATAATGGTGAAAAAATTAGAGATAGAGGGATTGTTAGAGATTTATAGAATTTTTTAAAGTTATAATATGGCCAAACGGGGCTAAAATATGTTTTAAATTTTTAAAAATCTAGGTATTAATGCTAAGCTTGAAAACCAGAACTGGTCAAATTCCAAAGCCAGCCTTGCACAAAAGTAGTACCCATTGCTTTTTACAATGATCCCGCTGTTCATCCGAGACCCGGCAGCAATAGATGTAAATGCATGGTTTCCGGGAGATGACCAAACGTTGGATCTCCAATTCGATTGAATGTTGCAGCTATATATCATATTATATATATATATAAAGTTTAGTTGACAATGCAGTTTCATCACGTAAGACGTGACTTATATTACGGTTGCGACGCATGATACATAATTATAATTATCTTACATCACGTAAAAATACTGTTATGACACGTATATAGATGTAGCACGTATCACCTAATTATAGTTATCTTAATTATCTTATAAAAAAATTAGTATTTTACATAATTACTATTTATTCATAATTTTTTTTATTCAACCTAGAATATTCATGGATATCATTTGATATTTTTATTTAATCTACATTTCTATTTATCATATAACTTCTTATTTTTATTTTTATTTTTTAAAGCATATTCTTATATTTTATTTTTCTATATTTTAATAAATTATTATTTAAAACGTAAAAAGTATTATTATTGTTATTAAACAAGATAATGTAAAAAAATTTATCTTGTTAAATAAATGTTTTAATAATAAATATTATTATTATTAAACAAAATAATGTAAAAAAATAATTAACCTATTAAATAAAGATTTTAATTTATTAACATAAATTTATAATCATATAATCTAAATGGAGTTAGTGTTGTATATAATTATCAGTTATTCACAATTTTATTAAAAGTATTGTATATAATTATCTCTTATTCATAATTTTATTAAAACTAGAATGTTCGTAGATATTATTTGATATTTTTAATCGATACTTCTATTTAATTATCATATAACTTTTTATTTTTAGTTTTTTATAATTTAATAAATTATTATTTAAAAATAATAAATATGATAATAATAATTATTATTAAATAAAATAATATAAAACATCACTAGACAAAATATGTGACATATCTTAAATTAAATTGTAATATTGTTTATTAAAATTATATATATATTGTAATATTATTTATTAAAAAAATACCAAACAATATTAAAAATTAAAAAATAAAAGTGGCAATGGATAAATCAATCTAATTGAAGTGCCACTCAAACTTTTATTGGATTTGAACTTTCAATTTGATCAAAATATTATTATAATTAAAATATGATAGGATTTCAAAATAATAGTCTAATTTAAATAGAATAAGACTCAAAAATTTATAAATAGTACGAAGTCTTTTTTTGGTTTTTCAAATTTTTTTAGAGATTTTTTATTATAATAATTTTCTCTTCGACTTTGTGATTTGCTAAATATGTACTTAAATTTTAATTTTTTTTTTTGGTTAAGTTTTTATATGTAATTAATATATAAATAGATATATACGTTGTGGTAGGAAGAGTAAAAATAATAATTAGAAAAATTATTTAATAATATGAGTAAGTATTGTTATTCTTCAATTTTTTTAATTTTTTCTTTTTATTTATTAGAATTTAAATTTAATCGAATTTATTAATGGTATTAATATTTTAAGATATTCTACATTTATTATTTAATTAAATTTGTATAAATAATAGTATATATTATTTTCAGATATATTTCTATAACTTAATTATTTTAATATATGATAATACACTCATTTTAAATATATAATATGATAAATTCGTACAACGTACATGTCATATCCTGTGTATGTATATATATATATATCGGTCTCTATGCAATAAGCCGGAATCGATTCTAACCATTCAACGTCCACTTTTGGCCCTCATTTTTCCACTTTTGCCCTCTTTGGTTTTAATTTCTTTTTATCCTTTCGTTTCTTTCCGGTTTTTTTTTTTTTTTTTTTTAATGAGTAATGAGTAGCCTGCGTACATTTTTGTATCATTTTCTACTTTTGCCCCTCTTAGTTTTCATATATTACTATTTTATCTTTCTATTTTTTCACTTCTTTTAAGGATAATGATAAAGGCTTTTGGTACAATTTTTTTTTTCAATTTTGACCTTCTTTCTGGATTTATTTCCATTTTGCCATTCTCTGTGTCTTTTTTTTTTTCCCTTAAGAGTTAGTTTTTTTTTTTTTTTTTTTTTTTCAAAGTTACGTTTTTTTTTTTCTATTTCTATTTTATCTTATATATATTTATCTCTATTCTATATAATAGGCTATAATATTTCTTTAAGACTTCAACAACCTTTTGGTCCAATTGTTTTTTTAATTTTGTCCTTATTTTTTATCTACATTTACCAAAATTTCAAAATTATCCTTCACATATTTTCAATATGTTTTTTTAAGATTTTAATGACTTTTTTATTCATTCCTTTTCAATTTCACTTTTACTTTTTGTTTATATCTATTGAAATTCTCATTAACATATTTTTAATATCCTAATGTTTCTTGATTGTATGATAAAATCACTTTTGCCAATTTTTTTTTTATAAACAAACAACATGAAAATTAAATCAAAAGTTTTGTCCTATATTCATTTTTTTTAAATCTTTTGCTTGCATTTTTGGTTCGCTCTTTCCATGCACAAAAAGAAAAATTAAAAATTAAAAAAATAAATTGAGAGAAAGTAATAGAGATTGAAAAAAATTCCTCTGATTTGGATTGTGTATGGATCAAGAATTTGTTCGGGAAAAAAAAGTAGGAGTTCAAAATTCTTCTTCTTGCTTAAGTGATGATATAAATTACAAAGAAAAATGTATAAAATTTAAAAAATTAAAATCAATTAAGTTAAAAAAATTTAATATAATAATTAATGCCTTTTATTTAATATATTTTCTACAGATATCAACCCGTGCTTTGCACGGGCAGATTTTACAAGTATATATACAAGCAGGAATACTTTGACTTTACTATGGTAATCTTTCCCGAGCCCGAGATGGAGCACTTAGAGGATCACTAGTACGCTCTTCCGATGGCCACGCTTAGAGTTAAAAAATAATACAAATTTATACAAATTTCTATAAATATAAATTATAATATAATAAAATTTAAATTCTTTACTAACTACATAAAACACGAAATATTAACTCTTACAATTTTATACAACTCTAAATACACCCATCGAGCTTCTAATTACAAATAATAATAATAATAATAATAACAATAATAATAACTTTCAGTTACATATAATAATAACAATAATAATCTTCCTGTTTCATGGAATTATGATTTGCTATCATATTTTCATATAACTTTCTCAAAATTCAGCAAGACGTCGCAAATTTGAGGAGATTTTTCCGAATTCTAATTTTCAGAAACCAACCAATTAATTCAGATACCCAAAAACCAACGTGCAGACATATACGAATTAGCAGTGAGCTTACAGGGAATCGAGAAGATTAATAAATTTTGAGAACAATATTTATTTTCTTTTAATTTACATTCATTAATAACATTTTTTCCTTCTTCTTTATTTTTTTTCTAATTCACCAATTTTGTATATCTTAATTTTCACGTATTTATTACAAAATTGGAATTTTTGTAAAAAATTGCATAAAATTATAACTCTTTTTGACTATAAACTTTTTTTTTTTTTTTGGTAACCTGGAACCCACACCGATTTATTGTAATTCTCGATGAACCGCATAGTCGATGGGTAAATCGGGGATAATTGAACCCACTTGCAAGACCTAAGCATTGGGCAAGACAGGGTAGCAGTTAGCGGGATTCGAACTCAAGACCTCTGAGTTTATGGCCAGTTCCAAGAATCGCTGGGCTACCCTGTCGGGTTAATTATAAACTTTTATTGTTAATAATAACACTTAACCAATTTTTTACTACAAAATCAGTGATTTTTTTTGAAAAAAAAAAATTAAAGAACATGATTTTTTAGACGGAAATTTTCATTTTAATGAATTAAAGTTATAAAATTAAAACAAAATCATGTAAACATCTACGCATACATACATGTGGAGGAACTTGAATTAAAAGTAAAATTAATTTTCTATAGTTCATGATTCAAGAAAATTTGTTATGACTAGAAAATTAACTAGATAATCAATAATATAAGAACATCTGATATTTATATTTTCACTAATTGAAAATTCGAAGGGAAAAATGAATCAAAAATTAAATTTCAAAGAGTGAGGATTTGACAAGATAAAAGAACCCACATAATTCAAATATATTCTGTCGTAATTAAATAAAATAGCAAAATGCATAATTTCCAATCAATCAAGAAAAAAAAAATTGAAAGAACCCATGCTTCCACAGTTAAATTAAATAGGAAAGTAAAAATTTTGTATGGCTATGTACCTGGCCATCTTGTTCACACTGACATAGTCCAAAATTAATTATATTAAGAAAATTAATGAGAACCCATGTGAATTAATTATCAAGCGTACCCATGCAACCGTTAAATATACAGATACTATGTTTACAATTTAATTTGAATATTTTGTCTGTTATAGAGTTAAATATCAATTAATTCCAGTTTGGAAACGGCCAAGACAAAACTGTTGATGGATTTGGCAAGGTCTCAGCGTTGTTTGGCCATTTCAAGGGTTTACTCGTTGCTTTCTCTTAAAAGTCAATGAGCCGCAGTCGGATTTTGAGGCTGAGAAGTGAGACCCACAAAATCCAAGGAAAGAGAAATGGTCTAAGCTCTTTGTACCAATTCAAACCATTGAAAATCAGAACCTGTCAACTCCAACCTATATATATACATACATGTGTAGCTTCAAACATATCTTCATCGAACCCAATTCATTCCTCTTCAAATCCTAAACTCAACACCAAGAAGATATATCCCAACTCAGCCAAGAAACATCAGACCAAAAAAGTGACATTCACATTAATTTCAACCAATTAACATCAGCCAAAACCAAGAAAAGATGGCCAGTACTTTTCGAGCTACAAGTGCAATGAGTTCATCAATTTCTTCATCGTGTTGCTGTTGCCGGAAAGACACGATCAGAGCCACCATCAATATTCCCAAAATCCGGAACGGTGGTACTCTCACTCGTCCCAACCTGACAACAAAAGGTTTGGTGAAAGAGTTGGAATTAACGAGTGTTTTCACAAATACAAGAACGAACCAAATTGAAAAATCACCCAATAACTCTCCCATCAGTACCAAGAATTCTCCCAAGGTTTCAGACCCAGTGGTGATGGAGAAGCTTTACGCGATTATGGAGGCCGTCTCAGATAGGGTGGAGATGCATAAGAACATTGGAGAGCAAAGAAGCAACTGGAATAGCTTGCTCTTAACGTCCATTAACACAATCTCTCTCACAGCAGCAACAATGGCTGGAATTGCAGCTACAACCGTAGGTGGTGGAGCTCCTCTTGCCGGACTCAAGCTCTCTTCGACTTTGTTATATTTGGCAGCGACTGGGATGCTGGTGATCATGAACAAAATTCAACCATCTCAGCTTGCTGAAGAGCAACGAAACGCTGCCAGGTTGTTCAAGCAAATTCACGAAGAAATTCGCACAACCATATCGATTGGCAACCCAACCATGCACGAAGTAAAGGATTTTATGGACAAAGTTTTGGCACTTGACAAGGCCTACCCACTTCCTTTACTTGGCGCAATGCTTGAAAAATTCCCGGAAACTATAGAATCAGCTAGGTGGTGGCCTCAACAGCGACGAAGGCGAGGGAACAGACTAGGTGGGAGGAAGATCAATAGGAATGGTTGGGACTCAAAGTTGGAACAGGAAATGGAAGAGATGGTTGGTGTTTTGAAGAGGAAGGATGAGGCAGACTACTTGAGATTGGGAGGAAAAGCTTTGAAAATTAACAAGGTATTAGCCATATCTGGCCCTTTACTAACGGGTCTAGCAGCCATTGGATCTGCTTTTGTGGGATCCCCTGTTCATGGATCATGGGGTGTGATGCTTGGGGTTGTTGCTGGATCTTTGTCAAGTGTTGTGAACACATTCCAGCATGGTGGACAAGTTGGAATGGTTTTCGAGATGTACAGGAGCAATGCTGGTTTCTTTAGGCTCTTGCAAGAATCCATAGAGTCAAATTTGATGGAGAGAGATGTGGAGAGACGAGAGAATGGGGAATTGTTTGAAATGAAGCTGGCTTTGCAGCTGGGAAGGAGTCTGTCAGAACTAAGAGACCCTGCAGCTTCCTCTTCAATGGAAGCGGCTGACATCAAAGAGGAGTTTGGAAGCAAACTTTTCTAATTTTTTTTTAATCAAATAATTCTTAATTACATGCAACCCTAACTTTAGTTGCTGGTAGAGTTGTACGTAGTTCTGTTTATAGACTGTTAATTCCATTCATTTATTCATTAATTGTAAATAGAAGATTAATGAACAGTTTTCACAATTGAATTATTCAAGTGGGTTTCTTAGTATTTGCAAATTAACGTGAGAGTGCGAACTGCTTATTGAGTAATATATGTTCTTCAATTAAATTTAATTTAGAATAAATGATGGATTAAGTGTAACGCCTTCATTGGATGTCAAAACATAAACTAGCTAGCTAGCTACATAATAATGCAACCAATGAAACAGTCAAAACAGTTTGTTTTAACGCGGAATGCAGTGCCCGCCAAAGAGAAAGGTCTATCCCATTGCTCAAATTGTAAAGAATTTCATCAGTCAGCTGTTGCGTCATATGATTACTGCTCAATTTAGGAGTCCATTCTACTATCCTGGAAACTCTCTCTCACACCCATAACTTTAAGCAAGAATAATTTGACCTTATTAATTAGGCCGTGCATGCAGGTGGTTAAGATGGAAACTCTTTCAATTGTTTTGCGGTAACTTTAGCCAATAAAAATAAGCCTTAGCTCCCAAACTACGTACTTTACATTTTTGGGTATTTGGAGGAACAAATTTTAGTAAAAAATTATCAAATTTTCACTTTTGACTGTTTGACAAATTATTAATTTTTGTCATTTTTTTACTTTGTTATAATAATTTCTCCACTTAAAAGTTATCAAAAATTACTAAAAATTATTAAAATGGTTAAAATTTGTCAAAAGTTGTTAAAAATTTTACTAAGTACCCAAAAATTACAAAAAAATATTAAAATTGCTACTTGATTCAGTAAACATACCAAAATTATAATTAGTAACTTTTGATAAAAAAAAAGTCAAAATTTACTAAAAATTGTGTCCAAATACCCATTTTTTTTGGTATTTATCCAAATACCCTTTTATAGGTAATCTTTGTGTTAGATTAATTAATTTAACTCAGTTTGATTTACACACACACGTACGCATATATGTAAATTAAGTATAGTTTTCAGTCAAATTATTCTCGTAAATGTAAATAATAATGAAGTATACAAACATATATTAGCATATATCTGTTTCCTGGTTTTATTTTATGGGATAAAATATGTTTTAACTTTTTAAAAATCTAGGTATTAATGGTAAGGATCGAAAACCAGAACTTGTCAAATTCCAAAACTAGCCTTGTACGAAAGTAGTACTCTCAGTGCTTTTTACAGTGATTCTGCTGTTAATCCGAGACCTGGCAGCCATAAATGTAAATGCATGGTTTGCCGGAGATGACCAAACATTGGATCTCCGATTCGATTGAATATTACATATCAGTCTCTATAGGTTTGTTTGGAGTAAGAAAAAATGAGATAAATTGAGATAAATTGTGGTTTGGAAAGAGTTCGTAATACGTGCAGTGAGAGAAAAAAATTAATGTGATATAAAGTTAACAGAGATTTATAGAGATTTTCAGAGATTTTCAACAAAATTTTACACGCCAAACGCAGCCTATGTAATAAGCCGGAATCGATTCTAACCATTCAACGTCCACTTTTGCCCCAATTTTCCACTTTTGCCCTCATTGGTTTTAATTTATTCTCTTTTTATCCTTTCGGTTCTTTCCGGTTTTTTGTTTTGTTTTGCTTTTCTTCTTCTTCTTCTTTTTTTTTTTTTTTATAAAATAAAGTAATGAGTAGCCTGCGTGCATTTTTTATCATTTTCCACTTTTGCCCCTATTAGTTTTCATTTATTACTATTTTATCTTTCTTTGTTTTCTCTTTTTTTTAGAATAATGATAAAGTCTTTTTGGTACATTTTTTTAATTTTGACCTTCTTTCTAGATTAATTTCCATTTTATCTTTATCTTGTCTTTTTTTTTTATTTTCTTAGTTTTTTTATTTTCTTTAATGATAAAGGCTTTTTGGAGAGTGAGGTGCAAATTATTTAAGAGTTTTTACTTTGTCAAAACAACTATTGCCTTCAAACAATTTACTTTGACGGGCAACTCACGAATGTTTTTGCTATATATACAAACAATTATAATTTTAGAAAGAGGAGAGTGACATAACTAATAGTACAATCACGTTGTTACATCGCAGTTATTTAATTAGTGAGATCGAAGTCGAGATTCAGAGTTGGATTGAAGAGAATTAACCCTTACACTTTTTATTTTGACTTTTTTTTGTTCTATATAATTTTTTTTTACTAAACTTTGATTTTTTTTATATATTAATTAACTTTTAACCATATTATTCAAATTCCTAAAAAAAATCTAAAAGAAATGTTTCTAAATAGAAAAATTCACATACATGTAAAAAAAATTGTATAATTTTTGATATTTAATTTTTATCATTATTTGAGAGTTTTTCCATTTTGACTCGAATAACGTATGATTATACTTTATTGATCTGACTAAACTTTAAATTATATTTAGTTCGTTTCTAAGTAGTTTCCATTTTTTCAAATCGTATCCTGTACATTTTAGTTTTGAGTCGTGACAAGCTAATTTTTGTTTAAAAAGTCAACTTTTTTCATTCGATCACGAATTTTACTATTTTTAATCAAAATTTTCGTATTTTATTCTTTTTTTTTTTAATTATATGCCTAACAATTATCGAATAGAAAAGAAAGGAAAATTTTGGTATAAAAAAAATATATAAAATGAAGAAAATTTAAATTAAAAAAATCAAAACTACTCCTTCCCAAACTAACCCTCGCAAAAAAAGAATAACTAAATACATCTGTTGCATCACCTGCAATTATTACTAGCATTCTCAAAAAGAAAGAGTAAACCTAATAAAAATATATGCTGGTACTAAGAAAGTAAATTTACTAGTGATGTAATCTAATTTTATCAGTCAATTCAATAACTTGAAATAAATTAAGCGATAAAAAAAGGAGAGAGAGAGTGAAAGAACCTATATATGTAATTTTAAGATATATTCTTATAAAATTAAATTAAATAGTAAAGCGCAAAATTTGCACAAGGACGTACAAGAGCGGTGTTCTTTTCATTGACATAATACAAAATTATATTAAAACGTTAATCTACTGAAGAAGTATACTATTCCCAAACAACCTTAAATTGATCAGAAAATTTTTTTGGGGGTGGGAGGGGGGGTTGCATGGCCATGCAGTTGCATTTATATTAAAATGGTACAGCCGTACAGGAGTAATTATTAATGAAGTATATTAAGTTGATAAATATTGATCTGGTGCAGAACTAATATTAATTCTGGTTTGGCAAATACCCAAAAGGCCCAAGGCATGCAATAAGTTGATTTAGTCAATCAACCGCAAAACGGTTTCTAATGAGTGTGAGATCATGGAATATTCAAATACTGAAGAAATTGTCAAAGCATTTGCGTCCATTCAAAGTGTTGACCGGCAGAACCTGTCAAGTACTGCAACCTATATGTATGTATATATATATATATATATATATATGTAGCCTCTCCCTCCAACACAATTCAATCCACTACATCCACCAAAGCCTAAACTCCATACCCAGACCAAATATCTCAATCTCAGCCACAAAAAGAAAGCGAGAAAACCGAGGTGATATATATACGTATTCTTTCAAGTTTGATTTACACTGCAATTCTTCAAGCCAAAACCAAGAAGAGATGGCCACTTTTCGAGCCTCGAGTGCAGTGTGTTCATCAATTTCTTCGTCTTCGCCATGTTGCCGGAGAGACCTGATCAAAGCTACCATCAACATGCCCAAACTCAGGAATAGTACTCTCTCGCTTCCCAAGCTCACAGCAAGAGGTTTGGTGGAGGAGTTGGAATTAAGGAGTGTTTTCACAAATACAAGCACGACCCTCATTGAAAAATCACCTAATAACTCTCCCATCAGTACCAAGAATTCTCCCAAGGTTTCAGATCCAATGGTCATGGAGGAGCTTTACGCGATCATGGAGGCCGTCGCAGATAGGGTGGAGATGCATAAGAACATTGGAGAGCAAAGAAGCAACTGGAATAGCTTGCTCTTAACATCCATTAATGCAATCTCTCTCACAGCTGCAACAATGGCTGCAATTGCGGCTGCAACTGCAGGTGGTGGAGCTCCTCTTGCCGGACTCAAGCTCTCTTCGACTTTGTTATATTTGGCAGCTACCGGGATGCTGGTGATCATGAACAAAATTCAACCATCTCAGCTTGCTGAAGAGCAAAGAAACGCTGCCAGGTTGTTCAAGCAAATTCAAGAAGAAATTCGCACAAGGATATCCATTGGCAACCCAACCATGGACGAAGTAAAGGATTTTATGGACAAAGTTTTGGCACTTGACAAGGCCTACCCACTTCCTTTACTTGGCGCAATGCTTCAAAAATTCCCAAAAACGATAGAATCAGCCAGGTGGTGGCCTCAACAGCGACCAAGGCCAGTGAACAGACCAGGTGGGAGGAAGATTAATGGGAATGGTTGGGACTCAAAGTTGCAACAGGAAATGGAAGAGATAGTTGGAGTCTTAAAGAGGAAGGATGAGGCAGACTACTTGAGATTGGGAGGAAAAGCTTTGAAAATTAACAAGGTATTAGCCATATCTGGCCCTTTACTAACAGATCTAGCAGCCATTGGATCTGCTTTTGTGGGATCCCCTGTTCATGGATCGTGGGGTGTGGCGCTTGGGGTTGTTGCTGGAGCTTTGTCAAGCGTTGTGAACACGTTCCAGCATGGTGGACAAGTTGGAATGGTTTCTGAGATGTACAGGAGCAATGCTGGTTTCTTTAGGCTCTTGCAAGAGTCTATAGAATCGAATTTGATGGAGAGAGAGGTGGAGAGGAGAGAGAATGGGGAATTGTTTGAAATGAAGCTGGCTTTGCAGCTGGGAAGGAGTCTATCAGAGCTAAGAGACCTTGCAGCTCCTTCTTCAATGGAAGGGGCTGACATCGAAGAGGAGTTTGCAAGCAAACTTTTCTAATTTTTTTTTTTAATCAAATAATTCTTAAGTACATGCAACCCTAACTTTAGTTGCTGGTAGAGTTGTACGTAGTTCTGTTTATAGACTGCTAATTCCATTCATTTATTCATTAATTGTAAATAGAAGATTAATGAACAGTTTTCACAATTGAATTATTTAAGTGGGTTTTTTAGTATTTGTAAATTAATGTGAGAGTGCGAACTGCTTACTGAGTAATATATGTTCTTCAATTAAATTTAGGTGTAAAGCCTTCACTGGATGTCAAAACATAAAATAGCTAACTAGCCACATAATAATGCAACCAATAAAACAGTCAAAAAAACAATTTCTTTAACACAGAATGCAGTACCAGCCAAAGAGAAAGGTTTATCGCATTACCAAATTATGAAGAATTTCAGTAGTCAGCCTCTTGCCTCAGATGATTACTGCTCAATTTAGGAGTCCATTCTACTATTCTGGAAAACTCTCTCTCACGCCCATATTGGCGTTGGATCGATTTTGATGAGCATGCATATTACATCATAAAGGTATATATATATATATATATATATATATATATTAAGTGGACTAAAGGTTTTCGTGCTACTGTAATTATTTAATTTCTCTAACTCAGAAACCATTTGGGAGTTCAAAATTTTATCGAGTTTGTACGGAATTTTAACAAATATCACTTTAATCGGGTGTTATGTGTTTGACAAAAATTTATAAAAATTAAAAAAAGTTGATTAAAATTAGTAAAAGCTAATTTTGTATTTTTTTTTTTTTAGATAACCTAGAACTTACACCAGTCTATTGCACCCCTCCATTAACCGCATAATTGATGGGTAAATCGGGTGGATATACGCAAGTCTCACGCACATTCCACTTAAGTCAGGAATCGAACGCATGTGGTTCTTGTAAGAAATATCTCACGAGCTATTAGGACTAATCTTAGGGGACACTAATTTTGTATTTGCTGAAGAAAATTAGTAAAAGTTAATAAAAATTATTTTTTTTTATTTTAAATGACTTTTTTTTGGATAAAAGTTAGTCGACTGAACATCGCGTCAGTCCAAAATCAAATTTGCATACTTTAAGTAGGAATAATTTGACCTTATTAATTAGGCTGTCCGTGCAGGTGGTTAAGATGGAAACACTTTCAATTGTTTGTGGCAACTTTAGCAAATAAAAATGAGGCTTAGCTCCCAAACTACTATACACTTTGGTAATCACCGAAATATATATATATATACATTTTTGGGTGTTTGGACGAACAAATTTTAGTAGAAGATTACTCACTTTTGAGTTTTAAGTATTTCATGACAAATTATTAATTTTTGTCATTTTTTTACTCTGATACACTAATTTTTCAACTTAAAAATTATCAAAAGTTACTAAAAATTATCAAAATGGCTAAAGTTTACTAAAAATCTTACCAAACACTCAAAAGTTACAAAAAATTACTAAAAATTACTACTTATTTTATCAAACATGTCAAAAATTTTAATTAGTAACTTTTGGTAAAAAAATTCAAAAATTACTAAAAATTGTGTCTCCAAACCCAACTTTTATGGGTAATCATTGTGCTAGGTTAATTAATTTAACTTAGTTTTATTTATATATATTACATATATACGTTCACATATATGTAAATTAAGTATGATTTTCAGTCAAATTATTCTCGTAAGTGTAAATAATAATGAAGTATACAAAAAGTATGCAATTATACCAACATGGATCTAGGATAAAAATAAAAAATAAAAATGTTGGTGGCTAAAAATATTAGCATATATTTTTTTCCTGGTTTTATTTTATAAGATAAAGACCTTGTTTGGAGTAAGAAAAAATGAGATAAATTAAAATAAAATATGGTTTGGAGTTAATTTTGACGCCATTTTTTTCTGAAAAGTCACAAACCGTGGGAACGGTTTTCCAAATCCGTTCTTACGGATTCAAAAAAATTCACAAAAAATAGCAACAATAGTACTCGTTTGAAAGTTTTCGACACGAAGAATATGATTGTATAAAAAATTTACACATTCGGTTAACTTACTTTCAAATAACTTACTTTCAGATTTTTTTATTTTTTTAACGAAATATTGAAAATTTTTGAAATTAATAATGGTGAAAAAATTAGAGATAGAGGGATTGTTAGAGATTTATAGAATTTTTTAGAGTTTTATAATATGGCCAAACGGGGCTAAAATATGTTTTAAATTTTTAAAAATCTAGGTATTAATGCTAAGCTTGAAAACCAGAACTGGTCAAATTCCAAAGCCAGCCTTGCACAAAAGTAGTACCCATTGCTTTTTACAATGATCCCGCTGTTCATCCGAGACCCGGCAGCAATAGATGTAAATGCATGGTTTCCGGGAGATGACCAAACGTTGGATCTCCAATTCGATTGAATGTTGCAGCTATATCATATTATATATATATAAAGTTTAGTCTGACAATGCAGTTTCATCGCGTAAGACGTGACTTATATTACGGTTGTGACGCATGACACATAATTATAATTATCTTACATCACGTAAAAATACTGTTATGACACGTATATAGATGTAGCACGTATCACCTAATTATAGTTATCTTAATTATCTTATAAAAAAATTAATATTTTACATAATCACTATTTATTCATAATTTTTTTTATTCAAACTAGAATATTCATGGATATCATTTGATATTTTTATTTAATCTATATTTCTATTTATCATATAACTTCTTATTTTTTATTTTTATTTTTTAAAGCTTATTCTTATATTTTATTTTTCTATATTTTAATAAATTATTATTTAAAACATAAAAAGTATTACTATTGTTATTAAACAAGATAATGTAAAAAAATTTATCTTGTTAAATAAAGGTTTTAATAATAAATATTATTATTATTAAACAAAATAATGTAAAAAAATAATTAGCCTATTAAATAAAGATTTTAATTTATTAACATAAATTTATAATCATATAATCTAAATGGAGTTAGTGTTGTATATAATTATCAGTTATTCACAATTTTATTAAAAGTATTGTATATAATTATCTCTTATTCATAATTTTATTAAAACTAGAATGTTCGTAGATATTATTTGATATTTTTAATCAATACTTCTATTTAATTATCATATAACTTTTTATTTTTAGTTTTTTATAATTTAATAAATTATTATTTAAAAATAATAAATATGATAATAATAATTATTATTAAATAAAATAATATAAAATATCACTAGACAAAATATGTGACATATCTTAAATTAAATTGTAACATTGTTTATTAAAATTATATATATTGTAATATTATTTATTAAAAAAATACCAAACAATATTAAAAATTAAAAAATAAAAGTGACAATGGATAAATCAATCTAATTGAAGTGCCACTCAAACTTTTATTGGATTTGAACTTTCAATTTGATCAAGATATTATTATAATTAAAATAGGATAGGATTTCAAAATAATATTCTAATTTAAATAGAATAAGACTCAAAAATTTATAAATAGTACGAAGTCTCTTTTTGGTTTTTCAAATTTTTTTAGAGATTTTTTATTATAACAATTTTTTCTTCGACTTTGTGATTTGCTAAATATGTACTTAAATTTTAGTTTTTTTTTTGGTTAAGTTTTTATATGTAATTAATATATAAATAGATATATACGTTGTGGTAGGAAAAGTAAAAATAATAATTAGAAAAATTATTTAATAATATGAGTAAGTATTGTTATTCTTCAATTTTTTTAATTTTTTCTTTTTATTTATTAGAATTTAAATTTAATCAAATTTATTAATGGTATCAATATTTTAAGATATTCTACATTTATTATTTAATTAAATTTGTATAAATAATAGTATATATTATTTTCAGATATATTTCTATAACTTAATTATTTTAATATATGATAATACACTCATCTTAAGTATATAATATGATAATTCGTACAACGTATATGTCATATCCTAGTGTATGTATAT
The DNA here is from genome assembly GCA_019916065.1 of Vitellaria paradoxa. NCBI lineage: Eukaryota > Viridiplantae > Streptophyta > Magnoliopsida > Ericales > Sapotaceae > Vitellaria > Vitellaria paradoxa. The sequence goes on along the minus strand of CM034237.1, from coordinate 50,747,765 downwards.
ATATATCGGTCTCCATGCAATAAGCCGGAATCGATTCTAACCATTCAACGTCCACTTTTGCCCTCATTTTTCCACTTTTGCCCTCTTTGGTTTTAATTTCTTTTTATCCTTTCGTTTCTTTCCGGTTTTTTTTTTTTTTTTAATGAGTAATGAGTACCCTGCGTACATTTTTGTATCATTTTCTACTTTTGCCCCTCTTAGTTTTCATATATTACTACCGGAATCGATTCTAACCATTCAACGTCCACTTTTGCCCCCATTTTTCCACTTTTGCCCTCTTTGGTTTTAATTTCTTTTTATCCTTTCGTTTCTTTCCGGTTTTTTTTTTTTTTAATGAGTAGCCTGCGTACATTTTTGTATCATTTTCTACTTTTGCCCCTCTTAGTTTTCATATATTACTATTTTATCTTTCTATTTTTTCACTTCTTTTAAGGATAATGATAAAGGCTTTTGGTACAATTTTTTTTTTTTCAATTTTGACCTTCTTTCTGGATTTATTTCCATTTTGCCATTCTCTGTGTCTTTTTTTTTTTTTTCCCTTAAGAGTTAGTTTTTTTTTTTTTTGTTTCAAAGTTACGTTTTTTTTTTCTATTTCTATTTTATCTTATATATATTTATCTCTATTCTATATAATAGGCTATAATATTTCTTTAAGACTTCAACAACCTTTTGGTCCAATTGTTTTTTTAATTTTGCCCTTATTTTTTATCTACCTCCATTAAAATTGTCCTTTGCATATTTTCAATATGTTTTTTTTTTTAAGATTTTAACGACTTTTTTGGTCCACTCTTTTTCAATTTCGCCCTTACTTTTTGTTTTCATCTATTGAAATTCTCATTAACATATTTTGAATATCCTATTGTTTCTTGATTGTTTGATAAAATCACTTTTGTCAATTTTTTTGTTTATAAACAAACATCATGAAAATTAAATCGAAAGTTAACATATTTCATCATGAACTTCCAATTACAAATAAAAATAAAAATAATAATAATAATAATAATAATAATAATAATAACAATAATAATAACTTTCAGTTACATATAATAATAACAATAATAATCTTCCTGTTTCATGGAATTATGATTTGCTATCATATTTTCACATAAATTTCTCAAAATTCAGCAAGATGTCACAAATTTGAGGAGATTTTTCCGAATTCTAATTTTCAGAAACCAATTAATTTAGATACTCAAAAACCAACGTGCTCTATATACGAATTAGCAGTGAGCTTACAGGGAATTGAAAAGATTAATAAATTTTGAGAACAATATTTATTATCTTTTAATTTACGTTCCTTAATAACATTTTTTCCTTCTTCTTTATTTTTTTCTAATTCACCAATTTTGTATATCTTAATTTTCACGTATTTATTAAAAAATTGGAATTTTTGTAAAAAAATTGTATAAAATTATAACTCTATTTAACTATAAACTTTTTTCTTTTTTTTTTTTGATAACACGAAATCCACACCGATTTATTGCAGTTCTCGACAACCTGCGTAGCCGATGGGCAAATCAGGGATAATTGAACTCACCCGCAAGACCTAAGCACCAGGTAAGACAGAGTAGCAGTTAACGGGATTCGAACTCAAGATCTCCGAGTTTATGACTAGTCCCAAGAATCGCTGGGCTACCCTGTCGGGTTAACTATAAACTTTTATTGTTAATAATAACACTTAACCAATTTTTTTATTACGAAATCAGTGATTTTTTTGGGAAAAAAAAAATTAAAGAACATGATTTTTTAGATGGAAATTTTCATTTTAATGAATTAAAATTATAAAATTAAAACAAAATCATGTAACATCTACGTATACATACATGTGGAGGAACTTGAATTAAAATTAAAATTAATTTTCTATAGTTCATGATTCAAGAAAATTTGTTATGATCTGAAAATTAACTAAATAATCAACAATATAAGATGTATACATACATGTGAAGGAACTTGAATTAAAATTAAAATTAATTTTCTATAGTTAATGATTCAAGAAAATTTGTTATGACTAGAAAATTAACTAAATAATCAACAATCTAAGATGTATACATACATGTGGAGGAACTTGAATTAAAATTAAAATTAATTTTCTATAGTTCGTGATTCAAGAAAATTTGTTATGACTAGAAAATTAACTAAATAATCAGCAATATAAGAACATCTGATATTTATATTTTCACTAATTGAAAATTCTAAGGGAAAAATGAATCAAAAATTCAATTCCAAAGAGTGAGGTTTTGACAAGATAAAAGAACCCACATAATTCAAATATATTCTATCGTAATTAAATAAAATAGCAAAATGCATAATTTCCAACCAATTAAGAAAAAAAAATTGAAAGAACCCATGCTTCCACAGTTAGATTAAATAGGAAGTAATTACCAAAAAAAAAAATTAAATAGGAAAGTAAAAATTTTGTACGGCTATGTACCTGGCCATCTTGTTCACACTCACATAGTCCAAAATTAATTATATTAAGAAAATTAATGATGACCCATGTGAATTAATTATCAAGAGTACCCATGCAACAGTTAAATATACAGATACTAAGTTTACAATTTAATTTGAATATTTTGTCTGTTATAGAGTTAAATATCAATTAATTCCAGTTTGGAAACGGCCAAGACAAAACTGTTGATGGATTTGGCAAGGTCTCAGCGTTGTTTGGCCATTTCAAGGGTTTACTCGTTACTTTCTCTTAAAAGTCAATGAGCCGCAGTCGGATTTTGAGGCTGAGAAGTGAGACCCACAAAATCCAAGGAAAGAGAAATGGTCTAAGCTCCGTGTACCAATTCAAAGCATTGAAAATCAGAACCTGTCAACTCCAACCTATATATATACATACATGTGTAGCTTCAAACATATCTTCATCGAACCCAATTCATTCCTCTTCAAATCCTAAACTCAACACCAAGAAGATATATCCCAACTCAGCCAAGAAACAACAGACCAAAAAAGTGACATTCACATTAATTTCAACCAATTAGCATCAGCCAAAACCAAGAAAAGATGGCCACTACTTTTCGAGTTGCAAGTGCAATGAGTTCGTCAATTTCTTCATTGTGTTGCTGTTGCCGGAAAGACACGATCAGAGCCACCGTCAATATTCCCAAAATCCGGAACGGTGGAACTCTCACTCTTCCCAACCTGACAACAAAAGGTTTGGTGAAAGAGTTGGAATTAACGAGTGTTTTCACAAATACAAGAACGACCCATATTGAAAAATCACCCAATAACTCTCCCATCAGTACCAAGAATTCTCCCAAGGTTTCAGACCCAGTGGTGATGGAGAAGCTTTACGCGATTATGGAGGCCGTCTCAGATAGGGTGGAGATGCATAAGAACATTGGAGAGCAAAGAAGCAACTGGAATAGCTTGCTCTTAACGTCCATTAACACAATCTCTCTCACAGCTGCAACAATGGCTGGAATTGCAGCTACAACGGCAGGTGGTGGAGCTCCTCTTGCCGGACTCAAGCTCTCTTCGACTTTGTTGTATTTGGCAGCCACTGGGATGCTGGTGATCATAAACAAAATTCAACCATCTCAGCTTGCTGAAGAGCAACGAAACGCTGCCAGGTTATTCAAGCAAATTCACGAAGAAATTCGCACAACCATATCGATTGGCAACCCAACCATGCACGAAGTAAAGGATTTTATGGACAAAGTTTTGGCACTTGACAAGGCCTACCCACTTCCTTTACTTGGCACAATGCTTGAAAAATTCCCGGAAACTATAGAATCAGCTAGGTGGTGGCCTCAACAGCGACGAAGGCGAGGGAACAGACTAGGTGGGAGGAAGATCAATAGGAATGGTTGGGACTCAAAGTTGGAACAGGAAATGGAAGAGATAGTTGGTGTTTTGAAGAGGAAGGATGAGGCAGACTACTTGAGATTGGGACGAAAAGCTTTGAAAATTAACGAGGTATTAGCCATATCTGGCCCTTTACTAACAGGTCTAGCAGCCATTGGATCTGCTTTTGTGGGATCCCCTGTTCATGGATCATGGGGTGTGATGCTTGGGGTTGTTGCTGGATCTTTGTCAAGTGTTGTGAACACATTCCAGCATGGTGGACAAGTTGGAATGGTTTTCGAGATGTACAGGAGTAATGCTGGTTTCTTTAGGCTCTTGCAAGAGTCCATAGAATCAAATTTGATGGAGAGAGAGGTGGAGAGACGAGAGAATGGGGAATTGTTCGAAATGAAGCTGGCTTTGCAGCTGGGAAGGAGTCTGTCAGAACTAAGAGACCTTGCAGCTTCCTCTTCAATGGAAGGGGCTGACATCAAAGAAGAGTTTGCAAGCAAACTTTTCTAATTTTTTTTATCAAATAATTCTTAAGTACATGCAACCCCAACTTTAGTTGCTGGTAGAGTTGTACGCAGTTCTGTTTATAGACTGCTAATTCCATTCATTTATTCATTAATTGTAAATAGAAGATTAATGAACACTTTTCGCAATTGAATTATTTATGTGGGTTTCTTAGTATTTGCAAAGTAAGGTGAGAGTGCGAAACTGCTTGTTGAGCTCCTGTTTGGTAATGTTTTCGTTTTCTGTTTATGTTTTTAAAATTTTGTAAACTCACAAAAGAAACATATTTGATAAACCTGTTTATGTTTTTTTGTTTTCAAAAAAAATAAAAACATAAACAGAAAAACGTAAACAGACAAAAGGTATTTTCAGTCTAATTTTTTTTTCTGTTATCAATATTTTATCAATTTTAAAACTTTGTTTATTTTTGCTACATTACATAAAAATAAATTATTTTATTCAAATATTTTATTAAAATAAGTTATTTTAAAAAATAATATAATTAAATTCAATAAATTAAATTAATTATATAAATTAATATAAATTATTTTTAATAAATAATAAAACTAAATTAATTAATTTAATCTAATTTAATAATTAATTATTGCTAAATTATCTGAAACAAATATCATAATTAATTTATTTAATTTAATAATTAAATTAATTTATATAAAATAATTAATGTAATTTAATTATTTATTATTAATTATTTTAAATAAACATCATAACTAAATTAAATTATTTATGATTTAATTAATTTAATTTATATAAAATATATTTTATTAAATTATTTTAATAAATAATTAAATGAATTTAATTAATTTAAAAATAAATAATTTAATTTAATAATTAATCTAATTTAATTATTTATTGAATATGAAATATATTTTATTAAATTATTTTAAAAATTAGTATAATTTAATATATTTTATATTTATTGAATTAAATGATTTTAATAAATAATTTACTGTATTAATTTAATTAATTATATTAATTAAATTAAATTAATATAAAATATATTTTATTAAGTTCTATTAGTTTTTTAAAACTAATAAAATTAAATATTTTCTAAAATAAAAAAATTAATAATTATAAACAAATTTATATTTTTAAACGTAGTTTCAATTTTCATTTCAGAAAAAATAAACAGTAATAGAAAATAAAAAAATAGAAAACAGTAACAGAAAATAACCAAAAAAAAAAATGACAACGTTATCAAACAAACCCTGAGTAATATATGTTCTTCAATTAAATTTAGAATAAACGATGGATTAAGTGTAATGCCTTCATTGGATGTCAAAACATAAACTAGGTAGCCACATAATAATGCAACCAATAAAAACAGTCAAAACAATTTGTTTAACACGGAATGCAGTACCAGCCAAAGAGAAAGGTCTATCACATTACCGAATTGTAAAAAATTTCATTAGTCAGCCTGTTGCCTCAGATGATTACTGCTCAATTTAGAAGTCCATTCTACTATCCTGGAAAACTCTCTCTCACACGGTCACACCCATAACTTTAAGCAAGAATAATTTGACCTTATTAATTAGGCTGTGCATGCAGGTGGTTAAGATGGAAACTTTTTCAATTGTTTGCGGTAACTTTAGCCAATAAAAATGAGCCTTAGCTCCCAAACTACTCTACATTTTGAGCGCCGGAGAATTAGCGACCACTTTAAGCAGTCACAGTGGTCACAGCGGTCACAATAAGTGATTTATATTTTTTTATTATAATAAAATCTAATTATTATAATAAAATCTCAATAATTTTTTTTACGAATCAAATTATTTAAATTATCTATTTAATAATTATTTATTATTTATTTAATATTTGCTAATTCTTTATAATAACTATTATATTTTATTATTTATGTATAAATGTTTATTTCAAATTTAATTTAATTATATTATTATTAATTTACACATTGAAGTAAAGAATTTTTTCATAAAATCAATCAAAAAAATGAACATGGCTCCTAATTATGATTATATATACAAACACAATATCAAATTAGATTGCAATTAAAACAAAATTTTATTATATGTAAATGTTCAAAATACAAAAACTAAAATATATATAAATGTACTGATCAAAATATATACAAATGGATCATAATCATCCTAATCTAGTCCAAGAGGGCCATCTGCCATCGTCCGGATCCTACAATGGAATAATAATGAAATTAGAACGTGATAAAAAAACATGAATAAATAAATTTATAAAATTTTAATGAGTAATAGTAACGAAAAATAAAATTTTTAACTTGAGGAGGAAGAAGTGGATGGCTCTGACTCTAAGAGAGGCGCGTCTCCATCTCAGCCATCATCACGGGCCGAAGTGATGCCTCTCGCTCGTCCATCTCAGCTCGAAGGGTTGGGAGTAGATCCTGGTCGCGACGTCTGGCCTGAGAAGATGACTCTGCTCGTGCAATGGATCGGCGTGGAATACCCGTGCCCTGCGTAAACGTGTATCCATGACCATCGCGTCTGATAATGGAGAAAAATATTTCGTCCATCTTCTCCTCGGACTCCCTCTTATCCGGCGGCAGCTCGTCTAGATGTGTATTAAACTGCGCCTATTACAAACAAGCCGAGATGGAAAAAACAAAATAAGTAACTATATTATCTAAAGCAAAATTCAATTATATGTTCATTGGACAAAATATTAAAATTAGTTACCCGTATGGCCTGAACCTCCGGTGAATCAATACATCGAGTCGCCAACCACATGGACATCCGATTTGTCCTCAGGCCCCATCTATCCTCTGTTGAAAGGTAATTTATGTTAATAACTTACCATCATTAAATATGAAAAATAAAAGTCGCTATTGGCGTGGTAAGCTAACGTTTTTACCTCGTGGCGAACCTGATAAAAGTGTCGAGTCCCCTTCTTGTGGCCCGAGCCCTGCATTTCTCGATTTCGCGAGTTCCTCTGGACCTCCGCCTATTTTAAGTTTTTCTCAATTAGTTTTTGTAATTTATGCTTTATAACATCAAAACTTAAGAAAAAAAAATTAAGTCGCAATCTACTCACCTGTGCCTCAGGACTCAAGCAATAACTGACGAGCTCAGCCCACTGGTGGGGAAGAACGCCCGGTGGGACCTGCTGGAGGATGTCAGGGTCATTCTTATGACCCTTCCAGTATTTATCTTTAATCTTATTTTTATGATCCTTCCACATCTTCCGACACTTGGCGAACATAACGTCTCGGAAGTTTGGAGGAACATCACCTACATTAGCCTAAAAATGACAAATTGTAAAATATTATTTATGTTACAAGTTTCAACATTTAAACCACGTACAAATAAAATTGAAAATTACACACCTGCGCCTCGGTCCATAGACCTTCGAACGTAGAATCTGCGAAACGATCCCACTTGAGGGTGGTTAACGGGAATCTGATCGGATTCCGGACCAAATGTTCAAGCTGTGAAATCAAAGACCGTCCATCATTCCCCACCGGCTGGGGCATGTCATCCCACTGATCGATCATCCACTGAGAGCCACAGTGAAATCCCTTCGAGGGCCCTATGCCGGACCTCAAAAGCCTGCTCGAAATGGGGGAATCTGTTTCAAACAAATTGTTACGCGATAAGTTTATATAGAATATAACCACTATTGTTAGATAAGATAAAATATGAAATTGACGAACTTTATATCCCTTCGTATAACCAGATACTGAAGGACGCGTGGACATGGGGGGTGATGGTGGGACAGCATTTGCTGAGCAACTGCCAGCAGAGGATAGGCCGAGGCGCTCAGCCATCATCTTAGGACCAGTCCTCCTCCTAGAGCGTCCGAACATGGCTCTCTAATTGTTCACAATTTAGATTTATTACAATTTCAAATACAAAAAAAAAAAAAAATAAAATTGAAATCTACTTTGTTCAGATAAAAAAGTACACAATCTTGTATTAGGTATATAAATCAACCGTATCTCCTTTGATCGTGTCCCTAACCCAATTAACATCTTCATCACGTTGGACGATTGCATCTTTGTCGAGAGCTTGTTGGGCGAAGGCATCAATATCTGCCTTATCGCAGTCGATCTGATACACCCCTCTCCTTGACATTTTAACAGCAATTTGCCAGTTGGGATCGGCTCAATCGCCAACATAGTAAACTTGCTATGCCATGGACACCAATATGTACAGTTCAGCTTCTATTCGTACATCTCAGTGTAACAAATTGTTGAAATTGACCAATTTAAATTGGTACTTTTCGGTTTTAACCCGCGACTTAGATCAACCCAGACACACTTGAATAATAAATATCTCAGACCGCGATTATAAACGATTTTAATAATGTCGTTCAGTTGGCCGTAATAGTAACCACCGTCAATAGATGGACAACCGATACTACTATTTTGTGTAGCTCACCTATCATCTACTTCCTTAATGCGAAATTGAAACTCATTGATGTCACAAGCTGTGTAACGTCGGGCTGTCACGTAAGGACCATCAGCCAACTAATTTTTTTCATCGGTCAAAGTAGAATCGGTAGTACTTCGTAAATTGTGTACCTATGGAATGTAAATTATCATGAATTAATTAAACACAAATTCATTGTGATGTGAAAGAATATATAAAAGTATATGAAAATATTTAACACGTACGTAGTTCTTAAACCAGTCATGAAAACATTGATAATGGGACATTCGAATTTGATTGTCTGTTGCACGAGGTGTGTTTTGTTTCAACTCGTTTATGTGTCTCCTGCAATGCAAATCAAATTGGATTGAGAATAAACACGATTTTTATTACAAATATTGTGCAATTAACTTTCTCTATTACAAAAACATGACTTACTGGGTCAATGGCACAACTGATTGGGTGTTGAAGAGAACGAACCGATGAGCTTGGATCCACTCGATATGGTTGAGATCAAATGACGTGCCTTCCCCAATAGGGCCTTCATTTATCCACTCCGGCCTGCTAAACTTTGTTTGGACATCATCATTTAGATATACAGCGCAAAAATTGATGCACTCATCCATCAAATATCCTTTCGCTATGGATGTTTCTGGTCAAGCTTTGTTCCACACATACCTCTTCAATGTGTTCATATACCGCTCGATCAGATACATCCACCTAAATTGGACAGGGCCACCAAGCGGGCTTCTTCAATTAGGTGTATGGCCAAGTGAACCATGACATCGAAAAATGCCGGTGGAAAATTTTTCTCCAGATTATACAGTGTCAAAGCAATGCTGTCCTGCAGACCCTTCAAATCTTCTATATGGATTACTTTGTTACACAACTGCCTGAAGAAGTTACTAAGCTCGATCAACGGCTGCACAACATTATTAGGTAGACAATTTCTTGCTGCTATAGGCAGTAACTGTTGAAGCAGGACGTGGTTGTCATGACTTTTCAAACCCTGTAACGTCTGTTCGCTCATGTTCACTCGTTTTGAAATATTCGAGCAATACCCATCAGGTACCTTCACGTCTTTCAGAATTAACAAAAACGCATTCTTCTTATCCTTGCTCATTGTGTACTGTGCAGGTAGCATATATGCCCTGTTGGACTCTCTTGCCTGCAAGTGTAATGGAGTTTTCAGTCCCATCTCCTACAAATCACGTCGAGCATTAGCATTATCCTTTGATTTCTCCTTAACACCAAGTATCATCCACAATATATTATTGCAAACATTCTTCTCAATGTGCATGACATCCAAGTTGTGCCTGAGTAAGTTATCTTTCCAGTAGGGCAACTCATAAAAAATACTTTTCTTCTTCTAATTATGGGTTCGGTTCCTATTTGCACCAGAAATAGATGGCAGCGGGGGGGCTAATAGATTTTGAAAGTCATATACTATTCGTATTTTCTCCCGCTCCATCTGGGCCAGCAAATCAAGCCCGGTCATTGCTCGTGGTGTCGGACCAAACTCCCGAGTGCCGTCAAACGAGACTCTGTCCTTCCTAAACCTATGCAAGAGAGGTAGAAAGCGTCTATGACCCATGTACGCCCACTTTCTACCATAAGTTGACTTCTTGTTTGGATTGCAACAAGGACATGCAAAGTCTTATTTCGTCCTCCAACCAGATAAGTTAGCGTACGCAGAGAAGTCATTAATTCATCCCTTAATTCATTAAGCTCTTCAATCAATGGTTGCATATAAACGTTTATTTTATCCCCTGGGCCTTTAGGTCCGTCAATCAATGTCGATAGGATGACAAAAGGTTGCCTCATGCACAGCCAAGATAGAAGATTATATGGAACTAACAGTATAGGCCACGTACTGTGAGTTGTCCCAGTTATGCCAGAAAATGGGTTAAATCTATCAGCAGCCAAACCAAGACGCACGCTGCGAGAATCGGTAGTAAATTCAGGGTGTCTTTGATCAAAATCCTTCCATGCCGGAGAGTTTGCTGGATGGGATAAGTTCCCATCCTCCCCACTGTTCTCAGCATGCCATGTCATTAGTTTAGAGATCTTGGATGACATTAAAAATCTCTTCAGTCGTGGCTTAAGTGGGAAATAGCGCACTTGCTTTGCAGCCACAAGTTTACCACGGTTTGAAATACCCAAACGATTCCACCGAGTTTAGATAGTACCAACATTCTTCTACCTTGAAACCCCACACACGGTACACGTATCGAGGTTGCCATTCTCATTCCGAAACAACATGCAACTATTGGGACATGCATCCAAAGTTTGGTATGTGAATCCCAAATTCTCAATTAACTTACGTGCTTGGTAGTACGAATCAGCAAGCTTAACTCCTGCTGGTAAAACCCTACGGAACAACTGCAGTAGCATGTCAAACGACATATCCGACCAGTGATTCAATGCCTTCAAATGTAACAACTCAACGATGAATGATAATTTACTGAATTCCTGACATCCAGGATATAATTCTGTCTGGCATCGTCGAGTACTTCAAAATATCTCAAGGACTCATCATTCGCACCTGAGCGGGGACTAGTTCCACCCGTCAGAGTAATACCACACCATTATCTTCATGTGCCAATCCACACGCAATATCAGCTAGCATCGCGAGCATTGGATCAGCTTCCTCTGTTATCTCGGCCTCCACCTCAACGGTTTCATCTGGACGAGAGGGGGTATACTCTTTCCTATGGAGAGTCCAATATTTATACTGCTTCAAGAACCCATTACGGATCAGATGCTCCCTGAGAACCTCCTGTGTATAGTAATACCGGTTAGCACACTTTCTGCAGAGACAACTAATGTACTCACTGGGAAACCCATTAGTGAATACAATAAACTGATTAATCCCATCCATATACTCCGTGGATATCCTATTCGGCAAATCAATCCAACTCTTGTCCATCTCACTTAGAGTGTCTGTGGAGTCCCAAAAGGATAAAATGTCATTACTCTAAAAAGTAGTACCATATGCAAAACACCTAGTCTTAAACTTTACCTTCTCATTATAGGGTGGTTGGTCCTATCCCATTCGAGAATGCATGATCCAACTTGCACTCAACAACTCAATGCCTTAGTCCCCTAATTAGATAAAATTTTGGCAGCATATTCGCATGGTTCTCCAAGTACACGACACGCAGATGACATCAGTCGTACCCTGTGTATGCACCCGGAGAACAATAGGACGTCAACCGAAACTTCATCTAACATAGGACAGTACATGAGTTGTTGAAGGCAGGATGGATAATTGCATTCCCAAACTGTCCAAACTGGACAATTCAAGAATCGCGTACGTCAATCCTTGCATGTTCATCGAAAGAACAACGAACCTGGTCGAAGACTGATCCGTTGCCTAACGATGACCAAACGGGTGGCGTACGAGATTCTCAAACGGGTCTAAGTTTCACTAATATATGCAAATGAATAAAATAAAGTAGTTCTCTGTGTCTGTTATATAATTAACTTAGAATAAAGTATTTACATATATTTTTCATTGGGCCCAAACAACATATTGATAACAAGCCCAAGTTAGATTAGGGAGATTGTGTATTTGTTACGAATTTAACATATTTGATTTAGCCTAACCAGGATATTGGTTTGGGCCCAAGAAAGATTGGGGGATTGTGAATTAGGTATGAATTAGGCTTAGGCAATAATTTTATTATTAATTAACTACTGCTGCTTGTCTAATTAATTACTATATTATTACGTAAATTACCTAGAGATAATATTATAATATTATTATTTGACCTATTTTTCTTATCGTATTCATATTAGATTGGACTGGACGCAAGAAAGATATTGGATTGGGACCAAGCAAGATTAGGGGTTTACTTTTAATTAGTAATTGAACTAATTAAATATTATTAATTAACTACTACTGCTTGTCTAATTAATTACTATATTATTACGTAAATTACCTAGAGATAATATTATAATATTATTATTTGACCTATTTTTCTTATCGTATTCATATTGGATTGGACTGGGCGCAAGAAAGTATTAGATTGGGCCCAAGCAAGATTAGGGGTTTACTTTTAATTAGTAATTGAACTAATTAAATATTATTAATTAATTACTATTGCTTGTCTAATTCATTACTATATTATTACGTAAATTACCTAGAGATAATATTATAATATTATTATTTGACATATTTTCTTATTGTATTCATATTGGATTGGACTGGGCGCAAGAAAGATATTGGATTGGGTCCAGACAAGATTAGGGGTTTACTTTTAATTAGTAATTGAACTAATTAAATATTATTAATTAACTACTGCTGCTTGTCTAATTAATTACTATATTATTACGTAAATTACCTAGAGATAATATTATAATATTATTATTTGACCTATTTTCCTTATCGTATTCATATTGGATTGAACTGGATGCAAGAAAGATATTGGATTGAGTCTGGGCAAGATTATGGGTTTACTTTTGGATTGGGCCCAAGGATTAGAGTTAATTAATGTTATTTAAAAAAATAACACTTAAATAAACTATTCGAAGATCAAATATACAACAAATAAAATAATACGATACAAATTAAATAAATTAACAATAGATATTACGAACAATTCAATATTTGCTCATTATAACATAAATCAAATTATGATTTCAAATAATAAAAGTATTTTCAATAATTTGAGTAACCAATCATTATAATATTAATTGAAACAATGTAATTTGACCTAAATTAATTATATTATCAATATTCTAATTCGTTATTTAATATTTTAACTAATATTAATATTTAATGAACCTAAAATTTATAATTTACTATTATTATTTACCTAATCTTACTATTTTTAGTATTATTGTTTAATTCAAAATATATAAATTAACAACAAGTATTACGATATTAATATTTTTTAGTATTATTGTTTCCTATTTATGCTACTTTTTATTTACTATTTTTCATAATATTAATAGTTTACGACAAAAATATATATAAATTATCTAATAAAAATATTTTTAATAATTTAAGTAAATCTAAACATTATGATATTAATTGAAGTAATTTAATTTTATGCAAATTAATTATATTATTAATACGCTACTTTATTAATGAATATTTTGACTAATATTAATATAACTTAAATATTATCATTTACTTAATCATAATGCTCCTAATATTATTGTCTAACATTATAAATATCACAATATAATTTAATTTTCCTAAGGTAACGTTCATTAATTTAATTAATTTCGGTAAGGTAATAAAATTAATTAATCTTCATAACGTAATGTTAATTAATTTTAATATCATAATATAATTAATTTATTTTAAAAATTTATAATATAATTTAATTTCAATATTAAGGTGACATTAATTAATATTATTTTTCATGATTGTTTAGTAAATGATAATAATATATTTAAATTATTTAATAAATTATATAATCTTATTAGAACTTAATTTTAATTTATATTTTTAATGAACCTACAAGTTATAATTTAATATTAATATTCACTTAATCTTAATATTTTTAATACTATTGTCCAACATTACAAATATCATAATATCATTTAATTTTCCTAAGGTGACGTTCATTATATAATTTAATTAATTTCGGTAAGGTAATAACATTAATTAATCTCCTTAACGTAATGTTAATTAATTTTAATATCATAATATAATTACTTTATTTTAAAAATTTATAATATAATTTAATTTCAGTATAAAGATAACGTTAATGAATATTATTTTTCATGATTGTTTTAGCAAATGATAATAATATATTTAAATTATTTAATAAATTATATTATCTTATTAGAACTTAATTTTAATTTATATTTTTAATGAACCTATTAGTTATAATTTAATATTAATATTTACTTGATCTTAATATTTTTAATACTATTATCTAACATTATAAATATCATAATATAATTTAATTTCCCTAAAGTAACATTCATTAATTTAACGCATTTCGGTAACGTAATAACATTAATTAATCTCCTTAAGGTAATGTTAATTAATTTTAATATCATAATATAATTAATTTATTTTAAAAATTTATAATATAATTTAATTTCATTAAGGTAACGTTAATTAATATTTTTCATGATTGTTTTAGTAAATGATAATAATATATACAAATTATTTAATAAATTATATTATCTTATTAGAACTTAATTTTAATTTATATTTTTAATGAACCTATAAGTTTTAATTTAATATTAATATTTACTTAATTTTCATATTTTAAATATTATTGTCTAACATTATAAATATCATAATATAATTTAATTTCCTTAAGATAAGTTAGTTTATTATAACTTAATTTTAATTTATATTTTTAATAAACCTACAAGTTATAATTTAATATTAATATTTACTTAATTTTCATATTTTTAATATTATTGTCTAACATTATAAATATCATAATACAATTTAATTTCCTTAAGATAAGTTAATCAATGTATTTTTAAAAAGTATACATTTATGTATTTATAATTCCAAATATCTTACTTTAATATTATTCATATTTAAAATTAATTTCTTAATTGTTTAATCATTACTTCGAAAGCAAATCATATTAAATATTATTTTTATATATTGTATTTCATGTTTAAGAAATTATTTTAAAAATTACTTTTTTTTAATAGATTTTTCCCTTTGTCTCTTATGTAGGATCAAATTGTGGAAAATGAAAATAATTGGACATTTTTGAAGAGATAATTAATGATTAGTGTGAGGATTTTGAGCTGATAATTAATGATTACTGGGAGAATCAAAATCATATAAAATAGATATTGTGATTATTTGAAGAAACATATAGAAAGGTCCCTTTTATGTCTTGTCCTCATTAATTATTAGAATTAGGACTTGCCCCAAAGAGGGTTGTACCAACCCAATCAACAGCCACATGGATAATTTAATATATGGATAAAAGAATAATTGCAATAATTGAATTTATAAAATTAAGCAACCCTCATAAATCAATCTCTCTCTCTCTCTCTCTAACTTGAGCAACTCTGATAAATCTCTCTCACTCTCCAATGAAATCATTATTGCAATAACCGAATTTACAAAAACAATCCTATAATAAAGTTTAAATAAAAAAAATTAAATGGTTGGATAAGAAGTAATCTCTCTCCCCCCCTCCCTCTTTAAGCACATATTTTGGGATGAGCTTTTAGCTACTTAATGTTTTAGCTTTTTTTTTAAATAATTAAAATTATTATCTTACATTTAAAGTTTTTTTAAACCATTAAAAAAAATGTCAAATTAAAAAAATTAAAAAATTAATTACTAAAAATCTTTTTTTTTTCCAAACCCACAAATAAGTAATTATTTTTTTAGTAAGATGATTGCGGGGTCAATAGCCTTTCGGAATGTGTCTCTGTTTAAATTTATTTCAAATTTTTCTCTCCAAAAATTTTTTCCACTCACTAAATTTTTATTCTAAAATCTCTTTTTTTTTCCTCCAACATACCAATTTTTATATTTCTCCTTCTATTTTGCTACTTTCATTTTTTTTAAATATGAAATTAAAAACATACCTATAATTCAACCAAAAATATACTTTCATTTTCCTCCAACATACCTATAATTCCTCATTAAAATTAAAAACAGCAAAATAAAAAAAATTAAAAAAAATAGCAAAATAAAAAAATTCAAAAAAATACATAAAAAAACATTACACAATAAAAAAAATTTTAACAGCAACATTTCAACAATATTACATTTCACAACCAACAATTCAAAAAAAAAAAAAATTCAATCAAACAACCAACATCCAACATCAACAGCATATATATAAAATTAACAAACTAATGAGTAACTAAAAAAAAAAAAAGCAAACAATAATATATACGTGCATGTATGGATGAATCATCAAACCCCAACCACAAAAACAAAAAAAAATTATTTACATTAATCCAATAAAAAACATGAAAAAAATCAGAAAATAAAAAAAATAATTCAAACTAAAAAAACAAAAAACAAACTTGATGGTGTGTTGGTGAGGCCTCCAAAAAACTCTTATACAAAAAAAAAAAAGTTAGTGTGAGAGCGAGAGAGAGAGAGAGAGAGAGAGAGGGAGGGAGCTTTACCGACGGCGGCGAGGGGCGTCTGGCGACGACAGCGGCGGCACAGAGAGGCAGGGCGAAGAAAGGAGAGAGCGTGGGGAAGGGAGAGGAAAAAGAGAGGGGCGTTCTACCCGATATAAGTTGGGTATTAGCGACTGCTTTAAGGGGTCGCTAATGCTGTCATCTAAAATACAAGCGATCGTCTGAATTTTTTCATCGCCAATCCCTTGCCGCATTGGATTGGCGACGGCTGTTAAAGCGACCGCCCAAAGCGGTTGTTAATATCATTATAGCGACTGCCTGAAGCGGTCGCCCAAGTTCTCCACTTGCCGATTGGCCAATCTCTAGTAGTGCATCGCAATTATTTAATTAGTGAGTCCAAGGTCGAGATTCAGAGTTGAATTGAGGAGAATTAACTCTTATACTTTTCATTTTAACTTTTTTTTAATTACATATATATATATATATATATATATATTTTTTTTTACTAAACTTTGATTTGTTTTCTGTTTATTAACTTTTAACCATATTATTCAAATCCCTCTAAAAAAAAATCCAAAAGAAATGTTTCTAAATAGAAAATTTCACAAACAAGTGAAAAAAATTGTATAATGTTTGGTATTTAGTTTTTATCATTATTTGAGAATTTTGCCATTTTGACTCAAATAACGTTTGATTACAGTTCATTGATCTGATTAAACTTTAATTATATTTAGTTCGATTCTAATTAGTTTCTATTTTTTCATATCGTATCTTGTACATTTTAGTTTTGAATCGTGACAAGCTAACTTTTGTTTAAAAAATTATTTTTTTTATTCGTTCACGAATTTTACTATTTTTGATCAAATTTTTTATATTTATTCTTTTTTTTTTTATAATATGCCTAACAGTTATCAAATAGAAAAGGAAGGAAAATTTTGGTATAACGAAACATATAAAATGAAAAAAATTTAAATTAAAAAAATCGAAATTACTCCTTCCCGAACTAACCCTCGCAAAAAATGATTATCTAAATACATCTGTTGCATCACCTGCAATTATTACTAGCATTCTCCATAGAAGAAAGAATTAACGTAATAAAATTATATGCAGGTACTAAAAACGTAAATTTACTAGTGATGTAACCTAGTTCTATCAGTCAATTCAATAACTTGAAATAAATTAAGCGATAAAAAAAAAAGGAGAGAGCGAAATAACCTATATATGTAATTTTAAGATATATTCTTATAAAAAGTGCGTTTGACGTGCCAAAAAGTCAAAAAAAATGAGATAAAATGTAGTTTGAAAAATTTTTTTGTGTTTGGTGCACACCGCTCAAATCGTATTTTTTGGGGATGAATAGTAAATTTCGTTCTGACAGATTGGATTTCTGTTTGGACGGATTCAAAATTTTAGGCAGTCATGATTTTTTTATACTACAATTCGTCCAAACGGATTGTAGAAACCGTTTGGAAGAAACTTGGCCGCGCAATTTCGTCGGAATTATTTTTACAATCCGTTTGAACGGTTTTAAAAACGCCACAAAAAAGTCAAAGTGGGTGTCATTTGATATATAGATTTAGAGTCCATGGTAAGAATGGCGAAAAATTTTTACTATTTGATTAACCGAATTCTAGTTATTGATTTTTTTTAAAATAAATATTGAACATTTTTTTAATTTTAAGAAGGCGGGAATGTATAAAATTTAATAGAGATTTTCAGAAATTTTTAGAAGTTTTTAGAGATTTTCATCAAATTTTGGTGCACCAAACGCACCTAAAATTAAATTAAATAGTAAAGCGCAAAATTTGCACAAGGACGCACAAGAGCGATGTTCTTTTCATTGGCATAATACAAAATTATATTAAAACGTTAATCCACTGAAGAAGTATACTCTTCCCAAACAACCTTAAATTGATCAGAATTTTTTTTTGGGGGGGGGGGGTGGGAATTGCATGGCCATGCAGTTGCATTTATATTAAAATGGTACAGCCGTACAGGAGTAATTATTATTGAAGTATATTAAGTCGATAAATATTCGAATTCGTGATCTGGTGCAGAACTAATATTAATTCTGGTTTGGCAAATACCCAAGAGGCCCAAGGTATGCAATAAGTTGATTCAGCTAATGTTTAAGTTCTGTTTGGCCATTTCGAGGTTTTACTCGTTATTTTATTTGAAAGTCAATCAACCGCAAAAAGGTTTCTGATGAGAGTGTGAGATCATGGAATATTCAAATACTGAAGAAATTGTCAAAGCATTTGCGTCCATTCAAAGTGTTGAACGGCAGAACCTGTCAAGTACTGCAACCTATATGTATATATATATATATATATATGTAGCCTCTCCCTCCAACACAATTCAATGCACTACATCCACCAAAGCCTAAACTCCATACCCAGACCAAATATCTCAATCTCAGCCACAAAAAGAAAGCAAGAAAACCAAGGTGATATATATACGTATCTTTCAAGTTTGATTTACACTGCAATTCTTCAAGCCAAAACCAAGAAAATATGGCCACTTTTCGAGCCTCGAGTGCAATGTGTTCATCAATATCTTCATCTTCGCCATGTTGCCGGAGAGACATGATTAAAGCTACCATCAACATGCCCAAACTCAGGAATAGTACTCTCTCGCTTCCCAAGCTCGCAGCAAGAGGTTTGGTGGAGGAGTTGGAATTAAGAAGTGTTTTCACAAATACAAGCACGACCGTTATTGAAAAATCACCTAATAACTCTCCCATCAGTACCAAGAATTCTCCCAAGGTTTCAGATCCAAGGGTCATGGAGGAGCTTTACGCGATCATGGAGGCCGTCGCAGATAGGGTGGAGATGCATATGAACATTGGTGAGCAAAGAAGCAACTGGAATAGCTTGCTCTTAACATCCATTAATGCAATCTCTCTCACAGCTGCAACAATGGCTGGAATTGCGGCTGCAACTGCAGGTGGTGGACCTCCTCTTGCCGGACTCAAGCTCTCTTCGACTTTGTTATATTTGGCAGCTACTGGGATGCTGGTGATCATGAACAAAATTCAACCATCTCAGCTTGCTGAAGAGCAACGAAACGCTGCCAGGTTGTTCAAGCAAATTCACGAAGAAATTCGCACAACCATATCGATTGGCAACCCAACCATGCACGAAGTAAAGGATTTTATGGACAAAGTTTTGGCACTTGACAAGGCCTACCCACTTCCTTTACTTGGCGCAATGCTTGAAAAATTCCCCGAAAATATAGAATCAGCTAGGTGGTGGCCTCAACAGCGACGAAGGCGAGGGACCAGACTAGGTGGGAGGAAGATCAATAGGAATGGTTGGGACTCAAAGTTGGAACAGGAAATGGAAGAGATAGTTGGAGTCTTAAAGAGGAAGGATGAGGCAGACTACTTGAGATTGGGAGGAAAAGCTTTGAAAATTAACAAGGTATTAGCCATATCTGGCCCTTTACTAACAGGTCTAGCAGCCATTGGATCTGCTTTTGTGGGATCCCCTGTTCATGGATCATGGGGTGTGGTGCTTGGGGTTGTTGCTGGATCGTTGTCAAGTGTTGTGAACACATTCCAGCATGGTGGACAAGTTGGAATGGTTTTCGAGATGTACAGGAGCAATGCTGGTTTCTTTAGGCTCTTGCAAGAATCCATAGAATCAAATTTGAGGGAGAGAGAGGTGGAGAGACGAGAGAATGGGGAATTGTTTGAAATGAAGCTGGCTTTGCAGCTGGGAAGGAGTCTGTCAGAACTAAGAGACCTTGCAGCTTCCTCTTCAATGGAAGGGGCTGACATCAAAGAGGAGTTTGCAAGCAAACTTTTCTAATTTTTTTTTTTCAATCAAATAATTCTTAAGTACATGCAATGCTAACTTTAGTTGCTGCTAGATTTGTGCGTAGTTCTGTTTATAGATTGCTAATTCCATTCATTTATTCATTAATTGTAAATAGAAGATTAATTAATGAACAGTTTTCGCATTTGAATTATTTATGTGGGTTTCTTAGGATTTGAAAATTAAGGTGAGAGTGCGAACTGTTTACTGAGTAATATTTGTTCTTCAATTAAATTTAGAATAGGCGATGAATTAGGTGTAAAGCCTTCACTGGATGTCAAAACATAAAATAGCTAGCTAGCCACATAATAATGCAACCAATAAAACAGCCAAAAAACAATTTGTTTAACACGGAATGCAGTACCAGCCAAAGAGAAAGGTTTATCACATTACTAAATTATGAAGAATTTTAACACATATCACTTTAATTACTTTAATTGGGTGTTGTGTGTTTGAAAAAAAATTTATAAAAGTTAAAAAAAGTTAATAAAAATTAGTAAAAGCTAATTTTGTATATATGTACATTTATTGCACCCTTCTACCTAATGGGTAAACTGGGGAGATATACGCAACCTCTCACGCACAATCCACTTAGGTCAGGAATCGAAATCATGTAGTTCTCGTAGGGAGTACATCACAAGCTACTGAGACTAACCTTAGGAGACGTTAATTTTGTATTTGGTCAAGAAAATTAGAAAAAGTTGATAAAAAATTATTTTTTTTAATTTTAAATGATTTTTTTTAGATAAAATTAGTCGACTAATCATCGCGTCAGTCCAAAATCAAATTAGCGTACTTTAAGCAGGAATAATTTGACCTTATTAATTAGGCTGTGCGTGCAGGTGGTTAAGATGGAAACACTTTCAATTGTTTGCGGCAACTTTAGCAAATAAAAACAAGCCTTAGTTCCCAAACTACTGTACATTTTGGGAATCACCAAAATATATATATATATACATTTTGGGGTGTTTGGAAGAACAAATTTTAGTAAAAAATTACCAATTTTTGAGTTTTAAATATTTGACAAATTATTAATTTTTGTCACTTTTTTACTTCGCTATACTAACTTTTCAACTTAAAATTATTAAAAGTTATTAAAAATTATCAAAAATAATTAAAAGTTGCTAAAAATCTTACCAAATATTCAAAAGTTATAAAAAAATTATTATTTGTTTTACTAAACATATCAAAAATTTTAATTAACAACTTTTGGTAAAAAAATCTAAAATTTACTAAAAATTGTGCCTTCAAACCCAGCTTTTATGGGTAATTATTGTGCTAGGTTAATTAAGTTAACTCAGGTTTATTTATATATATGATATATGTACGTACATATATATGCAAATTAAGTATGATTTCAGTCAAATTATTCTCGTAAGTGTCAATAATAATGAAGTATACAAAAAGTATGCAATTAAACCAACATGTATCTAGGACAAAAATAAAAAATAAAAATGTTGGCGACTAAAAATATTAGCATATATATGTTTCCTGGTTTTATTTCATAAGATAAAATATGTTTTAAATTTTTAAAACTCTAGGTATTAATGCTAAGCATTGAAAACCAGAACTGGTCAAATTCCACAGCTAGCCTTGTACAAAAGTAGTGCCCATTGCTTTTTACAATGATCCCGCTGTTCATCCAAGACCCGGCAGCCATAAATGTAAATGCATGATTTCCCGGAGATGACCAAACGTTGGATCTCCAATTCGATTGAATATTGCAGCTATATCAAATTATATATATATAAAGTTGAGTCTGGCAATGCAGTTACATCACGTAAGACGTGACTTACGTTACGGTTGTGACGCATGACACATAATTATAACTATTTTACGTCACGTATAATTACTTTACGTGACTTACGTTGCGGTTGTAACGCATGACACATAATTATAACTATTTTACGTCACGTATAATTACTGTTGTGACACGTGTATAGATGTGACACGTATCACCTAATTATAGTTATCTTAATTATCTTATAAAAAATTAATATTTTACATAGTCACTACTTATTCATAATTTTTATTTTTATTCAAACTAAAATATTCATGGATATCACTTGATATTTTTATTTAATCTACATTTCTATTTTTCATACAATTTCTTATTTTTATTTTTATTTTTATTTTTATTTTTATTTAAAACATATTCTTATTTTTTTATTTTCCTATATTTTAATAAATTATTATTTAAAACATAAAAATATTATTATTGTTGTTAAACAAGATAATGTAAAAAAATGTATCCTGTTAAATAAAAGTTTTAATACTAAATATTATTATTATTAAACAAAATAATGTAAAAAAATAATTAGCCTATCAAATAAGGATTGTAATTTGTTAGCATAAATTTATAATTATATAATCTAAATGAAGTTACCGTTGTATATAATTATCACTTATTTACAATTTTATTAAAAGTATTGTATATAATTACCTCTTATTCACAATTTTATTAAAACTAGAATGTTCGTTGATATTATTTGATATTTTTAATCAACACTTCTATTTAATTATCATATAACTTCTTCTTTTTAGTTTTTATAATTTAATAAATTATTATTTAAAAATAATAAATATGATAATAATTATTATTAAATAAAATAATGTAAAATATCACTAGACAAAATAAGTGACATATCGTAAATTAAATTGTAACATTGTTTATTAAAATTATATATATATTGTAATATTATTTATTGAAAAAATACCAAACAATATTAAAAATTAAAAAATAAAAGTGACAATGAATAAATCAATCTAATTGAAGAACCACTCAAACTTTTATTGGATTTATACTTTCAATTTGATCAAAATATTATTATAATCAAAATAGGATAAGATTTTAAAATGGTATTCTAATTTAAATAGAATAAGACTCAAAAAGTTATAAATAGTACGAAGTCTCTTTTTATTTTTTCAAAATTTTTAGAGACTTTTTATTATAACAATTTTCTCTTCGACTTTGTGATTTGCTAGGTACGTACTTAAATTTTAGTTTTTTTTTTTTTGTTAAGTTTTTATATGCAATTAATATATAAATATATATATATGTTGTGGTAGGAAGAGTGAAAATAATAATTAGAAAAATTGTTTAATTATATGAGTAAGTATTGTTATTCTTCAACCTTTTTAATTTTTTTCTTTTTATTTATTAGAATTTAAATTTAATCGAATTTATTGATGGTATCAATATTTTAAGATATTTTACATTTATTATTTGATTGAATTTGCATAAACAGCAGTATATATTACTTTCAGATATATTTTTACAACTTAATTATTTTAATATATGATAGTACGCTCATCTTAAGTATATAATATGATAAATTCGTACATCGCATAGGTCATATCCTAAGTATGTATATATATCGATCTCTATGCAATAAGCCAGAATCGATTCTAACCATTCAACTAGGGATGGACATCTTGGCCGACCCGTTCGAATTCGATTCGTTATCTGATCTAAATGGATGTGAAATTTGAATTTTTTTTTGGGATTGGATCGGATTTGGTTTTAATTTTTTTAAAACATTTGGATATTGGATCGAATATGGGGATGGCATTACCTCAGCCCAAATCTGCTCCAAATCTGATATTTAATATGAATCTGCCCCAATCTGCCCTGATTTGTCCCGATCTGTTCTGAAAAATATCTGAATAACCCCAAATCATTTGAAACCATGATGACAACATTGTCACTATACCATAGCAAACAATATTCACATTTATAATACTCTAGACTCATTTAACTTCACTATTATTGTCATTAAAATGAATATTGATAAATAAATTTAAAATAAAAATTGTCATCGTTTTGTATTAATTAGGGTGTGTTTGGAAAAGAAATTATAAATTTAATTTTTCTCTTACTTTTGTGCAAATTGAAGTTTAAAAGTTCAATTTATTTCTTTCATATGCAAAAATCAAGAAAACTTAAAAAGGTAATTTAAAATTTTATAAGGTATATCATTTGGAGCTCTACAAAATTATATAAAATGATTTAAAATTTAAATTTTTATTTACTGCACGAATTATGAAACTATAATTTTTATAAATTTATATTAATTTATACAATTTCAAACCCCATTATGACTTGTAAACTCAATTATTTTTAGAAAAATATCTAGATACAAATTTTAAAAAATAATTAAATATTTTATTTTATTTTTCTTATTTTTAGTACAAAAAATTATTGTTTCATTAAGCAACTTGTTTCTTAAACTTTAAATAGTTTATTATTTTTCTTGTATTTTTAACATTTTTAGTTAAAATATATTTTTAAACTTTTAGATATTGATACTCAAAAGAGTTCTCTAGAAAATAGATTTTTCAAAGAATTAGGATTTGAAAAGATAAAAGAACCCACATAATTCAAATATATTCTGTCGTAATTAAATAAAATAGCAAAATGCATAATTTCCAATCAATCAAGAAAAAAAAATTGAAAGAACCCATGCTTCCACAGTTAAATTAAATAGGAAAGTAAAAATTTTGTACGGCTATGTGCCTGGCCATCTTGTTCACACTGACATAGTCCAAAATTAATTATATTAAGAAAATTAATGATGAACCCAAGAGTACCCATGCAACCGTTAAATATACAGATACTAAGTTTACAATTTAATTTGAATATTTTGTCTGTTTAGAGTCAAATATCAATTAATTCCGGTTTGGAAACGGCCAAGACAAAACTGTTGATGGATTTGGCAAGGTCTCAGCGTTGTTTGGCCATTTCAAGGGTTTACTCGTTACTTTCTCTTAAAAGTCAATGCGCCGCAGTCGGATTTTGAGGCTGAGAAGTGAGACCCACAAAATCCAAGGAAAGAGAAATGGTCTAAGCTCTTTGTACCAATTCAAAGCATTGAAAATCAGAACCTGTCAACTCCAACCTATATATATGCATACATGTGTAGCTTCAAACATATCTTCATCGAACCCAATTCATTCCTCTTCAAATCCTAAACTCAACACCAAGAAGATATATCCCAACTCAGCCAAGAAACAACAGACCAAAAAAGTGACATTCACATTAATTTCAACCAATTAACATCAGCCAAAACCAAGAAAAGATGGCCACTACTTTTCGAGCTACAAGTGCAATGAGTTCATCAATTTCTTCAGCGTGTTGCTGTTGCCGGAAAGACACGATCAGAGCCACCGTCAATATTCCCAAAATCCGGAACGGTGGTACTCTCACTCTTCCCAACCTGACAACAAAAGGTTTGGTGAAAGAGTTGGAATTAAGGAGTGTTTTCACAAATACAAGAACGACCCATATTGAAAAATCACCCAATAACTCTCCCATCAGTACCAAGAATTCTCCCAAGGTTTCAGACCCAGTGGTGATGGAGAAGCTTTACGCGATTATGGAGGCCGTCTCAGATAGGGTGGAGATGCATAAGAACATTGGAGAGCAAAGAAGCAACTGGAATAGCTTGCTCTTAACGTCCATTAATGCAATCTCTCTCACAGCTGCAACAATGGCTGGAATTGCAGCTACAACTGCAGGTGGTGGAGCTCCTCTTGCTGGACTCAAGCTCTCTTCGACTTTGTTATATTTGGCAGCGACTGGGATTCTTGTGATCATGAACAAAATTCAACCATCTCAGCTTGCTGAAGAGCAAAGAAACGCTGCCAGGTTGTTCCAGCAAATTCATGAAGAAATTCACACGACGATATCGATTGGCAACCCAACAATTGACGAAGTAAAGGATTTTATGGACAAAGTTTTGGCACTTGACAAGGCCTACCCACTTCCTTTACTTGGCGCAATGCTTGAAAAATTCCCTAAAACCATAGAATCAGCCAGATGGTGGCCTCAACAGCGACGAAGGCCAGCGAACGGACTAGGTGGAAGGAAGATTATTAGGAATGGTTGGGACGCAAAGTTGGAACAGGAAATGGAAGAGATAGTTGGAGTCTTAAAGAGGAAGGATGAGGCAGACT
Organism: Vitellaria paradoxa; assembly: GCA_019916065.1. Lineage (NCBI taxonomy): Eukaryota > Viridiplantae > Streptophyta > Magnoliopsida > Ericales > Sapotaceae > Vitellaria > Vitellaria paradoxa. Next base: position 50,721,265 of record CM034237.1, on the reverse strand, counting down.
ATTTGAGATTGGGGGGAAAAGCTTTGAAAATTAACAAAGTATTAGCCATATCTGGCCCTTTACTAACAGGTCTAGCAGCCGTTGGATCTGCTTTTGTGGGATCCCCTGTTCATGGATCATGGGGTGTGGTGCTCGGAGTCGTTGCTGGAGCTTTGTCAAGTGTTGTGAACACATTCCAGCACGGTGGCCAAGTTGGAATGGTGTTTGAGATGTACAGAAGCAATGCCGGTTTCTTTAGGCTCCTGCAAGAGTCTATAGAATCAAATTTGAAGGAGAGAGATGTGGAGAGGAGAGAGAATGGGGAATTGTTTCAAATGAAGCTTGCTTTGCAGTTGGGAAGAAGCCTATCAGAGCTAAGAGATATTGCAGCTTGTTCTTCAATAGAAGGGCCAGACAGTAAAGAAGAGTTTGCAAGCAAACTTTTCTAATTTTTTTTTTTTTTTTATCACATAATTTCTCTAGTACATGCAACTCTAACTTCAGTTGCTTGTAGACTTGTAGATCTGTTCTTAGACTGCTAATTTCATTCATTTATTCATTGTTTGTAAATGAAAGATTAATGTACAGTTTTCACAATTGAATTATTCAAGTAGGTTTCAATTAAGAATGAGCTTGGGTCTCATTTAATATACTTGTTCTGTTCATATTTTTTATTTTACGTTTTTAAAAGTAAGGAAAACAGTTGAAAACGTATTTGATCATTTACGCTTTCAAAACTTATTTTAGAAAATAAATAATCAATTTACATATAAAATTCAAAATGATTGTGTCTTTTTGATGAAAAATAAGGAAAATTAAAAAACATAGAAAACAAAAGATATTAAACTAAATGTGTTTTCTATTTTTTGTATTTTAAAATTTTTAAAATATAAAACACAAAAAATAAAAATAAAAACAAAAAATAAAAAATATAAATAAAATGCCACCTTAATATTTCTAAATTAAGGTAAGGGTACGTACTGTTTATTGACTGATATGTAAAGTAAACAAATATGTAAACATATATGTAAAGTATGATTTTCAGTCAAATTATTCTCGTAAGTGTAAATAATAAAGTAATATTAATAAAACTTTTATATTGATGTTGATATAACAAAAGTGCGAAATTAAAACAGCATGTATCTAGCATAAAAATAAAAAATAAAAAAATAAAAATGTTTGTGGCTAAAAATATTAGCATATATATATATATATGTGACCTGGTTTTATTTTATAAGATAAAAATATGTTTAAAATTTTTAAAATTCTAGGTAGTAATGCTAACCATTGAACACCAGAACTTGTCAAATTCCAAAACTAGCCTTGTACAAAAGAAGTACTCATTGCTTTTTACAGTGATTCTACTGTTCATCCAAGACCTGGCAGCCATAAATGTAAATGCATGGTTTCCCGGAGAGGACGCGGGGGCAGCAGTAACATAAATACTGTTGCGCTAGTAATTGTTGAAACGGCTGCGTTTTGGATAAAATGGCGCCGATTAATATCAGCAAAAAATTAAAGAACCGTGGCCAGCGCCAAAAAAAAAAAAAAAAAAAAATTGATACGGTAGGAAATGAAAAATAAAAAAAAGAAGAAACGAAAAAGTAGGTTCAATGATTAAAAAATTAATTTTTTTTAAAAGTTACTAATTTAGTAAAAAATTATTTTTTTATTTATTTGATAAAATTAGATTTAGACTGAGTTTGAAAAGAAAAAAAAAAACTAATTTTTTGTTTTTTTAATTAGTTACTACCTAACTATTAAAAAATTACTTTTATGTATTTAAAAAGGAAAAAAGTTAAGGTAATATTTGATTTACTTTTTTATTTTTTGTTTTCTCCTTTTATTTTTTATTTTTCTTTTTATTTGTTTTATGTTTTGAAAATCTTAAAATTTAAAAAAAAATAGAAAACACATTTAGTTTAAAATTTTTTATTTTTCGTATTTTGAGATTTTCCTTATTTTACGTTAAAAAACCTCAAAATAACTTTTTGTCATTTGTCATTTTATGTTTAAATTTATTTTTTATTTTCTAAAAAAAAATTTTAAAAATTACAAGTAATTAAATACGTTTTGAGTTGTTTTCTTTATTTTTAAAAAACACAAAATGAAAAATAAATTCAAAAATTAAAATTTTAAGCATTGAGGAATAAAAATGTACAATTAACAAAAAATAAAAACTAACTACTAAAAAATTATGTTCAAAAATTTAAACATTGAAGAGTAAAAATGTTATATTAATAAAAAAATAAAAACTAACTTCTAAAAAATTAAGTGTGATTTGGTATACCCATTTTGAGTTCATTTTTCATTTTGTGTTTTTTAAAATAAGTAAAACAGTTTAAAACGTATTTAGTTATTTTTATTTTCAAAATTTATTTTTGAAAATAAAAAATAAATTTATACATAAAATGAAAAATAACAAAAAATAATTTTTAAAACATAAAACAGATAAAATAAAAAATAAAAAGAGAAAACAAAAAATAAAAAAGTAAATCAAATATTACCTTAACTTTTTTTCTTTTTAAATACATAAAAGTAATTTTTTAATAGTTAGGTAGTAACTAATTAAAAAAACAAAAAGTTAGTTTTTTTTCTTTTCAAACTCAGTCTAAATCTAATTTTATCAAATAAATAAAAAAATAATTTTTTACTAAATTAGTAACTTTTAAAAAAAATTAATTTTTTAATCACTGAACCCACTCTTCGTTTCTTCTTATTTTTTATTCGCTTCCTATCTTATCAGATTTTTTCTTTTTTTTTTTTCCTTTTTTTTTTTGGCGCTGGCACCAGTTCTTTAATTTTTTGCTGATGTTGAACGATGCCGTTTTACCCAAAATATAGCCGTTTCAAGCTACCGCTGCGGCAGCAGTATTTATATTACTGCTCCCCGCGGCGCGTCCTCCCGGAGATGACCAAACATTGGATCTCCGATTCGATTGAATATTACAGATCAGTCTCTATGTAATAAGCCGGAATCGATTCTAACCATTCAACGTCTACTTTTGCCCTTTTTGGTTTTAATTTATTCTCTTTTTATCCTTTCGTTTCTTTCCGGTTTTTTGTTTTGTTTTGTTTTTTGTTTTTTTTCTTCTTCTTCTTCTTTTTTTTTTTTTTTTAATAAAGTAATGAGTAGCCTGCGTGCATTTTTTTGTCGTTTTCCACTTTTGCCCCTATTAGTTTTCATTTATTACTATTTTATCTTTCTATTTTTTCACTTTTTTTTAGAATAATGATCAGGCTTTTTGGTACATTTTTTTAATTTTGACCTTCTTTCTAGGTTAATTTCCATTTTGTCTTTCTCTTGTCTTTTTTTTTTTTTTTAATTTTCTTAGTTTTTTTATTTTCTTTAATGATATATAAAGGCTTTTTTGGAGAGTGAGGTGCGACCTGTTTAAGAGTTTTTATTTTATGAAAACAACTATTGCCTTCAAACAATTTACTTTGACTTTGACGGGCAACCCACGAATGCTTTTGCTATGTATACAAGCAATTATAATTTTAGAAAGAGGAGAGTGAAAGCACCAATAGTACAATCACGCTGTTAAATAACGATGTTACAACGTAGTTATTTAATTAGTGAGATCGAGGTCGAGATTCAGAGTTAGATTGAGGAGAATTAACACTTATACTTTTTATTTTGATTTTTTTTAATTTTGTATATATATATATTTTACTAAGCTTTCATTTTTTTATTTATTAACTTTTAACCATATTATTAAAATCCCTAAAAAAAAAATCCAAAAGAAATGTTTCCAAATAGAAAAATTCACATACAGGTGAAAAAATTTGTATAATGTTCGGTATTTAGTTTTTATCATTATTTCAGAGTTTTGCTATTTTGACTTGAATAACGTATGATTACAGTTCATTTATCTGACTAAACTCTAATTATATTTAGTTCGATTGTAATTAGTTTCTATTTTTTCATATGGTAACCTGTATATTTTAGTTTTGAATTGTGACAAGCTAACTTTTGTTTAAAAAATTAATTTTTTTTATTCGTTCACGAATTTTACTATTTTCGATCAAATTTTGTGTATTTATTCTTTTTTTTATAATATGCCTAATAGTTATCGAATAGAAAAGAAAGGAAAATTTTGGTATAAAAAAATATATAAAATGAATAAAATTAAATTAAAAAAATCAAAACTACTCCTTCCCGAACTAACCCTCGCAAAAAAAGAATAACTAAATACATCTGTTGCATCACCTGCAATTATTACTAGCATTCTCCAGAAAAAAAAGAATTAACCTAATAAAAATATATGCTGGGACTAAAAACGTAAATTTACTAGTGATGTAACTTAATTCTATCAGTCAATTCAATAAATTGAAATAAATTAAGCAATAAAAAAAAAGGAGAGAGTGAAAGAACCTATATATGTAATTTTAAGATATATTCTTATAAAATTAGATTAAATAGTAAAGCGCAAAATTTGCACAAGAACGTACAAGAGCGGTGTTCTTTTCATTGACATAATACAAAATTATATTAAAACGTTAATCTACTGAAGAAGTATACTCTTCCCAAATAACCTTAAATTGATCAGACTTTTTTGGCCCCTGCCCCCCCGCCCCGGGGGGGGGGGGGGGATTGCGTGGCCATGCAGTTGCATTTGTATTAAAATGGTACAGCCGTACAGGAGTAATTATTAATGAAGCATATTAAGTTGAGAAATATTGATCTGGTGCAGAACTAATATTAATTCTGGTTTGGCAAATACTAGGAGTGGAAACGAATCGAACCATTCGCGAGTTACTCGAGCTTGATTCGAGCTCGATTCGTGAATTAAACGAGCTCGAACCGAGTTTGATTTTTGACTTATTTTGGATTCGAGTTCAAGCTCGAGCTTAGAAAAACTCGGCTCGAAAACTCGCGAGTAGGCTCAGTTAAAATAATATATATATTTTTAATAATATTTTTATATTTTAAATAATATTTTTATTATATTTTTTAAATATATTATATTTTAAATCAAAATGACGTCGTTTTAGTTTAATCGAGCTATTTGCGAGCTTAACCGAACCTAAATTCTTCTTTATCGAGACAAGTTCGAGTCTATATAAAAGTTCGAATCAAGCTTGAACTCGAATTTGAGCTTAGTATAAAAAGTTCGAGCCGAGCTCAAACATGTTAAAATTTAGCTCGACTCGACTCGTTTTCACTCCTAGCAAATACCCAAGAGGCCCAGGGCATGCAATAAGTTGATTCAGCTAATGTTTAAGTTCTGTTTGGCCATTTCGAGGTTTCACTCGTTATTTTATTTGAAAGTCAATCAACCGCAAAACGGTTTCTGATGCGAGTGTGAGATCATGGAATATTCAAATACTGAAGAAATTGTCAAATCATTTGCGTCCATTCAAAGTGTTGAACGGTAGAACCTGTCAAGTACTGCAACCTATATGTATATATATATATATGTAGCCTCTCCCTCCAACACAATTCAATCCACTACATCCACCAACGCCTAAACTCCATTCCCAGACCAAATATCTCAATCTCAGCCACAAAAAGAAAGCAAGAAAACCAAGGTGATATATATACGTATTCTTTCAAGTTTGATTTACACTGCAATTCTTCAAGCCAAAACCAAGAAAAGATGGCCACTTTTCGATCCTCGAGTGCAATGTGTTCATCAATTTCTTCGTCTTCGCCATGTTGCCGGAGAGACATGATTAAAGCTACCATCAACATGCCCAAACTCAGGAATAGTGCTCTCTCGCTTCCCAAGCTCACAGCAAGAGGTTTGGTGGAGGAGTTGGAATTAAGAAGTGTTTTCACAAATACAAGCACGACCCTTATTGAAAAATCACCCAATAACTCTCCCATCAGTACCAAGAATTCTCCCACGGTTTCAGATCCAATGGTCATGGAAGAGCTTTACGCGATCATGGAGGCCGTCGCAGATAGGGTGGAGATGCATAAGAACATTGGTGAGCAAAGAAGCAGCTGGAATAGCTTGCTCTTAACATCCATTAATGCAATCTCTCTCACGGCTGCAACAATGGCTGGAATTGCGGCTGCAACTGCAGGTGGTGGAGCTCCTCTTGCCGGACTCAAGCTCTCTTCGACTTTGTTATATTTGGCAGCTACTGGGATGCTGGTGATCATGAACAAAATTCAACCATCTCAGCTTGCTGAAGAGCAACGAAACGCTGCCAGGTTGTTCAAGCAAATTCACAAAGAAATTCACACAGCCATATCGATTGGCAACCCAACCATGCACGAAGTAAAGGATTTTATGGACAAAGTTTTGGCACTTGACAAGGCCTACCCACTTCCTTTACTTGGCGCAATGCTTGAAAAATTCCCAAAAACGATAGAATCAGCCAGGTGGTGGCCTCAACAGCGACCAAGGCCAGTGAACAGACGAGTTGGGAGGAAGATTAATAGGAATGGTTGGGACTCAAAGTTGGAACAGGAAATGGAAGAGATAGTTGGAGTCTTAAAGAGGAAGGATGAGGCAGACTACTTGAGATTGGGAGGAAAAGCTTTGAAAATTAACAAGGTATTAGCCATATCTGGCCCTTTACTAACAGGTCTAGCAGCCGTTGGATCTGCTTTTGTGGGATCCCCTGTTCATGGATCATGGGGTGTGGTGCTCGGAGTCGTTGCTGGAGCTTTGTCTAGCGTTGTGAACACGTTCCAGCATGGTGGACAAGTTGGAATGGTTTTTGAGATGTACAGGAGCAATGCTGGTTTCTTTATGCTCTTGCAAGAGTCTATAGAATCAAATTTGAAGGAGAGAGATGTGGAGAGAAGAGAGAATGGGGAATTGTTTCAAATGAAGCTTGCTTTGCAGTTGGGAAGGAGTCTATCAGAACTAAGAGATATTGCAGCTTGTTCCTCAATAGAAGGGCCAGAAATTAAAGAAGAGTTTGCAAGCAAACTTTTCTAATTTTTCATCACATAATTTCTCAAGTACATGCAACTCTAACTTCAGTTGCTCGTAGACTCGTAGATTGTTCATAGACTGCTGATTTCATTCATTTATTCATTGATTGTAAATGGAAGATTAATAAACAGTTTTCACAATTGAATTATTCAAGTGGGTTTCAATTAAGAATTAGGTTTGGTGTCATTTGATATAATTGTTCTATTCATATTTTTTATTTTACGTTTTTAAAAGTAAGGAAAACAGTTGAAATCGTATTTGATCATTTATGTTTTTAAAACTTATTTTAAAAAATAAAAAATCAATTTACATATAAAATTCAAAATGATTGAGTCTTTTTTACGAAAAATAAGAAAAATTAAAAAATATGGAAAACAAAAGATGTTAAGCTAAATGTGTTTTCTATTTTTGGTATTTAAAAATTTTTAAAATATAAAACACATAAAATAAAAAATAAAAACAAAAAATAAAAAACTTAGATGTAAATAAAATGTCACGTTAATATTTTCAAATTAAGGTGAAGGTACGTACTGTTTATTGACTGATATATGTTCTTCGATTAAATTTAATTTAGAATAAACGATGGATTAAGTGTAATGCCTTCATTGGATGTCAAAACATAAACTAGCTAGCTAGCCACATAATAATGCAACCAATAAAACAGTCAAAACAATTTGTTTTAACGCGGAATGCAGTACCCGCCAAAGAGAAAGGTCTATCCCATTGCTCAAATTGTAAAGAATTTCATCAGTCAGCTATTGCGTCATATGAAAATTAATAAAAATTAATTTTGTATTTAATGACAAAATTGAAAAATGTTAATAAAAATTATTATTATTATTATTATTATTATTATGTGAAAGTTGGTCAACCAAACAAGGCGTTATTAGGCTGTGCATGCAAGTGGTTAAGATGGAAACCTTCAATTGTCTGCGGTGACTTTAACAAATAAAAATGAGCCTTGGCTCAAACTGCAACTATACATTTTATACGTGATCGTTGTGCAAGATTAATTAATTTAACTCAGTTTGATTTATATTATATATATATATATACAAGTAAACATATATGTAAAGCATGATTTTCAGCCAAATTATTCTCGTAAGTGTAAATAATAAAATAATATTAATAAAAATTTTACATTGATTTTGATATAACAAAAGTGCCTAATTAAAACAGCATGTATCTAGCATAAAAATAAAAAAAATAAAAAATAAAAATGTTTGTGGCTAAAAATATTAGCATATATATGTGACCTGGTTTTATTTTATGAGATAAAAATATGTTTTAAATTTTGAAAAATCTAGGTCTTAATGCTAAGCATTGAACACCAGAACTTGTCAAATTCCAAAACTAGCCTTGCACAGAAGTAGTACTCATTGCCTTTTACAATGATTCCGCCCTTCACATCCAATACCTGGCAGCCATAAATGTAAATGCATGGTTTTCCGGAGATGACCAAACATTGGATCTCCAATCCGATTGAATATTGCAGCTGCACGTGGTGTGTTTAAAGTGATAAAAAATGAGATAAAATGAGATAAATTATGAATTTATAATTTATGTAATAAAATAAAAAATAAATAATTTTTAATATTTTTTTATTATTTTTTAAACTTTTTTGTCACTCTAAACGAAACCTCAATATATATATGGATGTGTTTGAAGTCAAAAAAAAAAAAAGTAGCGTTGATATGATGTAAAAATGATATGAAAATGATAAGTGATAAAATTTAATTGAATGAATTTGAAACTTTTTAAAATTTTTAAAATTTTTTTGAACTTCCGAACGAACCCATATAAGCAAGGATACTTTGACCTTACAATAGTAATCTTTTCCAAGCCCGAGACAGAGCACTTAGGGCCGATTTGGATGCAACAAACAGGGGTCTCCATAAATAATACACCCTTATAAGCTTTAATGTGATACTTTTTGCTTGGTTTGAGAAGTAAAATTTCTTCCCTCTAAAAATTATCTTCCCTTCTTAATCTTGGAAGAACGTGTATTATTTTGGGAGAGGGTTTGAGCTCTCTAAAAATTATCCCCCTTATATAGATTAAATTAGACCATTATACCCCTTCTCATCTCCCTTTCTCACCTACAAAATGTATTTTATATTAGAAATAAATTTTTTTAATGGAAAAATGTATTAAAAAATTATATTAATAAAAATAAAAAAATATAATTTTTTTCCAAATAGGGGGTCGTGTGATTAAAAAAATATAATTTTTTCAAATTGGAGGTAATGTGATTTTAAGATAATAATATTATTTTTTAGCAAATATAATAATATTATTTTTTAACAAATTTATACAAAATTACACATATATTGATATTTTTTAAATAAGGAGAAAAAAATAAGTAATTGTGAGGGACCTGCCTATGAAGGACTCTGCCTGTGGGAGAGTGAATCGGGAGGTGAAGGAGAGAAGCAATGCCTCCCATCCCACATCGCCTGAGTCGTGGAAAGAAGTGGCATATATGTAATATTCGATATCAATATTGAACAACGCGTTTTAAAGCCGTGAGGGCACTGGATTCAGTGGGAACTCCAGGGTTAAGCGTGCTCCAGTGGGAGCAGTACTAGGATGGGTGACCTCCTGGGAAGTAGCTTACCAAGCCCAAAGCGGACAATATTGTACTATATGGATGCGGGTCGTTACAAATGGTATCAGAGCCAATGCCCAGCTGGAAGTGTGGGATCACGCGTGGGCCCCACGTGTGAGGGACCTGCCTGTGAGGGACTCTGCCTGCGGGACAGTGAAGCAGGAGGCCACGCGGGGACGCGTGCCCTATAAGGGGGAGGATTGTGAGGGACCTGCCTGTGAAGGACTCTGCTTGCGGGAGAGTGAATCGGGAGGTGAAGGAGAGAAGCAATGCCTCCCATCCCACATCGCCTGGGTCGTGGAAGGAAGTGGCATATATGTAATATTCGATATCAATATAGAACAACGCGTTTTAAAGCCGTGAGGGTACTGGGTTCAGTGAGAACTCCATGGTTAAGCGTGCTCCAGTGGGAGCAGTATTAGGATGGGTGACCTCCTAGGAAGTAGCTTACCAAGCCCAAAGTGAACAATATTGTACTATATGGATGCGGGTCGTTACAGTAACTAAGGAAGATTCGGATAAATTGGGATGTTATTGTTTACGAAACTAATTTATATATTTTTTAAAATTTAATTTATTAATAACATAATTTATTTATAATTAATTTGTCTAAAATTAATTTGTACTAGTTGATTTTCACATTATATAATTAACATAAACATATAATTAAGTTTGGGTAACCAAGTTTAATTTAATGGGTAACCAAGTTTTGGGACACCACAAGGGTAAAAGAGTCATTTGACTATTTTTTTCATCATTTACCTCCTCTTATTTATAAAATATCTAAATCAAGTCAAAAGTTATCCCCCTTCATAAATATCACATCAATGTGGGCCAACCCTATAAAAATAATACCTCCTCTTATCTTATACCCCCTCTAAAATTTATCCTCCTGAAATTTTAGCACCATCCAATCGGCCCCTTAGGAGGATCACCAGTACGCTCTTCCAATACTGGCTACCAGTTATATATAATAATAATAATAAGTTTCAGTTACGTAACATATAAAGCGTTTGGTTGGTAAAATTTAATAAAAAATAAAGTAAAAATATAAAGATTTGAAGTAAAATGATATTTAGGGTGCATTTGGAGTCTCAAAAAAATTAAAAAAAATCAATGGATGGGATTGATGTGATGTAAAAATGATAGGTGGTAAAATATGATTGAAGAGATTTGAAAACTTTTGAAGTTTTTTTATTTTTTTTTTATAACTCCAAACGAGCCCTTAGTCAAATTTAACTAAAAAAATATAAAAATTAGTAAAAATGGATGAATTTTAATTGATTTTACTCAATCAAATACTCCATAACAATAATAATAATAATAATAATAGCTTTAATAATATAATAATAATAACTGTCAGTTACATATAATAACGATTGCTTTCAGCTACATACAATAGTCTTCCGGTTTCACGGAATTATGATTTGCTATGATCATTTTCATATAACTATGCTAAAAATTCAGCCAAACAATCGCAAAGATTTGAGCAGATTTGTCGGAATTCTAATTTTCATTGACCAATTAATTAGATACTCATCAACCAAGGTGCAGAGATGTAAGATGTAAGAATTACCAATGAGTCCCTGTAGTCGAGTTAGTTCGGATGGCGGGCTGAAGGGCCTGGGATCAATAGGTCTCAGGTTCGACTCCTCTTGGGGCAATCTTTCCTCTAATTGTGGAAAGTCATCTAACAGTCTTTTCGGCTGAGTCGGTCAGCCAGGACTTGCCTAAACTGGTTTACCTTCTCGTGGTCTTTGCCGGCTAGAGCCACGAGACGGGCTTCACCCAGTGCATATCCATGGATAGTGGCTGCGGGTTTCTTCCCGACCCCAGAAGAATTAGCAGTGAGCCTACAGGAGATTGAATAGATTAATAAATTTTGAGAACAATATTTATTTTCTTTTGATTTACACACATTAATAATAATTTTTCTTTCTTTTTTATTTTTTTTCAATTTCACCTATGGCATATATCAAATTTTCATTTAATTATTTAAAAAAAAAATTGGAATTTCTATAAAAACTTGTGAAATATGTATAATAATAACTCTTTCTAACTAGGAACTTTTAATTTACTGTTAATAATAACACTTAACCCAGTTTTACTATGAATCCACTGATTGTTTTTGGGAAAAAAATTAAAGAAAAAAGCACCATTTTTGGTATGAAAATTTTAATTTTAATGAATTGAAATTTTAAAATTAAAAAAAAAAACATGTACACATGTTTCCATACGTACATGACAACTAACTGAATTAAATTAAAATTAAAAATAATTTTCTATAGTCCATGATTTAATAAAATTTGTTATGACTAGAAAATTAACTGAATAATCAATAATATAAGGACATTTAATATTTATATTTTCACTAATTGAAAATTCTAAGGAAAAAGTGAATCAAAAATTCAATTTCAAAGAGTGAGGATTTGAGAAAATAAAAAGAACCCATTTAAATTCAAATATATTCTGTCTTAATAAAATAAAATAGAAAAATTCATAATTTCCAATGAATTAAGAAAAAAATTGAAAGAACCCATAAAAATTGTAAGATACATATATATATATATATATATGTATATATATGTTTCCATAGTTAAATTAAATAAGAAAGTAAAATTTTTGTACGGCTATATGCCTGTCCATGTTGTTCACACTGACATAGTACAAAATTAATTATATTAAGAAAATTAATTAATGATGAACCCATGTTAATTTTCAAGAGTACGCGCGCAATAGTGTTTTCATTAAATATGTGTACTAAGTTTATAATTTAATTTGAATATTTTGTCTGTTGTAGAGTTAAATATCAATTAATTCTAGTTTGGAAACGGTTAAGACAAAACGGCTGATGGATTTGGTAAGGTCTCAGCGTTGTTTGCCCATTTCAAGGGTTTACTCGTTATTTTCTCTTAAAAGTCAATAAGCCACAGCCGGCTTTTGAGGCTGAGAGGTAAGACCCAAAAAATCTCATGACAGAGAAACGGTCTAAGCTCTTAGTGCCCATTCAAAGCATTGAAAATCAGAACCTGTCAAAGCCAACCTCTATATATATGTGTGCGTGTGTATGGATAGCGTCTAACATATCTTCATCGAACCCAATTCGCTCCTCTTCAAATCCTAAACTCAACACCCAAGAAGATATATCCCAATCTCAGCCAAGAAAAAACAAACCAAAAAAGTGATATTCGCATTAATTTCAACAAACCAAGAAAAGATGGCCAGTGCTTTTCGAGCTACAAGTGCAATGAGTTCATCAATTTCTTCATCGTGTTCCTGTTGCCGAAGAGATACGATCAGAGCTACCATCAATATTCCCAAAATCCGGAACGGTGGTACTCTCACTCTTCCCGACCTCACAACAAGAGGTTTGGTGGAGGAGTTGGAATTAAGGAGTGTTTTCACAAATACAAGAACGACCCATATTGAAAAATCACCCAATAACTCTCCCATCAGTACCAAGAATTCTCCAAAGGTTTCAGACCCAATGGTGATGGAGAAGCTTTACGAGATTATGGAGGCCGTCTCAGATAGGGTGGAGATGCATAAGAACATTGGAGAGCAAAGAAGCAACTGGAATAGCTTGCTCTTAACGTCCATTAACACAATCTCTCTCACAGCAGCAACAATGGCTGGAATTGCAGCTACAACTGCAGGTGGTGGAGTTCCTCTTGCCGGACTCAAGCTCTCTTCGACTTTGTTATATTTGGCAGCCACTGGGATGCTAGTGATCATGAACAAAACTCAACCATCTCAGCTTGCTGAAGAGCAACGAAACGCTGCCAGGTTGTTCAAGCAAATTCAAGAAGAAATTCGCACAAGGATATCCATTGGCAATCCGACCGCTGAAGAATTAAAGTCTTTTATGGAAAGAGTGTTGGCACTTGACAAGGCCTATCCACTTCCTTTACTTGGCGCAACGCTTGAGAAATTCCCCAAAACTATAGAATCAGCCAGGTGGTGGCCTCAACAGCGACCAAGGCCAACGAACAGACAATGTGAGAGGAAGATTAACAGGAATGGTTGGGATGCAAAGTTGGATCAGGAAATGGAAGAGATAGTTGGAGTATTGAAGAGGAAGGATGAGGCAGACTACTTGAGATTGGGCGGAAAAGCTTTGAAAATTAACAAGCTTTTAGCCATATCTGGCCCTTTACTGACGGGTCTAGCAGCTGTTGGATCAGCTTTTGTGGGATCTCCTGGTAATGGATCATGGGGTGTGGTGCTTGGGGTTGTTGCTGGATCTTTGTCAAGTGTTGTGAACACATTCCAGCATGGTGGACAAGTTGGAATGGTTTTCGAGATGTACAGGAGCAATGCTGGTTTCTTTAGGCTCTTGCAAGAATCTATAGAATCAAATTTGATGGAGAGAGAGGCGGAGAGACGAGAGAATGGGGAATTGTTTGAAATGAAGCTGGCTTTGCAGCTGGGACGGAGTCTATCAGAACTAAGAGATCTTGCAGATGCTTCCTCAGTAAAAGAGGCTGGCATGAAGGAAGAGTTTGCAAGCAAACTTTTCTGATTTTTTTTATCAAATAATTCCTTGAGTACATGCACCACTAACTTTAGTTGCTGATAGGGTTGCTACTTCTGTTTATAGACTGTTAATTCCATTCATTATTTATTCATTAGTTGTAAATAGAAGACTAATGAACAGTTTTTTGACAATTGAATCACTCAAGTGACCGGCTTTCAAGAATTAGTTAATATCTGCAAATCGAGTGATATATGTTCAAAAATAAATAGATATTGTTAAACCAACACAAATATGTAAGAATGAGCCATGAGGTAGTACTGGAAATTGAAAAGATTCATAAATTTGAGAACACAACTTATATCATTTTAACTTTCATGCAATTTCTCTCTCTCTCTCTCTCTCTCTCTCTCTCCATACTAAATATTGAAAATATTAATTAGCTCAAAAACTTCCTTAATATTGATATATATATATAGGTTGAATAAATGAACGTTCACATCCTACACTAAATTCTCACAAGACTAGGGATGCAATCTCATGACCACCACACAATATGGGGATGCCTTTGCTTACTCCAGGGACCATTGGATGGTGGTTGATTTCCTCCATAAAATATAATGCAGGAAAATCCTAACATAAGAGTATAATTGAATTGTGTGTTAATAACATTTTTGTAATTAATTAAATTGAGATAATATGATAATTTATTTATTTGTTTTAAATTAATTGAAGCACCCCACTTTGCAACATCAAATTTGGTTGTTTTTCCTTTGAAAAAAAAATCTATGAAATATATATATAAATGTGTAGAGATTTTTCTTTTATTAATTATCATTATTTTTTTTAAAATAAATGGTTGGGTCATATGGATGCATGGACCACCAATTATTAATTTGTTGTGTGAAAAATCCTACCAAAAAGGCCATAAAACAAAAAAGTTCACCTGGATCTCGTGTTACCATCCACATGTGAACCCCCTCAACCGCTACTGCTACTGGAGTCTGGACCATTGTGGGTATTATAGTAATAGCAGTACATGGAATGGATAAAACCTGAAGGTATATCTTCTTCTTGCTTTAATATATAAGACCATCAATCTAATTAAAAATATATACAAATTTACAAGTACAATAGAAAAAAAAAATAAATACAATTATTTGATGGAAACCTTAATTCTTTGGTTAATTAAAATCTAACTTAATTATGTGTTGTAGCTGCATTTTGTATTTATAATAATATTATTATTATTATTGCTAATACTGCTATTATTGTTGACATATATAAAATATACGCTAATCGTTGTAATCTTATATATATAGAAGTTAGGATATCCTTTTTATTATAAAACTTTTTTCTGATTTTCAGTTCTAGTTCCAACTTTAATTTTTCATGTAATTATTTAAAATTTTGAATCTTCTTAAAACATTGTGAAATATTACATAATTATAACTCTTTTTAACTAGGAAACTTTTATTGTTAATGGTAACACACAACCAAATTTTATTATATATGAAATCACCGACTTTTTGAAAAAAAAAAATTAAAAAAAATGATTTTGTTGGACGGATATTTTCATTTTAATCAATTGAAATTTTACAAATTAACAAAAAAATCATGTACACATCCTTCCATACATACATGCGGAGGAACTTAAATTAAAATTAAAAATAATTTTCTATAGTCCATGATTTAAGAAAATTTGTTATATATAACTAGAAAATTAACTAAATAATCAATAATGTTAGAACATTTGATATTTATATTTTCACTAATTAAAAATACTAAGGGAAAAATGAATCAAAAATTCAATTTCAAAGTGTGAGGATTTGATAAAATAAAAAGAGCCCACATAAATTCAAATATATTCTATCTTATTTAAATAAAATAGCAAAATGCATAATTTCCAATCAATTAAGGAAAAAAAATTGAAAGAACCCATGTAATTGTAAGATATATGCTTCCATAGTTAAATTAAATAGGAAAGTAAAAATTTTACACCGCGGTATACCTGTCCATCTTTTTCGGGTTCAAGGGCGGTGCAGCGAAAAATATAATGTTGAGATTTTTTACATTTAATCTAATGGTTTCAATTTATTTTAATTAAATTTATTTTTAAAATAAAAATAAAAGTTTAAAAATTTTGACTGGAGCATAATTAATCTAGAATGTCAAAAATCACATATTATTAAAATATAAAGAAATCTTACCCGTTCGTTTCACCACTGTAGCCCTGCAATGGATTTTTCACTGTAGTTCCCTTGAATCCATCTTTTTCAGGGTTCAAGGGAGCTGCAGTAGAAAGTAGAAAGATGAACGGCTGAGATTCTTTGTCCTTTAATTACATGTGATTTTTGACATTTTGTATTAATTGTATTCCGATCAAATTTTTTAAACTTTTATTTTTATTTTGAAAATAAATTTAATTAAAATAAATTGAAACCATCGGATTAAATATAAAAAAATCTTAACCATTTATCTTTTCACTACACCTCTGCAGTAGATTTTTCACTGCAGTCCCTTAAACCTTCTTTTTCACGCCGACATGGTATAAAATTAATTATATTGAGAAAATTAATGATGAACCCACGTGAATTGCCAAGCGTGCACATGCAAACATTTCTTTTCACTGCGACCTGTAATGAAATTTTCACCGTAACTCCCTTAAATTCTCTTTTTTCACACTGACGTGGTTTAAAATTAATTATATTAAGAAAATTAATGATGAACCCATGTGAATTGTCTAGCGTGCACATGCAAACGTGTTTTCATTAAATGTACTTAGATGCTGGTACACACATAAAACATATATTTTTTTGTCAAAATAACTGAAGTGTCGCAAATAGTAGATAATAAATATTTAAATTATTTAAGTAAATAATACATAAGTTAGGAGCATTAAAAATTTAAAAAAGTTACAAATTCATAAGTAGTTAAAGAATAAGGTAGATAAAAATATAAATAAGAAATTACGTAATTATGTGACAGTTATAAAAATTATTTTTTGATTCCATTGAAATATAAATAATTATAAGAAGTTAAAGGTATTATTGTGAGAAAAAAGAAGTTCACCCAAAAAAAAAAAAAAAAGTGGTTCAATAAAAAAAAAATTCCACTAAAGTTTGGTGTATGTCCAGTAATAATATAAATATATTTATGTTTATAATTTAATTTGAATATTTTGTCTGGTATAGATTTAAATATCAATTAATTCTAGTTTGGAAACGGCCGAGACAAAACGGTTGATGGATTTGGCAAGGTCTCAGCGTAGTTTGGCCATTTCAAGGTTTTACCCGTTATTATCTCCTAAAAGTCAATAAGCCACAGTCGGATTTTGAGGCTGAGAAGTGAGAGCCACAAAATCCAAGGAAAGAGAAATGGTCTAAGCTCCTTGTGCCCATTCAAAGCATTGAAAATCTGAACCGGTCAACTCCAACCAATATATATATATATATATATATATGTAAGTGTAGCTTATAACATATCTTCATCGAACCCAATTCACTCATCTTCAAGTCCTAAACTCAACACCAAGAAGATATATCCCAATCTCAGCCAAGAAAAAACAAACCAAAAGAAGTGAAATTCACATTAATTTCAACCAATTAGCATCAGCCAAAACCGAGAAAAGATGGGCAGTACTTTTCGAGCTACAAGTGCAATGAGTTCATCAATTTCTTCATCGTGTTGCTGTTGCCGGAGAGACACGATCAGAGCTACCATCAATATTCCCAAAATTGGGAATGTTGGTACTCTCACTCTTCCCGACCTCACAAGAAGAGGTTTGGTGGAGGAGTTGGAATTGAGGAGTGTTTTCACAAACACGAGCACGACCCCTTTTAAAAAATCACCCAATAACTCTCCGAAGGTTTCAGATCCAATGGTGATGGAGAAGCTTTACGCGATCATGGAGGCCGTCGCAGATAGGGTGGAGATCCATAAGAACATTGGAGAGCAAAGAAGCAACTGGAATAGCTTGCTCTTAACATCCATTAACACGATCTCTCTCACAGCTGCAACAATGGCTGGAATTGCAGCTACAACTGCAGGTGGTGGAGTTCCTCTTGCTGGACTTAAGCTCTCTTCGACTTTGTTATATTTGGCAGCTACTGGGATGCTGGTGATCATGAACAAAATTCAACCATCTCAGCTTGCTGAAGAGCAACGAAACGCAACCAGATTGTTCAAGCAAATTCACGAAGAAATTCACACAACCATATCCATTGGCAACCCAACAATCGACGAAGTAAAGGATTTTATGGACAAAGTTTTGGCACTTGACAAGGCCTATCCACTTCCTTTACTTGGGGCAATGCTTGAAAAATTCCCAAAAACTATAGAATCAGCCAGGTGGTGGCATCAACAGCGACGAAGGCCAGTGAACAGACTAGGTGGGAGGAAGATAAATAGGAACGGTTGGGACGCAAAGTTGGAACAGGAAATGGAAGAGATAGTTGGAGTCTTAAAGAGGAAGGATGAGGCAGACTACTTGAGATTGGGAGGAAAAGCTTTGAAAATTAACAAGGTATTAGCCATATCTGGCCCTTTACTAACAGGTCTAGCAGCCGTTGGATCTGCTTTTGTTGGATCCCCTGTTCATGGATCATGGGGTGTGGCGCTGGGAGTCGTTGCTGGAGCTTTGTCAAGTGCTGTGAACACATTCCAGCATGGTGGACAAGTCGGAATGGTTTTTGAGATGTACAGGAGCAATGCTGGTTTCTTTAGGCTCTTGCAAGAGTCTATAGAATCGAATTTGATGGAGAGAGAGGTGGAGAGAAGAGAAAATGGGGAATTGTTTGAAATGAGGCTGGCTTTGGAGCTGGGAAGGAGTCTGTCAGAACTAAGAGACCTTGCAGCTTCTCCTCCAATGGAAGGGGCTGACATCAAAGAGGAGTTTGCAAGCAAACTTTTCTAATTTTTTTTTTCAAATCATTTGTTAATATGAAGTAACACTTTAGTTACTTTTGTATTTTTGTATATATATAGACCGCTAATTCCATTCATTTTTTCATTAAATATAATTTGTAAATAGAAGTTTTAATGAGAACTTGCAAATTGAATTTGTGATATTCATGAATTAGTACTTGAAAATTTAAGTGTGCAGCGCAGCAGTAAAGGATATTATATTTAACTCTGCTATATGTACACCGAATTTAGATGAAAAAGACTGATCATGAAATGCCTCCAATGGATGTCAAAACATTTAATTATAATTGGCCACACAATATGAATGCAACCAAATAGTCAAATGTACAATTTGCATAACCTCTCATGGAGGCAATTGCAGCCAAACACAAAGGACTGACTCAAAGCAAGTTCAATAATCTCCGCAAGCTGCAACTATCTTGATAGTAATATTATTGACCGCCTGCAAACAATACGTTTAGATTAAACCTTCAAGTGTAAGGGTATTCGGTGTAACTTTAATTCAATGAGACCGAGAACGAATTCTCAAGAAACTTAACACAATAGTCTCTACGTTTTTAAAGATGTGCGATACTTACTACTCAGTTCAAAGTGAAAAGATTTATAAAATGTTCAAGTGGATGAATCTTCTAAATTTTCTAATAAATTTGACTGCTCAAATAAAATAGGTAAATTAAATAGAATTAAACCAGAATATTAAGCATTACAAACAGCAAATAATCGAATAAAATGATAAAGTCACTAACAAAATAAAACTAAAACAACGAATTAATTCAAAGCAATATAGAAATCAATTGAATAAATTCTTGATTCAACTTTTAATTTCAAGTGGAATCATTATTTCACAATTTGATGTACAATTCATCACAATTTAAATTTTACGTAACAGAAAGATAAATCGGAAAATATTCTTTTGAAAGTTTCTTAAGTTCCAAAACACAGTTTTATATTCACGTTTAGCATTATAAAACCGGATAATCTTCTTTTATATTATTTTGATTCAAACCTAATTCATTTATTTCAAAATTATAAAAGAAATTTTTAATCCGAAAATTTTTATCAATAATTATAGAGAATGTGATCCAGGATTTTCATTTTCGAAAGCCTTTTGATAATAAATAAAATCAGAAAAGAAAAGAAAAGAAAAGAAAATGTAGACATCTACATGGATGCTTTCACATTGTATGCATAGTTCTACGCACATCGTATTGATCGTAATGTTCTACCCTTCCTTGATCCGTTAAATCAAGATTAAAAGATTTAACTTAACATCGATTCAACGTAAACAAAATACACAAAAATAGTGAATAAACAAAAAATAAATTTTATTAAATAAGAGTAAAAACGAGAGTACCGTATTTCAAAGCAAAGTTATAACCAAATTTACGAATAACAAAAATAAAAATCACTCCAAAAACCAAACTAATCTCTTTAAAATGTATTCTGGAATTCTGGAACAATATATAAAAAAAATTCTATTACGACTAAAAACAATGTATTTATATCAAAAACTCAAAACCCTAAATCTAAAAAATTCCTTACAAAATAGTCGCTATTGTTCAGACAGCCGACTAGAGTGTCTAAACAGCAGAGAGGGTCAAGCCCAAATTCGATCTTTATCCCTTTTTTTCCAATTGTCTTTTTGCTGTTGTCATCATCCGAATAGTAGGGGCATTTTTCTCATTATCTTCACAATCACTAATTTCAATAATTTCCATCTTTTCTCTACATTTTGAAAACAAACACATAGTAAAAACTAAAAACTTCATAATTATTAAACAAATGGATGAATTATAATCTAATTTAAGGTTTGTAATTACACTTTTCAAGTATAATAAATTATATAGCAATTAATATGTGTGTGTGTGTAAATAAAAGAATCTATCAAATTGTACGGTTGAATTTTAGTTTTTATTTAAACTATGTATTATTTGCTATTTATATTTGTTTGATAATTTAAATGAATAAGTTCGATAAATAAACGAGCTAATCTCAAATAAGATTAAACTCAGTTCGTTAAGACTCGCATAAAACTTATTTATTATTCGTAAACAAATTTGTTTTGATATTTGCAAATAGTTTTTTTAAATTCTTAAACAAATATGTTTATTGCATGTGAATAATTTTATTCAAGTATTTGTAAACAAGCTTATGAAATTGTTCTTTACTATTCACGGAAAAATATTAAAACGTTAAAGTTTAAACATGCTAATTTAAATCTTGTCTGTTAAATTAAAAAATGTAATTTGTTTGTAAGGTTATTCAATAATAAGCACATGAGATCAATTTCAACAAATATTTTGCGAATAAAGCTTGACAAAAGTAGTAAGTAGGCCCAACAAAAGGTTTGAAGCAAGCTCGATAAAAACTGTAAGTAAGATTATTTATTTTAACCGAGCCAAACTCAAGTCAAGTTCAAACATTCTTCTAAACTAAGGAGTAAAATTCAAACATAAGATTTTTCCTTGATAAAAGCTTAGCTAGAGCTCGAGCATGTCAAAAATCTTAACAAATAAATTTAAACACAATATTTCAACCTCAATAAAAGTTGTTGACTCGAGTTTGATCTCTCCAAAAACTTTGACAAATAAGGTCGAACACTTTAATACTTAATTCGGCTCAACTCGTTTGTAACCCTAGTCAATATTCAGACCTTAAAAAAAATCCAAACTCAACCTAAAAATAAAAAATAAATTTCAAACCTACCCATGAGCCTAAAATAAATAAAATATATAAAAAATAATACATAAAAAATAAATATTTCTAATATATTATATATATAATTAAAATATTGCGTATAAAAGTTTAAACTATATTTATTTTAAAACGAAGCTGGGTTGAAATCAAACTTTTTCACATAAACTCAAGTTTGGTCTAAAAAATAATCGGATCTATTTATTTTATTTTTTTATTTTTTGAGTCCAAATATGCTTAAATAACAGCAAAATAGTTGGAGTACTGATCCAACCTCGTAGCCGATCAATGATGTTAATTAGTTGAGACAATGAGTTCATGCCACGGCACAAGTTGTAATCCTCTCAATACTTTCGAGAGGATTTCAGAGTGTGAAATGTTTCCATTAACACATGTAAAAATGAACAGTACATAATATTCAATTAACCTATCATGGGGCATTACCGGCGTAATTTCATCAAATTTTTGGAATTCGGAGAGGAAGAAAGTAGCAATGCAAGGTAAAGGTAAATGCATTGTTATTGAAAAGAACCCAATAGGTGGGAAGTATACGTCACCTCAAGTTACTTGTGCTACCACATTTCCACACGCCTTATCTGTTGCAACTGCAACCCGTAAGTGTTAAAGATACTAGGCGGGGACCTACATATATAAATATAATATAATTATAGCCACAAAAATTAATATAAAATGATGCCTAGGATTCAATATCTAATACTGATTCTCATGACATGAATTGTTTTGGCATACATATATATATATATATATATATATATATGCCGCTAAATACAAGAAGTGCATTCAAATCAAAGTTCATGCTTTATTTGTAAGCTTTTAGTTTATTACAATGAAATTTTAAGCTCAATAGTTTTTTTTTTTTTTTTAAATAAATTTTGCCTTTTTTTTTCCACTGAAGGTTAATAATAAGGCCAAAACCATGCATCCAAGATTGATGAAGTAAATCAAACAGAACAGAAGGATGACAACTGAATCAGAAAATTTGTAACTTGTAGCACATGCATTAAATACTATACATATGAATATATATATGTATGTGTTGTCTGTGTCTGTCCCAAAAGAAAACTGCTTTTAATTAATTAGTTAGCTAGCTTTATCAAAGCCATTGATAATGGATCTAGCTAGTTGATGGTGCACCTGCAACATCAAAACCAAAGTAAAAAGAGAGCAAAAGGGAATCCATGGGACCATCAAAAAGAACCTAGTACTCTTTAATTATTTTTCAGTTTCTCAGACTTCCGAATAAGAACTGCCATGCTGCACAAGTTAGCATTTTAAGGAAGATTAATTACCGTAAGGGGATCCCGACCCTATACACAAGATGAGAATTTGAATATTTGTTGATTGGTGAAGATCCATAAAGTTGGGGGGAGGAGGGGGAATTGGGGGCAATTCCCTAGATCCTCCAACGTATTACAGTTCTAATTAAGAGGTGAGGGAATCAATTATGTAATTTGGTCTGAATTACACTAATTTACTTAGAAAGAAGAGATTTAGAAAGATTTAAAAAAATATTATTTTAATTATCAAATTTAGTGACGGTATCTGTGTTGCAATTATAATATACCTATACTGGATATTTTTTTCGGAATGAACGTATTCTCACTACCTATGGTCATAATAAATGGTTCGAAATCTGTTGTTTCCATTGTTTAAGCCTCAAAACCTTATGTTTTCTACCCTTTTGATTATTTTTTAGCTTGCTAGCGAAACTAAGGATTTTTTCCGTTCTGGTAGTTATTCAATTTCTTAATTTTACATTATTTTGTTTTAATTCCTAGTTTTGGCTTCTAGTTTTCTCTATGTAAATGTTGTAAACCTTCAAGACTCTTTAATTTTTGATTTGAGATTAAAAAAGATTTATTAAAGAAGTTCTCTCTATAAAATTTGTGTTGTTTTTGGGTATTGTTAGACTAAATAAAAATTTATAGTTCATCTTCTTCACTATTTGTTTTTGTTTGCTTCACTCTACATCACTATGTAAAAAGATCTTAATATGATAAAGGTATGCTTTAGGAAACTCTTAAAACTCTATTCTCTCAATTCCGCCATTAAGAGCCTCTTACTAATTTATTTGTAGTATCTCTTATCGGCATTCCCACTGATCATTTACTTAGATTAATTCTCAATGACTTATTTTTGGTCGCATGCTGGGATGAGTTTCTCAGCGAGCTTTCACATCGCATAATACAATTTTTATGATTCTCAATGATATTCAGTGAGCTTTGTATATCCATTCATGCTATCAGTAATTCCCAACAAATAATAATAATATATTGTACTACAAGGGGCAAGCACATCACACCTTAATTTTCTCTATGCTCTCACAAACCAATATAGATAAACCTAAATAAGCAGATATCTCACCCCAATTGTTCCATTTAATTCAAATATCTATCATTTTATTAAAGTTTGAGTGAAATAAATATTAGTCACAATTCAAGTAGAGATTGTCTTAATTTAAAATTAAATTTATTCAAATTTTCCTAATGATTTTCAATTTTCTTAAAAATTACTAAGGGACCGTTTGGTTTGGTAGAAAACAAAATAAAACTTTAACAATCTCTAAAAACCACTAAAATTCTCTATTACTTTTTTTACACATTCTCACTTTTACTAATTTAAAAAAGGTTCAATATTTCACTAAAAAAATTGAAAACTCAGAAGGAGGTTAACCGAGTATAATTTTTTTTTTTTTTTTTTTTGCAATCATGTTTCCTGAGGATGAGTAACTAAAATGTTACATAAGCGAAGTCTAAGCAAAATGAATGATAAGAAATACATAGTAATGGGCAAAGTCATCATTCTACTACTAGGGGGAAGTAACTCTGGGATGCGTCATTCAGATGTAATAAAGGGTAATAGGGGTATAGAGCAATACTGTAGGTAGGCTAATGTGTTCGTTCGCGTTTGCATTGTTGGTACAACAACCACCTCACCTTGTGAGCATCATTTGGTTGCGCCATGAATGCCTCCCTGTTGACTTTGGTCGTCAATAAGTTGATGGCAAATAGGTACAAGTTGGAGGTGTTATCGATTGATTCCATAGCTAACAGTTTCGTAACACAATCTTGCATGAATTTGGACGTTCAGCCCAAACAAGTCTGACCTCATTGGTTCTCCCCTGCACGGCGTCGGCCATATCAGCTGTGGATTAGCTCATACGGGCGGCATAGCTCTGGCAACATTTGGAACCACTATAGTTGTCGTCTGTATCATCCTGATTGTCCCTCCGCCTCCTAACTCCTCCCGATCTTAGCCGGTTACCCTCTTCTGGCTAACTATATGGATCAGCTACCAGATGGGGTTCACCGAAGGCAACAAATTCTGGTTGCTCTTGCATGCCTGACACTTTCCCATCCTTGGGTGAGGGCTTTTGGCAGATAGAGTCTAATCCCTAGTACTCCATAATTGCAATACTTCCTCCAAAAACCTTCTCCATCAAGTCTACATGCTCCAATCCCCGGGGTTTGAATTTCATGATATGGGGTTTACTCTGAACAGAAGACAGAAACAATAATAGTAAGAGTGACAAGCTTTCTACAATAAAAATAAGAATTTATAAATTAAGAAAACGAAGTAATAAGAAATTGCGTAAGACGTTCAATATGCTATCATAACACACCTATTACTACGAGACCCACCACCAATCAGGTGCATCCCATGTATTTCTTTCAGAATTCCAACCTAGTCTAGTAACTCGTGAACGCGAGCTTTTCAAGTCCATCTATGCTCGCCATACCTTACCCAATTGTACTATCTGACTTTTTATTTAGATTAAGGTGAAACTTTGGGATGTTATATGGTTGAAATCCGCTAAAAACTAATTATAACTACTTGGGGATGTGCAGTTGCCCTTCCTATGGCCATTATACATGAGACCTGCCATAATTATCAGTAGGACTTTGGTGTTTTGGAAATCCCAATTTGCCTTGGTTTTCTCCCTTTGCCTTCACATTTGAGAACCGATGGTCATGTTACTTTCCACATTGTGGACTTCATCTGAGGGTAAGAAAAAAGAGCCTGTGGAGTGCATAACCAAACTAATGAAACATTTACCAATAGTCGTTAAATGATGAGTGCATAACATGTAATGTTAAACTTGTTAATCCCCTAAATTTTAGAAAGTGTAAGTCTAAACACTATAATTTATACAACCGCAATGACAATTTTAAATGATAAAGACAACGAGTGTAACTAACATTGTTATAAGCAATTAACCACGAACCAAAAAATACACTTCTTAGTACCAGTGAAAACCATTAGAACGGACCTCAACTAATCATTCTAACGGGATCTGCCCGAAACCGTTCTAACGATTTAATAGAATCCGTTTCCATAGCATAGTGTCATTTGGCCCTCATAGCAGTGATATCAATTAAAGCGAAGAAAGACAATAAACAGCCCAAAAAAGTAAGAAAATAAGGAAGTTCAACAATAATTCCAACACCCAATCAAGACCCAAATGGAATATCAAAAAGTAGGACAGAAAACCTAACCCATCAAAAAAAATTGTACGACTACAAACATTCATGGCAAACGAGAATAGAGAATGAAAACGAAATAAGATATGAACAACTACTTTAGAGTATGTGTGAGAGAAAGATGGCCTCACTACAACAAATCACACTTTCAGCGACCATTTTTTCTGACCAAATATAAATTTGGTCGTTAAAGGTGACTTTTCCCAACCAAATATAAATTTAGTCGCCAATAGTCACTTTTTCCCGACCAAAAAAATGTTAGTCGCCAAAGGATAACTTTTCCCCACTAATTGGTCGTTAAAGGGCAACTTTTCCCGACCAAATATAAATTTGATCGCTAAAGGCGAACTTTTCCCGACCAATTGGTCGGGAAATGTGTAAAAAAAATTTTACAAAGAGAGTTAAAATAATTAAATAAAAAAATAAAAATTTAAGGGAACTTTTCCCGACCAATTGGTCGGGAAAAGTGTAAAAAAATTATTACAAAGAAAGTTAAAATAATTAAATAAAAATAATAAAAATTTAAGGGAACTTTTTCCGACCAATTAGTCGGGAAAAGTGTAAAAAAATTATTATAAAGAAAGTTAAAATAATTAAATAAAAATAATAAAAATTTTAACACTTTTGGCGACCAATTGTTCGCTAAAATGGAACTTTTCCTGACCAATTAGCGAACAATTGGTCGGTAAAAGTGTAAAAAAAATTATTACAAATAAAGTTAAAATAATTAAATAAAAATAATAAAAATTTTAACACTTTTGGCGACCAATTGGTAGTTAAAGGGGAACTTTTCCCGACCAATTGGTCGGCAAAAGTGTTAAAATTTTTTAATATATATATAAATATGTAAAATATATATACAAATGAAAGCTTGGCCTAGTGGCCAAACACTCCACCTTCCAAAGAGATGGCATAAGTTCGAGTCTCACCAACAACAACAACAAAAATCTCAAAAATATAGAGACGACACGTGGCATAATAATAGATCGACACGTGGCACCACATTTAAATTTTTATTTTTTTAAATTAATTTAAATTTTCAATTCTAAATTTTTTGCCGACCAATTGGTCGAGAAAAGTGTACAATTGCCGACCAATTGGTCGGGAAAAGTGAAGAATTGCTGACCAATTGGTCGGAAAAAGTTAAGAATTGCCGACCAATTGGTAGGCAAAAAATTTTATATTTTTTCCCATTAAAAATTCTTTGCCGACCAATTAGTCGGGAAAGATTTTACATTTGCTGACCAAATGATTTTTTGGTCGGGAAAAGTTTCCCTGACGAGTCTTTGCCGACCAAATACCGACTAAATAAATTTGGTCGGGAAATGTTTCGCCAACTAAATTATACCCTTTAGCGACCAAAATTTTTGGTCGGTGGTTGTGTGATTTTTTGTAGTGCCTGGTGAGTAGTTCTCTCGAATAGTGGATCTTTGTAGAAGAAAGTATCGCTGGACGACAGTTGCAGATCATCATTTTGGAGCTTTTTTGGTAAAACTTCGTAACCAATAGAGGGACCTCCCTCTCATCTCAATCAATATTTGATTTCTTCCTTTGTTGCTTCTTTTGATTGAAAGAGGACTGTCCTTGAGGCAGGCCGAGAGGACGGTTGTAGTAGAGAGTCCCTGACGGTGAAACGGTATTATTTTACTCCACTAAAAGGCTACAGTGCAGAGTTAGATTAGGGATTTTTAAAATCCATTCGAATGGATTTGGAGAAACCGTTTGAGCGATTTACCACTATTCATCTCTAAAAAATGTAATTTAGAAAAAAAAATGCCAAATATTAAAATTTATCCAAAATTACGTTGTGTCTTGTTTTTTCTTATTTTTTTACCTCTCCAAACGTTATCTAAGAAGTGTGCGAATTATGGCAACTAGGAACAGGGGACGAAGTAACCTAACATGGTTTCCACCCACCACCATCATGTCAAGAATTTATATTATACTGGATAATTCAAGTCTTTTAAGCGTTTTAATTAAAAAAAAAAAGGGAATATTATTAGTATGCACGCATATGCAATCATTAATTTGGAAGACTTTCTCCAAGGTACTTCAGGAAAATTCTTAAATAGTCTGAAAGGGTGAGGGGCCATCCAATTAATGAACTATGGGCACAACTAACAGTACTTGGTAACCAAACTTAACAAACCATGTAAATTGTTGACCTAAAAGCTGTTGCCAACACTATATATATATAAAACAAACGGTGAGCTTAGGCTGAATTTGAAAATAAAAAAAATAAAAAAAAAGTTAACTTTTAGCAGTTAAGTTAATAATTAACTATTAAAAAATTAGTTTTTTTTCTGTTTAGAAAGAGAAAAAAAATTAACTTTTTAATAGTTGATTTTTTATCTTGTTATTAATTTGATATTTTTATCAAGTTAAAAATTTAAAAGAATAATTATAATCATTTTAGAAAAAATAAAAAAAAATTAAGTAACTAGGAGTTGAATAGTTAACCATGGTTCCCAAACACACACTTAAAATAGTGATCGCAATATATGATACAAAAATAACATCTAAACATGATATAAATATTCTCGACACAACCACAAAATTATTAGAGAAAATATAAATACAGCATAATCTAGTATTGATACATTAATTCAAAATTTACACGATTTGACTAGAATTTGAAATAAATAAATTATTTCAAATGTTAGTTAAACTTTAAATTCTTTTTTGGTACAAATATAATCTGTAGTGGATTATAAATTTAGACACGATACGACGCGATTACCACTATAATTTAAAAGGATCAATTTATTTACTAACTTTTCCTTTATTGTTTAAATGATACATGTATTTTTTTTTCTTTTTGTATTAAAGCATAAAATTAATTAGATAGGTAGCCTAATGATTTAACTACAGAGACGTGGTCTTAGCACCACTATGAGAGTGTTTAAATGGCATTTAATAAGATAAAAAATTGTTATTTTAATTCATGGTATTCATTTGATTCAATATCATCTAGAGATAGTTCATCTAAATTATTTAATTTTAGTCTACAAACTTTCATAGTTTAAAGCCCAATGCAAACGTAATTACATGCAAACTTAATTCCCCAGCTACGACCATTGTAATTTAAGTACTTGTATGAGACCTACTATATATTAAGATAAATTATACTCGTTATCTTTTGAAGTTTGATGAAATTATTATGGGTACTTAACTTTGTGATTTTTAAAATTACATTAATTATTTTTCTAGTGTTAATGTGTTACTAATTTCAAACAAAAACAAACAAAATTATCCTCTGAAATTAGAAAATTTAGAAAGTTTTTTCAATTTTTTGGTAAAAATGTATAATTTTTTAATATATAATAAACATTTGAGAAATGTGAAGTAGAAGAAGAAAAATCTTTGAACAGATTTATTTTTCCAAACTTTTTTAAAAAATGTTTAGTGTTTAATGATTAAAGTTCTTTTTATAATAGAAAAATTTGACATGCTTCGAAATTCAGCTATGAATTCAAAAATATATTAATTAAATTTTGGAAAAAAAAAAGGTACTAAAATGGGGGGACCTAGTCATCTAAAAATTGGGAACCTTTTGGCTTGGCATATAATTTCAGAAAGTATGAGACTAAATATAATTAGAATAGAGTTGAAGGACCACAAAACAAAATTTACGAAATTTCTCATTTTTTGAAGCACAGATCTCCTCCTCCTCTCCTTCAATTCTTCTTCCTCCTTGTCTCTGCCGATTCTATACACTCTGTCTCACGAAAATCAATAACTCGCCTCTCGTGACACTCCTTGAAAGTTTAAATCCACAACCGAAAGCCCATTGATCTGAATTTTTCTGTGCACTTGTCGACATGATTCAACTTCTCTTCACTCTCATATTCGCCGAGATGGCGCTGATCGTGATCTTCGTGTTCAAGACCCCTCTGAGAAAGCTGGTGATCATGGGTTTGGATCGGGTGAAGCGCGGTCGCGGCCCAATCGTGGTGAAGACCGTCGGAGCGACGGTGTTTGTGGTGATGATGTCGACTGTGTACAGTATGATGAAGATCCAGAAGCGTTGGATCGAAGACGGCGATCTTAATCCAACGGATCAGGTTCTCATGGCCAGGCACCTCCTGGAAGCCTCTCTTATGGGTATAAACTCTTCATTTTTCCTTTTTTTTCTTTTCATCACACGCGCACCGCCTAAATGTATGCATTGTAGTGTTTGTATTGTGTTCTAAATTTATTTTGTTTGAATCATTGAAATGTGGTTCCCTTACTTTTTAATCAATTAATAGTGTTTGAATTTGGTTACATTCTTGCAGTGAATTGGTTTTCTGCTACTAGTGCCGCTTGGTTGTCCGGAAAATGAGCACTAGGTCAATTTGGAATGGTCCTATTGATAAATTACATGATTGGATGTGTTTAATTGTAAGAATGGATCCTTAAATTTATTTCCTTTGTGTAATTATCGTGTAATCTATAAATTGGAAAATTCAATCAATTTTTCCTTTTTTTGGGGGGGGGGGGGTCTATGAATTAGATAGTGCAACTAGTTTTAGAGGATTTATGTAGCTAACTCAGCTAGTTTGGGACTAAGGTTTTGTTGAGTTGAGTTGAATTGTATTGTAGAATTAGGCAATTCAAAATGAAACAATTGAGAGTTTGATCAACCAACAAAGGCCTAATTGTTCGTTTTTCAGCTTGGTTTGTGTTTTCCCCATTGATTATTCGCAAAGAGGTATGTTAACTGTATAGAACAAAGCTGATATTGTCGATTAACGAATTAAGTTTGCAAATTGCTCTCTCTATGACACCCCCCTCCCCGTCTTTTCTCCTTCTCCGTCTCTCTACACAAACCAAGCCCAAACCATTAGTTTTATTTGAATGATTTTCTGGGCTATAATCCGGGGGCCATTCTAAAAAGTTGTCTAATTATAATATCGATCCGTGCCTCTTTACGTATCAAAAAAATTGTGTCTTTATAGGAAAAGTCGGACGGTTCTTCACTGACAAAGCATGTCAAATATCTGCCATTAAATATCTGCCATTGTTCAGTGCTGGGTTAGATTATTGTATTTCCCATATCATGAATGGACTAGGTTATCCTCTCTTATTTTGGTTTCTTCCGTTTCTGTTTCTTTTCCACATTTAAATGAGTAGGAATACTTGAAATATTTATATTGGTTGCTTGGATAATTTGAGGGTGTGCTTTGGATTAACGTTGAAATCTTTTTTATATTATTTAATTCAGAATTAGTTTTTCAAAAAATAAACTTAAGATTACGTAAACTGGAATTGTGAAGAAAAATCAAATTTAAAATAGCCTTGTGGAAAATATAATCCTTGACAGAAAAGTAGAAGTGAATATGTTGCCGACCCCAACTAGTTTGGAACTAAAGTTTTGTTGAATTGACTGTCCCTAATCTCTTTTCTCTAGTTTAGGACTAATTTTGTTACCCACCGTGAATTTATTTGTGGGAGAGAAGTTCAGTGACCAAATATGTATTGTCAGCTACAGCCTTTTATGTCTGTTCTTAATGCATCGAGATTTCAGATGATATACCATCTGCCTAATCAGTTTATTTTGGCGTTTTAAAATCACTGAAAGTTGGCAATCAACTGCAGGATTCTCCCTATTCCTTGCCCTAATGATAGACAGGCTACACCACTATATCAGAGAACTCCGAGTAAGGAGGAAGAGCATGGAAGCTGTAAAGAAGCAGAACCAGGCATTTGAGGATGGAAAAAATGGAGGTGCAAGGGAAATCAAAGCCTTGGAAGAAGAGAAGACAGCTTTAAGAGCAAAGGTTAAGGAGCTGGAGGCAGAACTTGAAGCAAAGACGAAAGAGGCCAACAGTGGTGAAGCCAATGCACTTGCCCTAAAGAAGCAATCTGAAGGTTTTCTCCTTGAATACGACCGTTTGCTCGAGGAAAACCAAAACCTTCGGAACCAGTTACAATCACTGGACAGGAGATTGTCGCGTTCGGATAGCAAGAAACACATGTAAGGAGCCATCATCCGGGACAGACACGTTTTGAATTCCTCCTTTCTGCCAACTTTGTCTGAGTTATTTAGCTTGGTCAACCATGCAACATTTTGAGGTTTGTGAAAGAAACAGGGAAGAATATACGCAGAAAAAAAAAATGGAACATTTTGGTTTATAACTTTGTGTGATTGATTTTAGAAACAAGTGATGAAGTAAAATCAGTTAGTCTTTGTCCAGGGCGTTTTTAACTAGGGGCTAGAGTCCACAGTATATTGTTAACAGAGAAAGATATCCTTTTTTCCTGGTGCTGGTTCAATTTGAGTCCCTAATTAATTGAGTAATGCATTAGTTCATTTTGAGTCTCTTATGAGTGATGATATTCTCTAAGAC
Organism: Vitellaria paradoxa; assembly: GCA_019916065.1. Classification (NCBI taxonomy): domain Eukaryota; kingdom Viridiplantae; phylum Streptophyta; class Magnoliopsida; order Ericales; family Sapotaceae; genus Vitellaria; species Vitellaria paradoxa. The sequence goes on along the minus strand of CM034237.1, from coordinate 50,688,851 downwards.
CAAGATTTTAAGGGCTACCAGTTAAAACTGTTTGGTGATCGCCATGAATGGACTTGAATCTTAGAATTGAACTCCTTATTAGAGCCAGGCCTGCGTTTATATCTGGGGTTTTATACAACAAGATGGCATGAGGTCGGGTGGGGGTTTGGGAGCGCCTAAGGGCTTGGGCCGCGTGAGGTTCCGAGTTCGACTCTCTTTTGGGGAGGGCAGGTTTTCATTTCGGCGGGCTTCTAACAGCCCCCTCGCTCGAGCTGGTCAGCCAGGACTTATTTAGGCTGGTTTACTCTTCAGAGCCTTTTGTCAACTAGGATCTCGGAGCGTGCTTCGCCCTGTGCGCTCCAGTACGGGGTAACGGCTGCGGACTTTCACCTACCAGAAGATGACATGAAAGCCTCTTCAACTTCCTTTGGCCGAGCTGCAGCTCCTCCTATACAAAATAATTATCCTCTAGGTTGAAGTTATTAGTCAAGTATTATACACTTAGGTCACGTTTGTTTCGCAGTATAGGGTAATTTTTTTTTTTTTTTTTTTTTTCTGTTAAGTGTAAAAGTATGGGGTAAGTTGGGATTTATTGTCTTAGGAGATGATATCCTTGGAACATGTTAGACCAAAGTATGCTTCGTCCTATATTTGATGTTATATTCCTATATAGAATATACCAAAGTATGCGTCGTCCTATGTTTGATGTTATATTCTTATATGGAATATATGATATATAATATAAATAGTATGATCCATCCAACGTTTATTTAAACAAGGAATGTAATGGGCTAAGAATCCATTAATTAAAATATCCTTTCATTTCAAATTTATTTGTCTCAATCATTAGGAAACCTAAAATGTGAATATTGGCATAAATTTAAATTCGGTTGAAATTTACTTAATTAAACATGTCGAGCAATCTTGTTTAGTCTTTTTGAAAAGCCCAAAATACAACTACTAACGAACGAGTAAAATAGTCATTCTTCAGTTTAAATTCAAATTAGGCTAACAATCTATTAAGCTGATAGAAATCTTATAATCAACCTATAGGTAGGCCATGTGAATATGGGGCCAAAAACAGATAAAAGTTTGAACCAGGTTGGTACTAAAAAAACACTGAAAAAGTAAAGAAAATAAATTTGACCAAAAATGAAATCAGAGACAAAACAGTCATTTATAACTAATTTCAGATCGGTTCTTAAGCTGATAAAAAAAATATTAATAAGGAATAATTTCCCAAAATGTGAATTTGAACACCCAAAAAAAAGACCTAAACATAAAACAATACTTTGAGGGCCCAAATTCATATCTCGACAAGATTTGTTTAATAATTAAGAAATATGCTAATAAATATTTTTTAATTATTTAAGAATTCAAGAATTCGAATTTGGTTTTTTAAAAAAATAAAACTGAGACAAAATAGTCATTTTAAGCTTCAAGTTTTATAATCTAAAATTTTCTAAATTGATAAAGAAAATAACAATATATCTCAGAGACAGAAAGCTACTAAATTTGCAAATAAAAGCAAGCAACGGCTTTCACTTAGATTCTTACAATCACGAGAGAGGGGAAGCATTCAATATTTACACATGCAAGTATTATCAAAAGGCCATAATAATTCCAACACCTTCCCAATTCATCGTTTAAACATAATGCTTGCAGATACACACAAGGCCAAACAGCATTTAAAGAAAGGAACATTCGAGCCCCCATGCTTTCGTTCATTTACGCTGCCTCTGCAAATCCAACCCTCAGATTGGCATAATCAAAGACCGTGTGGTAGCGACCCATGAACACATCACCCAAGATCCTGCACCACAAAATTTCCATTAGTATTAATTAATTTGTATCCCAATATACAGCATTTAGCAGGTAACAAAGGGAGAGAATATATAAAAAGAATATTTAGAAATTGGAACAGAATGTAATGGTATACCAGAGGGGTCCACGGGGAGGAGGAACATCCAAAGCAGTAAAGCCACTAATGCATTGTGCTGCAGCACCCTCACCCACTTTGAGTATGTACTGATCAAACCACAAACCAAAAGACAAATGTTAGAAACATTTCTACTTGTCCAAAGAGGTTGGTCAGATCCGCAACAAGTTTCTTTAGACTTGGTTGGAATGCCCATGTGTCCCTCTACCCTAAAAGAAGCCAATGGAAACCTCAAAGTGTAGTTAAAACTTTCATCTCCCTTTGCCTTTAATTAAAAGTATAGAGACCACAGGGAAAAGGTGAAACTTGTATTGAGAAAGGAAAACCAACAATGACGACTTAGGGGGTGTTTGGTTTAACAAAACCCACCAATTTTTACCAACTTTTTCTAATTTTTTCCAATCAAATTTCGCCACATATCACTTTTACATCAATTTTTTGTGCTTTTTTTCATCCAAACACTACCTTGATTTTTTTTTCCCCAAATAAAACCAAAAAATAATAATAACTATAAAAAATAAAAAATAAAAGATGCTAAAAGTGGTGCAAGGATGTGTAAGGTCGTATTCCTTCTCTAGAAATGCAGGCAACGTCACAAAACTTCGAACTAAATATATCCTCAGTGATGAGAAATACCACAATAGGGGGGCAGGGATGCATTGTAACGGTGCCATCAAGCAAGTATGATGTTCTGAATTTTAGTGTGTTGATGACACAGGAAGCTGGATAACAAATTCATCCCCCCAACTCCATCCCAGACGGTAAGCAACAAGAAGAATAGATATAGGTAAACTAAGAATTAACAAGAAGCACGCTTGTACATACCTCATCTGGTGCAAGGTCAAAAGCTTTACCACCTAGAGTGAAGGAAACAGTAGGCAGGGAAGAAATACTTCCACAATCAACAGCCGATTCTCCCATTGGGCTAGGAAGTCGATCACAAAGCTACAAGTAGATAAGAAAGCTAAGTCGACATCTGAAGCATGCTAACAAACACAAAAGATTGAATCTATAATAGTTATTCCACCTCATTGACGTATTGTAAAATACGCTCTTCCGTCTGATTCTGCCTAATCTGGTTTTGCATCCACACAATTGTCATCTCACAAGCAGTGCACATGCCATCATGTAGACCAGCTGATCTGCCGTTGTTCTTCTCATCAACTACACTCTCAATGCCCATACTGTAAGAAAAAAAAGGCATTGAAGTATTAGAGTTGAAAGTAAGAACCACCTCCAAATAATGATGACAGACAATGGCAGGATGATAGCAATTATTCCCCATCTAACATGATAGTGGGGATACCCATCTAACACAGTAGCGGGGATACCAAATCAAATAGTATCTTTCAAAAGTCGGAAGACAACCAAAAGAATATAACAGAGCACGTGCAAGACTAACCTAACATCATGAGTTCCATCAAAGGTGCACAACCCAATTTGAGAGCAGATCTTCTTTGGCTGCGCCTGTTAAAAATGGCCCAACTCAGAAGTCAAGATAAAGCACTAGTGAATTACATTCTCAGGAAGGAAAAATACGTAAGCACCTACTAATATTACACCTGCACTTGTCGAAAATTCTATATGAATAAAGAGGAAAATATGATAACCACTAACATTTACCTCCGATAAAAGCAAGTCCATGATAGTCTGACCATACTGCTGGACTACTGCCTTGCATTCCTGGCTAACAACTCCAGAGGCTCCAATAGCCTTATTTATGAGGGTGATCACAGCCTGCATATGAGAGAGGGGGAGAGCGAGAGAGAGATGATATATTAATACCACAGCAATTATGAGCCCAAAGTAGGCTTCATGATATGTCATCATAAGAACATACTGAGCACATCTCTTAATTTTCATAACAATTAGAAAAAATACTCAGTGCTATAATCTTTACTGTGGCAGTTCTATGCACCAATCGTCCTCCACAAGACCTCATTATTTGGAAAATATTATGCTGACAATTAATAAATTAACTGATTCCGCACATCCACAGATATTTCCCATAAACAATGTTCTGATTTTCACTACATTGATAGAAGCCATGGCAAAATAGCAACCTAGACCCCTTGGAACATATGGAAGCTTAAATCTGTAGCATAATATCAGAAAACTTAAGGATGCAATAAAAACTATATGAAAGTTAGATTAGTCATGTGCATTTTTTTAAATACGAGGTGACAATGGGCATCTAGAAAAGGGCTATCCTCTAAGAAATTTAGGAAGGACCAGAAACCCAAAATTATTGAGATCTGAGGCATCCATACATACCGTTGGACCAGCTAATAAAGAAGTCCCAGAATCTGCAATTGCAGAACAACCAGCACCACAGTAACCTGAGAGAAGAACGCAAACTGTTCAGTTACGTACCAAAGGTCATGAAAATAGCATGCTTCCTTAGTCTTCAAAATTTCCCCCATTTTTGGTCATAAAGAATTGTTTTAGGCACCAAGAGGGAGCATACCAGTTGTTTTACCATCAATGAGAACATCACCCATCTCGAACTATCAACAACATAGCAACAAAACAAAACAAAAGTAAGATGATGAAATTTAATCCAGATGGATATACAGACAATACAATGCAGAAAGATGTGAATGACCAACCTGCCAATAACCTTTGTGTGTCACAGGGACATATGTGTGCTCGCCCTTGTAGTGGTTAGGATCAACCCCACCAAAAACAATTTCACCCCCTACTTCTTCTTCGGTATTTCGGTTCAGCCAAAATGAGAACACCGGCTCCTGGACAAGACCTTGTTTGACCATGTTGTACCTATAACAGATGCAAGAGCAACATCTCAACCAATGGAAATTACATACTTCTAACAATAACCAGGATCGCCGTCAAACAAACAGAAAGAGAGAACAGTCTCTGAAGTTTAATTCCAACTTTCTGTTTGGATTCCACATGCAACACCACACACATATACACCCGCACACAGAGAGAGCACCATCAAAACTAAACCACACAATTTTGGGTTGAAAAGTTCTAAGACAAATACACACTAACCACAATGGGACAGCATTCCCAACTGAGATCTCGCGGAATCCAAGTCCAAGAATACCATCAAACTTGCCAACCAAAAATGTGATGCTAGGCTCCCGGGTTGCCTCAATAAATTCCTGGCAAGGAAAAGCAATGAGCACGGACAATTCCAAAATAAAAATATCAGATCAGCTAAAAGAGGAGGTTGCTGAAAGTTACCTGATCCTTGATAATCAGGTCACCAACTTTGACATTGTCTTCACTAAAGAATCCAGAAATGGCCCCAGTGCCATAGTGAATTTCTGCAGATTTTCCTGCATTTTAAAAAAAAATGCAGAAAGTCCTCAGAAGACTTTACCAACACCCATCTTCCACAAGAAAGTTATTCAACTAACCCCGTGCAAGTATATAGTTTCACAGGCATCATAGGGAATAAATATCAAATGCAAGGCAAGCTATCAAATTACCTCCAGGATACATAGCTAACCCAAGAGATTAGAGAAAATGGAAAAATATCCAGGACCACCAAGCAAGACAGTAACTTGAGTGAATAATAAGAAATGGAGGCCTAAGCATATACGTATATTTATACAAACTTATAATAAATAGGAACAGAACACAAACCATTCTTCTTGTAGGTACTTGAATGGCTTGACTTGTACTTGGAATGGAAATAGCATGGAACCTGCAAAAATTGTAAGTGTCTTGATGTTGGCATATAGAGATTTAATTAATAGCTCCAAAATTATTCATCTCATTTAATTTCACATGACAAAACACATTGACGCCTACCGAGAAATAACATTTTGATGATGGCACCCACAAATTAGAGCTGCCAGTGTCGAAGATCACTGTGAATTTTTGTGGGGGTGTACCAATACCAATCTCGCCGAAGTATTGAGCGTCCATGTAATTTTTCAATGCTACAATATCTGTATCCTCAGCCTCCCCTAGATTACCACGGAGATTATACTTCTTCGTAGAAGCTCTCAGTGCTTCCCCTTCCTTAGACTCAAGCCGGGCAGCAAGCCGGTTGTTTTGATCAAATTTCATCTTTTTCAGTCCAACTCTAACTAACCCATCATTGGAAACAGAAAACACCACAGGAAAAAGCAGCGATGATAGGAACAAAGAAATCAAAACAGCTCTCGATTTGGCTCCCATTTTGACCTAGGCAACAAAACAATTGAAGAAATCATGTCCATCCAAAAATAAAAAGGAAAACTGAAAAATATGTTGGTAACTCACGCCAATGGTTAGTCATTAGAAATTGGGAGATACAAAATCAAGGTGCAATTAGATATAACACACACACACACACACCACCAAAAAAAAAAAACTACAAGATATGATACAAAGTCGCTTTCTGATGTCAAAATCTTACAAATGCTTTGTTTCTTCATTCAACAACCCCACCCAACCCCGGCAGGCCAAACCCACCCCCCCCCCCCCAAAAAAAAAAAAAAAAAAAAACTTCTGATCTTACCAAGGCAAACTGAACTTGACGGTAAATCGAGGAAAAACAAATGAATAAAATAATGCAGGCACTGGGTTATTCAAGCACATAAACAAACAAAAAACAATTCAATCTCATATAAATAATAAAGTCTTTATTTTTTTTTTTACCAGAAGAAAATCCCCAATACGAAAGAAGCAAGACTAATCCCAAATGATCGCCAGTAATCAAATAGATTACAATCAAAATCACCCCTAAAAAGCACGAACATACTGATTCCACAAAATCACAACTTTTAACGCGAACAAACTATAAACATCAATCCAAAAATGCTCATTAACTCAAGACTACCCCCATCTATAAACAACCGAGAAATATATACGCAACCATGCTTGAATCTAATAGAAATGGTTCGATTATACAAACAAAAACACAGATTCATGCAACAATCAGCAACAATCACCATTGCAACGATGAATTCGCAGAACAACAATGAGGAAAGTTGAATTGATACACATACATAATATGAAGAGAAAGAAACTACCTTCCAAACCCACCAGGCTAAGCTACCCCGTCTCAGAGATGAAGCCTTTTCTCGATTATTTAATGCGGGTTTAATAGCATTTTCAAGAGAGATTCGAGGAGGAATTTCAATCCTGATCGTTCGATCTCCAGCAATCTCTATCATCTACAGCCTATCTCAGATTGAAAAAAAAAAAAGAAAAAGTTACTTTCTTGGTGCGTTCGTCAAGATGGGCATTGACGAGGCAAGGCACGAGATTCGGTGATCAGGTGCATCGCGGACCTAAGATGAGGGGAGGTTCGGTGATGGACGGTGATTAGGGGGTTGAGAAGCCAGGTAAAGTGGTGGGGTCCAACATCGTTGATAAGGATAGCAGTGCCTGAAAGAAAGCGACGCAAGAAGGAGAGGAGAGCGGTGGGGTGCTAGCAGAAATGCTTACGTGTCGCAAATGCACGCAACGTTGTTGGGAAGTCGCCTGAGAGAGCACGCTACACTTACTTTTTTGTCTCTTGACAAGTTTACTTTTTGGTCCTTTTAATGTTTTGTAATCAACTTCAAGCTACGTCGTTTCTGTAATTTAATTGGATTTAGGAGCAGCATAAAAAATAATATTAACTTTGTTTACAGTGGTAAAAAATTCTGAAAATGGTAAAAAATATTAAAATTTTTTAAAAGTTATTCAATTTTTATCTAATTACACGAATTACGAATTCACAACTTATCTCATTTTATCTTACTTTTTATCACTCCAAACGCACTCATTAGTTCTTTAAGTAAAATTTTACATTCACATATTTTTAAAGTTAAAAAAAATATAAATACATTCAAAGCGTTGGATTTTAATCCACCGATCGCAATTTCAATACTACGAGGTTGAAACCGAGGCCGATACGAGCATCCCTTTTCCTTGAATTTAGAGAGATGATTTGGATAATTAATGTTCATTGCTAACTCTGTCACGCCACTTGCAAATGCTTAGGATACAGTCACAATGCTTGTTCATTTGGCATGGGATGGGAGTGGTGTCTCAAGTATCAAATGATCTCAATATCGAATCTTCTCAAGTTATGAATAAACGCTTGTTTAAATTACCTTTGCGAACTCGCAAATTGCATATTAATTAAGGTGTTACGATACGTCGTAGAATGTTTCGTGATTAGATTTAATTGAATTTAACATTGCCCCTTTCGCTAAACTAGGCCTAGGACCTCGCTGGGCCTCGAATTTGGGCTCAGCTAATACCTCATCAAAGTTGGGCTTGTATCCGTAAAGCTTCTATATGGGTTTAGGTCTTCACAAAATCCCAAACCCTTATACGTTAAGTTTCACTCCTGTTCAAGAAGCCTGGACCAAAAATAAAAATAAAATATATATATATATATATATATATATATATATATATATATTATGTTATCAATTTATATAAATAATATGAAAAAAAATCCTCACTTAAGCACTTAAAATAAAACTTAATACGTAAAAACCATATATTGTGTTTTATATATAAAACTGGAATAATATATGTAAAATTGAAATAATATATGTGAAATATTAATTATATATATTGATGTTAGATCAGGATTATTTTTATGTAAATATATCCAACACCAGCCCGGAAAAAGTTAGACCTATATTTTTATTGAACCCTGAGGCAATTGTAGAGGGAAAAGAAAAATAGAGGGAATTGGAATTAATTATATATACTCTTTTTTTATGATTTATTAAATAGAAATGTTTTTTTGAGAATTATCAATTTAATTTCTTCTTATTTTCTTAATCGGATCTAAGTAAATCAAATAAATTTAATATTTTTTATTTTAATTTATTCATCCATTTTTTTATTTTTTCTCCACAAATCCTTATTCCAAAACATTGCCCTACGAAATTTCTTATAAACCAAATGCATAACACTCCGTTTGGAAATATTTTTCTCTTACAATTGATTTGATTTAATTTGATTTGGTAAATAAACTTTTGTATTTGGAACATATTTTAAATTTAAGAATTAAATTGATTTAATTTAAGAAAAAGAACAAATTTGACCATGTTAATAGAAAATATGATAAGTATGATATATCAGAATAAATTTGAATACTTACTTAGATGGTTTAAAATATCACATTTTATTGTTCTGGGTTAAATTGTAAATGATATAGAAATTCTAAAATTTAAATTATGAAATGAAATCATATATAACTCATAAAATTTTATTTTAATTCTAAACATAAGAATTGATGAGAATTTTCATCAAATAAAATTAGATCCCATCAAATTCACTATTCTAGACTATTTGTAAGAGAAAAATATTTGTTTCTTGAATATTCGTGTGGCTGACAAAATTTAGGCCTGGTTATTAATTATAAGCCCAAATTTCTTCCCTTGGAGTAATTGCAGAATCAAAACAGCAGCGTAACCTTGGGCAACCAAGCCCAAATTAATTTCCTTTCAAGTTGAGCCGCCCGTTATATCGACCTAGGGATTGTTTGGATTATAAAAAAATATAAAAAATTATTAAAAATTATAAAAAAGTTACTAGTTTTTTTTTTAATTTTTTCTAATCAAATTTTACTATATATTATTTTTACATCAATTTTTTGTACTACTTATTATACTTTTTTACCATCCAAACATTCCCTCCTTTTCAATAATTATACGCTTATTGTATGTGCGTGTGGTATAAATATATTTATGGAAAGGTATCAAGTTTATTAATTCTATTTAAATTATTACAATATATTATTTGTTAAAAATAATTTTAATTTAATAAATATTTGAATGCAATAAATTTTCTATTTAAGTTTTCATCTTCTTTTGGCGACGAAAAAAACCAATAAGACTACTTTTTCAACATGTTTTTCTTATTAATTTTTAAAAACTTATAAATATAAATAATAAATATTATCAAATAGAGCCTTATATATATTAGTTTGCGAAATTGTTAGGATCTATATTTTGCCTAATTGCTTTCTATAAGGGGAGGGAGGGTGTAGTGTGAATGTGAATAAAGAAAATGACAAGAAGACAAGAAATCAATACACAGAATTTAACATGATTCAGCCAGATTGTTTATGTCCAAGACGGCTGGAATATTTTTTCTTATTAATCACAAAATTTCTTACAGAGTTATATAGTACAAAACACATATATATACTAAAAAACGCTAATCCTGTCAATAAAACTAACATACTCTTACCATACTGCGGAGGCCCACGCAACAACACGTGTACCCCTACAAAAAAGTTTCTTACGCTCCACTCTGCTACGTTCCGTTTTGAAAATTTTGCATCCCTTTCTAATTTTTCAGTTTGAATATGAATCACATATTACAACATAAGAGAAGAGAAAAGAGAGAGAGATTTTGCATTGGCTGTGTATGTATCCAAGAGTTCTTGCGGCATCATTTATTGAATTTAATTTTGTCCAAATTTCATTATTTGAAGTGAGACTTTAGTTTTTTTTTTTTTTTTTGGTAAGTAAGTGAGACTTTAGTTAGATGAATATATTTAATTTCATATTGACTTGTTTTCTGCCCACCAAAAAGCAAGGGTTTCATTTTTTAAAATAAAATCATTTCCCTTCTTGTCAAATACTACTCTTCCAAATGTCCCATGAAAAGAGTTGATGCAATGATGCATCATTATTTTTATTTTGATTTTTAAAAGAATTCAATTGACATAAGGTGTCGAAAAAAATACAAAAACATTGGCTAAATTCCACCTTACGAAGTATCGTCATATTTCAAATAAGAGTGAAATTTAAAACATTATTTCAATTTGTTCTCATTTAAGTTGTAATTGTGCTTTATTTCATTGTCTATACTATTTTGAATCCATCGGCGTGATTGCCGTCATTCACTATTAAATAGCAGCACAAATAAATTGAATCAAATTTTATTTATTAGATGAACTTAAATTTAGTATTCAAGTTTAAACCCTTTGCTAATTAAATAAATAATTTTAACAATTCAAAATTTATTTAAATTTGATTCGATTATAAATTCAACTCAAAATGTAGATATTTTACATTTTAACCAATTTTTCAAACTCATTAATTTTAATCAATTTATCTCGAGCACTAATCCACCATGCTATTTAGTTGCACGAAGTTTTTTTTTTCTAGTGTGAGAATAGAAAAAAAAATTGATAGATGGTTGTCCAAAAAAATAATTTAAAAATTTATTGTTTATAAAAACGTATTTTTAAAATACATTTTCATTGAGTCTTAAAAACATATTTTAAAAATGTGTTTTTAGAATTTATATTCTTAAATTTTTAGTTAACTATTCTCATTATGAAAATGAGTTATCTGAAAACGCATTGCATTTTCATAGTGGTTTTCAGACAATTAGGAAAAAAAAAAAAAAAAAAGAGACCAAAAACATATTCGAACAAACACATTTAAACAGTTTTCAGGATAATTGAAAATACATTTTGTTTAGGGTAAATTATACTTAGACTCTATGAACATTTGGGTAATTATAGTTGGACCCCCTTCAACATTTAAAAATTACAGACATCTCTCTTATTTTGAAAAATTGTTAATACTTAAACCCCTTCCGTTAATTTTGACACTAACTCCTTTAAAATTTTATTGAAAAGATAAATTTACCCTTAGAAAAAAAAATTCAATCACAAACAAACGTCTGTTACCAATTGCAAATGACGGTTTTACAAACCTTAGACGATCTGCTAAAATCTTCAATGGCCTCAACCCACGTGACGACTGCTTAGGCATTCTCAATGACGGCGCAAGAGACATCGATGGTGAGAGCAGAGCGATGTTAGAAAGCCTCTCCAACGGTGGTGGGTAGTCATCGGTGTCGTCCATAGCCTTAGGAACATAGACGCAGAGTTTCATTCCAAAGGCAAGCTTCACTTTCCTCCACTGGCTACCCATTTCAAGCCAAACCCAAATCCTAAAATACGGTGCTCTCTTAGGTTGAAGCCAAGTTTTAGAGAAAGAGAGAAAAATGGTGTAGTAATAGTAGTGGAGCATGCAAATTGAGAGAGATTTGGATGGAGCTTCCAATCCCAAATTCTCCCATTTGATGATCTCAAACAAATACTTTGACTATCAGGTGAGTCATTAACATCAAAATCCAAACTTTAAAAGGAGCAATGGAACCAACATACAAAGCTAAACTATTCTCTAATTTTTTGCCCCATAAATGATTTCTAAGAACCAAATCATTCAGGTATATAATGATAAATCAATAAATTCATACTCTCCCGAAAGTTCAATCGAAATCCGAAAAGCTGTCTAAAATATCGATGTGGTGCTTGGCAAAGAATTTCCGATACTTAATTTAGTAAGAAAGTTAAGAAAATAATTTGGTAGAATTTCAGTAAGGTAAATGAATTGTACCTGGATCCTTGTGAAGTGGTGATATATGTATATAAGTAATCTCACGTGGAATGGAATGCATGAGTTACATGTAACTATGCTTTCTCATTCTCCAATGGGGGTGATGCCACCTATATTGTAAATCTCAAGGTTGGTTTCTTAGTTCATTAAATAATACGTTATGTAAAATGTAATTTATAATAGTATTTTTATAAGCGTATATATCGAAACCGTTAGGAGAAGGTTGTACGTGTGACCTGTGACGTAAGCTGCTTTGGCGGGAATAATTCATATAAAGTGTTTAGTCGAGGATTGGTCAGGTGATTTAAGCCAGATCGGGAGCGTCCTTACTCGAATGCCCCCGGTCGAGTGGAAAACCTAGCAAATGCCCCCAGTCAGCTAAGGGTCAAGCTTCAATGCTACTGTCGGGAATGGGTTGAGCGGGAAACTTGGTGAATGCCACTGGCTAGGTTAATAGCAGACAGATCTATTCATCCAAGGTGGTATAGAATATGCTTATATCACATAAAAAAGATATATTCGGCTTCAATTCTCAACATGTTCTTCAAGTTTTATAACAACCAAATGAAGCAAGGAAATCGCCCCCTTTAGCAATCACCTTCTTCCAAGAAGACACCTCATCCCTGACTTTGAAAATCAACTAAGACTTTCCAATCCAAAGTCAAAACTCGTACCTCTGCGAGCTACCGAACTTGGCTTCCTTTGGATCCAATTTCAAAACACTAATGTCTTTCGAGTTATTCCACCGTGCCTAACCAATATAGCTTTCAAAACATCCTAAGATCGATTTTGGTGGTAGAGTCGGAACTGGCGATGGTGGTGTTGAAGGTGACTGATGATGGTGGTGGAGTGGAGTTTGAAGAGTCGGCGGGGAAGCTAAACTCAGATTTAGTCAAATTCAATCTCGCTAAAGATTTGTGCAAATATAATCTTGTTGGAGGAAAAGAAAGAGAGAGAGAGGGAGGGATTTACCCAACTAAATGATGAATTTCATATATTGAACAAAAAATGTTTGGCTAATATCATCATTTTAATAAAAATTCTAACAGTGTGCTAATAGAAAAAGGTTTATGTGTAATTTATCTAAATGTTTAGAAAGTCTATATATAATTTTTAAATATTGAGGAGATCATGTGTAATTATTTAAATGTTCGAAAGATTTATATGTAATTTATTCTTTTATTTAATAGTATATTTTTTAGATACTTGGACAGTACTTCTTTAATTTTTTTTTTCTTTTCCAGCGGCGGCCAAAAAAAAAAACAATAGTAATAATATCACCCCGCTCTCAGAGCTAATCACATGACAGCACGTGCAATTAGGGGAGAAGTTTCTTGAAGTAAACGTCGCTGTACGGCGGATGAGGTACGGTGAGAGCCACAAATGTCCACGTTCCGATTCCATCAAACAATGTAAAGCCACGTCCATTGATTGGTTGGCACAAAGACTACGTCGTCGTCGTCGTCGTCAACATTGATTGATCGGTTGGCACAATCCGCACTTCATGGTCATTTTAAAAAATTGAAAATTAGGTATTCCTCCGTCAAAATATATGGTCGATTTGGAAGTGTTCGTAACTTTGGAAGAAAATAAAGGAAAATACAAAAATAAATAAATAAATAATGACAAAGTTATTAAATCCTAAGAAAATTACAGAATACATGTATAATTATTTTTTTTTTCATTTGTACTCTAACAAACGAGGATTTTAGTGATAGAAAAATTAGTAAAAGTACTAATTTTATCACTAAAAAAATTTTAATAGCATAATATAGCTGCCATATGTTTGACACTAAAAAATATTACTTATCGTTGCATAGTAACTCCAATAATAAATTATATTTCATCACTAATAATTTTATCACTAATTTTAATATTTTTTTTAAGTGATGATAACTAAATATAAGAATTTTTTATATTGTGGTAACTAACGATATAAATTTTTTTATAAAGTTAATTTTACCCCTATATATAATTTTTAGTTTTTGACTTTTAGTGATAACTTCATGATAATAAGAAGGAATCACTAAATAAATTATGATTTTAGTGATAATAGTATGGCACTAAATTATAAGGATTTAATTTTTTTTCCGCTAGTCCAAATTTTGCATAAAAGTAGGGCTATAAAATGAATAAATCTAGTTGATATGTGTTAGAGTATGATTTGGTCAAAAGTTTATTTGAGCTTGATTAATAACATAAATGAATCAAACTTGAATTACAATACATCGTTGAACTCAATTAAAGTTTAAATTAATATAATATAATGTAAAATATCAAATTAATTATTTAAATTTAACTCGAGGTTCTTTCGATTAGAGATTCACTCGAGTTTTATTCAAAGGATAAATAAACTAAATTTAAATTAATTTTTTAAACTCTTTAAGTTCAACGAGTCTAGCTTAATATTTCTATCATTCAAGTTAATTCAAATCATTTCTATGTATCCCGATATAAAGGAGATAAAATTAAAAACACAAGGCTTTTTTTTTTTGGGGCATCCGTGTGGGTTTTAGAAAAATAAAATAATGAGGATTATAAAATCCGAAACTTACGTTGATCGTGGCTTGCTAGAAGTCCAACCGAGTATGAAATTTTTGGATACAAGATTTATTTGTAGCAACATTTATTTGGAGGAGACACTCTCAATATTTCATAATCAAAGTGGGAAAAAAATATACCGTTTATCAGTAGTACATTTTTTTTACTATTATAATTTTATAACATCAAATCAATGCATTGTTGTATATAAATTTTAAATTGATTAAATTAAATAGCCTGATAGTTAAAATGTAAATATTTTAGTGAGGAAAAAGATTGTTCAAAATAACTACTAACACTAAAATTTCTCAATGAAAAATTTAATAAATTATAGTGCAAATTTTAAAATGATTATATCTTGATATAAATACAAAAATAATAAATATATTATATATTTTAATATGCATATTATTTAGTCATATATTAAGACACCGTTTGGTTTGTCAAAAATCAACAAAAATTTTCAAAAATTTCTGAAAATCCCTAAAACTCTCTAACACATTTTGATCATCTCGTACTTTGTGAAATTTCTATAAATTTCTAGATATATATTTTCATATCCTAACAAATTTTTACAAACTTCAATACTTCTTTTACAAATATCAGTAACTTTTTCATAAATCCCAATAACTTTTCAACAAACTTCAACGAATTTGATATAAATCCGTGAAAACGGATCGAAAAAAATCATTCTCACAGTTTCTCTTTCTAACTTTTTCAAACAAAAGTTAAAAATTTTGACAATTACTAAAAAAATTCTGACATAAATCCGTAGGAACGGATGGACCCAAGAAACCATTCCCATGATTTTTTTCTCGAATTTTTTACTGCAAAAGTTCAAAAGTTACACAACTTTCAAAAAAATTCTAACATAAATCCGTGAGAATTTAATTCTTTTCTTAAACCAGATAAGTAAGTAAACAAATTTATTTATTCTCATATATTATATTTACCCTATTTTTTCTTTTCAACTAATAATATCAAATTTCATATTTCTCTTAAATCAATTCAATTCTTAAATTCAAACATATGCTTTAAATACAAAATTTTATTAATCAAATCAAATTAAATTTTTTACTTTAAAACCAAATCATTTGAGATGAATATCCTGCAATGAGTAAATAAATCTAGAATTTTTTTGAGCAAGTTCGGTTTATTTATTAAATAAATGTGTCGAACCCCGTTCATTTTGATTTGAAAAGTCTCTAAATGCATAAAAATCTTTAATGGAAATCAATATATTTTTTTCTTTACCCAAATGCATTTATTTTTTTAATTATTTTGACTATTCAAAAATATAATTTCCCTTTTAGGTTGTGAATTTGTATCCTTTTTACTAGCAAATAGCATTATATGTAATAATTAAGAAAAATATTAATCTATCAAAAATTTTGAACCAAAAATTTATAAAGAAAAATACTTTGCCGACGGTACAGTGGTAATAAATGATTAATTTAATAAATTATTTGTCTGACTGAATTACAAAGTAAAAGAGCATCGACCTTATCATATAAAAACACCACTGAGGTCCACCTAATATTATGTTTATTTTTTTGGAAATTGATGTTGAGTATACAAACATGACACATGTAAAGATTCATAATTGAGCCATGGTATTTAACTCAAAAAAAAAAAAAAAATTGAAAATATTGATTGAAGAATCAGATCGGGGTGGTTGCCTGGAAGTCTCATCCAAGTCTACTGTTGATGTCTATCCAACTCGTCACTGCCGTGTCAAACAATTAATAGCCGAAGTTGTTGACTATTTAAATCAGAATATGCGTCTTCAAACGTTTGATTATTCTTTTCTTCTCCCCTTCGCAGCCCATCTTGATTGCTTTCGTTGCTTTGAAGATTGACACAGAAAGGAAAAGACCAAAAGAGAAACAAACCCCTTTATAAATAAACATATATTAACATATCCTGGTTCTCGTTAACTTGGTGTATGTACTGAAAATATGAATCAAGGAACTTATTCTAAAACAAAAGAAAGAATGAGACTCTGTCTATGAACATGTAATCTAATTCTCTCCCATCCAAAATGTTAAAAAAAAAAAAAAAAGAAAAGAAAAGAAATTGACATCGAAAGAAGAACCCCAAAAAAAAAAAAAAATGGAAGAAAGAAAAAGATCTGATCACTTTGAATTCCCTTGGAAACTGCCAAAGCTGTTTCCGTTGCTTGTGGTGGGGTTGTTAGCACTGCTATGACCACCGCCGATGATGGAGGAGATGGCCGCGGCAAGAGCCGCCGTGAAGTTGGGATCGGCGGTGATGGCAGCTGTGGCGGCACTAAGAGTGTCAGCGAACGAGGGGTGCTGTGCCGGATGCGGACCTTGGTGGGCCAGTTGAGCCGGCTCAGTGTTTTGAGAGACTTGGAGACCAGAGAACTGAGATTTGTTATAAAGAGCTTGGCCGAAGATTTGCGGCACCGCTGGCGGCGGCGGCGGGGCTGGTGCTGCAGCAGCAGCGAAGGGGACCTGGAACTGGGTGGGGGGTCTTTGGAAATGTAGTGGGTTGGGGGTGTGGGTAAGGTCTAACGTCACAGTTGGAAATGGTGCCGAGGCTGAAATTGTAGCCAAGCTAGAGGAGGATGGAAGGATTGTTCTAGCTAGGAAATTGGGGTTCATTAGCCCATCCGCGCTTGTCATGGACCCTGAAAGTAGCATATTTGCAGCAGCTGAAGTGGTTGATGCCATGGCCATTGCAGCTGGGGGCAGTGGATGGTTATGGGTTCCCTCATAGGTGGTTATTAGGATTGTTCTGTCCTCCGCACATCTTTGAACCTATAAATGGCCATAAACTGTTCAATTAGTATTCAATCAAAACAAACTAGACTGAATTGCAATTCTAAAAATCTACAAATATGCACTACGAAAATAATATATTAGTGTTGTAATTAAAGTGCAGTTTTTCAAAATAGTATTATATATTATTTTAATTATTTTATTTTTTTAGAAAAAAATTACACTCAGGAAAAAATAATAATAATAATATGCGACTAATGTGATAATAATAGATTTATAAATAAAAAACAACTTAGTAAGCCTTTTGATTCGAAGTGATAATCTCATATCTGTACCACATTATTCTAATAATTTTTCTTTTTTTTTTTTTTTCATTTCCGATTTGAAGCGTAACCCATATTATCACGGTAATCCGGTGAATCATTTTAATGCCCCTTTTGAATATATAGCACTACCCTTAAAAAAATTGTATAAAAATTGAGAAGGAAAGAGTTATTATGTCAGAAAGATCTTTGATTTAAAAAAAAAAAAGTTTTCAGAATGATTTCAAGGCTAATTTTTAAAATATCATTTTAAATAAAAATATCTACTAACATATATGTTAATAGTAAATTAATATAGCATGAAATTAAAAAATTTTTCTACTAAATTATTATGGTAGAATACCATGTATGCATCCTTCAAGAGAGAAGGAAGGAGATCAATTACTTACTTGTTTGCGCACTGGACAGCCAACTGCCATGGTGCACCTATAGTAAGCTCGAGGGCAAGGGTTACCCTTTGCCATTTTTTGGCCATATTTACGCCATTGACATCCATCACTGATCTGAAATTTTTGATCAAAATATTCAATTAATTTCACGAGAATCGGAACAACATATATACATATATATATATATATATGTGTGTGTGTGTGTGTATATACTTCTGTGTTTCATATAATTAAGAATTAATCAACTTAATTATGACTATACCATGGGAGCTTCTGATCTTGCTCGAACCGAAACACGCGCTTTTCTCATGGTAGCTTCTGTGCTACTGGGCTGATCATCAACACCGCTCTTAGAGGAAGGATCCAATTTGGGGGCTTTATCAGGAACCCAGCCTTCTGATTCGGGACTCTCTTCCCTCCCAACTCTTTTAGCCTTGTCTTGATGATCAAATAGAACCGTCGCCTGATCATTTTTACTATTTTGAAGGGACACCGATGGAGTTCTCTCTTCGGAGGAAGACTGAGATGGCTGATGATCACCTGTCTGAGCACGGGGGCCCAACTCCAAGAATTGTCTTGGCACCACCGCTCCTCCTCCAACTTCATTTTTCTTATCTTCCGATCTTCCTTCTACCATCTGATAATCCATAAGAAATTAACTGCAATTAATTAATCAAGAACCAATATTTTGGGGGTAAATTCAAATCAAAGTAGAATATTTGAATGAATTATATGAGGAGAAAAATGATCACATCATGTTCATGTGTGGTTTCTGCTCTCGAAGCAGTCAGCTGCTGCTGCTGCGTTAATGCGATTAGGTGCATCTGTAGAGCACTATAATTGTTACTAACTTGTGAAAGCATCCCTCTTAGCCTTTGATTCTCTGCATTCATTCGTTGTAGCTCAGCTTGCAGGACTGCCGTCTGAAACATCAAAATTAACCCCAAATCCAATCAAATTCTCATGCTTATACTTTGGTAATTAATGAACAACAGAAAATTTTCCTGGAGAATTTATCATTTTAGCACCTCATTCCCATCCTCCAACGTTGATTGATCACTTCCAGAGTTGTTGGCAGTGAGAAGGCGCAAACCAGTCTATCAAACAAAACATAGAACAAAAACCAATGAATATTAATTTTATTACAGTGAATAATATATATATATATACACAACAATTAATTGCAGAAGAATGAATTAAAAAAAAAAAAAGAACAAATGAACCGGGTTGTTTACATTTACATCCAAATCAGATTTTGGATCCACTCCGCACGAATTTTCTTTCTTGACGCTGATACCATTAGTCTTGAAATCCTTCTTGTGATCATCGCTTGACTTGTTCTTGTCAGAGAAGAAATCGACCTCACCGACAACCACCCGATTTCCATCGGACGGCGACGGGGATGCTTGCTCCTCCCTCCGTTGAAGAGTCACCGGAAACATACTACCTCCGTTGTGGCCAAACCTCGGAGTTAAACTCAAATTCCCCGGCTTATTGGCAAATAAACCGATTGGATCAGAACCCAGAGTCAGCCCCCATCCTTTGTCCATCTATCAACGATACAATCACCAACGAGATACACGTTGTATATGTATATGTATATATATAGAGATATGTATGTAGAAAGAGAAAGAGAGAGTGAGTGAAACTGTAGAGAGAGAAAGAGGGGGAAGAAGGAGATATGAAGTCTTTTAAAAGTTGCAATGGAGATGCCTATAAAAAGGGCTGGGGATTGGGGGGATTTTGATAACGTTACGTGTGGTGGTGCGTCACCGGATGGCGGTGGGACCCGAGAGTGGAGGTTTCTTCTACATTTCGTAAAGACTGTGTTTGACTCGTTCCTTTGTTTTAATCAATGAGGGGGAGAATTAGCGTTAAGTGAATGGCCAGAATTATAAATGAGATCTAGATTTTTGGATATGGAATTTGGGGGAAAACCTCTTCTCTAGAAATTAGAATAGGTTACCGGTTTTGTATTACAATTTTAAATTATTTAACCCTATTTGAAGAGAAAAAAAATGAAAAGTTCGTATTTTAGGTGTTGGGTAAAAGGGATGGGGGGTTGAAATACAAAATATAGTACAGGGGTTAAAATATAAATATTAACAGTAATTATTTAATCAAAGAAAATTTAATTGAATTAATAAATATTGTTGGACTGAATTAGTAAATTTTAATTAAAATATGATAGTTGATATCTTACTTTAACCCCCTATAGTGTATTTTTTAGCCCCTGCACATCAAAAGTTGTTAATTTTATTGAATTTTCAGGTTATCAAAATACGTATTTTTACTGAATTGGCAAAAGACACATGGGTGGAGCTACCATGAGGGTGTTTGGAAGTTAAAAAAAAAAAAAACTTAAGTTTTGGTAGTTTTTTGGTTTTTTTTTTTTTTTTTTTGCATTTTTTTGTGTGTTTGGTTGAATCAAGTGAAATTTTTAGTATTTTTTAGTAACTTTTGGGTGTTTGGTAAATTTTTTACTGTAGCAAAGCAAAAAAGTTGTAACTTTTGGGTGTTTGGTATGTTTTTTACTGTAGCAAATCAAAAAAGTTGTAATTATGGAGTGGTACTTTTTACTGTAGCAAATCAAAAAAGTGAAAAAATTTGTGATTTTACCAAACACACAAAAATCAACTTTTGGTATTTTTTGCTAAATTTTAAGTTGCCAAACACCCTCCATATATTGGGGGCACGTACTCACCCTAAAAGAAAAAATTGTACTACTACATATATATATATATTGTCTATGTTTATTTATGCCTACCTAAGGAAAGGAAAAAAAAATTAATCTAATATCAATTATGCCTACCTAAAAAAAGAAAAAATATTTAGTCCAATATTAATTGTGCTTACCCAATGAAAGAAATAAATTTTAACCCAATATATACTAATGTAATTGTACCTATTCTACCCAATACAAGTAAAAAAATATCTAACTTTACTTTAACCCATTTCTCGCTCTTTTCTTCTCTTTCCAACAGTAGTCAAGTCTTTTTTTTTATTCTTCCAATAAAATTTCACCAACCATTTACGTGTTTTATAATTAATATTCACTCATACATAATTTTCTTTCTTAGCTCTCAAAGAAGTACGATGATCATATCGCTTTAATCCAACTCAAAAATTATCAAAATTTTTATTTCACACTTAAATATAATCAAAAGTTATCAAAAATTTTTATTTATTTTATTAAACACTTAAAAGTTATTAAAAGTTACTAAAAATTTCTATTTATTTTACCTAATACACAAAAAAAATTTTCTTTTATTAATTTTTACTAGAAAGTTATCAAAAATTTTTAAAAATTTGACTTTCAAACAAAGCCTTAATAGGCGCATTTTGTACAATTTAATATTAGCTACGTTGTTTCTAAAATTTTTGAGTGGATTTTTAATCCCCATATTGGTGAGAGTAATCAAATCAATCATTAATTAAATTTGATTTGATTAATTTTACAATTTTGATCCAGAATTGAATTGTACATTTTCTTTGTTAAAAATCAACCAAACTAACTGAATTATGCAAATGGTCACAGGTTTCTTTTGGAATATTTCAAAGGGAGCGTGACTGAATCCCATTTTCAAATTCTATCACAACCGCAATACTAATGTACAACAACGTCTAGTGAATATGTAGAGAGAAAGAAACCCACCGCCCCGAGCGGTGCGGCGAGCTCCACGTGACGAAAATAAAAGGAACGGGAAGGGTTGGGGTTGGGGTGGCGCCAAGTCAACGAATTTGACGGCCGGGCTTCGGGGCAAGAGACGTGTCCAGAGGCTCACTCGCCACTGCGCGCGTGAGGCACACGGCAACGCGTTTCAAATCTGGCAGGAACCATGTGTTCACTCTGTTGACCGTTTTCGCCCCGTGGGACCGGCTCATTCCCTTCCACTTTCTTGTTCACATGTACTTTCAATTTACATACGCTCCTCGTAATTATGCTTGAACTGTTAAAAAATAATATAATGGCCTGTTTGGCCACGTTAAAATTCATCCAAAGTTATTAATTTTAATTAATTTTTGAATTTTTCTTCGATCAAAAATTTTTACATATCACCTTTATATTACATTTTTTTTATTTTTATTATACTTTTTTTCTCTATTTTTTATCTACCAAATAGGCCCAAAATAAAATAAATTATGAATTAGTAAATTGTATAGTAAATAATTTTTAAATATTTTTAAAAAATTTGAGACATTTTTAACATTTTATCTCACACAAAGTACATCCTTATTTTAAAATTGATAAAAAGAAGTAAAGTATTATCAGTCTAAATTTTTTACTTTGCCGGTTATTATACTTACAGGAAATTAAACTTATTTTTTTAAATATATAATTAGTTAGAAATTATTTGTTTAAATATATAATTAGTTAGAAATAACTAAACTTTTCCACCTGCTTGACTACTAATATTAAATTAAAATCTGAATATGAAAAAATCATATGAAATATTTTTTATTTATATATTTATTTAGACTATATAAAATATTCGAAACACCATTTAGATTTTTCATATTATGGTCTAGTTTCATTTTTAAAATTATATCCAAAATTTGAAAATAAAAATAATGAAATAATTTAATAATCCCTTTTGCATTTTTTTTTTTTAACTTTTGAACATTTTAGATAGTCTAAAACAGTAAAAGAAATTAATATCTTGTAAGTTTTTTTTTAGGTGATCATGCTACTTTTTATTTAACATTACAATCAAATTATTGGACAAAAAGAATTTAATTGTAATAAATATTTGAAAATAAAGTGTAAATATAAATTTCAAATATTAAATATAATTATTTTATAACTAGTCAAATGTTGATGGGAGGTAAATGTAATTACTATTTATAATTAATCCATTTACCCAAAAAAAAAAAAAAAGAAAAAAAGTTAGAAATTATGACCCCATTTGGTTTATCAAAATTTGCCAACAAACTCCAGCTTTCTCTAAAATTTTTTCTCAGGCTTTTAATTTAATATAAGTTTAAAAACTTAATATAATTGTAAAAAACTTTGGAATATGTTTATACTACTAACAATGTAATAAAAGAAAAGAAAACAGAACCTTTAGTTTGATAGTGTTATCCAGTGCAAACTTACATTATTTTAGATATTCACATCAATTTATTTATTTTAAATTGTTTGGCCTTGTAAATTCTCTATTAAATAATATTTTGTATCAAATATATTTTTTGAATTTTATTTACAACAGAGAGCGCTATAATGTCAATCTTTTACATTTAGAGGGACAATTATATAATATGTTTATAAAATATAAATAATATACAGACGGTGATGTTAGCCTTTAAAATATCTCATTTCTCTCTATTTTAAAAAGAAAATAAGAGATTTAAAAATATAATGTAAAAACCATTAATATTCACTAATTTTTCTTCTTTTCCTTTTGTTGATCCTTTATATATATAAATATATCGAGTCTTAAGTTGTGTGAGGGAGTTTTATAACTGCAGGGAGCGATCGTCTGATTGCGGCCCTCTTTTTACTGTCACACCTAAAAGTATTGTGAATTTATTACTCTCAATCTCTACTTTAATTCTTAAAGGATAAGAGTTCGAATCGAAAATGTACACCCCAAGGGCTCCCTATGGTGACTAATTCATAATACCTTCGAGTGTAAGAATGAAAGGAAAGTCACGATAGGACGATCGCTCCCCCCCGGATTGCAAAAAACTCCCCACATATTGCCCACTCAACCCCTATAAGGGTAATAAATTCACAATATCCTCAGGCGTAAGGGTAAAAAAGAGAGTCGCGGTTAGACAGTTGCTCTCCATGGATGTAAAAACTCCCTCGCAAGTTGTAAATAACATGCAAAGAAATTTATTTTTATTTTTATTTGTTTGTCTTTGGTCAAAATAAAAAATAGAAATAAACGAAGGAGAAGAAAAAGTAGAGTCAATCATCTGATGATGCAATCAAATGCAAATTTGACATATGCATGTGTCATGCTCTCGCCTTTGATACTTGACAACTAATTTCTCTATGCAAAGCTCTCAATTAAAATTGAAGAGTGGGTGCATCTCTAAACTTCCTTTGGCATGCATTTTTAAATCTAGAGGCCTTCCTTCGCCTTTATTTTGCATCAATTTTCAAAGTTTGGTGAAGTTTCTTTCTCATTTCCTCCAATCCCAATTAATGCTATTTCTTTCTCTTAATTATCTCCGATCCCAAATAAATGGCCATTTTCAAATAATAAATGCATAGCACAGCGACAAAAAAGAAAACACGGTTATATGTATAGTTTTGTATCCAAACATTAAAAAAAGAGAGAGAGAGAGAGAGAGACCGAGCTTTTAAAGAACCTTGGAAAAAACATAGAATTACCCATGCATTCTAAATTCTTACAATTTGCTACGTAAATTGGGCAATTTTCCATTCCCAGTTAATGAGATGTAGGACAAAAACATGGTTTCTATCCAAACATAAATGAGAAAGTCGATATAACAAGCTTTGATTTCTTCTCTTTTCCATCTCCTCTATGCTAAGACCAGCCAGAGTCGTTTCCCTGAAGAAAATTCGATACAGGAACTCCTTTCTAGGAAGTTGTTGTAATGGGTAATTAATGTATGCTAATTAAGGTTGGCCTCCAATTGACCATGTAGATATTTTATCCAATCAAAACTTCTTATTTCAATATCTTCACATTTGACCAGTAGGCGCCATATGAGATGGCTTTCTACAAGCAAGTGATAATATGTTTGGCCGAACTTGGAATTCATCAAATGAAGGAAAAGTAATTCTCTTCTCTTGCGGTTGTCTTATTTTGAATTACCCGAGGTTTCTGTTCAAACAAACGGCGCCCAAATGGAGGAAAAGAATCAGTATATCCAGAGAAAATAAAGAGAAGGTTTGAAATTAACCTAGGTTACATTCGTTACGTAAATGCATGTACACACAAAAAGTCGCTCCATGTGTGTGATTTTTAAAAGAGCGAAAACGAAATGTGAAAATGGATGCATGAGAATGAACTATTATAATTCTCTAGTGTTTCACGGGAAAAGGGAAAAGGTTTAAGGGAGAAATTGTCAATTTTTATTTATTTATTTATTTATTTATTTATTTTAGACTTTTAATTTTTTTCAATTTCGTCCATCAAAAGTTACCAAAGGCATAAAAAAAAAATATCACACACAAAACCATCAACTATGTTTAATTTTTTTTCGAATTTTTCTAATTTTTTTATTTTGTACAAATTTTTGCCAACTGCATAAATGTGACAAGTGTCAAAATTGACAAGAATTAAAAAAATTATATTAGTACACCAAATACACTCTATAGGCTCCGTTTGAAGCACTAAATAATGCTGAAAAATACTGATAATATCTAAAAATTATTTATGTTTTATCTCACTGTACAAATTACAAATTCATAATTTTTATTAAATTTTATCACTTTTTATCATTCTAAACTCTCCTGAAATCATATATGAGTCATGTAATTTTAGAAAAAGCAGATTCAACGTGATAAAACCCATTATTTCTTATATAATATTTTAATGCATATTTACAAATAAATTTAGTTATATTTTTTTTTTGTGATGAGTAATAAAAGGTTGAAAACATTTGTTGTGATGAGTAATAAAAGGTTGAAAACATGGTGGGAACTTTGAATTTCAAAGGAGTGTACTTCTTGTCTTCTCTCTACTTTCTTTTTTTTTTTTTTTGTTTTTTTTTGTGGGTAGTCACGGGTCAAGATTAGTTGGTTGTCTTCAATCGGAATGAAAGAAATGGCTTGATTCTGACTGTGGTTCGACAAAGGAGAAAAAACCTCCACGCAAAAGCCCTCACGAAAATTTTGGCTTTTTGGTTGGGCAAAAGGAATAAAACGCCCTTATTTCTTCCATGCAGTCAGCAAATGCCGGCTAAACTTTCTCCAGTTGCTGACATTTACTTTCTGGTTTCGCGGACAAATTAGCCCTCCAATATCTTTTTTTTATTAATTTTAAAAACGATTTCAAAAGTTTTTAATTTTTTTAATTAAATTTTGTAATATATCACTCTTACATCAACTTTAAATTTTTTTAAATTTTTTGAAACTCCAAATATCACCACACACACATATATATATATATATATATATATATATATGTATGACCATTATACCGTCTTTCATTGAGACTAAGCGCGCATTTGGAGTGTCAAATTTGATAAAAAATTTTAATTTTTTTCTAATTATTTTTAATTTTCTCTAATTTTTTCTACATCAAGAATTTCAATTTTTTTCTTTAATTTTCCCTTAACTTTTACTAACTTTCTCTAATTTTAATCAATTTTTTTAACTTTTTAAATTTTTCGAGAAACAGACTAAATACTTAATAATTCAAAATTTGCTTAATTTTTTTTAACAAGATTTGGCACTTCAAATAGACTCTAATACTATATAAGGGCGCCTCTGTTTGGTGTGACCAAAAATTCTGAAAAACGATAAAAAAATACTAAAAAACTTTAAAAGTCATTCACTTTCTTATCTCATTGTACGAATTACGAACCCACAGCTTATTTTACTTTATCTCATTTTATCTATTTTTTTTTACTATCAACTCACTCAATATGTATGTATATATATATATATATATATAATCACAGCGTTGTTGCTGTGGGGGTGAATCACAACCATTAATTTAATTTGTATACATTGACGTAAGATTCACATAAATGAATGACTGTGATCAGTCAACCGTAATTGGGTTTAGCAAAATTCAAAAAATTTAACCCTCCACCAATGTTTTCCCAAAATTATTAGGTCACTTGCTCCATTATGGAGTTTTCTTCAAGCTTACTAAAAAAATTAATTCTTTCAAGTTGTCACTAATCGTTTTTCTTCCTTTCGTCATTGCACATATGTTAGGTATTTGTATGCACGTGTCTTTAAATTAGCCAAACTCAATATTAACTATTACACGGTTTACTTATTTATTTATATAATTTATCGGATACTTTTGTTGTATTATGAATAAATTATTGGATTTATCCTTCCAGCTGTGAAAGTAACTAAAATAGTTCAATTTATCGGAAGTGTTTGGATGATAAAAAAAATAAAAAAATAATTAATTAAAAAATAATATGTAATAAAATTTAATTAAATAATTAATAATTTTTTGTAACTTTTGATATTTTTCAATGTGTTATGAATAAATTGTTGGATTTATCCCTCCAATTGTGAAAGTAACTAAAATAGTTCAATATACAGGAAGTGTTTGGATGATAAAAAAATATAAAAAAATAATTAATGTAAAAATAATATTTTTTGTAACTTTTTATACTTTTGTATCAATACTTTTACAATATTTTTAAAATAAAAAAATTTAAAAATTTAAACGTTAAAGCAATCATATATGTGTATATATATATATATATAAATATAAGAAGCCAAAATGGCGGTTCAATTTTTTAGACCAAATGAAGCAAAACACAATGAAATCAAGTTAGAAGACAAAGGGGAGAGTAATCTGGGATTTTGTTTGACCACAGACCAACCCCCACGTGGCTGGTTTGTTGACGTAGAAAATTAGGGAGTGATTAGTTGGCATGGGCGGTCGCGGTTGTGATTAATTAAGGAAAGAAAAACAGCAGACTTTGCCCGCCGCTGCCTGATTGGAATTCCATTTTTAAAATACATTTCAGATTACGGTCGACGATAATTAATGGAAGAGGTCTGATGAATAATTATCAAGGGCTGTTTGGCAATTGCCCAGAAATTTCTCTTAGGCAGCTTTGATTCCTTCCCTCTTATTTTAATTAACAACTTCTGTTATTTAGCTAACTTTTTCTTCTATTCTTAGAAGCCGTTTGGGCGAAGTAAAAAGTGTAATTTTGTATTTTTTTCACATGTGACTTAGTTCGTGGTAGGTGTTTGATATAAATTTATAAAAGTTAGAGAAAATTAGAAAAAATTAATGAAAATTAAAAAATTAAAAAGTTAGTATAAATTAAAAAATTAATAAAATTAATTGTATATTTAGTGAAGAAATTAAGTTAAATAAAGTTGAAATTTTTAAATAAAAATTATTTTTTTAATTTATTTTTTGAGCGAAACCCCACCTTAATTTCTTCACCTTTTCTTTGCAAGGTTCAAAGAGGTTTCTCCGATTTTCAAA
Source organism: Vitellaria paradoxa (assembly GCA_019916065.1). Taxonomy (NCBI): domain Eukaryota; kingdom Viridiplantae; phylum Streptophyta; class Magnoliopsida; order Ericales; family Sapotaceae; genus Vitellaria; species Vitellaria paradoxa. Next base: position 50,660,487 of record CM034237.1, on the reverse strand, counting down.
CTCTGTTGGGACGCAAATCTCCCATTCAACATCATAGTGGGAAAAATGACCCACCATTTTTTTTTGTTTCAATCAAATGGCTAACTTGGAAATCAATTCCTTCATGTTTACGGCAGGTAAATCATACTGAAGTTTCTCTCATATATATATATATATATATATTTATTTATTTATCCTCCGGATAAATTTAAATATGGGCCAAATGCAAGGGTAAATTACATTTAACTCTCTTAAACGTTAGACATAATTCAAGAACCTCTCTCAAATATTCGAACCTTACACTTACCTCTCCTAAATCCAAACATCCAAATGTTTGGAACACTTAAACCATTCATTAATTTTTTTCTTAATGTCATTAGGGTTCCATTATAGAAAGATTAAAATGTCCCTAATTAGTTTTAAAGGGATGTACCTCTCTCTCCCCTTTTTAATTTTATTAAAATTATAATAATTTATTTTATTAAAATTAAAATAATAATTTACTATTAAGATGATTTATTTCATTAAATTAAAATGATTTATTAATAAATAATAATTATGTATTAAAATAATTTATTTTACTAAAATTAAAATTAATAATAATCACATATTATAATATTTAATTTTTTAAAAATGAAAATAAAAAATCCTTAGATTAAAATATTTATTTTATAAAATTAAAAGAACTATTAAAGTAATAATTATTATTAAAATGGTTTATTTTATTAAAATATTTTATTAAATTATATTAATTTTATTAAATCTAATAATAATTTAGGGTAAGTCACAGGATTCAAGCTGGATGGACCAAATGGAGGAGTGTTTCGGAGGTTTTGTGCGACCGAAAAATCCCCCTCAAGGTGAAATGAAAGTATTATAAGGTAGCGGTTAGACCAGCGCTGCTATATGGATCAGAGTGTTGGGTAAGAAAGCATAATCATGGTCAGAAGATGGTAGTTGCGGAGATGAGGATGCTAAGGTGGATGTGCGAAATTACAAGGAAAGATAGGATTAGGAACGAGGAGATTAGGGACAAAGTAGTAAAAGCATCGATTGAAGATAAAATGAGAGAAAATCGATTAAGATGGTTTGGCCATGTTAGAAGACGTCCAGCAGAGGCACCTGTTAGAAGGTGTAAAAGTATGAAGATTGCCAGGAGTATGAGAGGTAGAGGAAGACCTAAGAGAAGCTAGAAAGAAACCATTAAACATGACCTGACCTACCTAGATTTATCGGAGGACATGCCCCTAAACAGATCTAATTGACGTCGACAAATCCATATAGCCGACCCCACATAGTAGGAAAAGGCTTGGCTTGGTTTGGTTTGGTTTGGTTATAATAATTTAGGGTAAAGTACAAAAATTACCCCCATAGTTTGCCCTCAATGTTAATTTAGTCTCACGCGTTTCAATTGTAACAGTCAAATTCCTACACTTTCGGTCAACGAGCAATTCGGTCCTCCCATTAGTTGTCCGTTAAATACAATCATTAGACTAAGGATAAAAAGATAATTTTCTCTACAGTTTACCGTCAGCGTAATTTTCGTCCCTCATGTTTTAATTGTAACAGTCAAATCTCTACACTTTTGGTGTATATTTAAAATTTATTTTACTAAATTATTTTTAATAAATAATATCATCTAAAATATATTTTATTAATTATATAACATGTTATAATTTAAATATATTTTATTAAATATTTAGTAAATAATAAAATTAAAAAATATTTAATATGTTTTCTTTTTATTGAATAAATTATTTTTAATAGATAATATAATTAAATTAATACTTAATTTAGTTTAACTAATATGAAATATATTTATTAAATTCAAATAAATTTTAAAAAAATAAAATTAAATATTTTATTAAAGGTGATTCGATGGTAAACTATATTTTATTAAAATATTTTTAGTAAATATATAATTAAATTATATTTAATATATTACTAGTTTAATTATATTATTTTTCTAAAAATAATTTAATTCAATTAAAATAAAATATTAGATATAATTTAATTATATTATTTACTAAAAATATTTTAATAAAATATACTTTACCATCGAATCACTGTTACTAAAATATTTAATTTTATTATTTTTTAAAATATTATTTTAATTTAATAAATATATTTCATGTTAATTAAAATAAATAAATTAATTAATTAAATTAAGTATTAATTTAACTATATTATTTATTAAAAATAATTTTATTCAATAAAAAGAAAACATATTAAATATTTTTTAGTTTTATTATCTACTAAAAATAATTTAATAAAATATATTTCAAATTATAATATGTTATATAATTTAATAAAATATACTGCAGATTACATTATGTATTAAAAATAATTTAATAAAATATATTTTAAATATACACCAAAAGCGTAGGGATTTGACTGTTACAATTAAAACATGAGGGACTAAAATGATACTGACGGTAAACTATAGAGAAAATTACTTTTTTATCCTTCATCTAACAGCCGTAGTTAACAGTTAACTAATAGAATGACCAAATTACTATTTGATTGAAAGTGTAGGAATTTGACTGTTACAATTGAAACGTGTAGGATTAAAATGACACTTAGGGTAAATTGAAGGGGTGGTTTTTGTACTCTACCTGATAATTTATTATTAAATTATGTTATTTATTAAAATATTTTACTAAAACTAATTTTTATTAAAAATTGAAAAACTAATGATTAACACATCTAAAATTTATAATTTTTAAAAAGAAAATTAAATTTTAGTTGAAAAAAATCATATAAAACGAAAAAAATATACCCAAATATTGCAATTTTTTTAATGAAACCAACCAAAGTTAACCTTTGTTCTCTCCCCTTTTAGCAATTTCAAAGCCTAGAACTTGAAGACTTCGCTTCTTTCTCAAGAACTGGCTCAAAAGGTTGCAAGTTTGCCCAACATTGGACATCTTTAGTGCCTTACTGTTACGAACTTCCAACTATCCCAATTATCCGACCAATTTGACATGGTTTCTCAAATCAAACCTCGTTATTCTTTTCTTTCCAAAGTGATGACGAATGCCACTGTACAAAACTCTTAATTTGTTTCCAATAGCACCAAGTCTCACATTCTTCAACGCTATGCTAGAAAAGTTTATTCCTTTTCATATACAATCCATTAATAAACTTTAGAAATCAAATGAAATCTTTGCTAATCGATCTTTAACCATACATAATCATTGGATCTGATAAGATAACCAATCAGAGAGAGGGTGTATAGTTCTTATTGTGCTCAGGAGTTACAGCTGATTCATTCTATTGTAGACAGAATTTAGTTAGTGAGTTTGTTTAGTTATTTGCTTAACCTCTAGTCTATATAAGTTGTAAAGTGTAATCGTCTGATTTCAATCAATGAGAAATGGGTTAGCTTTCAATTCCTCTTCATGGTATCAGAGCTCTAGAGCTTCGATGAGCATCAATGGCGAAATCTTTGTCTTCATCTCTTCCATCGAATGTTACTCTTCTTCTCTCAAATTTCAACTCTCTTATTACAGTGAAATTAGATGTAAGTAATTATGTTGTGTGGAAATCTCAGATCAAAAATGTAATGTGAGCAACAGATTTGATCGGATTTATTGATGGTTCGAAACCTTCACCACTAGAGGCAATTTTTGATTCTGAAAATAAAAAAATCTCAAACCCAGAGTATATTCGATGGATCTCTATAGATTGATATCTTTTGAGCTGTATCAAAACAACTTTATCTCCTACAATCTATTCGAGTATTCTTCATTTTCAAAGAACTCAAGAAATTTGGGAATTTCTGGTAAAGAGATTCACAACTCTGTTAACATCGCATATCCATCAGCTCAGGAACAGACTTAACAGAATTAGAAAATGATCAAACTCTGTGAAAAATTATCTTTAGTAGATTAAGGATATCACTATTCGAGTATTCTTCATTTTCAAAGAACTCAAGAAATTTGGAAATCTCTGGTAAAGAGATTCACAACTCTGTTAACATCGCATATCCATCAGCTCAAGAATAGACTTAACAGAATTAGAAAATGATCAAACTCTGTGAAAAATTATCTTTAGCAGATTAAGGATATCACTGATCAACAATCTCTGGTTGGTTTTTCTGTGAATGATGAGGATTTGGTTCTTGTAGTTCTAAATGGTTTGCCAAATGAATATAATGCTTTCAAGACAACAATTAGTGTATGGCCTAAAGCAATTACTATGGAGGAACTATGCTCTCTTTTATGTTCAGAAGCAGTTCATGTAGAATTAGTTCACAAATTGGATGCCACAAATCCAACAGTTGCATTTGCTGCTATGAAAAAGCTTGTGTCCAATAATCAACCTCAATCTTCTACAACTTTTCATCTCAGTAATGCTTCCTTAACTTCTAGATCAGGTTTCAAATCTTATCAGAATTTCAACAATAGATATATTAAGAGAAATTATCAGAATCGAGGTAATAGATCTTATTAAAATTATCGTGAAAACTTTCTTGGTAGTTTTGGGCAAAACTTTGGAGGAAACTCTGGTTATGGAAACTTCAGTGGTGGCAATTTCAATCCTGCAAATTCTAGTGTTGAATGTCAAATTTGTGACAAAAGGAATCATGTAGCCTTTGATTGTTGGCACAAAATGAATCCAAATGTTTAACCATTAGCTTTTTATGTTTCTCATGGTCCCCAACAAAGAGCATACTCTGCTTTTGCTCAGCCTCCATAGAATAATTCTTCAACTTCTTGGTTTGTGGATTTTGTAGCTAGAGCCCATATGACAAATGATTTGGCCAACATGCAGCTGCATCAACCTTATTAGGGACCTACTTAAGTCACTGTGGGAAATAGCAACACCTTGCCTATCTAAAATTCTGGAATTGGTATTCTTCCAACTCTTTACCACCATTTAAGGCTAGATAATATGCTTCATATTCCTCAACTAGCCTCTAACCTTCTATCTGTCCATCAGCTCACTAAGGATAATGACTGCTCAATAACGTTTAACAAAAATTCTTCTGTCATTTATGACAATCACACGAAAGCCACTCTATGTAGAGGTGATCATGTGAATGGCCCCTATCAAATCCCTTACACTGCATCATCTCCTTCACAAACAGCCTACGTCAGTACTACCATCTTATCTTAAATTTGGCACAAGAAGATGGGACACCCCTCCAAAGCTAAATTTCATCAAGCTCTCAAGAGTTGTTGACTGTCATTTTCTAATTCTGATTTTTCTTCTCTACGCACATATTGTTGTATTGCAAAAAGTTATAGGTTTCCATTCATTTTGTTTAACTTTATTGTAAATACTCCTTTGGTTTTGATACACACTGATGTTTGAGGGCCTTTTACTCATGATAATGCCAAATATAGATATTATGTGATTTTCATAGATGATTTCAGTTCATTCACTTGGCTATATCCCTTGAATTACAAGAGTGAAGCGTTTTCTACTTTTCTCCAGTTTAAAGCTTTTGTTGAAAAACAATTTGGTTACCCTCTAAAGATTTTGAGAAGTGATGGTGGTGTTGAGTACACTAGTAATCAATTTAATCAATTATTCTCCTCCCAATGTATACATCACCAGTATAGTTGCCCACATACTCCCTCTCAAAATGGCATTGCAGAAAGAAAATATAGGCATCTCATAGAGACCATTATAACTTTGCTTTATCACTCTTCACTTCTTCTTTCTTTTTGGTTTGAAGCCTTATCCATTGCTGCATATCTTATTAATAGAATGCCTACCACAAAACTATCCAACCTTAGTCCATTTGAAACTCTTTCTCACCAAAAACCAGATTATAATTTTCTGAGAGTCTTTGGCTACCTATGCTTTCCTTGGCTAAAACCATGTACCTCTCACAAAATTCAGCCCAGGTCCACCTCTTGTGTTTTCATTGGTTACCATCTAGTTGCTAAATGTTATCGTTGTCTAAATCCATCCACTGGTCAACTGTATTTATCTAGGCATGTCATTTTTTATGAGAATGTCTTCCCTTTTGTCTCCAACTCCAAAACCACACCACCTACACTTCATCAAATTCAATCATTTTTTTGGCACACTAACTCTTCAACTTCTCATACTTCTCCTTTTACATCAGATATTCCTTTAGTATCATCGACTTCTTCTCCTATACATACAACTCCCACTCACATATATAACTCTCCACATGTCCAACATTCTACACATCCTTCTCCTATTTCTCCTACCACAAATGATTTTTCTCAAAATTTACCTCATTGTTTTGTCTCACCTGCTATAAATGCTTCCTCATCTTCACTAAATTCTCATTCTTTCTCTCCTACTCATGTTCTATTATCTTCCACGACTAGTGTGCACCCCATGACTACTAGGTCTAAACACGGCATTTTTAAGCCTAAACATGACTTTTTAAGCCTAAACACCCTTTTTGCCTATCTGACTTGGCACCTCAGATTTGCTCTTCTTCTATCACTGAACCCAAAACCTACGAAGAAGCTTTATTATCTCTTGAATGGTCTGCTGTAATGTTGGAAGAATACACAGCTTTTCAAAATCAAGGTACTTGGTCATTGGTTTCTGTTCCACCCTCCAAAAATGTCATTGGCTGCAAGTGGGTTTTTAAACTTAAGAAAAATGCTGATGGATCCATTGCCCGTTATAAAGCACGCTTGGTTATCAAGGGGTATCTTCAAGAAGGGGGTATAGATTTCCAAGACACTTTCAGTCCTATGGCTAACCAACCTACTGTTTGAATCATTTTATCCGTGGCTTTTCATCATAATTGGGGTATTCAGCAACTTGATATTTCTAATGCATTCCTCCATAGTGTTCTACATGAGGAGGTTTATATGTCATAACCTCTAGGCCTTGAACATTCTTCCTCTCCTCATATGGTTTGCAAACTACATAAAACTTTATATGGCTTGAAGCAAGCCCCTAGGGCCTAGTATTCTACATTCTCCACTTTTCTTTTTTCTATTAGATTTGTAAATAGCCATTGTGATCCCTCTCTGTTTGTGCAGCATACATTTTCCTCTCTTATATATTTGCTCGTCTATGTAGATGATATACTTCTCACAGGCAATAATTCCTCTCACCTCAAGGCATTAGTCTCTCAATCACATTTTACCTTTACTCTCAAAGATTTAGGCCCAGTGTCTTACTTTCTAGGAATTTCTGTCACGAAATTAGACCCTGGATACTTTGTTTCTCAATCAAAATATGCTATTGACATACTCACCAAAACTGGAATGACTGAGTGTAAACCCTACTCTTTTCCTTTGTCCATCAAACCATCTAATGATTCTCATTCTGTTGAACCATATCCTAATCCCAACCTTTACAGGACTCTTATTGGTGCGTTACAATATCTCACTATAACTAGACCAGATCTTGCTTTTGCTATGAATCAAGCTTGTTAACATATGCATTCTCCCACTATGGCTCCTTTCAGTGCTGTCAAAAGGCAACTCAGATACATAAAAGGCACCATTTCTTTTGGTCTACAATTTTCTTCTGGCTACTTCACTCTGAATGTCTTCACTGATTCCAATTGGGTTGGGAATTCCAGTGATAGATCCACAGTAGGTTTTTGTGTATACTTGGGGCCTAATCTCATTTCCTAGGCTGCAAAGAAACAACCCACTGTCGCACACTCTACCACAAAAGCTGAATATCGTGCCATGGCTCAAGCAGCAGCTGAAGTCTCTTGGATTCGAATGCTTCTTATTGATCTTCATATCATGCCCTCAACTGTTCCCACTATGTGGTGCGACAACATCTCTGCCATCTCCCTCACCTAAAATCTTATTTTTCATGCGCGGACAAAACATGTTGAGGTTGATTACCACTTTGTCAGGGAACAAGTCACTCAAAAAAAATTAGTCGTGTGACACATCTCCTCCACTGATCAAATTGCTGACATTTTTACAAAACCCCTATCGATCTCTTGTTTTCACTATCTTCAATCCAAACTATTAGTTGGCTCTCCACCTAATCGCTTGCGTGGGGATGATAAAATAACCAATCACAGAGAGGGTGTATAATTCTTATTATGCTCCAGAGCTATAGCTGATTCATTCGATTGTAAACAGAATTTAGTTAGTGAGTTTGTTTAGTTAGTTTGCTTAACCTCTGGTCTATATAAGTTGTAAAGTGTAATCGTCTAATTTCAATCAATGAGAAATGGGTTAGATTTTAATTCCTCTTTAGGATCAGTGCCGTGCAAGCAAACCCATATTAGATCTCCAACAGAATACGTATATGAATATATTTTGTATTTATTTGGGATTATTAGTACTTGGATAGAGTTGAGTTCGAGAAGCAAGTCCATAGCTCTGCGAGAAAGCCTTCAGAATCGAGATAGGCATTGTCAGAGAGTGAGGATTTGAGAGTGTTGGGAGTCGATTTGGTGGAAGTGAGGTCTTTGAGTTGACGACGCATTTGTGATCTGTGAACCAGTAACGCTTTGAAATGGGTTTGGATGATACGAGTGGCGGCGTCGTAGAGAGAATAAGAAAATGTAGAGAATCGGTGGTGGAAGGAAGACTCAAAGGAGGCTATGCAGTGGAAGAGAGAAGAGATAACGAGTTGGGTCTACTCTTGCCACCGCTGCTGCTGTTGTTGGGTAACTGCTATTTGACAGCGGTCCAACTTGACTAGGACAGAGTGGAGATGGCGAAAAAACTCATGGACGATTATGTAGAGGCAGTTCAAGACTAGTATGTTGTCTGTGACGATGCTGGACATGTATACAAAAGGGATGTGGATGACTTGGAGGCCAGAACGGGTGGTGGAGCGGAAGAACTGGTCCTAGGCGATGGAGGCTTAGGTGGGGATGATCAGACGGGAATTAATTTTGTTTTGTATTTGATTGGGGGCATATTTGTCTTTTCAAGTAAAAATTTTGGTTGACTTGTTGATTCTATTAGAGTTTAATAGTACACACTAACAGAAGAAGGCAAATATTCTAAATAATAAGGTTTAGGGGAAGTAAGTGTAATGTTTAAAAGGTTAAGGGAGGTCCTTCAATTATGCCAATATTTATAGAAGATAAGTGAAATTTACCCCAAATGTATTTATACATTTATATTAAAAATATATTAAAAAGTTAAAATTGTTGACACCAATAAAGGGCCATTTGGTGCAACAAAATTTGCTAAAAATGTTTGAAAATCTCTATTACATTTTTACACTTTCTTATCTTATTAAAGTTCAAAAAAAAGTTCAATACATTTTGAAAAAAAGTCGATAGCTGGAATTCGGTCAATCAAATAGTAAAAAATCATTTTGCTATTCTCACCACGAACTCCTAAACTACCGAATGACACCCACTGTGACTAACTTTTTCAAAGTCGTTTTGATATATTGTAGATATCATTTGGACACTTGTATGAAAGGATAAAATATTAAACATAATAGTTTAATGCCATCCAAACCGTTCCGACGGTTTGGCATTACCAACTTTCATCTAAATGGATCACCGTAAACCATTTAGACAGTTTGGCGCTACCAACTTCCGTCCAAACGAATCATCGTAAACAGTTCTAATGCAGTAGCATTTTGAGACCGATTTTGTCTGCAAAGAAGTCATGATTGATACAAAATTTTAAAACTATCCAAATGAAAATCTAATTCGTTTGAACGAGAATTTTGCTGTTCATATCCAAAAAAAGTAGTTTGGGATGTGCATACCAAATATCAAAAGTTTTTATAAACCACATTTTTTGCTTTTCTCGTTGTTTTTCGCCGCACCAAATGGATCCAAAACTTTGAAAAATTACATTCTTATGCTTTATATTCAACACTAAATTAAGATTTTAAATGGGTTAAGTTTACAAGTAAAAATACCAAAGTATCTATATAAAGTCAAGCCTTTCAAGAATATAAATACATAGGGGGTAATATAAGAGTACCAGTAATTTTATTTTTTTTAAATCTTTTCAATTGTTTAATTTGCAGAATTATTTTTTGAGATAATTACCTTTTTACCCTCTATACTTAAGGTGAAAATTACTTATACCTCCCAATTTCAAAAAAATATATCTTTGTATCCTTTGTATATTAATTGGGTTAAAATGAAATTGTAAACAGTATTAACTTTTTAAGTAAAAAGATAAAAATACTCATTAAAAACTAAATAGATTTAGAGAGTGTAAGTATATGTAATATAAAATACAGAAAATATAAATGCTATTTTTAAATTTACAGAGAGTTAAAACAATTATGTTAATTTGACAGATTTTTTAACATTTTCACTTTAATTTAACGTACAAGAGATATAAATATAAATTTTTAAAATTTAAAGGAAGTAAATAATTTTTACTAAGGATAAAAATACAATTACTTTACTTTTTCTATATCAGTATTTTTAATATTTTTATTACTACTCATTGATAATATTATTGTTGAGTCTAGAGTGGCGAAAGGAAAATTGGCTGGACATGAAGGAGAGATATAAAGGAAGTTTTAGATTTTGAAAATTTGTGAGTGAGAAAGATAGAAAGAGAGGGAGGGGGGAGTAAGAGATAGAAGGCAACAGGGAGGGAGATGAGCGGGAATTTGGTGGGCGAGTAAGATAGAAAAATGAGATACAAGGAATACGAAAAAATATCTGAACTTTAGATAACTAATGATTTTTAAATTTTTAATTTTTAATTAAACAATTTATTGTTTAATTCAATTTTTTTCCTTTTAAAATAATGAAAAAGATAACATAGAAAGTAAAAGAGGATACTGTGTAAGATTTAGAAACATGGAAAAACAATAAAGCCAATATACAATTTTCGTATATATAAAAAATTATATGTTATCTAAAATATAGTTTAGTTTTTTTTTGAAATTATAAAAATGAGTTTACATTGGTGAACTTGAGAATTAAACTTAATTAGGTTTGATGAGCAACAAAAGTATATTTAACCCACCTGACCTGAAAGTAGGAGAGAGTTTGGAGAGTAAGATTAAAAATTTATAATTTAATTAAAAAATTTATAAAAAGAAGAAAAAAAAAAGAGAAAGTAGAATGGAAAACATATAGTAATTCTCCACAAGGTTTGGAAGCAAGAGAATAAAGGAAGACAAAGATATGATTTTTAGAGCGCATTTGAAGTGACAAAAAATAAGATGAAATAAGATAAAAAAATGAGATAATTTATTGGTTTTATAATAAGATAAAAAATGAATAAATTTCAAAGATTTTTAGAAAATTTCATAACTTTTCAACGATTGTTAACAAATCAAACGTATCCTAGTGTCCTAGTGTGTGTATATATATATCAATAATATTTTTATTTAAAAATATAGTTTAATTAAAAAAATTAATTGATTTTACATGGGCGGACTTGAGAATTAAATTTAGATCCAATAGGCAACAAATGTACCGTTTGATGCACCAAAAAACAAAATAAAACTTCAACGACTTCTAAAAATTATTAAAATTTTCTATTACAATTTTACACATTTCCACCTTTACTAATTTTAAAAAAGTTCAAACGAGTTGTTTCATTCCGTTCTCACGGTTTAGTATTTTCAATCATTTAAGTAGCTCAACAAACAAAGGTCTTGGTGTGCATAACATTGATTAGGAATTTTTTGAATATGTTACAACAGATTTGGGAAAATCATTCTAACGGTTTACCACTGTTCATCTCTAAAAAAACGTATTTTGAAAAAAAAATCAAAATTATGTTTTATCTTATTTTTCTTATTTTTTATCACTCCAAACAAACCCAAAATTTTTCTTAGGCTGGTTCAGCCCTACCCATTATCCATCTCTAAGTGTGAAAAGAGAGTTTCTTCTAGGAAGCCATGATCTCAATACCAGTTTTGTCAACCACATAAAGGGCCGTTTGGAGGAGTTAAAAAAAGAAAAGAAAAACAAGATAAAACATAATTTTAGGTAAATTTTGGTATTTAGTGTTTTTTCTAAATCGTTTTTTTTTTTTTTTTTTTTTTTTTTTTTTGGAGATGAACAATGATAAACCATTAGAATGATTTTCCCAAATCCGTTTTAACGGATTTGAAAAATCTCTGCACACCTAATAGTTCTTCTGTCTCTCTCTCCAAATCACATTTTTTGGAGATAAATAGTGATAAACTGTTAGAACGGTTTTCCTAAATTTGTTTTAATGGATTCAAAAAACCCTTGTACACCTAATAGTTCTTCTATGTCTCTCTCTCCAAGTCGTTTTTTTGGGAGATAAACAATAGTAAAACCGTTACAACGATTTTTTCAAATCCGTTCTAACGAATTCAAAAAATTTCATGGGACTAGGCTACAATGGTACTCATTCGAGGGCTTTCGACTCAGGGAATATGATTGCTAAAAATATTTTTGCGCCCGGTTAACTTTCTTTCGGGTTTTTTAATTCTTTTAGTAAAGTATTGAATTTTTTTGAAATCAGTAAAGGTAGAAAAATGTAAAAGTATAATAGAGAATTTTAGTGATTTTTAGAGGTTGTTGGAGTTTTATTTTATTTTTTAGCACACCAAACGGTGCCAAAATTTTAATAGAATTTAATGATGACATGACATTCAAACTTGTTATATTATAGAGATACAGAATATTATATATATGAGTTACTTCATTTAGGATGTGTTCGGAGTGTGATAAAAAGTGAGATAAATTATGAATTCGTAATTCATGTAGTGAGATAAAAAGTAAATAAATTTTAAAAGTTAGATTTTCAGTGATTTTCAATTTTTTTAATAATCAAAACGCAGCCTTAATTTAACTTGGATAATATTGGATAGGAGTATTTTATCATATTTAAATAGTTCCTTGTTTAGTGAATCTCTCATACCCATTTATATATATCACCATTTATCTGTCACAAAGTTTGTTATTTAGAATTAAAAAAATATATATTTTTAATATTTTTACTTTAATATTAAATATAAAAGGTGCAAAGATAAATTTTATTTTTAATACAAAATTACCCAAAAAAAAAATATTACCTCTTAAGCATGTTCAATAATACAGCCTAGTATATATTTACCAAACTTGGGTGGTGTACATGTGTTGTTGGCTTTATTATGTCAACTTTCTCTTCAGTAAAATAAGTGCCATCCGAAACTTGGGTTTGGATTATAGCAGTCGCTAGATAGCTTGATTGGATTGGTCATACTTATGAATGAACATGTAATAGGTCTGTACAAACCAAACACCAACGCGCGAGTAATTCAGCCATCCATCCGTGACTATGTGATGAAGGTTGATGACTTGGGGGGGTTAGTCCTGGTTTGACAGGTTTCAATAATTTTGAGAAGGAAAAGGACATTGGAAAGAGATGGGTAAAAACTAATTAATTAATTAGAAACACATCAACGTTTCATTTTTCTTTTCCCCCACTAATTTCCAACTCATTACACACGCTGGAATGGGACGTCTGGTGGACTAAATTGTCCAAAACTACGCTTTCAATACCTGCTCCCTCTGAAAATTGGTGGTTTTATACGCATGCATGGTGATGGATCCAATTGTAAGTGTTTGGAATGAGAAAAAGTAAAATAATATGAGACTTTTTTACTTTTAATAAACCAAACACAGCGTGCGGGTGAAGTTAGTGCACTTCAAAAAGGTCATGACTCCTCACTTGGACGGCTCCGTCCACGTTTGAGTTTAATCAGAACTTCAGCAACCGGGTCACAAGTTACAAAAGTAATCCACACTTTCAGTAATTTTTTTATTTTTTTTTATAACATTCAACGCATTACAAATTTCATAATAACTCAAATCTCTACCCCACTCCAACGAAACTTGAACTCACAATCTACTCTATGAGTGAATGAGTTCTGTCCACTGAGCTATCTCTTGGTCTCCACACTTTTAGTAATTAAAAATTTGATCCTTAAATGTTATTTTTTTTTTATCATTAGATTAAAGTATTATTGAATCAAATATAATTTAGTCGTTGATTGATCAATAAAGATTAGTAAAAAAAAAAATTATTATTGATCAAAAATATATTTAGTTGGTAAAAATATGACCTTTCCCAATTAATTAGTCACTCGCTAAAAGGTAGGCATTTGATAACTGAAATATATTTTATTAGAAAAAATTTACCTTTTCGCCGAAATTTGGTTGGCAAATGATCGACAGGTTCTCAAAAAAAATTAAAATTTTTTTCTTTTGAGGTTACTGTTTTAAGTTTTGAGGACTAATGGGAAAACAAACTATCTACAGAGACTCGAGTCATGAATGACTCAACACAGAGCACCAAGACAATGAAAAATAACATATGTAGTCATAGGATTACGAAAGAGAGACCGAAAAAAAACATTATACTCAAGTTAGACCAACACCTTTTTTCATCTTTTGTTTATCTTCTTAATTACTAAATAAAAAAAATCTTATAATAGGAAAAATAAAACCCATAAAAAAAAGAAGAAAAAACTTTATGATTATAATTTGAAAAAAAAAAAACTTTAATCCTAATAATTAAAACAAAAATTGTAAGGATTCACGAACTTATAAAAAATTGATAAGTTTGAGAAATTCGCCGACTCTTGTAATTTCTATAGACTTTAAAATCTCACAAAGCTCACACGAATTAATTTTAAATTTTATTTTAGTAACAATTATCACACAAAAATTACCTAAAATCAACGTAAAAAAAATCTTTACAAAATAATTCATACCCTTCCCAACCACATCATCTTAATTAATGCAATAGAAAAGTATTACTCTAGAAGCTCACACAGAGAGAGAGAGAGAGAGAGAGAGAGAGAGAGTTTAATCAACAGTTAACATCCAGTGGCAATACTTGTATGATTCTGAGCCACAGGGACATCACCTTTCGTGTGTGTACATTTGAATGATTTGCTGCAAAGTTGAAATCTAGTTGCATGCATGGTGAGTCGGTTGGCCCAGCCAATCGGTCAGAATTAAAGAAAAACAAGAAACTACTAATTACAGCTGGCATAAAATAAGCAATCAATCCGACTAGAGTCGACGGACGGCAACAAGTGCATACTTATAGTTGCGTGCACCAAAAGCAGCAACAGATATACCTTTCGCACGCCCATTTCCGTGTGGGACAATTCGAGCCCTTCCATTTTTTCCATCCGGGTTGAACCTCTGCCCTTTTGGGGTTTTCTAGAAATACCTCATTTTTCCCCTTCTATATGATTTTTCATCATGTATAATGGAGAATTAATTCAATGAAAGTGCTGTTTTTATCCTTATCGCGAATGTATGTCAACTAATGAGATATTCATCTTGTCTTTTTTTTTTTTTTTTTATTTTGCTAATTCCCTTTTTTTTAATTTAATTTCTCCTAAATTCAAAATAGTTAAGCAAGGAAAAGTAGTCTTCAAATTGAAATGAAGGGTGGAAAGCACTAATTTTGTCAAATTCACGTGGTCTTATATTTAGGCTTGTTTGGCCGACTAAAAAATATCAAAAGTCACCAAACTTTAATTACTTTTTGTACTTTCTTTCAATAAAATTTTAACATATATCACTTTTATGTCACATATTTATACTTTTGTTGTACTTTTTCCTCAATTTTTTTTTCAACCAAACAATCCCTAATGGTTAGTTAAACAAAATTAAGTAAATTGACGTAGAACAAACTATTACCTTCAAATAATAAACTCATAAAAGTATATTTTTATTACAATATTATCATTGTCACTTTATTTTGGTTAAATTTTTTTAATATTTTTTTTAGTAAAATAGTAATTTTTTATTTTTGACAAAAAAGGGAAAAAAAAAACAGAAAAATGCATCAAAATGATTTCGGCACTATTTGGAGTTAAAAAAAATACAAAATTTTACAAATCTCTACAAATATAAATTATAAAATTGTAAAATTTTTATTTTTTTACTTACTGCACAAAATACGAAACTTCTAACTTTTACAAATTTACACAACTCTAAATACACCAAAATTTATTTTGCCAGTGGATCTACCACAAGTAACTCAGAAATATAGGGCAAGCTATCGTATATGTGTACAGATAAATGCAATATCATCTCTCTCTCTCTCTCTCTCTCTCTCTCTCTCCTCTCTCTCTCTCTAAAAAAGAAATTCGACTACCGCCATTCTTAGGAAACCAAGTAATTTTGCTGACCTCCACCCAAGTTACAACCATGCATCTGCTGTGCTGACATCACCAGGAACAGTACTTTCTCTCATCCCACACCAGTTAGGCTTCTTCCTCCTCCTCTTACCAATCTTATCTATCCTCTTTGGGCGATATGTCTGACCTTAGCAGATCCCAGTTTTTAACTTTTCCTTTAATTGCTCATCCTCAGATATTCTACCCAGCCTACTGAAAATCTGGTATCAATAATGTTTTTAATTTGAACCAAGACCCAGCCAGGGCACATGCAACGTTTGAACTTTGCTCAGCCTCAGAATTTCCTTGTTTTTTTCTTAATTATTTATCAATCTCTTTCAAAGCAATTCATGTCACTGAAACTTGACTTGGTGCATTGTATTGTATTGTATTGAATTTAAGACATATCAAAACAAAAAAGATATTTATTTTAAAACCATTGAAGGGTCAGGGTTCAACTTTTGAGCCCAGGACTGTCCAAAGGAAATGGACTCCTAAATAGTTCCGGTTTCAACAATTCAGTTGCCCAAGTCCGACTTTGAAAATTTGGCCTTGTTGCCGTTTGCTCCTGAGCTGGGCAGTTGCCCAGTTGGGTCTAAATTTTTTTTTTCTTCTTGGTCCAAAAATTTTTTTGGGTTACCTTTTACCCAAAGTGTTGTCCAAGCTCAGGGGCTTGCTGGGCTCACCCCTGGGCCGGCCCTACCCCTAATTGTGCTTTGGGATGCGGGCTACTTAAGTTGTAATTTGGAGGTGCATCTGAAAGGCCCAATTGCTCCCTTTATTCGGTGTTTATAAATTGCTAAAGCCCATATTCAATTGAGCAAATTTCAGTGGAGCAACGCCACCCGAATAATATACCGAAACGAGATTGTCATACCATCTCCAAGTCACTTTGCCATCTTTATCTGAATAATGTCAGAATAAATTACCTAAATAATGTGAACATTTTGTGTGTTTATGACTTTAAATGAAAAAATTCACTAAAATTAAAAATATTTTAAAATTATAATTACCATTATTAAATCATTATGACATTTAATTAATTAATTCTGATAAATTCTTAAGAGAAATAAGCATTTTCCTTCTGTATTAAATAAAAGACCAGGAATCATTCTCTTTTATATCCAAAACTGAAAACAATCATAATTCTGTTTGAAGTGATAAAAAATTCTGAAAAATAATAAAAAATATTAAAAAATATTCATTTTTTATCTCACTACACGAATTACGAATTTATAATTTATCTCATTTTATTTTATTTTATCTTATTTTTTACCATCCTAAACCCATCCAATATTTCACTTTCACTTGGTCCCCATATGTCCATCCCATGTGCCCCATTCCTTCTTTGGCTTCATCACTTCGGTGTTCAAATATTCCCTACTCCCAGCCGTCCTCGAAACACTAAGAAAAGCGACAACAGAAGTGATCTCAAAACCAAAGTACCAGATAGAAGAACAACAGAAAGAAAAAGAAGAAAAGTGAAAAGATAATTAAAGACAGAGACACAATCATAAAGATTCTCCAGCCACCTACAACAAAATTAGCACTTTATTTGAAACCATGGAAACTTTGCTTCATAAACACACTAAACCTTGTTAGACTTTCAGCAACCATCTCAGTTAAAAATTTAATATACTAGAAAAATAATAATTTTTTTATTATTTATATTAACTTATTTTTTTTATTAACATGTCCTCTCGTACGTATGTTCATACTGAATATTAATTTATAAGTGCCCAAATACGTGAGACAATAACTTTTTCCTCTTTTTGGTAAGATAATTCTAAAATCAAAATATTTGTTAACTCTGGTACCATCTCTATCACCTAAAAATTTAAACTGCTCAAAGATTAAAAAAAAAAAAATTATCTTTTATATTAACTTATTTTCTCAACAAACAATCAACTCACTTCAATGGCTGTTTCTTCGTCTTCACCTTCTTCTTCTATTTTAATTCTGATAACTCTATTCACGACACCATTTCTGACTCTCACATCCGCCCAATCCAGCGGTTGCAGAAACTCTTGCGGCAACATACCAATCAACTACCCACTGAGCATTGACGACGGCTGCGGAAGCCCATACTACAGTCGCCTCCTGGTCTGCACACTGGGACAAGTACTCGAACTCCGAACCCCATCGGGGAGATACCCAGTTCACAGCATTAGCTACTCAGACCCTCACTTGCTAATCTCCGACCCTTTCATGTGGAACTGCCAAGACGGCAACTACTTTCGTCCCTCAACCAGGCCATTCAGTCTAGACACAAGCACCCACTTCTCGCTCTCCCCTCTGAACGACTACCTCTTCTTCAACTGCAGCGAAGACAACGTGATCGTAGAGCCGAAGCCCATCTTCTGCGAGCGATTCCCCGATCGGTGCGGCTCGTCGTGCGACAGCGCAAGCTATCTCTGCAGGCACTTGCCGGTATGTGGATCTGCACTGAGCGGTAGTACTTCTTGCTGTTCGTACAAGCCCAAAGCTACGGAGTCCCTTAGGCTTATGCTCGAGCATTGCGCGACTTACACAAGCGTGTACTGGAAAAACGTCGGAGCTAATAGCCCTCCTTATAATCCGGTCCCTGAGTATGGGATTAGGGTTGATTTCGATATTCCGGTCACTACTCGCTGCCTTCAGTGTCAAGATGTGAATAAGGGAGGTGGAGTATGTGGATTTGACATGGAGAGTGCAAGTTTTTTGTGCCTTTGTGACAATGGAAATGCCACCACTTACTGCAAAGGTATGTTTAATTCCAATCACGTTTGTGTCAACAATAGGACCTATACACACACACACACACACACACACACATATAAATAATGTGTAGGCATGTATACTCAAACAATGACTTGTTTTATTTGTACAAAATGATGTGCAGATTCTAACATTTCTGGGCACAGCAAGAAGGTTGGAGTGGTTGCAGGTGTCATGTTTTTGTTTATTTTAACAGATTGAAATGCTTTGGTTACCAATTCTTTTAAGTTGTTATAGGTTGAAATTCATCAGTTGTGTAATTTTTATTTTTATTTTATTTTGGTTATTGGTTTTTTTTTTGGCAGGGACTGTGACTGCAGTTTCGGTTGCTGGGGCTGTAGGAGTTGGAGCTGGAATATGGTATTTAAGGAAGGTGAGGGCAAAAGCACCAGTAACACATGGAGTTCAAAGCAATGAGAATAGGCTTTTCTAGGCTTAAGTGAAAGTGAAACCAAACATGATCTGATTCATATTTTTTACCTTTCTCTCTTCAGTTATATATGTTTATATATATAGACCTGTTTTTCTTCTACGAACTTGTCTGTGCCTACTGTTTTCTTTCTTGCAATAGCTATTGTTCGAGTAGTGATATGGTACCAACTAGAATTTATCATTTTAGGGAATGGTGTGGCTATTCATGAATTCACTAGTTTAGGATTGCCTGAGATTTTGTAGATCAAGTAATATACCAAATTATTTGCATTACAATTTTTTTCTTTTTTTTTTTCACAGTACGTTCTTAATTGCTTTTCAGTTTCAGCTCTTGACAAATATTCTAATTTATATCCTTTGATTAAAAATAATTTTTTTTCTGTAGTTTCTAATGTTGAAGAGTGTGTCATGACCAATTCTTACCTTTAAAAAAAAAAAAGTCATGACCAAAGCCATGAGCATGGCCAAAATGAACTAGATCATTTGGCACATCTTGTTGGGGGGGGGGGGAGAGAGAGAGAGATTTGGGATTATTGGGTTGGAGGGAAGATTAACGTAGTTTGATAATAAGGTTATTTAAAAGTGACAAAGAGTTTGATTCAAATGTACATTATATGGCGGAATGGTGGTTTTCAAGTGCCATATTTATCTATGGAGTTCCAAGTAGTGAAAGTTAGGCTATTCTAGAGAAGTTTTTAGAACTCCAAATTAAGGAACAAACGTAAGAGTTGAGAAAATAGATAGGTGTAAATCTAAGGCCATCTTAATTGCATCCAAGTTTACATAAAAAGAACACGTAATTAATTGAGAACAGATTATTCAAGTGCTTGGACCTAGGAACAGTTATTGGAGCACTTTAGTATTGAATTTTTTTTTTTTTAAATAAATTTAGCACACTGAAATTCTTATAATTCAGTCTATTTACTTTTAAAATCACTGTTCAGTTTAAATTTTTATAATTTAACTCACTTTATCTTTAAAAATTTTATTCAAATCAAGTAAATTTCAAATCTTGAACCTACTCTTAAATCTTAAATTTGAGTGACTTAAAATATGTTAATCAACTTTTATTTTTTTTTCGCAAGTACTTGTAATTAAGTGGATCCAAAACTTTGAATAATGTACCCTAAACCCCGTCAGTGTTTTAGATCGCCTCCAAGTCACGAGGAGATGTCTACGAGTTTGAAGGTTGGGTGTTATATATATATATATATATTTATTTGCCTTCACATTTATAAAAATTGAACATGAAACAACGTAAATAAGAGATAAAACTAAAAAAATCTCCCTAGATATCGTGATACAAACCATGCATGCTAACCGCTAAATATATATTTAGTTCATAAAACAGTATGCAGATATATATGCTTAAGTCATTAATAGCCTTATTTGGTTTACAAGTATTAACAATAACCACAAATATATATATATATATATATATATATATATATAATTGATAGAGCAATCATTTGCCTTTATTGTCCACCTAATATTAATCTTGAATTCTAGTTACCAAAGTATAGTAAATATATTTTACTCTCTCTCTCTCTCTCTCTCTCTCTCTATATATATATAGAAGTAGGTATATATCTCAATCTCATCAAGCATAGCTACACATCCCATAAAAACATGAGCTTCCTTTGGTGCAATTGTTTCCACAGCTGCCACAATTCCTCTCATCAACAGACGGGTTCACACACCTTCCTCCGCAGCAAACCTCAACGTACCCACACCTCTTCCGACATTTACCACAGTTGAATTTATCTGTCATCACATTAACACATTTTCTACCGCAACAGTCAGGGCCGTGACTGCCCTTGGCTGCACAGACTCTGGGGTAAATGTTGCATGTCATCCTCCTAGCAGCAGCAAGGTAATTTTGGGCAAGAAAGCGACTAGTCGACCCTCCAAGAGATGGCTGATAATTATCGGCTGCGACAGTAAAAATGGTTGCGGTCATTACTAGGAGAAAGATGAACCAAACCCTAATTGATTGCTCCATAGTTTTTTTTTTTAATGTGAAATTGGGAGCTAGGGAGCGAGTTGATTCGATATTCGCTGGTTCGAATTGGATTGTTCTTGGTGGGAAAAAAATGAAGGGTTGTGATAAGGTATTTATAGGGAAAATTTGCAAAGGAGGTGTGATGAATATTCGTTAGATGATCAATGTCTGCAGGCAATTGATGCACGGAAGTTAGGTTTCTTGTAAAATTTTCCAAAGTCACAAATGAGAAAATATTGGGAAAATGAGAAGGAAAAGGGACCACAAAATAATTAATGGAACATGTGCAGTGATAATTATTTCATTAGTATAATTATATGATGGTTGAGCACAAACATCCCTGCAACAGTTGCAAAGTATGCAAGGTTGTAGGAGCGATTTGTAGAAGGATTTAGTCCAAAATCGTACACCCCGTGTTCTTTAGCTTGTTGACACTAGTAAGCTTATCAGATTTTTCTAAGTCTGATCATATATTTTAAAATTTAAATTTAATTTTAGCTTTTTGGAATGGTTGGGTCTAAGTGTAACTCCAATGTGGAGAGACAAAGAGAAATATTAGACAAACACACTAAAGTGCAATGATATGTTCCTGTCTCACATGGCTGAGATAAGATGAGGTGAAATACTATATATATTAGATTCAATATTTTTATGATATATAGAGTGTGTTTGGCATCTCAAAAAGACTCAAAAATTTTTAAAAAATTTTAAAAATTTTCAAATTCCTCCAATCAAATTTTATCACCTATCATTTTTACATCACATTAACCCCAACTTTTAAATTTTTTTGAGTTTTTATAGACTTCCAAACACTAATGTAAGTATTAGATCTCCATCAGAACTTTCAATAAAGCGTTTTTTTAAACGAGAGTAAGTAGATATCCTACTTCACTAGGCACTAGAAAACTTTTTGGACCAAAAAATAACTTTTAAATCTTGTTTAATTATTTTTAATTGTATAGATTTTGAAAACGTTATCACATTATTAAGATATTAATTAACTATTAAAAAATTAAAAAAAATATATTAAAAGTTTATGTAAACAACACACAAATCTCAAATAATTAATAAAATTTTATTGCTTGTTAGATTATTGATTAGAAGTTTCCACATTGTTTAATTATTTATTTTTTAATTGTGTAAAAAAATTGAAAATGTTTATGAGATAAATAGCAAAAAATAATTTAAAAAATTAAGTTGGCTTAATTGAACATATATATTTGAGATTTAATACTTAGCTTTGTAATTTAGTTATTTTTATTTTCTCAAGCTTTAAATTTTTTCTTTTTCATTTTTTGTTATAAACGAAATAAGAGAATGAATTTTAAGTTCTCGTATATTTGTTTTTTTTCCTTAACAAATTCTTAATTCAAATACTACCTGATTAGTCCTGCAGTTACTGTTGGTTCAAAGTCTCTTTAGGAAATTTTGAGTAGCGTGATCTTTCATATCTCTTTATTCAATCTAATCGCCAAGAGCCAAGCAAGCAGGGCAACTGAACCTGTCTGATTGTCTGACTTACGTTCCATTAACACTGTAATTTTTCCGTAATTTCATCCTATGTAACAATAACAAAACAGGTTTCTCATATTACTAGTCATTGCTTCACTAATGATGCATGCATGGTCTAATAATAGAAAACCTATCAATATATATATATATATCCTTGCACACCAAGCAAATTTGGCGATATTGCAAATTAAATTTGGTATATTGTCAAAACTGGCGTGTGGCTTCTTTCATGGGATAGGAGAAGAGTGTCAGTTTGGTAATAACATCAATCAGAGTCGTTAGATTAAAATTTAACAGTTTGAATAAATTACATATTATAATTTTAGATTAAAAAATTTATAAATATATTTAGACTGTTAAATTTTAACTTAACGACTCATATTGAATTATTACTGAACTGACAACAAATCTGACGTTATCCCTCTAAGTTTTGTTTCGTGACACAAATGACAAATTGGCCAGAAGATTTTTAAACTCAACATATCCCCCCCAAAAAAAAAAAAATAAAATTCATCTACATGCATTGGTCTGAATCAGTTATAGAACCACTAAACTCCCACGGAGACTTGGACTCTATAATTGGAAATTTTGTTTGGGTCAAGAGTGTTCGGTTAATCTCCAATGCAGGCCTTACTGATAACGACGAATCAAATTCTGCCGTAATGGAATGGGACTAACTTACGGGTTAATTCATTTGGTAAAGTATCCGTGATTTTATAATTGAGGGGACGTTTGGAATGACAAAAATTAATAAAAATTATAAATTTATAATTTGTATAGCAAAACAAAAAGTGAATATTTTTAAAAAAATTCTAATATTTTTTTGATAAATTTCAGAACTTCAAAACAAAACTTTAGCAAAGTTATATGATTTGATGAGAACATTGCCATAGGATAGGGAATCTATTTCCACCCTTCTTACAATTTTCTTTCATTGTTTAGAACTAATGTGAAAAGAGTTGGTGGAAACATCTCGAATACAACATAAATATCGTCGACAAGAACGTAAAATTATTGAAAAAAAATATATAAAACTTGAAATTGACACAATTTAATTTGATTTTAAAAATAAATTAATTACTTAATATGCTCATTAAGTTTCAAAATTGACACATTATGAATTTAAAAGTTTTAAAATTGACATAAATTATGAATCTAACATAATTATAGCATCATATTTGTCTAGCTCGTACTTAAAAAATGTAAAAAATATCTATGTTGATTGTTCAAATATCAAAATTATAATTATTTTTATTAAATGGATTTTCATTACTTAAGTATTTATATGTTCTTTATTAAAGTAGTTAATTATGTTATATATACATAAAAAATGAGCCTTTTAATTTTTTTTTTTTTTTGGGTTTATATGAGAAGTGAATATTGATTTTTCTATAATGTATTGTCTTCGAAACATGGGTGAAATTTTGACTATGCTGATGAAATAGAAAGGTAATAGTCAAATATGCTTGCGTTTAAACATTTTGAAACATTACTTGGTGTGTAAATTAAGATAAATGAAAGTAAGTTAAGGCCAATGTAAGTTTTTGAAAATTAAGTTTCAAGGGAAAATGACATATGATAAAAATACATATACATATCAAATTTATAATTTAATTATGAAGCTAATATTTAAAAAAATATATTAATTTTAAGTTGATAGGAAAAGAAATAAAAAATTTATTCTATATATCACAGTGATATGAAAATGACTTCAACGTATTAAAATAACAATGTCATACCATGTGACAATTATTTAAAATAATGTCATAAGAATAAACAATATTGAATCATACCCAATTTACATTATAAATGTATGAAATATATTTTATAATTTTATCATATTCTTTTTTTCCCTAAATGTTGTTATCCTTTTCTTTTGTTTCTATTTCATCTATTATTGATATAAATTATTAAATACAAGACCTGTTGGATTCAACAAAAGAACCAGTGGTGTCAAATTTTTAAAATTTTGCCATGTGCTAGCCGTTGAGTCCATCTTTATTTGAAGAAATAATGAAAGTGAACACGAGTTATAAACAAGCTCCAACTTCACCACTTTGGAATGCTAGTCATGTTGCATTGGGATAGTAACTCGTTCGATTTTGATCGAACTATTCACAATACAAATAAATTTAAAAATTTTCAATTTATTTTTAAAAAAATACGTAAAATATTAGTATCAAATAATCAACCAAGCAAATAAGTGTGAAAAAATAAATGTACATAGAAATTTTAACGTAAAAACTAAAATCGGTAAAATCACAAGTTTTTTCATGACTGTATAAGTCGGGTTACAAAGATTACAACCACAAATCTTACACAATCAATACCCCTTGATCCCTTGTGTTGAAACTTTGCTCGTACCACAACAATAGACCCTCATTAGCGAAAGATTAATCTTTAATCCCTGAATATCAAGAATACAGATATGTGAAGTTGTTTGATTAAGAGATGAAGAGAACTCTTGAAGTAATGTAGCAGCTTTTCGTCTCATGTTCTCTGTCTACTAGAATCCTTAAGAGAAGGTTTCAATATATAGAGCATTCTACCAATTCAATCCTATATAAGATTGTATAGTTTGCTTCTTTCAAAATCTTACTGCTTTCAAAATTTTTTAAGAAACTTTCCAATCTACTTGAACATTAGGAAAACTTCCTTAATATATCTTCATCCTTGTATTAGGAAATATTTCTTAAAATATCTTCAACCTCGCATTAAGAAATTTTCAAAAAACCTTCAAACCTATACTTTTGACACGTTAGTCAAATGCCTAAAATATAAGTTTGAAATCATTGTTTTGTTCGCTAATTTACCAATTACAAAAATAAAACTAACAATCTCTTCCTTTGGCAATTTTGTGACAAAACAATGCTATTATATACAATGTAAAAATAGTGCAGCAGAAAAAGAATCAATCTTGTGTGGTAATATAAGATAAATAATTGGTAGTTTGGTAATATATATAAAAAAAATCTTAAATCTAATATAAAATATTCTAACACCGACAAGTATAAAAATAGTATGACATTGTGTCGAGTAAGAATCAATCTTGTATTTTAACATAATAGAGAATCACAAGCATAACAAAAAACATGCAATATATGTTATGAGAAAAGAAGTTAAGTAATGCAAGTAACACACATTAATGGTGTTTAATTCATTTATTCTAAAATTTCAAAAAATGCAATTAATAATAGCATATGATAGATAAAATTTAACTTCATATTCATGCTCCCCCTAGATCAAGTTACTCTCCTTTTTTTTTTTTTTTTTAATAAACAAAAATTAAGCAATAGGGCACACATCTAGGGTTGTTTGACAGAATTCAAACTTAAGGTGTTAGATAGGCTAAGAAAAAAAATACCAAAAAGATAATATACTTTTCAACAAAAATCACCAACAAAATAAAAGGATGGGGACGAGAGATAATAAACAAAAAATAAAGTAGCAAAAAATAAATCATTACTCCTAAAACCATGCAATGGGTAATTACAGACTAGGAAAAAAAATAAACATTAAGTACACCCTAATATATACCATACTACCAATGATTTATTAGAAAAATTTACCCCTTTTACATGTATAAGGGTTTTACATGCATTCAAATCATTCTTTCTAACCCAAATTGCACAAATTTTTATCTGAGATTTCTTGGACTGAAAAGATTTTTTAATAGGAGCAGTGGTTTTCTTGAAATAATTAAAATTTTTATTTTCATATGAAACTTTTCTCACTACCTTAGGAGCAAAAAACTTAGAGTCAAAAGAGGAAGGGTAGTGTTAGTGTTGAAGGATTTGAAATCTATTTGACAATTTTAGATAAAAACTTTTATTATTGTCAAAATAGTTTTTAGGCACACCATGCAACTTAAAACAGTTTGATCGAATATGACCACGCGTTTCATAATGGTGACAGACTGGAACAAAAGGTAATTTATTAAACATACCTCGTGACTTACCTTTCATCGATTGGGATGGGACTTGATTTCTTTTTTATTCTTTCTTTAGAGGTGAAGTAGATGTGGAGGTTTGATTTGTAGGATCTAAAAATTGAGTTGAAGCCTTCACAAATGCTTTTGGATTCAAGTTTGCTTTGTAGTCCTTTGTATCACCCGTCTCAACAAATCCTAGTCCACGTGTGTTTGTAGTCCTTTGTTGTAAACCTAAGATCTCATGTAAATTTTTTAAAGGTTTGCTCAACTTCTCTTAGAGTTCAAATAATTCACCTTTAACTTTGTCACATTCCTTTTCTTTCTTTTCAAGCTAGTCTCTGAGTACCATATCTATGTCTTTCAAAATTTTGTACTTCTTTTCAAGCTTGTGTAAAACATCTTCAGGCTCACTGTGTTGGATTGCAAGAGTCTCTTTTTCTTTCTTCATAACCCAAACACTAACTTTCAACTTGTTATTTTCTTTCAACAACTTTTGATTTATTTCAATTATTTCAGACTTTTCATCTTCACTAATGTATTCTTCATTATCAGACAAGGAAGAAGAAGATAATGAAAAATGAATTGAATTAACATTAGAACACTCACCAATCATAGTGGAGTTATTTTGAGAAGATTTGGACTTGCCTATGTCCGTGTAAAATTTAGTGATACTTGGTAAGTTCTTCTCATCTAAGTGTGTCATGAAGTCTGTGAAGCTGCTAAAGGAGTCATCTTCAAATTTAGTTTTTGTAGTCTCCTTGTTAGAGTCATCCTAAGTAACATTGAAACTCTCCTTTGATTTTTAATTTTTCTTTCGACTAGGGCATTCTTGGGAAATATGAGCATAGCCATAACACTTAAAATATTGAATTTGTTTATTTTTCGAACCTTTCAGTTTGCTTTCGCCTTCTTTACCAGAGTTGAAAGTTTTACCTCTCTTTTCAAAGTTGTTGAAGAAATTCTTTTGCAGAGGGTTTGACTTCTTTGCCTGCTGCTTTTGAATGAGAGATTTCAATTTATTGGTAAGAAAAGCAATTTTCCCATTTTCCATGGTACCAGTACTTAAAATCTCATCTTTGTGATTTAGAAAATCCTAAACGAACCTGCTCTGATACCAAGTAAAAAAAATATGTGAATTGCTAGTATCAAATAATCAATCAAACAAATAAGTGCGGAAAAAAAAATAAACACAATGATTTTAACATGAAAACCTAAACTGGTAAAATCATAAACTTCTTTCACTATATAAGTCAGGTTACAAAAATTACAACCACAAGGTTACACAATCGATATCCCTCGATCCTTTTGTTGAACTTTACTCGTATCACAACGATAAAACTTCACTAGCAAAAAATCAATCTTCAACCTATAAAGATTGGGAACACAGATATGTGAAGTTGTTTAGGTAAAAGATGAAGATAACTCTTGAAATAATGTAGTAGTTTTTCGTCTCACGTTATCTATCTAGTCAAAACCTTAGGAGAAGATTTCAATTTATAGAGCATTCTAACAATTTAATCCTACATAGGATTGTATATTTTGCTACTTTTAAAATTTTTTTAGGAAACTTTCCAATTGCCTTGAATATTTGGAAAATTTCCTTAAAGTATATTCATCTTTATATTAGGAAACATTTTTTAAAATATTTTCAACCTTATATTAGTAAACTTTTCAAAAAACTTTCAAACTTATACTCTTGACACGTTAGTCAAATGTTTAAAAATATAAGTTTGAAATCATTGTTTTGTTCGCTAATTTACCAATTATAAAAATAAAACTAATAATTTTAATTATAAACCATTAGATTTTAATCGAGTAATTCATAATCTGACATCACATAATTAACGTAAAAAATATTGTAATCCTCCCTAAATTCCAGCACATTCTCATCTCATTAATGGGTACCCTTACACATTGGTCTTCTTTGGTCAACTTCTATGCCAAATTCGGGTACACCCACCACGCTAGCATTCTCTTGAAAATGGAAAATAATAAAATAATATTTTCCAAATCAAACATAAAAACATGTTTTTATTTTGTTGGAGTATAAAATATATAAAAAAACAAAAATTATTTGCTAATAAAATAATTTTTAATTTAATTTTTTCTCTTTTATTAAATTATGTAATCTTTCGTTATTTGTCATCATAACCAGACAAAGTCTTAGCGCATGATTTAATTTATTATTATTATTTTTTTTTGGCATACAAAGGTATTGCACAATCTCTGTTTCTCTTTTTTTCAGAGACAAATGGTATGTAATTGAATTGATATAACAAATTTTTACAAAGAGGGACTTATTAACTAAGTCCGCATTATTAACTTGTACTAATTTAATAAAAAAATTAATAGAATAGAAAAAAAATTATTTTTCTATATACTTTTTTCCCTGATTCCATTATAATTGT
Organism: Vitellaria paradoxa; assembly: GCA_019916065.1. Classification (NCBI taxonomy): domain Eukaryota; kingdom Viridiplantae; phylum Streptophyta; class Magnoliopsida; order Ericales; family Sapotaceae; genus Vitellaria; species Vitellaria paradoxa. The sequence continues at coordinate 50,631,440 of CM034237.1, read as the reverse complement.
GGACTTTACGTGATCGATTGAATTATATAAGGCACTGTTTGGATTTTTTTTTTTCACATAAAATTACTAATTTTTAAAATTTGGGTATTTGGCAAAACAACAAATTTTACCTTTTTTTGCTCAATTACGATAACTTGCTTAATTCAAAAGTTTTTAAAATTTTTACCAAACGTATAAAAAATTACCAAAAGTTGCTACTTATTTTATTAAATATGTAAAAAAATTTTAACTATCAATTTTTGACAAAATATACTAAAAATTATTAAAAATTAGACTTTCAAATCATTCTTAAATATCTTTTCAGCACACATGTCATCAGACTCACCAAAACACAAAACTAAAATTTTTCAGAAAACGGATCTTTATTCGAAGGACTGCATAACCCCACATCTCTTTATTATTATTATTATTATTATTATTATTATTTTGTTTTTTTTTTTTTTTTTTTTTTTTGTTGTGGAAACTGGGAACTGCATACGAAAATCACTTTACAGTACTCTCCCCATTAACAATATGAACCAGTTCAGATGGGAGAGAGGCTGGGAGGAGCATCTAGCAGGAATAAATCCTTTAAGACAACAAGAGGCAAGAGTATGAGCTGCTCTATTTGCCTTTCTATTACACCAAGAGAAAGATCAAAGCCTAGTTGGCATCCAAGCAAGGATATCCTCAACAATAGGAGAGAACTCCCATGGAATAGCGCTGGAGCTAGAGCAGAGTGAGGAAATGACAGTAGAGGCATCACTTTTAAATGAAGCTTTCAGTAATTCCCAGCTTAAAGTCATTTGATAGGCAATTCTTATGGCCCATACTTCAGCAGCAAGGGATTAGAGGACTCGAACACGGCCATAATTAATGTCTACAATAGCATCTTCTGCGTTTTTGACAATGACAGAGAGAGCGGCAGATCTTGTAGCAGCACAAAAGACACCATCACAGTTAAACTTGAGCTGTTCTTCAGGAGGAGATTGCCAAGAGAAGGTTCCTGCAGCAGAGGGGTTATGAAATGTCTCATGTTCCTTAGATAGTAGAGCTTCCAAGTGGTCTTTGGTCGCATTTAAGGCTTTACAAATGGTGCCTGAAGGTGAGATTGGTGTGCCATTAAAAATAAAGTCATTACTGGATTTCCATATGCTCCAGTATAAATTAGCAATGGGGGAAAGAGTCTGGTTTCTTCTCTAGCTCACTAAGGATATCTTCAAGCGAATTAGCAAAAGTAGGGATATTGAGTAAATTCAATCTATATGTAAAATTGCCACCAAACCAAACATTTCAATAATATGCTCAATGCTTTCATCTTCTTTGTGGCAAATTTGACAAGTAGAATCTCAAGGGCACTTTCTTCTCACCAAGTTGGCTCTAGAGGGCAAATAATTATTAATAGCTTTAAATGGAAACTAAATAAGGACATTTTACTCGAATTAATTCTTTTTTAAAAATTAAAATAATGTTTTGGGTTGTTGATTCGTTGAATCAGTCAGTTGGAAGATGAAAACCTCGCTGATATTGTGCAACTGTTCGGTGATCTCTGGAAAGGGAGGTACTAAACGACGTCATATGGTCGTGCGATTGATTATTTTGGTCAGGGAATTCGCTTTATTACCATTATTATTAATACCTGCCCATTCCATTTCGGATTAGACGATCTGCCACTCTCCAATACTACAGTTTTTGGTTGCCACTGCATCATAATATATATATATATAGAGAGAGAGAGAGAGAGAGAGAGAGAGAGGGGGAGGGGAATATACATGCCTATATAGAGAGAGAAGAGAGAGAGAGAGAGATATGAATCTACAGCAGAAGCACGGAGGGGGAGCATGTAGTCCGAGGATGGTGAAGGTGGCAATGGTGGTGACGGGTGTCTGCCTGGCCGGTTACATAGTGGTACCTCCATTGTATTGGCACCTCACCGAGGCTATAGCCTCCGTTCGCCGCTCCTCTTGCCCTCCCTGCATCTGCGATTGCTCTTCCCTTCCCCTTCTCACCCTCACTGAAGGTAACCTAATCCCCCCCCCCCGGGGGGGAATCATTAACATTTCAAAACCCATATCCATATCCATACACAGCTCCATAGATGTGTAGTTATAATATATATAGAAATCTAAATCTTATTATGTAACTTCTCCAAACCAAGATTACAGACTTCTTTAGTTCTACCCCTGCAGTCATATTTTCTATGTGGATTTGCCACTAATTTTTAATTTGTTCCATGCTACATTGACACAAATCAAATTGCCATGTTTCATTGTGAAATGCATCTTTAATTTGGTTCCTTTGTTTGTCTACCTTGCAGGATTAAACAACTCTGTCTTCACAGGTTGGTTCTATTCTACACATTGCTTGTAGAGAAGGGACAGTTTTGTGCTTATTTTGAGAAATTTTACCTAAAAGTTATTGGTAATCGTTTTGGAGCTTATCACCTTAAAATATTTAATCAATTAAAATATTTTATAATCAAATAATTTTTTTATGCATGAGTCGGGTCCATGGTAGACTCAAAACCGATTCAATGCTTTATTGGATAAAAGAAAAAAAAAATAGATTTAGAATTAAATCAAGGATGTTATAAAACTAAACCAAACTAAACTAATTTGATTTGGGTCCATGGCATTCTAAATATCTTTAGTTCGGGTCAGGTTGGGTTTAAGTTTATTGGGTCTTTTGTGTACGCCTTTATTTCCATTATTGCTCCATCATTTTTGTTGAAAATTCTAAACATAAATCTCAAGATATGCATAGTTTTTTTACTATGATTTTTATGGGTCGGTTTTTTTTTTTTTGAGATTGCATGAAGCGTGATCCTGAGGTAAGCGAGGAAATGGAGAAGAAATCTAGAGAGATGTTATTAGAAGAAATGAAATCGAAGGAAGCTGAAGCTCTAGAGAACCAGCAACGCGTTAACAAGGCATTATTAGAGGCCAGGAAAGTGACGTCCCAGTACCAGAAGGAGGCGGACAAGTGCAATTCCGGGATGGCGACTTGTGAGGCTGCGAGGGAGAAGGCCGAAGCGGCGTTGATGGAGCAGAAGGAAGTCACCACAATGTGGGAGCTTAGGGCTCGCCAGAAAGGATGGACAGGCCTCAAACCTCACCACTCCTTCAATGGGTATAGGATGGAAATTGATACCATACAGAGTGACAATATGTTGAGCGCTAATATTATAAGAAATTCTGAGAGGAAAGTACAATTGCATGGTGATTGTCTTATTCAACTTTATGTTCTAGTTATGGTTAAACTTATTTTTGGGCCAACCAGTCAAATATTTTTTTTCATTTGTTTATTGTTTTACTACCTTCAGTTAATCAAAATGCATTTGTAGTTTCTTATTGCTTGTCTATGTAAAAACAACTGTCGTAAAAAAGGAAAAAATTTCCTACGAAAATAGCAAGAATTCATGGAAAGAGGAGGAGAAAAAATATCTACTTTACTATAATTATCCAATGGGCTTTGGCCGTACTTTCTTTCCTTACAATTTTTTTTTTTTCTTTTATGATAACAAACATCCCAGAATACATACACATACTCTTTCCCCCAACAAGGAATACGATAAATAGCCAAGAGGATCATATCTCCTTTCAAACTGTATATTAATTAACTTGAAGGATTTATCTGTTTCAACATAACAATGTTTTTGAAAATTATTTTAAGAAAACATTTTATATTAAAATTCTGAAATGTGGAAAAAAAATTACATTGAAATAAATATAACAAAAAAATAAAAACATTTCAAAAACTTTCAGAAGTATTTAAAAATCACTCAGTGAACAAAAATATTAAAGTATCTACGATGTTTAAAAATATTTACTAAATCCATATGAATACATAGAAGCTTAATAATTAAATTATTAAACTTGTTATTTTAGTATACGTATACAGATACATATATATATATATATATATCGCCCTTGTTTAATAAACGAGAATGAGAGAATCTTATAAGCATACAAGTTCGTATGAACTATGCAACTATCAAACTATTTTCCCTGAGTATGTATGGCCAAAGAGCCAGGGCAACAATTTGTTGGCTTGCCTAGTATCATAACTTTCTCGAGCGTTTCTACCAATCAGCGTGTAAGAAATCTGTAGAACTTTGAAGGCTGCCTCGCTCGCTGCCCCCTGCCCAAATTTCTATTGTGAGGAAGGTAAAGCTGATGGTTAGATGAACTGTTTAAAAAACATAGGTTAATTGTCATTGTGCATTGGGGAAGATCACGGTGCTGCATCTAGTAAAGCCGAGGCATCAAAAGGGCTGACAACACCTCCACTCAAAAGGCGCATGGCAGCCGCTTGGGAGAACTTCCTCGCATATAAAAAACAGGGAACGGATCTCAAATTATTACTGCACCACTCTGTCCGGAACTCCGTCTCATAGTACACATGATTGATATCCTGTTTAATTAAACATGGCTGGTTAGAAGAGCCGGAGAACAGAAAGGTCAGAATATACAAAATGGAAAACTACTCCATTGCTAAATCGAGAAGGGACTGCAAAAATCTACACGCTCAACCAAAATTACGGCTAGAAGGAGAGAGGTTATGAACTGCGTCAAATCCTATACAAGTTCACAAGGTAGAATGTGAATTGCTCAGCAGCCTGACTGACAACAGGCATTTGGGGTTTTAAGCAGCAGAATTGAACTGATATAAGTATCCAGAGATAAAAATTCCTACATCTATTTTATGAGCAGGGGACTTTAACCTGTGCTTTCTACGGTGGCTGAAAAATGTTTTTACCTTTTATATGTGCTCAATGATATAAATTTAAAAGAAAAAAAAACACTTGATTTCAAAGGGGGTATTAAATCCACAATGCACCCCATTCACGTGTAGGCTCCACATTGTGAGACAGAAGTCTCGTGGATAGAGATAAAATGGCTCTAAATTTAGCAATTTCCACTGCTGAAAGGAACACCTTGCATACTGCAATTGACTATGCAGACATGCCCTCAAAAGAAATTTAAGTTCGATTTCAGGCATACCAGGCAAACACACGTGTTTGGTTGAGTTTTACTGATCTTATCCTACGAAGGGATGATAAACCTGTTCTAGAGCACTCATGACTCACTGGGGCATATGTCCAAGTGGGGGACTTATCATTTATCTAAATGGGGGCACAAAAGAATTTCAATGATGTGCAAATTGAAAAGATCAATAAGTAGCTATCAGTATGTTGAAAAAAGTCATCCACCCAAGACCGGCATCATATACATTAATCATCAAGAATCAGGGGAAGTGCGAAAAAAATCACCTTTATTCTTTTGATTTGTTGAGGACCAGCATTCGCGTAGGTGAACATAATAGGATGCCACCCTTTTGCTTCCATATTTGTTGTAGATTGATTCCATAAGGTGTAGGTCACTGTTCTTCGTTCAAGTTCACCTTCAAGATCACTCATCTACCAGAAAAACAAAGAACAGAAAAACACACACACACACAAAAAAAGAGGGTGATTCCCAATTGGAACTTCTGATCCTAGAGGCAACATGATTTATTAACAGACAAATGAAGAAAGTGGATATATATTAATTTTGTCAGGGAGGCCAGATCTATAAACAAACTAGGCTGTTCATGAATAACTCAGCTTAACTAGATTAAGGGCTCAGTGAACCCAATCCTTATTCACCCAAATGAGGAGAAAGGAAGTGGATAAATGAACCAAGATTAAGCCGCATGTCAAAAATTCTTTGACAGAGTAAAGACTAAATATACCACAGATCAGCCCATCCAGGAACAACGGATATAAAACTTCAAAGATGGGGCCTCGCACTTTTACCATGCTTTCAGTTATATGCTAAACTGCAAATACAGTTTCTAGTAACTATACCATACATCTAATTTCTAAGCCAAGCTTGAACATGTTGCACTGAGCATGGAATCCCTCAAGCCAACCTTGAGAGCTCTAAATATTCATGAGCCTGAAACACCAATTGCTTGGTTCCTACTCACTAGTTTGATATCCTAGAGAAAAAATAGTATTCTAAATATCATTATAATAAAATAGTAATAAGGTCCACTAAAAGATGCAAGTATTACTTACTGCAAATAATGTCTGGACATAATGTTCATCTGGGATGCAATTGTGCTTCTTCTGGAGCTTCTGCATTTAGTGTATGAGCAATAATCAGAATCTCATAGACAACAAGAAAAAAAGCCCGTGTTATAGGCAGTTCTAAGAATCTAAATATTATTAAATAAAGAAAAAAAAAATTTAGAGTGATATATGAATTTCCAGGATAAGCACTTGATGCTTTGACTAGTTGAGATTTCTACTAAGAAGTCACCTTTCTATCTCTTCCCCAATTTCAAATGAACGTCAGAAATATACCAACTAGAATAGGAGGTAGGACATTTTGATATTGCCTGAATTCTAACAGTAAATAATTGGTAGTATTGGTGTGCTCTAATTCCCTAATACCTTCATTTTCAAAAGAAGGGAGGCATAAAATGTGAATAACTTCCAATCATGAGAATTTTGCTTTCTGTCATATCAATCACATAAATGAATGGTAGACGTTCTACCTGAGAATTTCTAATTCATGGTTGAGATGTGGTTCTAGAGATGGAAGGAGTAGAACATTGACCATCAGCACAATCGTATTGTCACATTATTAGAATACATTATGACATTGGAAGCAAACAGGAAAAGGATGACCCCAATATCATAGAAGGAAAATATTAACTATGAGAAGCCATCATATGTTCAATGTTTGTCCAACCAAATCCCTCATTGATACAAATGAGTCAAAAATACAAGCTCAACTCCCAACTTTAACCTATGGAGTTTGACATTAACCCTGCTTAAGAAAGCAATTTTCCAACTACATCAATGTTAGCTAACAAATTCTAGTTTTCCATTCAGTCCAACAAACATCTACACTAAAACACAAATAAAAACTTCTTTTGCTCACTGCCTCAAACCATGTGGGCTCTCCCCTCCTGTGGTAATACTTTCAACTGGAATCATGGCACCTATCACCAATGGCTTATAAACTTCATAAAATATTGCCAGACCATTTCAAATTTGCTGAATGATCTGGTAAAGAACTGACAACATGTAAGGTTAAATTTCAAGATCTAGAGAAGAAAGTGGCAAGCCAACCAATATAAAATTGCACTGCAACTTTGACGAATCAAAACCCTATGAAAAAGTTAAGTGGGCCAAATAGCCATATACTTCCATATAAACCTTAGACAAGTATTGAACCATGAAAGAAATTAAACTTCTAATAAAAGAATCAACTCAACTCAGCCTTGTTCCCAACAAAATGGGGTCAGCTTCCTGGATCTTTTCTTATTCCACTTGACCAAGGGTCATTTCCTCAGTACCATTAAAGAATAAACTTCTAAAACAAGAATACTTTGTTAAAAAAGCTCAAGAGTAACTCCTAAGAAACTAAAACCCAAGAAACCAGAAAATGCTTACAATATTCTGCTTGCCCTTGCTGGCGTCTACAGGTGGACGTCTCTGCAAAGTCCACAAACAATTAGGCAAATTAATGTATATTGACACAAATTAACAGAACTATGATTACTCATCAAGATTTACACCCATGGACTAACACCTGCTCGCCAAGCATCTCTGTATGATTGATGGTCATTGATTTATATCATTGATGAGTTAAAAATTAAATGCACGTCAATTTGTAAGTTATTCACATTGTCTATTTAACTTCTCGAGAATATCACACAGCATGTCATATTTAAAACTTTCAAGAGCAATCCAAAATAGGCCCCCCTTAATATATAGAAGTATAGATGAAAGTATACAACAGTATATTCTTACAAGTCACTTTGATTACATGGCTTATTTATAATAGCCACTTCATCGAAGGTATCATAATTTAAAAAAGAAAAAAAGGAAAATCTTCAGTAGGTGTGAAAATTAATGTGGTTGGCACTAAAATGCCCCTGTCACATACCTTGCAAAATTTCTTAAAGACTGGAAAGACAATCTCATCATGCGCAACAACTTCTGCATGGCTCCGAACTAAAGAAATCCACTGAAAGTACAGAATCAATTCCAAATCAGAAAATAAGATAAAATATAATTTCCTCAAATTCATATATGTGAAAGTATGACTTTTGAAAGCTCCACAGTCGATAGAGTATATCTATTCTAAACTTAGTGTAAAATCAATTAGATAATGAACATAAATGAAGGGCTAAGATGCATAACCTGTGATCCTTTCCGCCACTTGTTCTTTGGTATAAAAGGTGACATCTTAGGGTTGTAGCGGCCCTCTTTTTTATCAAGAAAGCTACAACACAAAAAAAAAAAAAGGCTACATAAATAAGTCAAAATGCTAATTTGCTGTACAGTCTATGAATAATGGCCAAATCAATAACCCAAGTCAGTCAACTACCTGTCAACAAAACTCCTTTGAGAAGCCATCAGATAGCTGTATATATAACTAAAATTGTACAAAGGAACACAGCTGCACAACATTAATGAGGAACAGTCAGAAAAAATCTGGATTGCAGCTGTTAGAAAGCATATGATAGCCTGTGATTTAACTGAAAGATATGGTCCCAGAGGAATATAACAGAAAAAAAGAAGGATGCATTAGCTGGCTGTTAGCAATTGGGAAATGGCTTCGAAGGACATAAATTTATAAAGCCAGGTTGATTGAAAATGCTCAAGTAACCAAATACATCCATGAAAAATTTAAGAACTACAATAGCTACAATCAAAATAAGCCAATCAAACGTGAAAACATTGTAACAAAATTAATGGAAACAAAAAGGAAAAGAACCATTGACCACAACCAATATACTAATCACAGATTTTTTAAGTTTTGCCCATCCTACACATGCAGAATTATAACAGTTTCACAAAGTTGCAACCATTTCATGGCAAAACTAATAAGATTTCACAAAGGTGCAATCATTTTCATGCCTTGTAACATATCTAATTGTAAGTAGAGATCCCTGAAACTTAAGTCCATGCACCTTCTACCCTTTTCCCCAGGCTTTCATTTGGATTTGAACTAAGGTTTTGGTCATTCCAAAGCCAAAATAATTCATGTTGGTTTATGAAAGCTAAAGGAAACTTGGGAACAATAAATTAAGAAGAATTAAGAAATAAATATTAGTTGCTTTCAAGTATTTTGAATCTCTTCTCTCTCCATGCTTCATTTCATCTCTTAAGTGCTCCCCACCTTTGGTAGTGAGTGAACATGATTGGAGTGAAATCCCCTACATCAAAGATTTTCAATAACGTTCAAAGAACATAACCATGTCAACTAAATATGTGATCTACAATTTTCAACGTTTGACATAGGTATAAAACAACACATGGAATGCAATTCATTCTAATAGATTCACATGGTAGCATCTTATAGTCATTCTAACCTCATGCTCATTGGATGATGCAATGTGTTTAATGATGCAAAAAACCTTTCAAACCATATTTACATTGCAACACTATGAAAGGAAGCAAATTCAGTTCCTCAAGAATAATTTTTACCAACCCTATCTGACAAAAAGAACAAATCTCTGATTTGCTGGATCCTCAAGAGCTGCTCCTAATAATAACCTCTCAGCTTGAATCATACTTGCTTCTCCCCATTCTACCTGCAAAACCACCGCCCAAACAAGTCTCAGAAGAAGAGGAACAACAGCAGCAGCATCTTATTAAGATTCAGTTTGCTGACATAAAGGAGGACAAACAAAAGACAACCAAATATAAGTTCTAAAGCATACGTTTTTATCATCTGAAACCAAATAAAAATAGTTGCAAACTTCACGGGGATGATACCTAGTACAACCAATTAACTTCTTTGTGGAAAGCTCTTCAGTTCATATGTTGGCAAAAAAGAATATGTATCACTGAAAATAAAATTCTCAATTCTTTCTTTTTAGTTTCCTTTTTTTCTCAGCAACCAAAACAAGCAACAATTGAAGAAAGAAAATTTGATTTCTCTCTTCCGCTGCGCTATGTTGAAACTTTAATTACTTAAAGCTATCCGTTCCAACTGCCGATTATAGAAGAAGGGCGACCTCGTCGTGGATTCGTCAAATACAAACCGGGCTCCGAATGAATATAAATCGAGAAAGAAATTAGCCACATCAGCATTCTGCAAGCTCCAACACCGATAAAATCACTAAAACCTCCAAAATTTTCCTAATCAGGTGCTTTCTCAGGAAAATTCTCGAGAAAACGGCACAAAACCTCGAAGAAGCTCCCCCAGAGAAAATCGAGCGGTAGGTTCCGACGCACAAGGAACAGAAACGCAATCTTCGGAGGTCCTTCAAAGTGGCTATTCAAAATTCGAGATCTGCGAGGAATCGAAGAAGAAAGCTCCGGCTGAGAGTAGTGTTGGAGCCGAAGAAGAGCCAAGACGCAGAGAGAGACTGAGAGAACGATCACGATCTTCCACCCAACCAGAGCATATGCCGAGTGGACAGCGGTGGCAGCGAGGTCTTCTTCGTCATAGCTCCAACGGAACCACCGATTCTCCTCCCTCCTGCAATTCAAAACTGCCAGAACCGACTTCAGATCACAAATAGATACAAACAAAACATATGTATATACACATAGAGATAGAAGTTTAGAGAGAGAGAGTACATCGAGGGGGCGATGTTGGGAGGTGATGAGAGAGAAGAAGCATCTAAAAGAGTTGTGGACGCCGAGAATTTTCGAAACAGCGTTCCCGTGTATCAAAAGCTCCAGAGTGGGAAGTGAAAGGCGCAAGTTTGATTTGCCGCATTTGCGCAAGCAGCGTAACGCAGATCATACGGCGTCGTGGTGGGAGATATTCAGAATTCCTGATTCCTGGCTTTGTCGTCTGAACTTCTCTTGAAAATTTACCGTTTATGCATCAAAAAGTAGGAATTTAGGAGTTTTAGGAGTTGGGTAAATAATGGCTTTGTTTCGAGTGAAAAAAAAAAAAAAATTACGGTGAATATTAAAAAATTTTAAAAATTATTTAATTTTTATTTTATCATACGAACTCACAATTTATCTAATTTTATTTTATTATTATTTTTACCACTCTAAATAGGGCAAATTGCACTTTACATAACTTTTGTTTTATAAATCTGCCATCATCCGCTTCACACTTGTAATTGTATGTATTCATTTTCACTTTGCAGATGAGTCAACGTAAGAATAAAATAAATCACCAAAACACAATCACGTTATTTTATCTTATGTTACTACTATATATTTTTATCTAACTATATAAAAGTATAAATATTTAGAAAAACTTTTTAAATAAAAATATGAATAGTTGAAAAACTTTTTTTCTACAAAAATATCCTTGTAAAAATTACAAATACTTATAAAAAAAATCTGTGGTTTAATACATATTATGGTATTATATATTATTTAATACTACTGAATTGACAAAAACATTTTTATAAAAATCATAACTACAAGCAATCTCTAATAAATACTAATATCACTATTTATTACTTATTACAATACGTCAATTTGTCTACTTTTTCATTATTTATTGATTGTTGGTGCTTGGTAAGCAATAAATAATAAGTAATAAGTAAATATATAAATGTAATTATGATATTGTCTGCGCTAAAATCTTTGATACTGACGCAAACAATGCACGTTCTTGATCTCTAATTGGATTGAAAGCACAGGATAAGGAGCATTAGATGGTGTGAGTCACCACATTAGATTGATATGTTCTGAGTGATATATATATTCTAATATAGATATGGGTTGTAATACATTAAAAGATTAAACATAGATAAAAATATAGATTATAGTATAATGATTGATACAAACAACACATATCACAATCAGATTACACAAATCATAATCAATTTGAATTAAATTACACAAATAATTCAAAAGGGCTGAAAAAGAAGATAAGAGTGACGGTGTTTGGCTCATTCACCCATATTTATTGAGTAGGAAAATAATCATTGTATGTAACTATAGCAACTACCCACATATCTATAACTTGAGTGGGTTTGTAACTTTCTTTGTTACCTTCTCATTTTCCTTGAGTTTAGGTGCTAGATACCAAAGATCAAGGCAACAGAACTAAATTAACAGAATATCTCTACACGCCATGCTTACTAAATTGGCCAAAGATTAAGATGATCAAGATAAATCGACCATCGCTATACAGATCAAAGTAAATCGGTCATACCAAACTAAGTCAACAGAATATCTTGATCGGCCAAATAGCTTTACGTGACCAAATATTTCCATAGAATGAGTCAAATATTTATATCCAAATGAGTACAGGCTAAATCAAGTATCTCTCAATTATTCTTATATGACCATTTAATTTCAGACAAATCTTATTTAAGCTAATTGTGAAAATCCCAAGCCAATATTTTTAGATCGATATTTGTCTATAAACAGATATAATTTGAAACATAATCTTAATATATAAGCATAATATATTATATTTTAATTTATGTATATTAAATTATTGTTAGTTATAATTAGATATTATAATAAAATTTTTATATTAAGATATTATCTAATTTATATTAGTTATATTAAAATTTATCAATTAAGCATCACTATTATATCATAACATATTAACAAAAATATTAGTTATACTAAAAATTATATTAACTTTGATTTTATTTAACACACACTCTTTTGGATCTACATGTCAGGACAATGTATTTTTACACGTGTTTTTACTTTTGTTTGGATTTTTTTTATTTTACTTTTATAATTTTAAAAATCAATATGTCTATCACTTTTTTATGTGTTTTATTTCCTATTTTATTTTTAATTTGTTGTCAGTGAATTTATAATGGATCAATTTATTATTGTTATAAATATCTGGATTATTTTTAAATGAATTAATTGATATATATGTTTTCATTGACAAAGTAATAAATTTATTTATTTTTTATTTTTATAATATTTGAACATTAAATGTCATTTTACAGTAAATAGTGAGTTATTAATTTGGTTTAATATAATTTAATAATAATAATTTCAAACAAAAACTTTAACTTTTTTCACATGTACAAAATTTTATATGCTTTCACGATTGACACGTTTTGTTTTTGGTATTTTTTTATTTTGTTGCTAAATTATCTTCTTTTTAATTAACATATATCATTGATAAGACTCAATTGATATATAGTATATATGTTTAATATTTAACCATAAAAAATTTAATTACATTACAAATGCTTACAACGAGCTGTAGAGTTAGTTATCCCTTATCATCCCTAGTATTCCTCCTTTCTATGAGATGTGAGATCGACCCCACGAGCCCTTCCTCTTTCTATATCCTTTTGGATGATAAGGCATGCCTATCCATGTTTTATCCAGCGTTTGCTTCACTATCAACCACCGGAATGGTTATTTTGCTTGCCGCGCTTTCCTTTCCTGCGGCAAGAGCTCATTCACCAAGTCCGAACTCCCATTTTCCGTACAACAAAGCAAAGTAAAACTGCTCCCATAATAAGTAGAGATGGCAATGGATCGAATCGAAATCAGATATTACATATCATCCCCGAATCCATTAGGTAAAAAAAATACCAAGACTAAGTAGTACCCGATAAGTATTTTTAAGTGGATACTATCACCTAACCATCAGGTAATCGAATACCCATTTAGTAAGCATAACCTTCAAATATGAAGTGGTTAAATAAGAAAATAAGGATTACAAAATTATTTGAATATAAAACTTTATTAAATAATTTTACATGTTAATAGACTAAAAAAACTATCTTGAAATAAAAGTATTTAAATATTTTTTATTTAATAAAATTTATTATGTTACTTTTACAAAAATAAAAATTTTAAAAATCCCATATATGATCTCATCTTAACCTCTACAATAATTAAGTAAAAAAAAAAAATATGTCTATTTGTTATACTGACAATCAAATCTTAAGTCTAAAATAAATTATTTACTATTATAATTTTGAGTTATTTGGTATTAATTAAATCGATTTCATCCTTTGAACACAATATATATGTAATTTAGTATCAGAATTGATAATATTATTTGCGTAAATTTGGATGTCTGATAATTTAAATTGATAATTGAGTAATTTAGATAAGTAATCAAGTAATACCTGTTAGATACCCAATAAATGTGTAATTAGTGTGGAGAATTTGAGCAATAATCGGGTAATATCCCTCAAATGCCCTATAGTAAGGGTAATTAAAATGGGTTTGGATAATATCTGTCGGATATTATATGTCGGATATATAACATTTACCATCTCTCTATCCCTATGGTTAATTTTTTTTTATACCCTAACTTGCCTCATTACCTGTAAAATTTAAAAATAATTGCAATTAACAGATCTGGGTTAAACAGACATTCGTTGAGCCGAGTTGAAATTGCCATCCTAATAATAACTAATGGAACAGCGACTAATAGGGAAGGGTTTAAGATTTAGCCAGCTGTCAGCCCAAAAAAATAGGAATGATGTTGATCGGTAACAAGCAAAAGGGCTGTTTGGACATTTCAAGTGGCCAATGGGGAAACCCCAGAATGAGTTTGCCTATATAAAATGGCATCCTACCTTCCCCTAGAATGTAATCAATCTTGTTGATAAGGTTTGGGGGACGGCTGAAGATGCATAGAAAGAATGGAGGATCGCGAAGTTACTCAAAATCTAGCATCACTCTCTTTGGAATATTTTGAATCAAGATGAGTTTTTGACCCATGTGGTCTTCTGAGATCTTCAGCAATCAATTTTGGTAAGGGCTGTTCATCCCTTGATTCCATTGCAATGATAAGAGTTAAGATCATGGAATTCTTTTATATTTTTATTTTATTATTATTTTTTTGTCGAAGAATCTCTCGATATAAATTTTGACTGCATTTGGTTGGTAAAAAATTTTAAAAATCTCTAAATCTCTAAAAGTTATTCACTTTTTATTTCATTACACGAATTATGAATCTACAACTTATTCACTTTATCTTATTTTATCTCACTTTTTATCATTCCAAATATACTATTCGTCATGTATAACCCACACATCTAGAAAATAAATTATGTATTTGTAAACTACTTTATAAAATTTACAAATTAAACAAAATTTATGTAGGTGACGGTGCAGGGCCGGCCCTGACATTTGGGTTGCCCTAGACCGACCCTGAACATAGTTGCCCCTTTATATTAAATCGGCGATGAGAGAGGGATGCAACTGAAGAAAAAGCGGGAGTCAGGAGAGGTCCGACTTGTCAGGGAAATTGAGTGCTGAGACGAAGAAGATTGAACGTTTACAGCTTACCTTTAAATAAAAAAAAAAATTCAGCTCAGAGGTTGCTGACTCGAGGGGTTACCCCAGCCCCGGAGGGTTGCCCCAGCCCAAGGTCTTGCTGGGCTTACCCCAGAGCCGGCCCTGAGGTGACCTTGAAGAGAAAATGATAAATATTTTAATTTATTAAAGATCATAAGTTAGAATTGATCTCAAATAATAATAAACAATTGATTTAGGGGGTATTTGGAGTGACAAAACAGTAGTAAAAATTGATAAAAATTATAGTTTCGTTTCTCGTGCAGTAAGATAAAAGTGAGTAATTTTTAAATATTTTTGATATTTTTTGATAAAATTTTTAAACTTAAAAGATGTTTCTTTGATGGATTTAGAAGAGAGGATTGGATAATTTATTTAATGGGGTCCATAAATATAGTTGTTTTTTCCCTTTTTTTTTTTCAAATTACGATGATATATCCTCAAATTTCATATCTATATTCTCATGTTCGGATTAGTTTTGCCCATAAAATCTAAATCTAGGCTTAGTTTGAAAAGAAAAAAAAAACTTTTTTTTTAATAACTAGTTACTAAAAAGGTTATTTATTTATTTATTTTTTTTTTGTTTAGTAAGGAAAAAATTAATTTTTTAGATGCCATTTGAAAAAACTTTCAATTTTTAGTTTTCAAATTTAATTTTCATTTTTTTGAAAATTAAACTTACAAACTTGTTTGATAAATTATTTTCAGTTTTTAGTTTTCAAAAAAATAAAAATTATTTTTAAAAATTTTTCAAAATTATAAAAATATAAAAAAAAAACGTGTTTTTTAAGTTTTTATTTTTGTGCATCACCATTAGGGGCATTTGATAGTACAATTTTTAGCATTTTTTAATAATTTTTAGTCAAAAGTTGCTAATTTAATTTTTAGTGTGTTTAGTAAAACAAGTTACAATTTTTAATAATTTTTTACAACTTTTGGGTGTTTGGTAAAATTTTTGGTAATATTTAGTAATTTTTAATAACTTTTGAGTGTTTGGTAAAATTTTAAGTAATTTTTAGTAACTTTTGTGTTTTTGGTGAAATTTTTAGTAACTTTTGAATGGAACAAATTATTATAGTAAAGTAAAAAAGTGACAAAAGTTGAGATTTTCCAAACGTTCACTTTACAACTTTTGGTATATTTTTGTACATTTTTGTGCTACCAAACGAGACCTTAGTCACAATCATCGACTATTACCAACTATCGACCAACAACCACCACCATTAGTCGCAACCATTGACCATCACCAACGACCAACCACCACAACCTTTAGCTAATTTTGCCGATCACCGTCACCCACATTCAACCATCAGTGACCAGCCACCACCCACTTTCGATCATCATCGCCCATCATCCACCTCCAACCACCACTCATGGCTAACCACCACAACCTTTGGCCAATGTCAACTGTCGTCACCCATCGTTGACTATCATCACTCGTCTTCGGCCACAACTTATTTTCACCTCCGGTCATTGATGCCAACCATCACTATCACCAACTACTAACCACTACCCATGGCCAATCACCACAGTCTTCAACCAATATTGTTGACTGTCGTTGTCCATCTCCAACCACCATCTACTTCCAATCACTATTACCAGTTGTAATCATCTCTGACCATCATTACCATGGATTGACTGCCACTTACCTTTGAACATCGCTGGTTTGTTGTCACCCACCTCCGATCACCACTAACAATTGACCACCAAGACTGAAGTCATTACTGTCAACCATTACCATCTTTAACCATCGTCATCGTTAATTAACCACTACATACCTTTAACCATTACCTGTCGGTCATGACCTATCCTTGACTACCGCCAACAATCAACCACCACCCATCTTTAACTACCACCAGCCACTGTTGCTAACCACCACAATCTCTGACCTTCATCGTTGTTAATTGTCACCACCTCTAATCGATCACTGTCACCATCGACCAACTGCCATCCACCTTCGACCACTTCTACCATCACTAACCTTTAGCCATATGATGCTGTCAGTCGCCACTTATCATCGCCAGTTGCCTTCTTACCATTGTAACTATTAACTAACAATACAAATGCATTTTCAAATTTTTATCTATTTTTTTATTATGAAAATAAAAACTAAAAATAAAAAAACTAAACATAAAAAATGAAAGCTAGCAATTTTGTCAAATGAGCTTTAAGGCTCCTTCTGGAGTAATAAAAAATTCTGAAAAATGAAAAAAAACGTTGAAAAATTCTAAAAGTTATTTACTTTTTTATCTTATTACACGAATTACAAATTATAACTTATCTCATTTTATCTTTTTGTCATTCCAAACGTATCCTAAGTAGTTAATTTTTAACTTTTTGTTCGTTTGACATGTTTGTTTCCTGATTTAAAAGGCTTTCAAAATGTAAAAAAGTAATTTTGAGTTTATATAACCCTATATAATATTAGGTTAGTAAAAAGAGGAAAATGTATTTTAATTATAAAATCACGGTTGCCACGTCATTTTAGGTAACTTTTTTATAATTTTCTTCCACGTGCAACATTTTCTATTCAAATATTAAAATACCTTTGACATTTTTCAACAATATGTAATTAATATTATATTACAATAATACCTAAGTAGAAAATTCTTTCTAATTCACTTTTATCCTTTTTTGTTCACTCGTGCATAATTTTATTGGTTTTAATTATTTTACTATAATATATATTTACTTTTCTTTAATCTCATGTATTTTGTTTAAGTTTTTATTGGTTTGTTTTTTTTTTTTCCTTTTTACTCTCTTTTTCTTTTGATATTTAAAATATTAGTTTTTTTTTTAGATAAGATGTCAAAATAATGTTGGGCAATACAGACATGGTGGTAAATTTGATTTGTTTAGGTACTATTTAGTATACCTATTTTGAACCCATTTTCTATTTCATAATTTTAAAAATAAAGAAAACAGTTCAAAACGTATTTGGTCACTTGTGTTTTCAAAATCTATTTTAAAAAACAGAAAGTAATTTTACACATGAAATACAAAATAGCAAAAAGTCGTTTTAAGCGTTTTCAACCCAAAACAAGAAAAAAAATCAAAATACTAGAAATAGCTTATCCAAAAGAAAATACCAGAAATAGAAAATGTCAAACCAAATATATTTTTTTGTTTTCCTTTGTCGTGGAATTGTCAAAATTAAAACACAAAATAAAAAAAATAAAAACAGAAAATGAAAAATAAAAATACAAACCAAATGAACCATGAGTTGAACTAATATATTCATTAATTTAATGTCTAATTTAAGTAATAATAATTATGCATGTAAAAGTTAATTTCTCTCTCTCTCTCAACAAATAGTCTCCCGCTCATCTCATCTTAAATATAAAATCTCTCTTATATTTAATGCATACAATCATTTTTTCTAATAAAATGTCCTAAATTCTCTCTAATATATTTTCAGATACATTGTCACCTAGTTTTGTACTTGTACGTGTCATAATTATCTCAAGTAAAAATTAGCAAAAAATTGGTGATTTGCTCAGAAGTGGAGCAATTCTATTTTTTTTTCTTTTTTAATCCGTATAAAAATTAATCTCTCTCCCTCTCATCTCTGTTCACCCTCTCCATCTCTCTCTTATATCTTGATAAATGTTGTTTAGATGTTTAGAACAATATCATGTGATGTAGCTTTTGAATTTAGTGGTGTTGATTCAGATTTTTTGCAAAGAGACTTTATTATTGCTATTAATGCTGTTAATGTATGTACATTTTTTACATTTTGTTTTCTCACTTTGTTCATTTACATATGAGTAAAATCAAAGTATTCTTTTTGTTATGCTTATTCTGACTCTTTTCATTTAGCTAAACATAGAACAAAGAGAATTTACTATTATTATTATATTATACTGTTGATATATCTACATTTTTTACGCTTATTGTAACTTTTTATTTTGCTAACACAGTACAATTTAATTTAAAAAAAAAAACTATGATCAAAACCTTCCAGTACCCAACGTTTTTGTCCTGCAATCAGCTTTAGTTCAACTTCTATTGATGTATGAAAAATGTATGAATTGTAAGCATAGAAATGACAGACTTTAACTAATGTAGGCTGCTGCATCCCTGGGACTGCTCAATTATTAACCGAAAAAAAAAAAAAAAAAAAAACCAAGGATCAGAGGGGCAGGGGGGACAAAATTTGCAGCAAGTGTTTATTATAGAATGAGGTTATGTAAAATTGTATGAATGTATAACTCAAATGGCTTCTGAATGTGCAGGGCAGCCGCAGTTTCCACAAATATCTTCATTTTGCTGATGTCAAGGCTTCAAAATCTTGAATGGATTGATTCATAGCATGAAGAATCATCTTCTTTATCTGTTGTTTCACAAAGTCAAAAAATAAATTAGTAAAGCAGCTTGGAATAGCAGTTGGTGATCTCGCAGATGCCCAAAAATAAATAAATAAAAATCAGACTGACCGGGGCTGAAACGGGTGTTGACTCCCCAAAGTTTTGTTTGTTTGTTGATATAGGAGATTTGGAGTCTTACTTTTTGTCATTTTTTTGGCCAAAAGTTAATCTCAAAATCAATGAAAGTTATAAAAAATTAACAAAAATTATTTTTTTTTTGGGGGTAAAATTTGGGGATCCAAACAGTCTCATAATGGGTGAAATACAGAGGCCCCTTTATTTTAAAAATCGAGACCAAATTCCTATTATCCCAAAAATTACATCATACAACCCTTTTGTGACTAACTATTAATGTTTATAAATAGTCAAACGTGAAAATTTTAATTAACCCCTTAAAATATGATTACAAAAATATTTAAATTAAATAAAACAATTAATGATCTAATCAATAATAAAATAATTTAGAACCATTTATTTTTTATAGGCAAATATTGTTTATTAGGGAAAAATCATTAAGAGGGTGAGGAAAAGTTGAAGTAACTGGAACCCATAACCTTTTTCGTTTGACCTAAGCTGGCTCCTATTTTTTTGTTAATCAGTATTAGTTAGACGAGTGCAATGTTAATAAGTATTAGTTAGACGAGTGCAATGTTAATTAGTATTGCAATTATAATGATTGATAAACAAATAAAATATATGAAAAAACTAATAAAAGAACAACTATAGGGAGAAAAAAAGAATGCAAACAAATTTATGTATTTCAGTAAATGTGAAAACAAACAAGAGAGAGCATCTATATGTGGCTTGGTAATGTTAAAACAAGCAAGAGGAAAAAATAAAAAGAACAATGCAAGAACGTTGACTATCAACAATATGAGAGAAAAAGAGAATATGAGAGAGAAAAAAGAGGAAATGAAAACAAAATATTACATGCATTTCTCGCTTAATCCTATTGTTCGTTTATATTAAAATTCCTCCCAAAAACCACGTTCTCAAACCCCTAACACTACAAACAATAAGAAAAATTCCTAATTAAATCTCCGTATCACTTTAATCTATTACGTTTTAATTGTAACAGTCAGTCAATTCGACCCATTTGTCAATCACCAGTTATATCCAATCATCAGAGGGTAAGTTCGTTATTTGGCCTTTTATCTTCCCCAACACCCAATTAAATCAACTCATATCCCCCCTTCTCTCTCTCAATATATATTCATATGTATATCTGCCTATATAGTTGAATAAAACCTATAATCATCTCTTTCCTTTTTGAATTTGGAGTCAAGAGTTCTAATTGTATTTGTAAAAAAATAAAAACAAGCAAAGGATAATTTTTTGGGTAGTCATACACAACAAACAATACAAAAATGTTCTTGAATCAAATACCTCTAACTTGGCAATTCAAAGGCTCAGGCAATATCTGCATCATCTATGATCGAAACCTCAAAGACCCTTACCTTTTTGCCCCATCTCTTGCAAGGTCACTCAATTTTCATCCAGTTTGATTTCGCTCTTGCTTTCTTCAAATGTTATTTTATTTTTAAATTAACCATTTTTGGCCATTCTGTTTACAGGTCCATCACCAAATGGTCAGCGACAAAGTTGGTCTGAATAACCCACATTTCTGCAACTTTGAATTGATGGGAGTAAGAGTTGAGAGCTCTTCGGAGCTCGCAGTCGAATGACTCTTGATTCGATGCTTGATTTGCCAATTTCATTCTAATTTCGATTCTGAACTCTATTTCTTCGTATTTAATCATCTTAGTACACTTTTTTTAGGATAATGTCTTAACATGATATTGTTCGTCCTATTAATAGCACTATCTTGATAGAACTAATTATAATATACCAATATATATCAGTTTTTCTTATTAGTCATAAAATTTTGAGAGCAAAGTGCTACTATTTTTTCTATGATGTTTTGTAGTTTTGTCTTTCTTGGCAATGAGAGCTTATGGACAAAAAATTTCCATTCCGTTAGCCTTGTCTGGGTCGAGCTCCACAGCGTTGGTAGGCCAAATTGTGGCAGGAGTACTCTTGCTTGCACTGCCACTATTGAGTTTGTGAAAAGAAAATGCAGTGCTGTTTCTGTGTCCTGCTTGCAGATGAATTTACCAACACCTGAATTTGAGAAAACCTCTGACTGGGTAGTTGTATCATAGTCTGAGTTTCATGTGTTGTTTTAAATATTCAGAACAAACTAAACAAATAAAGAAAAGGAAATTGTTAGAAGCCTTGAATTTTGTATTGTTTTAGCACACAAAAATTGAAACCTTCATCTGGTGCTGGGAAACCTTGAGGAAAGCTAAGGTAAAATAAATAAATAGAAAAAATTAAACCTTTTTTTTGTTTTCATTTTTTTTTTACAAAAAATCATTAAATCTTTAACTCCAAATTTAAAAAGAAAATAAATGATTTCAGATTTTATTCAACTATAGATGTAGACATATAAGTGAAAATATATGAGAGAGAAGGGGGAAGATGGGTTGGTTTAATTGGCTGTTAGAGAAGATAAAGGCTAAAATAATAATTTTGCCCTTACTTTAACGATTGTGTATAAACGGTAGTTAGCCAAAAGGCTGAATTACAACTTGACCGAAACCGCAGGGATTTGACCGTTACAATTAAACGTAAAGGATTAAAGTGACATCGAATGTAAACTGTAAGATGGTTTTTGTGCTTTACTCTTAAACCTAATTATTCCTAAAACACTACAAAAAACAACCATAATCTGGATAGTCGAGCTACCATGCAAGCCAACAACCCTAACATTGTAGAAAACAACCACCATCTAAACAGTCTTCCACAACCATCCAACATCCAGACAATAGAAGAGATGTACTTCACCATTGGCAATCGCCTGGATAGCCCTCAGACAATAGAAGAGATGTACTTCACCATTAGCAATCGTCTAGATAGCCCTGAGTTACCATTCGGACCACAGAGGCAACCCAACAATCTGGATGGTTTTGACTCACCATCGAGACCACAATGACACTACACATCGAAAATATTGCACCACACTACAACTTGCATCTCCCGATGATAAACCAAGGTAGATAAAGCCCCCACAAGTAGATGTTCTCGCTTAAACATCTGCCAACTTTTGAGAACATTAGTGTAATGAAATACGAGCGCTTATCCAATAATACATCTGGCATCACTCTCCAAACTTCTTTCGTTAACAGAGGGACATCTTAAAGTATTTCCACAAATGCAACATGAAATCCTTTACTAACCATTCCACATTCTACAACAGAGTGCTATTTTATGAACAAAACTGTCCCTATCTCTCTCTCTCACTCAACTCAACATTACCGCCCTAACGGTCAATTCATTCTTTTCTAACACAAAGCTATTTCATGAGTTGGATTCTCTTTCACACTTCAATAAATTCAAAATGGATTTGGTAGGTAACTAGGACGAATAGACATTTCAAAATGGGTTCTGTATCTGGATTCAATAGGTATTGGACACACATACTCTTCGAACATTCCAAGATGGCATGTCCTTTTTTTTATCATCTTTCTTCCAAATATGATTATAAGACAAATCTAGATTTGAGTAGCCAAAGCTCCTAAAATTATAAAATCTTATAACTAATATTTGTTATGTTTTGTATATGAATTATATATTAAATTAGTTTTGTTTAGATGTTATATTCACATGCATAACTAAAAAATATTACACAATTTATATTTTTGCTGTACCCCTACCACATCCTTCCTCATTTTTTTAAAAATTATTGTATCCGTGTCTGCACCAGTATCACATATCTTATATCCACACTTCTTAGGTAGGGAGTGATGACATGGACTAAACTATTATTTCATGAATGAAACTCTCTCCCACTTTAATGAGCCAAAACAAATTGGGTTTAGTGGAGTGTGATGGCACGACTGAACCAAACAAAGAACTCTTTCATAGCGCCAGTGTGTTGTTCCAATTGCACCACTACCCTTTTTCAGATTGCACCACTACCCTTTTTCAGATTGCACCACCACTATAAAATAAGAGTTTGCAAAGGGACTACCACCACTATATGGGTGTGTTGTCCATGGTGCCTTGATAGATGGTTGACGTTTGGTGGGTTTGTGATGGCATTGGTTGGGATGGGATTTAAATGTTCAACAAACCAAGTGATGTTCCAATTGATAGTGGTGGTTTTTGGTTGTTGCAAACAAGAAGGATGAGGGCTTTATGGAGGTTTTTTTTTTTTTTTTTTTTTGGGTTTTTTTATCTAGAGCTCCACCGATCAAAGTGATGGCCTTTAATTTCGAGTTCACAGTTTCCTTTGCTGATAAGGTCGCGGTGACCTAATATTGTCATATCTCCAATGAGAATGAGCCTTAAGCATTAGGAGGTCTTACCAATGAATGGCAGTGAGTTAGCATGTCTTTAGCGGGTCTTTCTGACAAAATAAGAGGGACAAAAGTTAGTAAGAAACTTAAGGACAACATTGTGCCTAGTGAAGTTGAAAATTATTTTTCTAAAACTTTCCTAAAACTTGAAATAATGGAAGAACCCTCATTTTGTTTAGTTTTGGACGGCAACAACATGGCATACATCTAACCAGACACGTGGTGCACATCCAAAAGGA
The DNA here is from genome assembly GCA_019916065.1 of Vitellaria paradoxa. Classification (NCBI taxonomy): domain Eukaryota; kingdom Viridiplantae; phylum Streptophyta; class Magnoliopsida; order Ericales; family Sapotaceae; genus Vitellaria; species Vitellaria paradoxa. Next base: position 50,607,271 of record CM034237.1, on the reverse strand, counting down.
GACAATATAGTAGGTGGGGGAGCGGCTAACTTTTTCATCACATTAAAGAAGGGTCAGAAAATGTATGACCAAATCGTTTGCCGATTACGGCCTCCATCAGACCTGCGCCAACTATACGGCGCAGCCTAGGCCATTCATATCATCACTCATGATTACCGAGCATAACTAACACATGCAAGGGAAGCTATAAATATTGGAAACACACAAAGAGATGGGGCAAGCAGAGACTGCTTAGAAAAACATCCACTAAGAAGTCCTTCCCTTCGTCCATACTTGCCAGAAACAAGTCAACAAACCTAGTCTAATTAATACCCCATTCCCCACAAAGATCTGATTAGGGACTCGCCCAAGTAGTCCAACCATAAAACAACCAGCCGAGTAGTGAGATCGGCCACGTAGCATAGAGCCAACTGAGTTTTAGACACTCCAAGTTTCTATGAGTATTCTATTATCTCTGAATAGGTATTGTTTTATTCAGTTATTTTTGCCCATGGTTTAATGCATAGAAATGAGAAAGCCGATCGTGCAGATGTGGATGAATCCAAAAATAAGGAGAGAGAGTGTTGGGTTTGGACAATTGGTTGTTATAAGTGACATGATTGCAAATATATTGACTACCAAAGATAAAGAAGATTGTAATGGTAGTTTCATGATGCAAGTAAATTTTTATTTTTATTGTTATCATTTTATTAGACAATGATAAAAATATATATTAATAAATAAAGGTATAAAAGTCATGTTCTTGTAACTTATAGAGAGTTAAAGTGTAATTAATAGGAGTGCAGAGAATGTCAGGAAATTTGGAGGAGGTCAATGTAATTTATTATAATATCCAGACGCCACTGCACATGCGATACATGTGATTTTTTTTTTGGTCTTAATAATCAATAAAAATATTTTAGTTTTGCAAATTATGAATGTTTACTTAATTTTTTATTAATTTTTACTTTTATATATGTTCTAGATGCTGGTGCACACGCGATACGTATAATTAGTTATGTTAAGTTAGTTAAGGAAATAACATATAATTAAGGAGCATTTAAAGAAGATAAAAAAATTACAAAATAGTAGGTAGTAAAAGGACATTTAAGAATTAAAAAATAAATAGGTAAAACTACTTAATTATGAGGAAGTTATAAAGAAATTACTTTTTAATTCTATTGAAGTGTAGGTAATTATAGAAAGTTAAAGAATATTATGGGAAGAAAAAAGGGGGGGGGGGACTCCACCAAATCTATGGGTTTGCCCTATGATAGCATAGATAATTAAAGTTTGTCCTTAAATTTTTGCATTACTAAACCCTCTCCCCTAAAATATTTATTCTGACCAATAAAGTCTGCATAAATATCATCTCAACCCCACTAATCATGATTCTTGCTTGCATCCGCCTAATGCATATAAATGCAGCCAATTAAACAAGATATGCTAGAGCAAAGGGGGGTTTTACCTCTAGTTTGTCCTCTCTAGCCTTGTGATCTTTTGGCAATTTTCTGAACTCCTCAGTTAATCGGATGCACTCATGGACATTCTCAGGAGAAACAAAATCTACAGCAACTTTTGTACATGACTGCATTCAGAGAGTAGTCATCATGAAAATAGAGATCTGATGTACTCCAAATTTTCAGAAAGTCAATAAGGATAAAATTTACTTTCAGATTTCTGACTTGATGGGGACAACAGCAGGAATAAACACGGCCTCTCCGAGCTGTTGCTCAAAGTCCACGCCCTATCCTGTAAGAGTTTAGAATGATGTTATGTTGGTGAATTTCTATAAATGTACAGTGAAAAAACAATATTGCATTATTGAGTACTGAACCATATTCCTCCTTGAGTTTCCTTTTATGCTCCAAAGTCAAGTAGAAGCATTGATCGTGAATTGGATGAACAACCTAACAAAAGCAAGAAAATTTCTGAGTGTCAAATTTTCATTTGACATGGCTAATTAAATGGCTGGGCAATGGGCAAACCAAGCTAGGTTAACAATATTTTTTTATCCATCAAGCTTAGGTTTAATTCCCAAGCCCGTCTATGTAAGCTCATGTTTATTTAAAAAAAAAAAGCAAACTATATTTATATAAAAGAATTTATAAGTAGTTTTGGTATCAAAATAATTTTTTTCAAAATTTTGATATACAACTTAATTTTTTTAATATGAAAATACAAAGAAAATAATATATGAATATAAAAAAATATATAAACAAAAATGTCTTTAATATTTCGGGCCAGGCATGGGCTTTCAAACTCAATCACAATGCTGAAAAAAATAGAACGGTGTCCACCTCTAAAAACTGAAACTTTGTTTGCTAGATATTACCTGTTCAACTGGTGAACAGTAAGTGTGCCTAAATTCTCTGGAGTGCTTCCTCAGATATTCTTCCAACTTTGGCACATCTTCCCTCCTGAAGATGTCCCACAGTGCTCCACCTCTTCTTCTAATGTTGAAGATCTGCAACAAGTAGAGCTTTCCAGGTGGCGACCTACCAGATCTGTGATTTCTTCACTAGCTTCAGATAGCTGCTTGCTGCTTGTGTTGACAATCTGCCTGGACACCTGCATTCCACCAAATGCACCAGAAACATCTATCTCATTCCACATAAGTTTCATATCTGAGGCATCTAGGTACACTTTATGTTTGTTAATTCTATCACAAGGTCTAATGAGGTCTGTAGTCATCTCTCGATTGAGGCGCTCCCGTTCATCTTGAGCCTGGTGCTGCTTTTTCAACCTTCTAACTGCAGCCCACTGCTGATTATCGTAGTCTATTTCTGCAGTGTGTGTCAAAATATTCACCTGGTCCAACCAAAATTTGGAAACCCCCCCCCCCCAAAAAAAAGAAAAGAAAAGAATAACAAAAATGAATGGAGGAAAAGTATTCATATAACCGATCTCAACTAGTTTACGACTAAGGCTTTGTTGAGTTAAGTTAGTTGTACCGCATCTGACATATCACAGTGAAGCTTAGTAACAGAATCCCCTCTTCCAAGTTCTTCAGCAATCCCATATGCAATATATGTCTTTGGACCCAAGTCAGGTTTTAGGACACCTTGAGGCAGCTTCACAGCCAGATTAAGGAAACCAGCCCTAGGATCTGTGTATTCTTGGAATGGCAGTGCACTAATAAACTCATCGCAGTGCCGTGGCAATAAATCCTCAAATTTGTCTGATGGAGGCCAGTCCTTCAGCTTGAGCATCTCAGGCCATAAATTGAAATATCTTCTTCCTTCTGTGTACCCTTGGAAAAATTGGCGAGTATTTATCTCTACCTGTGTATATTACAAAGTTAGAAATAATGAAATAGAGAGAGAGAGAGAGAGAGAGAGAGAGAGAAACTCTGCAATCACAATTTAAATGGGAATGACTATGAAGGCAAACAAGAAACATGCAAGACAGCAAAAGTACATTTACAGCATTCAGATACCATGACTTTTGCCAAGAAGGAACAGTCAGAATGGAATCAGTAGCAGGGTACAACTACCGAGACATAAAATTTCAGTTTATGTTCAAGACGGCTATCAACTCAAGAATGTGAAACAAGGAATTCTGAGTATTCATCAGAATAAATAAATAATTCCAACCAGAATAAAATAGCCCAAAAATGTAAATGTTGATGTCACAAAAAGATTATAGACTTGACCTGACAACCAGCCAGGCAGTCAATTGCCTTCACTTCTGACATCTTTGAACTAATCTTTGAGTCCAAGTTTTCACAGAGTGCACGCCACATGACCATTGGCTCCCAGCTTAAACCAGTTGTCAGCTCAAGAACATCTCGAACAATCACTGGCTCACCATTTGCCCAATGCCTCTGGAACTGCAAGAGCTCTTCATGCTTTAGGACATCCCTTGAATTTGGGCAATACAGGTATTTATCACTGGAGCCTTCTCTGGAAGCTGCTCTCCTGGATTTCTTGGTACCATTGTCAGAGATCTGGTCCTGGACATTTGGTCCATCTCACCTTTCCTTAATATTTTTTCTGCTTTATCCTCCAAATTTGAAATCCAGCCTTGAGGAAGAATTCGCTTGATCTGCAGAACACAATTCCCACATCCCCCCATTTCTTTTGGAGCACAAGTTATGGTTCCATCAACATTGGCAATCCATTTGATCACTGGCTTGTTAAGATTCTTAGAAGAATTTAAATGACAAGAATTTGGTACAGGATCTCCACCATGGATGTAATCAAAGCCTCGATCCAATATTGGAAAACTACATTGTTGCCGTCCTCTAAAGCCTCTCCATTGCGAATCTCATGGCAACAACTAAGACACAGCTCATAGGAGCAATTTGGGCAGTTCCGATGAAGATCAACGATTGAAGTTGCACAGCGGTTGCTGTTCCACGACCAACAAAAAAATCGAAGAAGAAAGATGCAGATAAAACCATAAGGTCCATACAGTTATGCAAGACTAAAGAAGACCCTAAAGTCGTGTAAAAGGGAAGAACACGAGCTTACCAATACACACGCTCATCACTGTGGCAGAAGGACTCTTGTACTTTAATTGAAGACAATGTTACCCCTATATGTAGATACTACTTTTCAGCAACATAAAAAACAGCTATTTCAAAGACATTTCAAGCACATTAAAGATAATATATACCCTGAATCAAAGCTTCCATCTCTAACTCCTCTGTTTGTTCTTGACGAATTTGTTTTAGAAATGGAAAAAGAGACTTGATCAAATAACAAAGGTGCTGAACCTTCTCCCTATCAGACAGAATCCTCTTTGATGTCTGGTGAATAGAAACAATCAATCAGTTTCTCAAAAAAAATAATGATATTCAGTACACCAGACAGAAGCAAACCTTGATCATGCCATTTGAGTGCAAGCAGAAATTGCAATTGCAATTTCCACGGCAAAATGGGCATTTTTCTGCAATTTCTTCTTCTGACAAGTGTCGATACCTATTTATCCGTGAGAGAGAAAGAGAGAGAGAAGTGAAATAATTGAAAGGCAATGTCACTGCATAACTATAACATCAAACAAAACAAATAAGTAAGAAGAGAGAATAGGTAGAGAAGTTACCATTGCTTGATACATTGGATACAATATAGTTTCTCTCTACACTTGGTGCAAGGAACCACAACTCTTCTATCGTTCCTCCTGCACTGATGGCACTTTACACTTATTTTCCCATTTTCCTGCTAAGACAAGTATCCCAGAATAATTGAGTTGATTATTTCTTTAAAACAAATGAATTGAGAGAATTTCTAACTGCAGAATTCCTTGCAGTGCATCTGTCAACGGCAAGTCGGTCACTTTGATTACTGGAATTGATGAACAAGAAGAAGAGGAGTAAAAAGAGGATACCCCAGAAAGTGACGCGTTCCCAGACTTGTAATTTTTCTCTTCCACATCTTTTGAGCTTCTGTTCAACTTCACACCATTTGAATCTCTACTTTTGTAATTTGTTTCTTCTTCCATAGGATATTCATCTTCTAGATCATCTAGCCAATCACCACAAAAGTATACATTCCCAAAGTTTCCATTTTTATTTAGGGCACTGCAACGCCTTTTGGAAATTCTTTTACCATGTGAACTTCCAATTTTTCCAATAAATGAAGCTTTTGTTCCCGTTGATGATGACCTCCAACTCTTCTTTCCATCTTCATCATCATCTTCTTCCCATTCACTCACATAATCTTCCTCATTAAGAATTCTTTTCTTGTTCAGGGCACTATGATGCTTCCTTGAATTTCTTTTCCCACTGAAGTATCCATTTTCCTGGGCTAATCTTCTCTTAAACAAACCTTTTGCTCTTGTGGCTGATTTATGCATTATGTTATCTTCCCCCTCCTCATTACTAACAGCATTTTTGCATTGATTCGTGACAAATTCACGCTGAAGATGGCCTTTCTTGCTTGAGGTACTACGAGGATCCTCCAGGTCTCTTCTACCATTTGACCCTTTGCTTTTTCTCCTTTTCATAACTGAAGATGATGAACCCACACCGTACTCCCTATCCTGCTGCTTATCACCATTATGATCATCATAATCATCATTATTAGCAGCATCTTTATATTTGTCCTCCAAAATTTCACATTCAAGACTACTTTGCTTGCTTGAGATATCCCTAGGCTTCTCCAAGGTCCTTTTACTGTTTGATTCCTTGCTTTCTAGGGCTCTTCTTATCTTAATTGATGGTGATGACCCCACTATGTACCCCTCCCCTCATCCTCCTCATCTTCTTCAAATTCAGTAACGATATATTTGCGCTTGAGAATCCTCTTGTTTGAGGCATCCCAATTTTTCCCTAACATTTTTCTAGCACTTGACTGTTCGTTTTCTGAAGTTTTCTTTCCTCCCCTAACTGAAAGCTTTATTCTTACAGGAGATGATCCAGCACTGGACCAGTCATCGTCTTTACATTCACCCTTCTTTTTTGATGTATTCTGGCATTTCTCTGAGGTTCTTCTAGTATTCAAGCCATTGTTTTCTTGACTTTTACTTTCTCTCTTAACTGAGTCCTTTGTTCTATTTGGAGCTGATTGTGGACCGTACTCCTTGTCCTCATCCCCATGCTCCTTTTCTTCGTCTGTTGTTTGATCATCATAATCCATCAGTTGTTGAATTTTTCTTTTCCTTGGAAGCTGAGCAACAGTGGGGTTTTTTTGAATCATCTGCATTCCATTATCAATACAGCGGTTATACTGCCCTTGCTTCACAATCAACAATACCATTCTCCCTACAAAGAAAGATAACACAATTACATTTAGTTTGAACAATAAGTCAAAATTTGCATGCGGGTAACATCCATGGACCTAAGAAGCACAGAGACAATATTGGCGTAGACACGGAATAAGGTAATTTAAAAAAAAAATGAGAATACAGAAAAGGAGGGGATATTGCAAAAATATAACTTGTCACGCCCCACCCCAGCCCGCCCCGAACTTTCGTAGCCCGGGGATGTGAACTAAACACAAGTAATATCACAAGTAACATATATTCGGTGTCTCACAATCAAAGTCATAACATGATAAGGAGCATAATTAAACAACATAATAAATAACCCAAATATGAAAACTAGCACCTCAGCTAAATCAACTGGGCAACCAAAACTCTAATAATTACACAATGCCTCCAACAGATCCAAACTAAAACCATCAAATTTATGTAATAATCTAAATAAACATAAACCCTGGCAAACACTAGTTCATAAACTCGTCACTAAATATAGTAAATAATTGAAAAGCAGATATAAGTCCTAAATTCTCCGGTTCCTGACAAAGTGGTTCGTCATGCTTTTCATTCACGCCAACATTTTTTATGCATTATCAACTGTAAGAGACAAGCACTAGGTACCACATGCACTCAAAAAACCTATTTAATAATATAAAATAAAGGCATAACAACATCATGTGACACAAACTCATTTAAATCTCAACAAGAAATAACATAAACAATAATCAAATTAATTTATTCCAATCAAAATAAGCACACTAGTTTTAAGTACTATTGCCTGGTGGGCTTGTGGCCATAACACTCCCCCAAAATACACCATCATTCGATGTCTACCTCCTGAGCCTAAGCCATAGGAAAATATATGCCACCCTTGGGTATCTATCTCGTTTCGTAGGTTACTAGTTTATTGGACCCAAAAACCAACTTTACGTGCGTTTCAAGAGTTTCAACCCTTGAATATATATATCCGATATTTTCAATACCTCCCAACCCAAACAACTCAACTTGTATTATTATCAAGCTCCACACAACCACCATAACTCAAGTTTCAGTGTAACTATCAAATAGGGAAAAAAAAGTAGAATTTCCTTTTATTATTTATTTACATTCACCACTTTATGTAACATCTTATGAAAAGTTCCTCTCAATACACTTTATGTCATTCACTAGACATTCTCATAATTTAAAACCACAAGATACTCAACAAAATAAATAAATTTAACGAACTATCAATTTATCATATTGATAAATTATACCCTAAGTTAATTATACAATAATATTTAATAATTATTAAATCCTCTTAATCTCCTATATTTTATTTTAATTTAACAATCAGTATGATTATAAAATACATATGGTGCCGGTATTATTACACACACACACATATATTAAGGTCATTGTATTGTTCCTATTACTTAACATCAACTTAATCAATATAAAACTAGTGACCCTTCTTGCTTGTGTTGGTAAATTAAGTCCTTGGTATGATACCAATGCACAACTACAACTCTTGGCAGGTTCCAAATGACAAATACTTTTACAATTTATAGGAGGAATGAATTTTTCATTAACACGCAGCAAAATAATAGTAATAACATTGATATATCAGTCTTCAAGACGATTTTAATAGAGCTAAATTTTTAATTAATTTCAAACTTCAGCACACAAACACACTGTATGCTTATACATTCCCTGCTTCAACACAAACACATAGCAGATTATATACAAAGAAATTTACACGCACAGCCAACTGCAATCCATCCACAACCAGAAAAAATAATTATAATATACATAAAAACTTTCTTATCAGTGCGTTGCATGCACAGTCGGCAATATATGCATGTAAAAAAAAGAGACAAATCTCAAGCATTAAACCCATTGTTTTAAATTCTCTCCCCTTACCTGATAATGCAATATATATATATATATATATTTGAACGTGTATTTGTACCAGTGGGTATCCGGGCAATGTTTGAAGTCTCCGTTGATGCCGGCAAACAGGAAGTGTTCCTTGGGTGCCTCCTCTTCTCGCAGAGGCACAAAATAGGTTTAGGTTTTCTTTTCTTTTTTTTTTTTTTTCCCTTTTTTTTTTTTTTGGTTATATCCTACAGCAAGTTACCTATATATATATATATATATAATACCTTTAGGGTTTTATTATTTAAGTAAAATACCTACAGATTATCCAATTTTTCTTCAAATTCTAGATTCACCACAAGGTTTCCAACTCATTCATTTAAAATACCAACTAAAATAAAAATAAAAGATCAAGTCCTGAATTATTAAATTTAAATGACTAGGTAATATCACTGAACAAAATAATAATATATGTTTCTTTTATAATTACAAACCCGACACCTATTTTGGAATGTCCATGGCCATGGCCGTAGTACTTTCATTCGATAAACACTAATAAAAAAAAAAAAAAAGAACTACAATAGATCACAGTATTGGATTGCAGGCAACATGAATCAAAATCTATTTAGACGTATTTGTGTATCGTGCATTCACCCATGCTCATCGTTAAAGCTTTTCATAATGTAAATTGTATATGCGTGCATATGACCTGGAGATAACACTTGGAAGAAAAACAAACCTCAATTGACTGAAGTCAACTCAACAAGACCAACAAATTCAACACTTTTTCAATCCAAATAAACAATAAATCGAAGAATAAATTAGGGTTTCCACCTATGAAAAATAATACATAAGCACAAAACTAATGGTATAAATGAGACACATAAACTAATAATTACCATGCTATGATAAGCAGGTAAAAGAAAAAAAATAAGTTAAAAGAAACTAGTGATAATTGAATGGAAACAACTTGCTTTTTTGTTAAATCCTAATTAATGCAAGTGCTTTGCACAAAAGTATGCATTATTATTGCCAAAGATTATTGATATAATAAACACCTAAGAATATGAAATTGTCAAATTGATCATTTGTTGTCAACAGTTTGACCAAAATTGCATATATATATGTATATATACACATTTTTTGTCTTTAAAGACAAAAACAAAACAAACAGAGATCCACAAAGAAAAAAAAAATACATGAATTATTCTTCAAATCAAAAAAAGAAAAGGAATGACTGTGATAATTATATTGAACTAGTGGGTGATATACTTACTGTGCCAGGTGAGACATTTCATTTTGATTATTTCCATTTTTACTTCATTTTATTTCAATAGTTCCTCTGAACCAAAGCATAGAGGTGCTGGAAGTAGAATTATTTTGACAAAAATTCATGGTGGTTGGCTATGATATTTCAACCAGAAAGATGTATATTTCTATAACAAAGTTAGCTACCCTGCAGCCTCTGTGTTCCCTTTTCAAATCCTCATATTCAGTGTTGTTTTTCTGCTCTTAAGCCTTTCCAAGTTAATCACCAGAAACCAATCTTCAATCCTATTCACCAAGTAAATCTAGTTGTCTCAGACAAAGTCTCTAGCCCCACTTAAAGTTTTCCAAAACTAATTAGACGGCTCCTTAAATCACTGTAAACTGAAGTATTGAATGGGCAGAGTGGGCCAGCTACAGTTCATCTGCAAAAAGTGTTGTGATAGAATTCCATGTGATATGCCTTCTAAACTATACTTAGGGAGTGTTTGATTAGTCAAAACCAACCAAAACTAAACAACTTTTACCAACTTTTTGTACTTTTTTTCAATCAAATTTTAGCACACATTACTTTTACATCAAATCTTTGTACTTTTACTTTACTTTTTGACTAAACTTTTACCAACAAAACACCCCCTTAGAGAGAGAGGAAAAAAAAAGGAGGAGGAATCATGAGTTAGGTGAACTGGTACGATCTTGATTTGCTCCTCAGTAACCACTAGTTTGAATTTACTCACTAGAAGGCTTACCCAATTGTTAATACCCCAAGAATTAATCGAAGTAAGTGCAAAATAGACCAGGCGCCTGAGTTACCAAGAAAAAAAAAAGTAGGAGTAATGTTATCAGAACACCCAATATGTTTACAGGGCGGAAGTTAACCAAGCTCCAGGAACCCCTCAAATTCAAATTGCTACACACATTGAAAATGTTAAACTCAGCCCTTGCCTACTTTATATATAACCTACCCTTTACTAACTGGACTGATGCAGATATGCAACAGAAACATCACCACGCCCTCACGACCAACAGGCCAAGTTGCATAAGACCCAAAGCCATCCATCGTCATTACTCATCCCAGTTCTTCAAAACATTCAAACTTCCATTTAAACAGTACTAAGATCGAAATGAACATAGATTAAAATAAATCAGGAAAAGCTTTCCTTCGCAAGCTTTCTTTTTTTTTTTTTTTTTTACGAGAACATTTAAGTAGAAATTCCCTAAATCCGATGTCTGCATCGATGTTAAGCTACTAGTTTAATTAGTTGATAATAGACAATGAAGGTGGCAAAAGAAAAGTAGAAAGTACATTTGCATCGAAAAAAAATTAAAAAAAAAAATTTCTTGACTGCAACATCAAGATACAAATTAATTCAAAAGTATTAAACAAACGAAAACCACAAAAGAAATTAAATTGCGCATTGATCCAAGAATGCAAGCCGAAAGCCCTAACTAGCCGAAATCCCAAACTAGAATCAAAAGAAAGGGTGTACCCGCTGCGGGGCGGCGAGGGTGAGTGGTGGAAAAGGCTAGCGGCGGCCAGTCGGACGGTGGCCTCGAGGGCGCAGGGGAGAGCCGATACAGGGAGGGGGAGAGAGAGGATGCATATATTCGACTTCCAAAGGATTCCTATATTCATGTATTTATATATATCGGTAATTATACCGTGCGTTACATAAATTTGGTATGTCAGATACTGAAATTCAACGTATTATCATATTTTACTTAAATTGAACGTATTGCCATATTATAATACATGTAGTATTTTTATTTATTTTAATTTTTAATTAGGCTTGATAAAATAATAAAGGTGGTTAATCCTTTTAAAAAATACTTATAATTGATAAATATTTATTTTTATTAATTATAATTATTTCACCTAATTAAGAAAATTTTTAATCGTGTTGATATTTTAAATAAATTTTAGTTATATGTTAATAATTTTAAATATTTACAAAAATACTTAACAGACTTGATATAATAATAAGGGTGGTTAATCCTTTTAAATAATACTTATAATTGATAAATCTTTATTTTTATTAATTATAATTATTTCACCTTATTAAGAAATTTTTTTTTATTGTGTTGATAATTTAAATAAATTTTAGTTATATACTGATGATTTTTAATATTTACAAAAATACTACCAGTTGGGTATTATTAAAAGCATATTCTTAGAAAATATCTTTTCAAAAAATACTTTTTTAAAAAATATTTTTTAAAAGTTTCATTTTAAAAAATACTTTTCAACATAATTATAATTTTTACTAAATTGTTATAAATTAAATATTAAATTTATTTTGTTGCATTTAATGAGAGTAAATAATTTAAATATGTTGCTTTCACTCACATAAATTTCACTAAAATAGTATAGTATTAATATATTTATATAATAAATATTTACATGTAAAATAAAAAAAATTAAACTAAAAATACCAAAAATCTTTGAAAATAATTATATATAATATATTCTTTCACTTATATTTAATATAGAATACATACTTTCTAAAAGAACAATTTCAAAAAAAGTCCATTAAAAATTATAAATAACAAAATTAGAATTTAATTCACTAAATTTATAAATTAAAAAATAGTCAAAAATGAGATACAACCAATTTTATTTAAAAAATTAAAAATTACATGTTAAATAATATATAAAAATTTACTTGAAAAAAAGTTCATACAAGAGAAATATTATGATTTTTTTAAGAAAAAATTCAAATAAATAATCAACAATTAATTGAAACCTACATTATTTTAATTATATATTTTGAAGTTAACTTTAAAACTAAAAATTATAGGGTTTTACCCTAAGCTAGGGGGTGCTATTCCAAAAATTCTCAAAGGTCACAGGAAAATTTGTAAAAAAAAGAGAAAGAAAAAGAAGAAAACTCAGCAATTTGTAAAAAAAAAAAAATAAATAAATAATTTTAACCCAACAAATTTTCCTCTTAGGGCCAAAATTAGTTTAATCCAATTAACTACTCTAGGACAGTTGCCCAGAACTCTTGATTTCCCTAAATGAGGTCAGGAGTTCGACTCCAAGGCCCAACAAGCCTTGGAGGTACTCACACAAGGTGTGAATCTTGGACTTAATCGGTTCGTGTGGTTTGTGAAGTATTATGCGAGCCTCCGGTTTAAACATTAACTACGCGGTTTGTTGAGAGTTACAATAAATCAGTGGGGTTCTTGGTTACAAAAAAAAAAAAAATTAATTTAGTCCAGCCATTTTTCTTTTAACAATTTTAATCAAACAATTTCAACAATTAACTCATCAATTTCAAAAATCCAAAAATTTAAAGTAAAAAAATCCTATGCATTTTTATGTGCACAGCAAATCACATGTGCATACAATGTATAATATATATATTGGCATATAACTTCCTCTTTGTGTGAAAATTATAACTAGGTTGAAAGTATTACTTTTAAAAAATAAATTGTGAAATAATGTTTTTAAAAAGAATTATTTGAAAGAATTTTTTTTAAAAGCACTATTTCAACTAATACTTTCTCATATTAAAAAAATTCATTAAAAAATACTATTTGAAAGAGTGTTTTGTCAATTAATAATATTTTTTCAAATACTAAAAAATCATCTATATTTAGTCAAAATTTGAATATAACATCAGCACAACAAAAAAAAAAAAAAATTTCTCTTATTAAGAGATCATCATCATTTATTTTATGTTTATTATTTTTATCTTATTTCATCTTTATTTAATTATATAATTATAATTGATGTAAAATAATATAGATTAAAAAGTAATTAATTAAGCATTAATGATTGATTATATAATTCATTAAAAAAAAATCCATTCCAATTTAAAAACTGCGTTTGGAGCTCCAGATGCATTTCGAGCAAACAAGGCGATTCGAAGCGCACGCGGCCACGGATACAACCTTCGCAGGAGACCCACCAGTGGAGAGACCCAATCACAGATCCGTCCTTGTCGAACATCCACTCTTAGGTACGTGTTTCAATTTCTTTTTGTTTGGATTCATCTCCGAAACTCTCATTGTGGGCTGGATATGGATTTTGGGGGTGAGATTAGCTGATCATCCACCCACCCTCGCTCATCCCTGAAACATAACACTCTGTAAAATTGAGAATTTTTCAAATCCCAGAACCGTTCAAACGGATGTCGATGTATCCATTCCAACGGGTTTGAACAACGGTTTTTTGTTTTTGGTATGCCAATTTTGCGTTTGAACAGTTCCATGGTGTTAATCAGACTCAAGGGTATTCATTTTCAGACGAGGTGAAACTTGGTCTGGAGTTTTGCAGAGGCAGAGAAGATGACGTAGGTAGGTGTGGGAATATGGGGAATGGGGTTTCCCCCAAGTTTTATCAACAATCCGTTCAAACCACTTACCAAAAAAAAAAAAAACTTACCAAAAAAAAAACAATCCGTTCAAATCGATGGCGGTTGTGTTTGTAATGATAAAAAGTGAGATAAATTATAGATTCGTAATTCGTAAAATGGGATAAAAAATATTAATTTTTAAAAATTTTTTAATTTTTTTTTTATTTTTTAATACATCAAACGATACCCAATGATTTGAGCAGGAGCGATAGGGGTGTTCCAAAAGTTGGGATTTTTTTGGAGCTCTATGCGGGCCTAACTAATATTTATAAAGAATTCAATCTAAACCAAAATTACGAGGTAAATTAGATAATGATTGATTAATAAAATTAAATAGTTAAAATTAATGTCGTGAAAAAAAATGCGTACTATTCACTAAGGGCGCACATAAGACGATTGCCACGATGGATATTGGATTCAAATTAACAAACTTAATCAATATTGACCAGTTTGGTTTGTAATAATTTGTTGAAAATCTTCAAAAATTTTTATAAATCTCTGTTAATTTTATATCACATCAACTTTTTTCTCTCACTGCACGCATTACGAACTCTCTCCAAACCACAATTTATCTCATTTTTTCTTACTCCAAACAACCCCATTATGATATTAAATGAGAACATCAGTGGATATTTCTTACCATGAATCAAACACATAATTTAAAATTTTAAAATTAATTATTGAAAATCATATTAAAATAGCATCTAATCCCGTTTGGAGTGCTGAAAATGTAGGCAAATGTCTGTAAATTTTTAAAATTCTTTGATACATTTTGTTTTTTTTTTTATATTTCGTAAAATTTTTATATATTTATATATCCTAACAAATTTTTACGAATTTCAATAAATTTTTTACAAAATTCAATAACATTTTCATAAATTTCAATAATAACTTTCAATAAATTTTGACGTAAAACTATTTAAATGAATCTAAACAAATCATTCAAACATATTTTTCTCCGAAAGGTTAACATGCAAAAATAAAATATAATACTACTTATCTTTAAAAAATACGTGTGACCTAACAACTGTACGTTGAATCTCAAAAAATTACTCAAACCACGTTTCTAATCGTTTTCGGACAGTGTGAACGCTATCTCTGTGTCTCAATTTTAAGGCGGCATTTGTTTGCCGGATAAAAATATGGAATTGGATGCCTTAATCTGTGGGTCTCACAAATGTTATTTTTGTTGTTTTATTTGACCGTGGGATTGTTGAGTGGGATGGGATTAGCTGTCCGGCGAATGACCGGATAAGTTATCCAAAGGTGATGGTGTTATTAATATCTTATCTTTAGATTTATTTTTCGTTAAAATTTAAAAATTTAAAATTATTTTTTATCATATTACATATTAAATTATATTTTTTATCTTACTTTATATTCTATTAATCAAACATTAAAAAAATAATTTCATATAAAAAATTAATCTTATTTTTTATCCAATTCCATATGTTATCTTATGATATTATTTATCTTTTTAACATTCAATCTCATCAAACAAACGCACCCTAAAAGTGCAAAACAAAAAGCTTATCGATGTGACTACCGTTCTATGCCAGCCACATGTCCCCGTGAAAGGTCAAATCGTACTTCACGTGCTTTTGGAGAAGAGATTTTTCGCACGTGGATATTATGATTTTCTTGTAACTCACCTTATTTGGAGTTAATATAAAAATTTATAAATACGACTTACGAAATTATAAAATTTAAATTCTCTACTCATTATATGAAACATGAGACATTAACTTTTATAATTTTATATACTTTTATATAACTCTAAACACACTCATTATCTAAAAGACAAATCCCTTTTTGTCCCCTTAATTTAACATATATTAAATTTGAACCTCTTAATTTTAGAAATACTTCAAAATTATCTAATTTTCATCATTTTTGCCCTTTCCTTAGGAACTTTACAAATTACACTTTTAAGATTGTCATTTTTCTCTCAATTTTGCCCCTTCTCTATAAACCTTATAAATCATTTTGAGAATTCTCGGTTGTTGTTTTATTTTTTATTTTTATTTGATGCAATCTAAAGTACATAATTTTTACATAGAAGTAATTTTTTTCCTTTTAATTTTTTCTTCTTTCTTTGAAAAAAAAATTAAAGATAATGAACAAAATTCAAAATAAATATAGACACAATATTCACCCAATATAATTTTACAAATTTATATTAAAAATAATATTAATAAAATCTCAAAAAAATGTGTTCGATAATTAATTAATTTTATTTTTTTTAATAATTGGTTGTTAGATTTTAAATATTGGTATCGACGAAATAATGCTAACATTACACATGAGATACTAATTAACTTTAATAGAACTTGTTATGAGTATTATTGTTCAGTGTTGATTTTAGAGGATGTATATAAAATTAAATAAAAATGTTTACTTTTAACATAAATTGGACACTAATAATTTGATATTATAATGTCTTAGTTTATTATTGATAAAAAATACAATAATGTATTGGTAATCGTTTTTATTTGGCTACAAGAAGTAATTAGCTTTACATTATTCATAACACCTGTTTTCTTGAATTGAAATTTTAGAATATGATTAATTGATGGAATGAAATAAAATGAATTAACATGAATATATTAATTTCTAGAGCACCGCTAATTATACTTTATTTTTTATTTTTTACATTTTATTTTGTCATAATAAAAAAGGAATTTTAATTATAAAAATAAAATTCATTCATTATTTTTATTAATGTTATTATATTTAGTCGGAGGATGCCTTTTTGGTTTCGGATGAAATACTCTACAACGAGACTTTTAATAGGAAAAAAAATTTTGAAATTTTAACAAAAACAATTCTACATAACTGAAACACAATTACCTACAAAACCTTGCAAATATAGGAACATTGAATTTGATTCTCTATTAGATTACTTTGTATTAGAATATTTTATATTATTTTTACTAGTTTAATTTAATAAATATATAATTGATTGATTTTTATATTTATACTTGTTATACTTAATTTAGTAAGTAGATAATTGATTGATTTGTGTATATATACTTACTATATTTATTTCTATATATAATTGTTATATTTTAATAAGTAGATAATTGATTGATTTGTGTGAGTGTGTGTATATGTGAAATACCCCTAGTAATTCATCTATATAATAGTATGGATACACTAGAATTGAGCACACAATAGATGTGATTTTTGTAAATTTTTATTTTAAATAAAAATTAATAAATTAATAAAAAGTGCCTCAAATAGTAAATAATAAACTAGTTAAGGATATTTAAGCAGATATTAACTAATTAAGAGATATTTAAAAAATAAAAAAAATATGAAAGTAATAGGTAGTTAAAAGGTATTTAAAGAAAAAAAAAATTAAAGAGATGAAATTACTTATTTATATGGTAGTTGTAAAAATTTCCTTTTCCATACATTGAAGTTATAGTTGATTATAGGAAGTTTAAGGGTATTATAAGAAAAAGAATAAAAAAAGCCTCAAAAATAAATAAATAAAAATAGCTTCATGAATTTTTAAATTTTATCACTACTCCTGTTTAGTTTTTAATAATAATTTTAATTATTTTGTAATGAGAATTTATGTAAGTAATAGTCAATTATCATTATTTACCATATGGATGTACATTTTTTTTTTAATATTCTATAAGTGGGTGATTTGATGTATAAAGTACAGTATACATGCTGAATATTAAATCTTGATTCTTATAGAATATAAATCTGTTATTTACAGTTTTAGATGGAATTAGACACACAATCAGTAGTACTGTAGCACAGGTTTTTGACTATGAGAAATAGTATAGTTCCAACTCTCAATACACTTTGTAATAATTGAACTTGACCATCAAGTGATAATTGTTTTGTACTATTATGAAAAACAATTAATATTTCAATATTATCATGAATACTTATACTCTTAATCTCAATATTATTGTTAAACACATATAAATAGTGTTTATCATTGCAACTCACAAAAGTGTAAGATCCATTGTAAGTCAATAAACTCAATAAGTTGAGCAATGACATTATTTGTACAGTAAATATTAATCATTGATGGAATTCACGTCCCAATGTAGGGATTGATATTACCTTATTGAGTAAGTTTATAAGTTTTACATATATCAAACCATGTATATAGATTTTGAATCCGATACAACAAGTAAGTTAATTTTTTGCTAATTTAATTCAGTTGATGGATATCTATTATATTAACGTGGATAAATATATAAGCATAAATAATATAGAACTCAAAATTTAATTTCGTGCATGGCAAAGGTGTAATTATAATTATTTAATGTTATGAATTATAATTTATATAAATAAGAATTAATCCAGATTAGATTATAAATTTTTATTAGTAAAAGAAACTCAGCTCATATTTATCTTGTGGCCCCTACTAAAATCCCTGTAAATATGCACTATTGTGGGTCCTGTGTATGTTCTTAGATAAGAGTTTTGAATAAAAAAAAACTCAACTAGCAGTCAATATTTCTCTGGAGTAAGACGATGAATACGAGGTACGTATTTGTAAGAGTCAATACTCCACTGAATATGAGGAATATCATAAAAGATCAGAGGTGGGTGGTACATACTCTCTGGAATAAGACGTATTTGAGTAATACAAAAGACGTATTTGAGTAATACAACAGATGATTAGAGATTGTAATTAGAGATTGTAATTTTTTTTTTTAAGATATAAGGTGAATGATTTGTATTGTTAGTGTCAAATTTTTTTAAATTATCTCATGCATAAATATTTTTAAAATTGGAATTTATAAATTATGGGTTGATTGGTTTTATTCGAGAAAAAATATATTAATTTTGAATCTGACAATTAGAGAGCAAGTCATCTTTGTAAGGTGACTCTCGAACTAAAGAATGAGAATTTTGTGTGAGAAAACCCTAACAACTAAAGAATAATTTCTCACAGGGAATATAAACTTCTTGTTATCTAATATTGCACTATTCTCTAACGGTACGTACTTGATATAAATTTGAAGATTTTATGATTTATGACGCTGCATCATAGCCAATCATTTCGTAATGAAATTATTATAAAATTATTTTCACAATTGCTATTGGATAAAGCGTGAAATGATATATGACGAATATAAAATTAAAATTGAAGTAGTGTGCTTAATTCTACTAAAATAACAGTACCAATAAAAAGTATGAAAAAATATTATTTTAAAAGTATGGGGCTCTACGTAACTTTAAAATTATTGCAGAAGCTCCTGTAATTTTCAAATGGTTAGAGGAGGTTATTGCAATTGTTATAATCATTTAAAGGGCCAATACCTTTTTATGCAAAATGGCACAAACCGCTCACAACATTTGAAAATAAGGAAAATTTCTATAAATTTAAAAATGGATCCCTACAAATTATCCAGTGTTCCAGAAAGTTCAATGTAATTTATCCTTCACATTATTGTAGAAGGATTTAGTGCCATGGGCCAAAGCCCAACTTGGGCCTGACCTCCTATGCCAGAGACTAAAAAGTAACGACACCCGGATCAAGAAAAATTATTGGTTAACAAATTTCTTTGTAAATGAACAAACTGTAAAATTCTCATGTGGAATTTCAAGCAAATTCATGCCCTACTGGTGTTGCTTTCCACTTTTGTACCATGCATACAAAATCCAGAATCACTGTCGGGAATTCAAAAATAGAGGCTGCATTAGTTTCTCTCTCTCTCTCTCTCTCTCTCTCTCTCTCTATATATATATATATATATATGCACATAACAAATTAAGCAATTTATCCTACTTTACAGCATGACCTTCAGCTTGGAAATGTACAGAGAGGAGCGAGTCTCATGCCTGGATTCAAGGCTGATCAATTTCCCGAACAACATCGGGCAGAGACGGTGAGGAGTTGCCGCTAACTTTGCTGGGCAAAGGCGTGTTTCGGCGTGACTGGCGCTTCGTGGGAACAAGTTCACTCTCCCGTTCCCATCTCTCATTAAGTTCATCGTCTTCATCATCGTCATCATCCCCACCTTTAAAATCTGGATGGATATAAGCATTTTGAAGGTAGCCTTTCAGATTGAGGTTTGGTTCCCGAGCACGTTCCAGCGTATCCTTCATCATCGCTTCCTAGAATCCACCAAATACGAGGGAATACAAT
Organism: Vitellaria paradoxa; assembly: GCA_019916065.1. Taxonomy (NCBI): domain Eukaryota; kingdom Viridiplantae; phylum Streptophyta; class Magnoliopsida; order Ericales; family Sapotaceae; genus Vitellaria; species Vitellaria paradoxa. Next base: position 50,586,979 of record CM034237.1, on the reverse strand, counting down.
AAGAACTAATTTACAGACCAAAACCATAAGTAATATGAGTAGCTTAAGGTGATTTAGAATGCCATTTGCATGGTCATACAAGTTATAAAACACCAATCAGCAGTATCGGGATCTAACTTAGATGGATACCACCCTCCCCATACCCCATATTTGAGTCGACAGAACATGGCCATAAGAATATGAGCTAACTATATAGGTGTTAGAAGATAAAAGCTGCCATTCCTTTTATCATCTTCAAAATTTTATGACCCAGCACCACAAGGTTTTGTGTGTGTGTTTTGGTGGGGTGGGGGGGGGGGGTTGGAGGGCAAATCACTTTTGCGAAATTGTGAATTCCAACAGACCTGCAATGGGTATCTGATAAATGCAGGTTCGTAACGGCCTTTGCAGTAAATATAGAACCATATGGTCAGCACTGGAAGAGCAATAAGGAACGGCGTTGTCAGAGCAGCAGATTTTGTACTCAACAATCCCATTAGAAGCAGCTGCGAGATAACCAAGGCAGCTATTACACGTCCATGAACATCAGGCCAAAATGCTGCAGCACTTTCGTACTCTTGGTTGTAGACATTTATGATCTGTATTACAATAAAGAAGAACTTGTTACAAAGAATCAAAGAAGTCAATGCATTAACAGACTACAAATCAATCCAGCAAACGTCAATACACTGAAAAGTGAGAAATCATGAATTGAATGCAGTTCAACTCTTCAAAATAAGGTTCTTAAAAGGGTAGCACATGGTTAGATACATCAATGCCAGATGAAGGTACAAGTAAATTTGGAAGGTACACATTTGTTTTGGTTTATGTGTGTTTTCAGCTGGATTTGGAGACTCCCAAAAGTTTCAATTATAAAGGAAAGTGTAGCATAGCATCTAGACTCAAGCACACCTGAACTGGAAACTAGGCGAAATATTTGGACTGATGCCGATAAATTTGGCACGTAAGTAGTGTTTTGGCTAGTAGGCATTTTCAGGTGGATTTGTAGATTTACCAAAAGTAACAACTAAAGGAATGTCAACTATCTAGAATCACACACCTGGGAAAGAAGCAAAATATCTAGACAATGTCACATTTGACTGCCAAATTATGATCCACATCCACACTAGCACAGTACGAAAATCTTTTAAAGGGAGAGATTACAAACAGTCGCGACTATGACCATGATCCCAAAGTCACGACAGCGCAACTGCACTTACCACGACCCTCTTCAAAAACTTCCAGATGCCCAAAGGAATATGTCAGAAGCTAATATTGTCTTATGATTCACTTAACTGATTAGTTTCATTTATGGCAGGGTTTCTATCACAAGCCTACACAAGGATATGCATATGATGTTCGTGCATCCTGATTCTCAATTCCATATATCAAAGAACAAACAGATTTGACTGACTATTTTTACCTGGTGGCGGAATACAACATATGCCAGGCCAAAGAAAACTAATATGAAAGGAAGTAGAAGTGGTGTCACCACAGCATAAACAAGGCCTAGCAGAAAATAGAGTTGTATTTGAGGTTCGCCAGTGTTGAAACCCAGACTTCCTGGGTCCATTGCTTCCTCTCTATCCTTTTCAGTTTTCACCAAGAAAAAATTCTTCAAGTGGTAGATTATCAGTGGTTTCAATCTTAGAATCTCCCCAGCAATCCCAGCCCATCCATCGACCATTATATAGGTTATGAAGAAAGTTGCTTTCATAGAAATTGCTACACCAATGGTTTTAGGGATTCTGCACCCAAAAAAAAAAAAAAAAAATCACTCATCATTGAAGAGCAGAATATCTCAAACTAAAAGGCAGCACCCGAAAGGATGGGTTACTGAATGAAGCTACTGTACAGCCAGAAAGTAGAAAAGGCAAAAAAAAGTTGTATTGGACAGGTAATAACAGAATTAGCTGAGAATAGAATCAATAACAGGGTAGAACAATGTCTTTCATAGATCTGAAGGAGAATAACAAGACCACAAGATTAACTAGAAACTAAACGATTTAAAAGCAAAAGTAATCAACATGCCAAGGAGCCATTCAGCAGATATCAGCAGAAATCAATTTTTTTTTTTTGGTAAGTAATCAGCAGAAATCATTGTCTTCATAAACAGCCAATGAAGTACCCACGCTGAATAGAGGTCCACAGAGCAAGATTTCAAATGCAGTAAGTTGGGTTGGGGTGTTACAAACAGCGTCAATGATCATAGCAACAGTCAACAGGTCAACCTAAACACAACATGGATTCTTATGGTAGAATTTCTGTTACAGATCACTCGTCAATAACCTTCAATCAAAATTTCCAATCAGGCACAAGCACATCACTCTATCACAAAGAGATCAGTATTCATTATTGACAAAGGACATAAAAAATTCCTAAACAGCTTGAAACTAAATAGCAAAAATTTGTCACTGGTTGTCCATCGACAATGATCATGGCAGCAGTGAGGTACAGGCAGCAGTGAGGTACAGGGAGAGTCACAAATTATAACTTTCGTCAAACGGCTAATAATTGTTCTTAGGACTTTCTTATGTCATCTAATGGATACAACTCAACATCTGAATCACACAAGCATAAACATAGACATGCACCCACTCTGCACTGCCAAAGCAAGAGGGAACGTGGGTCATGCATGGTTGTGCATTGAGCTTCAATTTATTCCGTGTAACACTAGTCGGACCAATATGTAAATTAACATACATGCTAGTATACACAACAAACGTTCAAACCAATATTATGCTATCCAACTTTAATATTATGTCATCAATATACATCCACACACGCACATAAACTTAGATCCACTTACTCGCTTGCTGACTGTTTAAGAAATGAATCTAGTTGCTCAAATGCAGCTCCTGTGATTATGCTCCCAAGGAATACATTCACAAAGTTGAAGATGTAATATTTAGATGCTGATCTCCTCTCCAGAGATGATATGCTTATAAAGCCTTCAAATTTAGACATTATCATCAGTATTGTTGGTAGAAAGATGAGGAAAAGCTTTAAAGCAATCCCCGGCAAAAAACCTTGGATGAATGACTTGATGAATTTTCTGCATAAGACAAATCATGGTACTATTAGTAAGATGCTGTTGTAATCAATACGAAGACAAAAAAGTACATGGATGAACCATAGACACTCTATTTATGAACTATATGGATAGATCAGCAGCTGCCAGCAAACTATTACAAAATAACAAAACTTTTATGATTCAATATAAGAATAAAGAAAAATAAATGGAAACATGAATTGGGGCCAAAAAAATTTCATATGAGCTGATACACCAAAGTTTATACTTGGTTGTATTTTTTATTTTCTCCCCATTAGCATATTGCGTATAATTATAACTAATCTTTCCATCATGCATTAGAAAATAATAATGTTTGAAAGCAGCGATCAAAATTCAACAGTATATTCCACGACTAGGAGAAATACAAAATCAGGTACTGAAATAAGAATTCTGAATTCAGTGCTCTCCTATTTCACCTTTTTGACTGACTATCTGCAAACAAAAAGTGTCTTATTTATCATCCGTGTCATTTATATTGCTTCACTTTCTCATTGCTTCAATTTCTCAAAAACCTCTGTTCATCACAGTTGATTCTCTGTGGAAGCAACCAACATTACTGGGAATAAAGGCGGTCCTCAGAAGAAAAGTTTATCTATCTAGAACTAAACCAGTTCAACAATAACAAATATGAACACCTTATATTGTTTGACGATTGCTATATTATAGGTAAAGGAATAAGGCAAGTGATGCTATAATGAAAGGTGACCAATAATTATATAGTGAATAGAATAGATTAAGTCTTACATTTAATGTTAAAAATTCAATTACAAATAATAGCTTCATCATTTTTATTCATCCCACTTTCTTCGTGCTAAATGTTGATGAAGTCAAGTCCCTTGCTTTAGAGGCCTAAAGGATAGATATTAGATGAACTTTATCTTTGAATAAATGGTTTTAGTAAGGCAATAGAATACAACTAAAATTAAGTTTGCATTGTATTTATGGATTTGCAAGCCCTAGTTATCCAAACGGAACTTAAATGTGTGAAATCTCTTAAAAAATAACAAGACATGAGCGAAAAGTTCACAATAAATCATGAATTTTTACAACTGCCTAAAAATGTCAAATGCAAAACATAAACAACATTTAATCAACAACCTGGGTTAAAGTTACCTAAATACAACTTCGTGAATGAACATTAACAGAATGTTTTTGTATATGAATGAATGAAAACTTACATTTCAATAATAGCCTTTAGGAACGGTAACCTTTTCTCGATACCCTCAATGCTTGCAAGGGATTGTACAAATCCAATTGGGATCATGAAGAAGAACGTGAGGAAAAAGAAGGCAACAGCAATTATTAACCTCCTAATTGTCAGTGAAACATAAGGGATTGCAAGGTTTGACCAAAATACATCACGTGGCTCTGGGGCCCACTCGGTTAACCATATAGTTGGATCTCTAGATTGTTGGGTCTGTGCACAAACGGCAGCACCCCACCGAGTTTTGAAGGAGACAAATGCTGCTGGCATGATAGAGTTTTTCGGATTGCTTGTAAGCCTTTCTCGCTCTGCAGCTATCTGAATATAACATATCCAAGAAACATCATTAAGATGGGAGGTCCAGCAATGAACCAATTGTGGACGAAAAAGGAAATTTAAAAAAAAAAAATATAGAAACATCAAAAACAGATATTTAACATGAGCTTTGACTTGCAAGGCAACTACATATGCAATCATCTGTGGTTTCCTCACATGGATGATCTGTGGTTTCCTCACGTGGATGATCAGGAGACACATTTGAGTTGCAATATAAGCCATATTTATATGGACTTCTATATTGGCAATTACATTGCCCATTGGTATATGTTCTTCAGGACAGTGTGGTCTGTTGCTGTTCATTTCTGTAATTTCTATTCTCTTACTGTTCTTGAGGATGCTTCTTCTCCCTTTTTTTTAGGCCTCCAGGACTCAATAAAGTTATTTCTACCGAGATAACATATATAAAGAACACACTGGTTAATCCATTAAAGCCAGATTCAAAAATTTGAAGCAGCTAAGAGAAGTGTGTAACTACTACATACGTACAAATAGGTCTATATAAAAAAAATAGCATGCCAGTATTCATAAATTATACAATTTCTAGAAAAATAATGGTAATTAAATAGAAGGTATATGTTAATTTATATTGGAAAAATGTACGAAATATCATCAGGGACCCCTTTAGAGTGTCATGAAAGGATTAAAACCAAACAAATGCTTAGATAAAAAAATTTAAGTAACAAGTTGATCGAGAACACCAATGGCTAATTACTAACCTCTTTTGATAATCTCTCAACTTCAGATGTCTGAAAATCAATTGCATCCACCTTATCCCCACAGAGGCCAAGGAAACCAGTCTGCAAAGTCAAAAAAAAAAAAAAAAAAATGCGAGAGCATTTCATCAGAACAAAGAATATTTTAGCAGCACAACAGAAAATACATTTACGCTGAGTACAAGAAACAGAACAACCATCTGTTAAGGCATCACATTGCATTAGACAGCTTTACCTTCATGACAGGCCGTTTTGACGGATTTCTAGAATATCTTAGTTGATAATAGTCAAGCCAATTTTGTTTACTCTTCTTCTCCTTGACCAATTTTGCAAGTTTGTTTGCATTGTATACGACCTGCATAAAATTTTCTAAATGAAAACAAAGTTGTACAGTATAGTGTTTACTATAACATAATGTTTGCGATGCCCAAAAAAAAAAAACAAAAAAAACACCTTCCAGGTCAGAAAGGAACACCTAAAATAAATAACATCCTCTAATGGCAAAATTGCACATTGTACTAAATCTTTTCCCCATAAAATAATGTACATCTTAAACAAACATTTGCCTGTGAGCAACCACAATTTTTTTCTCACCTGATTCCTCAACGCAAAAGGATGATTCTAAATGAAAAGGAACCATATAGAAACTACAATTATGTTATAGGGTCAAATTTAACATTCCTCATGTTAAACTTGATCCAACCAAGAAGTATATACTAATACAATTAACTCCTTTATATCACAGAAATTTCCTCCATATAGACCTGATTTATAAACTCATCTAAGAAGTTTTTTTCAGCAACAATAAAAGAAAAAATATCTTAATTAATATTCTTAGGGGGTGTTTGACAACCCAAAAATTAGCAAAAAACTACCAAAAGTTGATTTTTGTGTGTTTGGCAAAACCACAAATTTTGCCACTTTTTTGCTTTGCTACAGTAAAAAGTACTACTCCATAATTACAACTTTTTTGATTTGCTACAGTAAAAAAACATACCAAACACCCAAAAGTTACAACTTTTTTGCTTTGCTAAAGTAAAAAATTTACCAAACACCCAAAAGTTACTAAAAATTTCACTTGCTTCAACCAAACACACAAAAAAGTGCAAAAAAAAAAAAAACAACCAAAAAACTACCAAAACTTAAGTTTTTTTTAACTTCCAAACACCCTCTTAAACATAATATAGTGACAACTGGAATCCACTTGCTCTCAAAGTCATTTCCATTCCGTTCTACAACAAACCCATAACCATCCACCATCCTCTGAACTCTAACAGAGAATTAGCCAACAAAATACCAGAAGGGTAAAAATTCCCTGGGGGTGTAAAGGAATCAACAAAATAAGTCACCTAACCTAAACACTTCAGCTCTACTTCCCCTTTAATTGGCAACAAAACAAATACAAGCTTGGATAACATCCTTCTCTTGTTCTCCAGATAAGATCTATATGCATTTGAATGGAAATATGTTTGTGCAAGAGCATGGAGAAATGAGAAATATGTTTGTGCAAGAGTATGGAGTAATGAAACGCAAGAACAAGCCAACCTGATGAGTAAGATAGTGATCCGGATGGTTGACGAGGAAAAAGTGCTCCACAAGCTCGCTAACTGATTCATCAGGATCTGGTGGTACATTCCTAACAAGGACCTGTGAACAATCAATTTCAGCAACCAAGTTCATTAGAAACATGACATTGAGTTTTCCTCAAAGAACATCAATAGTTTATTAATGAAAGCCACAACTTGGTAAAGTCAATAAACATGTCATGCTTGTGATCAGTAGGTTGAATATTGCCCGCTTTGGGCCTCAGCCCCACACACCATATAAGTGCTGGGTCACAGTCCTGATACCATTATGTCAGGGCCCAAATCCAATGGGTTGAATATTGTTCGGTTTGGGCCTTAGTCCGCACAGTGTTAAAATGCATCCACCAACCCATTAGCTACAAGGTCTACATATATGGCAATTCACAAAAGACATTCCCCAAGCGATGTGGGACAAGAGTGCTTCATCGCGTCTCAATAGTAGCTTGCCCTTCGACTCTCTGTACCCGCCCATATCACTGTCGGTCCGTCACAAAACATCTCAAGCATTTGTTACTGCAAACTAAAAGGCAGTGAACGCCAACTACCCACAACCCTCATTAACTGAAATCAACAATAGTTTGTTAATGAGCCCACCATTAAGTTACAAGGTGTGTAATAAGAAAGTGACATCACTGCAGCCACAAGTTTTCAACTTAAAATGCAAATATACCAAACAAAAATCACATGTAACAATTACGGATCACCAGATTCTTGTAATATTCAGATGCTATCATTACACAGGTACTGAAATCTACTGTTCTAGCAAATAATAAACCAAAAGTTCCAAGTAAGAAGAAGCATTAATTTAAAAAAATTCTAGAAAAGAATTAAAAAAAATGGGGTGTCATGATTACTAGTCTGTTGATGCCTTCTAGATGTCAATATCTCAGAACAAGGTAATTGGAAGTAAGATGCAAAAGGAATGGTAAAGAACAGTTGGCATCAAAATATGATCCTTGTGCAAATAAAAATATGACAAGTATTACAAGCTCCAGCTGACTTAAAATAGTCACATTACTACTTTTGGCAGATAGCAAATGTATATCAGAAAAGGACCTATCCAGCAGTTCAATTATTAAAAAAAAAATAGAAAAAAGCTAAAGCAGAATTAAGATGAAGAATCCCTACAATAAAATAAAATAAAAAAAACTATAGTCTTTTAAAATCAAATTCAATGAGACAGACTGCATCTCACCGTGAATTGATCAGGACGTCGTCTTTCTGAGGCAAGAAAATGCAACCGCATTGATGCAACTGTTTCATACTCTTTTCGTAACACATAGCATGCCCAAATGGTGCAAGCATAAGCAACAATTATATGAGCCCAAAACCTGCAACCCAAGGTGAACAACATTTATTGCATGAAGGTAGATCTGCTAGCAAAATTAAACTATTACATAGTAAATACTCAGAAATGAAATCCTTGTAGATAACATAACTAATGCCAAACATAATACTGAGATCTACCTCCTAATATATATCTTAAACAGCTTATCCTCCTCATCACGCACTTCTAAATATGAAACCCTCTTGTGTAAAACTAATACACGTGGATCTCGGGGAAAAGAGAGAAAGAGAGAGAGAGAGGAGAGAGAAAAAAAAAAAAAAAAGAAATTGAAATTCCAACTCTACTTGGAGGTTCTGGTCTCTGAAGATCATTAGTGTGGCATGATTTCATCCTCTTGACTATTTTGGCTTCTCTCTCTCTCTCTCTCTCTCTGTATGTGTGTGTTTGTTTTGTTTATTTATTTATTTGTTGTTGGGGGGGGGGGGTGTGGAATAGACAACCATTTTAGCTTCTTCCAGGATGATAGGGAGGAAAGCCAGAATTTAGATCTTCTCAGATCAAGCTATACTTGTAACAGTTGGCGCCTGAGTAGTTGCACTGCTTATCAATAATACACAATATCCACATTCAACTCTGGAGGACCATAACCAACAATAAAGGGAGAAGTGCAAAAGTGGATGAACAAAATGATGCTTCTGCACCACACAGAGAGGGACGTGAACTAGCTGTGCGATGAGGTAGAGCTGTTTAGAAATCGCCTCTGCATGAGATATAAGCAAGCTAAGTGAAGGATAATTCTTCAAAATGGTCACCTATAGAAACACGGCCTTTTCATTGATAAGCATGATAATTTCTCCCAGTCTTTGGTGTGAATTGACTTATTTAAAATCACTTTTTGCCTCGTGATATATTGGATTAGAAATGTGGATTCCTTCGATTGACCGTAATCCGTAATAATTCAAATTGGTTCATAAACTGACCAAAAGAATAGCATGCAATTCCAGCAACCATGAAAATTCTTTTTACAATGACCTCTACTTATCACCCTAAATACAAATAGATGAATCAATCTGTTTTACACTTGACTCTTTGGATCACAACAATGCAATACTGTCAGAAGTCAGCAATTTGACAACCCAAGCAGCAGTTATCTGAAACATGGACCCCATGTGATTTGAATTTGATCAGCCGGACAAATTTCTCATTTTGTTTTCTTCTTCCTTTACCATAACAGTATAACACCCATTCTAGAAGGAGGTGGGATGGGAATACCAATTCCTACATGTATAAGACCTATTACAGGAGACAATAAAGAAAAGATACCCTAACATGGGGAGGGAATAGGGGAGACAGACCGATGTCAACCCCTGAAGGGTATAGAAAGCTGAACTCTCAAACAGGTCTATTTTGAGTGGAAAATCATATCCATCACAAGGATTTACATTCCTTAAATTCATCTCCAAGAGAACCCCGACCAAATTAGATTTTCAACAATGCATGGTATCACAAAAAGTGCTAGTAGTAAAGATTATATGTTACTTTTGAAATAAGTCAATTAGCAGGTAAAGTGACAAGTCAATCGCAACAAACAAATTGGCCTGGTTGCAAGTAGTGTGCTGCACTCATGACCCTACCTTGAAGTGCAAGAAGCCAAAAAATTAACCCTCCTGATTGAATCCAAGGAAATAGTCTAAAAAGTAGGAAATTTAGTCAGTAAAATTGGCCAAATCCATTAGACCATAATGGCAGAAGTACTGGGCATGGCACCTACAAGTGAAAGGGTGGGATATACAGCAACTTAAGAAGAAATTACAGTCTTATTATCTGTCCAATTAGTAGAGGAAAAAGAGGAAAAATTCAAGAATGGACCCTTAGTAGATGGAGGGAAACATGTAATAAATCCACTAAGAAGATTTAGACTTCAGAATATAAACAATTTCATTGAGCATAATTTCTTGGTCACCAATAGGATAAAAAAGAAACAAGATGCATACCATGCAATAGCAGCCAACAGTCACCCTGATAACAGAATGAATGCAACAATGAACGGCAGACTAGGTGAACCTCAGGTATGGAAGAAATATATATTTCTAGACTCAGTTTTAACACAAACAAAGCGTGATTCTTGGGTCTGAGCATCATGGAGGTAAGGAGTGATGGAAAACAGATAAGAATGTGAGTATGATAAGTAACAAAGCACAGAAATTACGGATAACGAAAGTTATAAATCCAGCAGGAATGTAGATCTTGCTATGAAATAAATTTGATAAGCAAAGAAAAATAATTTCTAATGAGCGCTTCAATTCTTGCATATTTTAATAGAATTCAGAAAATTGAAATCATAATAACACCACCGTATGGTGTAACCAAGCAGGCATGATGAATACAGATGGAATATGTGAACATTCACAAATACTAAGAAATGGCAAGCTAACATGTTTAAAAACTTGCCAGAAGAAAGGGTCTCTCACCTGTGTGATCCGTTTGCGATATTTGACACAGAAAGCTTATCAACTTCACTGTAAGTTACATTTTCTGCTTTTAATGTTTTATTTGTCCAGTTAACTGGTACCAGGACAGCCCATGCAAGTAATGTTATAGGAACAAAAATTTTGAGCCTGTACAAATCCATGTGCATAGATCAGCACAAGACAATAAAATCAAAAGGGAATTCAGAAGAAATGAAACCCTCATGATACAGAAGCAATAGAATTTATATATCAACACAGTGATGTCTTATACACAACAATGTAGGGGAAAAATCAATCTTGCAGGAATGTGCATCAATTAGAACCAAATAGAATAATATATAATATAAAAGGATCATTCTATTGAGATGACATCGTCATAGCAATAGAACAATAACAATTACATTCAGAAATTCCTGTTGAAATGATATCCTCATGACAATATAACAACAATAATTATATTAACAAAAATAGCAGAAGTATTATTTTATATAAAACGATAACAGCCATTCAATTTGGAGAAGATGGATATCTTCACAGCACAACATAACTCCTTCTAAAACGAAAAAAAAAAAAAAAAGCATCAGAAATGCTACTGCATATTGAATAGAAAAAACAAGTTGAACCGACACCAGAAGAATGAAAAATAAAATGCATTGTAGGCTATCTTCAAGTTCGTACTCAATACATGAGGCACAAAATTTTCAAATCTATGATGAAAATGAAAGTTTGCCCAATAAGGTCCCAGTGCCTCTCAAAATCATTATACTGCAAATGTGCAAGAAGTGAAGTTAAAGCAGATGCAAAATGTCGTAGATATGACCATTTCTGGCAGGAGTTTGTATAGCTGCATGAACTTTTAAACACGAAATAATTTCTACCTTTGACCCTAGTTTTGAAGGACAAGTGACTAAGTGCAATCAATAAAGTCAGAAAATCCCTCATGATATCACAATTTAACTTGATTTATGAAAATTTTCAAACTTTTGGTTACTTTTTCCATTTTCATCCATGGGCAACAAAGTTTATATTAATTTCTTTAATAATTAATATTTTTTTCTAAAACTCTCATTTTCTATGTAAGAACAGTAAAATAAACACAACATAACAATATTTTGAATAAGCATGTTTCTCCAAATTTTTCATCTTTGCTTCAATTATCTTCACAACCATATGGAAATTCAAGAATATGAACTCTTGAACTCACATTTGACCGTCACATAATAATTTTTTTTATAAGCGTGTTTCAAATTGACATTCAAAATTTTCATCTTTGCTTCCACTATCTTCAAAACTATGAAACATTCATGAACATGGAATATTAAACTCGTATTTGCAATTCACATAATTGTTTTTTTTTTTTCCCCTGCACATAGCATAATTAATTGAGCATATAAATAGAGAAGAAATCTTCTAAAGCTTTGACAATTATTATAGGAGCATACCCTAGCAAGTAAATCCGTAAATAAACAGCAGAATCCAATCCTGCATGGTCAATAAGCTCAGGTTCTGGCATTTTCAGTGCCTCAGGCATCCAATTCAGAAACTTCAAATATGACTTGAAGTCCAAATTGACAAACTTCGATTGTGTTGGACTGCTTCTTAAGCCCTTAAGGTACCATTTCGGAAAATATACCCTGTCATTGAAAGGTTGAAGCCGTAATAGAGCAAATGCAATTAAGAAAATAAATGCACTAAGAATATTGATAGCTGCTGCAAGCCCTATATCTCCAAACGTAGCCATCCAGCCCTTCTAAAAGAATATGCCAATCTCCCTGTAAAACAAGGAACCTTTTATGCATAACAGAGAAAATATGCAAACTGAGTAGAGTACTTTTTAAAAATCAAGAGAAGAAATTAAACTAGTAATTGCAATATATAATGCTCAATGCAAACTTGGAAATCCAAACCATAGATTAGTCAAGGCTGTTTCTGTGAACTCAAACCTATAACACATATCATCACCAAACAGTGAGGCATACGGTTATATTGCCTACCCTCAAATGAACCTCAGTAGCAGGTGAAAAAGTTCCAGAATTCAACATTAACAAGATGAGATAAGTTCCTCAGCCCCAGAAAATACAACTAAACTGGTTTTATTTTTATTTTTTGAAATTAAAAAAAAGAAAAATATAATATAAATTGGGAATATGATAAATCAATAATTTTTACGATAACCCAAGAATCACCGCTCATTAGATTCTCACTTGTTGGTATAACCACTGGTGGCATGCCGTGCCCCCACGACTTGCGTAACCAAGTAAAGCCCCCAGACCTCAAAAATCACTTCTCCAGAACTCAAGCATGGATGCCATTAACTGTCTCAAAGATTTGAAAAGAAAAATTAAAAATTGATATTACAAAGCTGAAAACAATTCTATGAAAACACTCCGCACTTTTCAACACTCAAAAGCCCCAGATAATACAAGTATACGAGAATTTTATTTCCAAAACAATGAAAAATAGATAAATACTGTGTAAAGAAGAATATTATACTCCAATCCAACTAATTTTGCTTTAACTCCCTTTTCTTTCGACTATTCTATAATTCCAATTTAATTGGGAAACAAAAATCCAGAATACAAGTTTCCAGACTCAAAAATTAATAGCAAAAAGTATACAACAGAGCTTTTTATCATATCATTTCAGTTAATCTCAGAAAAAATTACATATTTTCCTGGAAAAATACATACGAAATCATACACAATTCAAACAGCTTGAAAGGAATACAGAAGGCAGAAGTTCATACTCTTGATGTGTGTGATTGATTTCCCTGAGCTCCGCTCGGTCACGTTAATGCCAAAGCGGCAAGAGAAGTGAGAATCGAGGTATTGAAGAGAGAGTTGCAGATCGGACAACGATTCGGATTGCTTCAGAGTATCGATCAAAACAAGAACATTCCCGAACTCACTCGCTACGCTAGCTGGGCAAGATGTTATCCCCTCCACTGGAAATCGAAACTGTGCACTTATTTGGAGGCAAATGGCAATACAACACTACACTGATTTTCGTTTTTGAGTGTTTGGCAAGAAAGAAAACGGGAGAAAATTTTCGGGGGCGAGTGAAGTTTACGTTTCGGCTTCCTTTTTAAAGTGGAGCTCACCAGCTTATTCCAAATATTTATTAGAAAAGAAATAACGCATTTGTCTGTTTAATTGATGTGACGGTATGACTAGTAAACCGCGGGTGTCGGCAAGCGACATGTGGATATCAACGGCTACTTTTTTTTGATAGCGAGGGGATTGTTGTGTAACGGTTGCGGACTTTTTTAGCGGAGAATTTTATTTTGCGGTGGAAGTTTTACCTCTGGAATAAAATTACCGTTTAAAACTTAGGGGCCTCTTCGAAATCCAATTTTTAATACTTTTTTTATTTTTCTACTAAAAATTTGTAGTTGAAATTTTTAGTATATTTAGTAAAATAAATAGTAATTTTTGAGTATTTAATAAAATTTTTTACAATTTTTGATAATTTTTAATAATTTTTTTGTATTTAATAAAAAATTAGTAACTTTTAAGTTAAATAAATTACTGTAATTAAATAAAAAAAAAAAGTAAAAATTAGTATTTTGTCAAACACTCAAAAAAGTAAAAATTAATTATTTTTTACTGAAAATTTGTCTACGAAATAGTGTCTTGGAAGGATGGGAAGTAAAATTTTTTATAATTTGTCTAGAAAATTATGCTTAATTGATGTGTCAATAATATTTTTATATCAAAATAATTTTTAATAAGTTATACTTAAAAAGTACACAAAATAAAATAAAAATCGAAAGTTCTTCAATTCTCTTTGTGGTTCAATTTTGATTATTTTTATATTTAAATTATATTTTAGTTAAATTCTTATTCTTGTTACTTACCTACAAGATCAAAATAACTGAAAATGAAATCAGATTTTATGTAATAATAAACATATACAAAAAATAAAATAAAATACTAAATATTTATATATAAAATATGATATAGGTTGACATTAATAAATAAATTTATAAAAGATAAAATTAAAAATTTATAATTATATATATGCATATAATTTCTATTAATTTAGTTTTAATCAAAATCGAATTATTTCAATTAGCTTTATTTAATTTTTATTTTGCATTCATACAATTTAACTCCTTTTTATAAAGAGGTTGAAATAATTCAGGCAATTCATGTGGATTAATAACTAAATAAAAAAATTAAACAAATGTCTTATTTAATCAAGTGATTGGCCTACAAGAAAGGCATTTTTCCTAGTCCACTTTTTTTTTTTTTTTTTTGGGTTAACATTTATGGTTTGGTAACATACTTTATGGTAACATATTTTTAATATTTTGAGGATTTTTTATTTATTTTATAAAAGATAGTACATTAAAAAATATTAATTTAATATCTCAAACTCAATAAGAAAAAAAACTAGATTTTGTTTTTATCCTGATTTGGTTTAATGTATTAAATCAATGGAAAAAAAGAAACAAATTATTGTCAAATGGTCAAAATTGTTGAATTTCAATTAATTTCTATTTTTTTAGTCATTGTTTAGCTAGTATTGCAGCTTGTAAAACACACATTAGCTCTTTTACTAAAATTTTGTAAAGGGAAAAAAATAAAAAAATATTATTAAACAGAGTTTTTATTTTCAATTATTTTTGGAATATTAATGCATCAATAAATCATAATTATTTAAAAATAAATATACATATCTATATATGTGTGGGCATATATTTTGGTAAGAAAAAATTACCATTTTTAGTGAATGAAACTAGAAACAACCAAAAATTTAATGAAATGCATTTTTAAGGAACCGTTTAGTAACACTGTCGTTTTTCTATTTACGTTTATTTGTTTATATTTTTTATTTTTTATTTTCTGTTGTCATTTTTTTTTTCTGAAATGAAAACTGAAACTGCATTTGAAAATATAATTACTAAATTTTTATTTTCATAAAATATTTAAATTTATTAGTTTTTTAAAAATTAATTGAATTTAATAAATACATTTTACATTAATTTAATCTATATATTATTTATTAAAAATAATTCAATAAAATATGAATATTATATCATTTAATTCAGCAAATATAAAATATATTAATTATAATTTAATTATATTATTTATTAAAAATAATTAAATAAAATATATTTCATAATAATTTAATTATGATATTTATTAAAAATAATTTAATAAAATATATTTAATATTATTCAAATTAATTATTTTAGATTAGTTATTAAATTAAATAAAATTAAATAATTCAATTATAATATTTATTAAACTAATTTAATAAAATATATTTATATTTATTAAATTAAATTAATATATTTTATTTTATTATTTATTAAAAATAATTTAATAATATATATTTCTTATTAACTAAATTAACTAATTTAATTTAATTATTTCTTAGAGATAAATTAATAATAAATGTTACATATTAATTTAATTTTAATATATTATTTATTAAAAATAATTTTAGTTTAATAAAATATTTGAATAAAATAATTTATTTTAATATGATGTAATAAAAATAGATAAAATATTAAAACAGAGAAAATGTTTGGAACAAAAAAAAATACGGAGCGAAAATACTTTTTTTTATTTACGTTTTCCTATTTAAATTTTTATTTTTATGAAAATAAAAAATCATAAATAAATTTAATAAATATATTTTTATTGTTAATTTATAAAATTTTGAAAACATAAATAGAAAAATAAAAAAATAAAAATATTATAAAAGGGGGCTAAAAGTTCTTAATTAAATAATTTAATTTTCTTTTAATTTGTTAACCGTGGTTGGAGCGTGAAGACACGATTAGGTGGAGGGGAGTGGGGTCAATTTTGCCGCGCACGGTGACGTTACGAGCAGTGTGAGTGCAGCGTTGGTTGCGTGGGTCACCAAACACTTGGACAGCCACGTCTGAGTTGCCTATTACCAATCTTCTTTGTTTTTTTTTTGACTAAATAAATAAATAAAAAGTGATTTCACTGACCCACAACTGGATTTGTCAAAATAAGAATTATTTGATTTGTGCCCTTCCCAACAAGGACAGTAATACATATTTTATTCTCCAAATCTGCCGCATTGGGGATTAAAAAAATAAATAAATAAAAAGTGCTACTATTCATAATCCTATTTTTTCTTTCATAACTCAGTTAAATTTTTTTCATGTTAAGATAAAAAATATTTTAATGTAAAACAACCTCTTTATACTTCATAATTATTATAAGTAATCTACACTCTAAAAAAAGCTGCATAAAATTTAGACATGAACTTGTTAAAAATATTAAATAATATCGACAATCATTTGTTAAAAAAATCAAATAAACTCGACAATTACTTGTTGAAATAATTTTTTATAAATAAATGAAATATTTCAATAACTGATTATTGAGTAAATTAATAACTTTTAACATGTATTTGCTGAAAAAATCAAATAATTTTAACAATCAGTTACTGAAAAAATTTAGCAAATTTGTAAATATTCTTGAAATTTTAAGTGTAATTTGTGGATTACGTGAAAAATTATTAGATTATTTAAAGAAAATATAAGATATATGAATTAATTGAATTGTGTAGAAAAAAAGTACAATTACAAATAGCAGCCTCCTTAAAAATTGGGTTCCATTAAAAGTTAGTTTGCACTCGAGGGTTTTAATTAGTTATTGACTCAGTTTATATAAAAATTATAATTTACTACATAAGTATTTCAACCCATCAATTCTAGATTTTATGTGTTGAACCTTATTTCGCAACTCATGACTCATCAATTAAAAAAAAGAAAGTAATTATTAAGTCTAAGGTAATTAGGTAAATGTTTGGACGATAAAAAGTTAGTAGAATGTAGGGGACATTTGATGTAACAAAAAATAAAGAAAATATGGTTGAGTAATTTTTTAATGTTTGGTGCACAATTACTAAATTATGTTTTCCAAAGACAAATAGCAAAACTTTTTAATTTTTGCGTCAATTTTTTAGAGATAAAAACTATCCGAACGGTTTAGTTTTTTA
Source organism: Vitellaria paradoxa (assembly GCA_019916065.1). Classification (NCBI taxonomy): domain Eukaryota; kingdom Viridiplantae; phylum Streptophyta; class Magnoliopsida; order Ericales; family Sapotaceae; genus Vitellaria; species Vitellaria paradoxa. The sequence continues at coordinate 50,569,339 of CM034237.1, read as the reverse complement.
GTCAGTCGGAACAGTTTTATGTCAGAATTTATTGAAAGATATAAAAAGTTTATGAGATTTGTAGAAAAGTTATTGAAGTTTGTGGAATGTTCTTGGGCTATGTTTGTTTTGAGGGATTGGATGATGAGATATAAGTAATACCATGGGATAATATATAGAATTGGATATAATACGGGATTAATTTTTATGTGGGATTATTTTTTTGTTGTTTGATTGGTAGGATAAAAAGTGGGATAAAAGATGTGATTGATATGAAATGTAATAAGAAATAATTTTAGACCTTTAAATATTGTCAGGAGACAAATCCAGATGTGAGGTATAAATAATACCATCACTCCTCACGGATTATTAATCTGCCCATTCACCGGACATAATATTCGGAACGGACAATTTATCCTGCACCAACATTGCAAACCAAACCCTAGTTTTGTGGGACCCACGAATGATAATGTCCAATCCCATCTTTTTGTTCGGCAAACAAACGCGGCCTTGAGATTTGTCTTATTAAAGTTTGTGGAATATTCTTGAGATTTGTATAAAATTTATTAGGGTTTGTAAAGAGCTATTGGGATTTATAGATATATATAAATTTTTAGTTGTTTCATGAAGTATGAGAAGTGCAGAAAATGTTATAGAATTTTAGAAGTTTTTAAAGATTTTTAAAATTTTTTAGCGATTTTTATCATACCAAACAAGTTCATAATGTGTCTGTCACTTTTTGACATTTAGAGAATAAATTCAAATTTTATTACAACTCATTCAAATATGATTGAATGACTCGTTCGAACAGATTTTATATGCTGTGTCAGACTTTTGAGCTGGTAGGACTCGTTCAAATATTTTTAGTTAAAAATTGTTAGAAATTAACAAAAATTGACTTGTAAAAATTATAAAATTTAAAATTATTTTAAAATTAACGCACAGAGAATGAGAATGACGAAAAATTTATAAAGATTTAAAAAAATTTGTAACTTTTTATAAAATTTAAACTTCCAAACACTCTATAACAATAAAGAAATCAAAATCCTTCAACATTAATTATCCGAAAGTTCGAATCAAAAACTAACATGGGAGATGAATTGTTATTTGTCTAACTTTGAATGACAATGCTCTTGACATTGTGTTCTAAATATAGAAACCATAGGAGCATAGCTTTTTATATATTTGTTAAAGTTTATGTTTGTAAGTGCACTATAAATTAGTGAACAAAATGATCAGTTTAATTTTATATTTTTAAAAATTAATCGTTATTTTTTCTGTGAATCGTTAGATATACACGAAAAATAATTGCAAGTAATAAGTGAACACTGGTTGAATGTTCACGAGATATTGCTAAGATCTATCTGTCATCCTCTGAATTCCAGTAATCCAGAAATACAACTTAAACACATACAATATCACAAAATAACACATATTCTTTATTTTATAATTAGAGGCATAACAAGATAACTGGAGCAAAATTGAATAACATAAATGAAACTAAAACCTCAGCTAAATTAGTTGGGCAACCAAAAACACTCCAACATTTACGCCCATTGCCTCAGAATTAGGCTGAATTTAACAATTATCAGATCTAGAGACAGTAGACAATAATCCAACATGAGGAATACGCCACAGACAGAGGTTCAAATACCTCCAACTTTAGTAACAATGCCCTTGATATTGTATTCTCTGTGTAGAAACCACATAAGCCGGCTCATTTATATAATGAAGCAATTCTCAACTCCAAAATGTTTTAGATTTTTCAAATTTTTTATTGCTTGCTGGCGACGAATTTCTTATGTTAAAAAAAAAAAAAGACTTATAATACACGTAGGGTCCGTTTGGTGTGCAATAATTTACTGAAAATCTCTAAAAATTTCTATAAATATCTGTTAACTTTATATCACATCAACTTTTTTCTCTCACTGCACGTATTACGAACTCTCTCCAAACCACAATTTATCTCAATTTACCTCATTTTTTCTTACTCCAAACAAACCCGTAATACCTATCACAACAATGAACACAGCTCATCTTTCCGTGACTTTTTCCGTGAGCCCTGCGTTGGCATTTGTTGATAGCCACGTCTCAAAAAATTCCGGGGGATTGGATTAATCCTGGACTATTTTTAAGAACGTTAGACAAACAGATGGAGTGTCGTCAGCTTGGACAATTCTAGATTTATCAATTAAGGTACGCAATTAATTGCACTATGCTCGTACCTCAAAGTAGAGAGGCGGTGTTTCCATTGATCAGAAGAAAAAAAGGTTGGTGCATGATCTCATGGCATAATTCCCCCAAAAATCAAAAGTTTGACTTACAAATTATCGCCTCTCGTGCATCTGAATCTTGACTATTATACATATTTCTAAGTAAAAATCACATAAAATGTCCAACTATGGGTATAGATATTTTTTCTATAAATAATTATCAAAACGTCATTAATTTTGTGCTTAAATTTTTAATTATGATTAATTTGACATGTGAACACACAACAATTTCTATTCTCAATGTGAAAAATCCTGATCTCTCTCGAGAAGGAAGAAGATTAAAACAGTCTTTTTGATCAAAAAAATTTCAAATCTTAATGTGGAGGCGAGGTTTCAAATTTATAAAAGAAAAAGGAAAAAGCAAGTTATTTTATTATATTTTTATATAAACTTATAATGAAAGGTTTTTTTTTTTTTTTTTCATTTTTGCAGTGATAATTTTTTGAACTAAAAATTATTTTAGCAGGCCTTTTCTTTTCTTTTCTTTTAAATTGGTACGCCACAATGCATGTACTGCAAGTTTTAAAGCTCTTAAAATATTTAGGCTTTATTGAGGAAATCATGTAAGTTAAGTTGTCAGCTTTTCAATTTTTTAATTTTTTTAAAATAATCTAATATACCATCTTATATTTTAAACATAAAGGGCAAAAATGCCAAGTTAACAAAAGTTAACTTTTTTCTTTTCTTTAACACAGTAGTCAGTTACTAAAAATTTATTTTTTTCCTCCCAAATTAAGTCTTATTTCGAAGTTCAATGTATTCTTAGTGTAATGATTTTTTACACAAATAGCACATTACAATTTTATACGTTATTTTGTAATTTATAAAAAACAACAATTCTAAGCACGTAACATAATTTAGAATGTACTTATATAAATAATATTTAAATTAATAGTGTATCAAAATTAAACTCTTATTAAAAAAAAAAACTCTTTCTCGATATGTTGGAAAGTGTATCTAACAAAAATAGTAATTTTGTTATAACGCGGATCTTAAATTTTTTTATTTTATTTATGTGTTATATTTTTAGGAAATTAGTTGGTTTTATTTAAGAAATAATATTTAAATTATTAATTTATTTATTTATTTTTGGGTAAGTGCAGACCATTAGATAATTTAAAGAATTATTTTTATTATTAATATATGATTAGAGGTCCACCGTAATGTAAGTAGACGTAATGACACTAGATTAAAGGAGTTATATATATAAATAGGGGTTCGGTTAACTAAGATTTTATTATATTCTTTATTTAGAGATATAGATGGAGGAAGAGAGAAAATGTTAGTATTGGATTGGTGGAAAGTGATATGTGGGTTTGTATTGTTAGTAAGTATAAAAAAAAAAAAATATAATGATGTGCCACCACATGAGGGTTTTGGTGAGTATTATTTAGAATTATTTAATAAGATAATTATTAATATTAATTATTTTGATAGAGAGAGTGATGAGGTACCACGTCCAAGCCTACCAAAAAATCCAAGTCCAAGTCCAAGTCCACCAAGAAGTACTTTTAATCCTATTTAATTTAAGATTCATATTAAATTTAGATTTTTATTTTCAGATTTAGTTATGATTCTGATTCATTTTAGATTTCTTTTCAAATTTAGTTTAGAATTCTCTTATTTGTTTCTTACTTAATTTAGGATTAGTTTATTAGTTTCCTATTTAAATTAGGACTACTTTGTTAGCTTATATAAGGAAGGCAGGGGAACAATTTTTTTTAGTTTTTATTACTCAATAAATCAGAATTTCTCTATGAAGAGCTTATTTTTTTGGATTTCGTATTCTAAATTTTTCTTTTTCATGTTGAATCAAGTATCATTTCATCTACATGAACGATATCGTGGCCTATTCGTCGCTTGTTCTGCGTCAGAAAGTTATAGTAATAATTTTTATTTTTATTTTTATTTTTTTATTTAAGGTAGACTTTTAAATAATAAATATTTATATTTGTATATTCAGGATTTTGACGAATTATCCTGATTATTTCACGTGTACATCTTTGAATTTTAGATAAGTGGTTTGCTATGCGAGTATTAAAATTTATAAATTGATCCATACATAAATGTTTTCAAGATTGAATTTTGTGAATTAGTATTTGTAAAAATATATTTATGTTGAATAAAAAAATTTTATATTTTATGATATTGAGCATAAGGAATATTGTTTAAACATTTTTGTTCAGTTTGATTTTATAAGATGATGATGAATAATTAATTGTGGTTATTGGAATTGAAATAAAAGTGTAGGGGACATGCTTCTTAAGTAGTGTGACTCTGACAACTAGGGAATAGGCCTGTGAAAATCGTGGTGACTCTAGTTCTCAACGATTGTAGAAACAAACCCATGAAAACCGTGGTGACCTTAATTGAACCGACTTAGGAAAGAACTCAGGAGACAGACTGAGTGACTCTAAATGCGATGTTGGATCCAACGGGTACTGCCCATGAGAAGTTGTTTGGCATTCATTATATTTGATTCCAATGTAATAATCCACTGATTAATAATTTATTATCACCATTGTGATTGATGTGTTGGTTATAGATTTTACACTCTAGTGTTTAGGTTTTGAAAATTACTACTATTTATGCATGGACATTTTTTTTTTTACTTGAAATATTTTTGGTTAAATTATTTATTTGAAAATTTATTATTTTCAAATTGGTGTTATTATTTTTGAGTTGGCATTCCATTCTCTGAACTTTTAGCTAACCCCTAATTTTTAACATTTTTCAGATGGAATGAAATGATCATTTAGTCAAGAATTCTGAATTAGTTGGGACCATGACATCATGAGTTTGTGACATTCTATAGGAATATTTAATTATTTACTCTGAGTTTGAGAATTTAGGTATTATTGAGTTATTTAAATTTTGGAGCCCATTATTTTTGTGGAACTAATTGATTGGTCTTATCTGGAGATTTAGATTTAACATAATTATTTGAAATTTTATTTTATTACTGCTATAAATGTTAGTAGTTTAGATTTATAAAAACTTGCGTGTGCCATGGGTTAAGACATTGTGGTTCACGGCCGGTCTCATCCTTAAATTTGGGGTGTGACAAATTTCATCAAATTTTCCTTTTTTTACTTGAGGATTAGTAAGTTTTCCAGCACCATATTAAATTATGTCTTACTTTTTTTTTCTTTATCTTTCATATTAATCTTGAGAATAAATTTTCATTATTAATATTACACAATATAATTATTTCTGAATTTGACATCAACTATAATGAAAATGAATTTGAAAATGAATTTAATCGTTCTTGGTAGATTATAAAATGTGTTAGGAATGTAGGGCAAATATCGATCACTTAGATCCTTTGAAATTTAACTTTTTAGCCGTTAATCCCTTTAATCAATTGAAATGGACATTCACACCTTTATAGTCTTTAAGTCTCTAGCACGGTTAGTATAATGGTCACAATGTATATGTATACTGTTTAAATATTGCAACCTTTACATTTTAGAGAGAGAGAGAGAGAGAGAGAGAGAGAGGAATAAATGCACAAAGGGATATCTCTGTCTTCTTAGAGGAGGGAGAGAGTTAAGATATCGGGGAAGAAGCATTTGATTGATTCAACCATTTCATCCGTTGTTATTGTATGAATACTCAACCCCTCAAAAGGGGAAGGGGGAAAAAAATTAACAACGAGAAGTAGTGCTTTTTTGCCATTCTATTTTTTAAGCTTTTTACTCCTTTTTCTTGTGATAATGTTTGTAAGATATTTGTTTTATCATCGTAAATTCATTCTTTTTGAGTTTCTTATTATGTTTGTGATCTGTACATTCTTATTAATTTGTAATAACAAGTTTATGTTTTTTTAAAAAAATATTTTTATGTTTTGCTAGTAAGAAGTTTAAGATTTATGATTTGGATAATTATTTTGGTGGGTTGCATTCTGGGTTTGTTCATTATTTGAGTTTCTCTCAATTATTGTTGTACTTGCTTCATTAGTAATAAGCACATTTATTTACTTGCTTTGCCATCTGGTGTTTTTTTCTTTTCTTTATATATATATATATATATATATCAAATTTCTTTTATCCTGAGTATTAATATTTGCAATTATCATTTGCAATGGAAATCTTTTGGAATTCAATTGAGTTCTTGATCATGTCATCATCTATTCTCCTTTGATTTTGTGATTTCTTTGGCTCCAATAGTTCAATAATAATAATAAATAAATAAATAAACATAACTAACTGTTAAATAGATAAAATTTTCGACCTCCTTTCTTGTAATGGCATTTTGATAAATTTACTTAAATCAAATAGATCAACTAAAATACAAACACTTTAACAAGACGGTGTCTATATATTGTTTTCATAAATTGTAGAGTTCGGGGTCCAGTCAATACATTTAGCGCTGGTGTAGGGCTGATGCATTTTTTGCCCATTGAATTTGATCAAGGACATAATTATTCAAGAGTTTGAATGATTTAAATAAATTATCCCAAATCTTATCTATAGTGACTAATTAAAAATTATACTTATCATGTACTGACTCTGCACCGGTGTATAAACGCACTGGTCAGTCCCAAACTTTAAATTATAAGGGGGTGTAAGTGCTCAGCTTAGAAAGACAGAAAATCCAACTGTGAACAGATCAAGCTCTTGTTTTTAGTCAATATTTATCCTAAGAATACATGATGAAACTTTGAAAACGGGGAAGTCTTCAGCCAGAAGCTTTTCATTAATCTATTTTCTAACCGTCTTTGATTTTAAAAGATGCGCAAATACGTTTTAAAAAAATGTTATATTCTTCGGGCCGTTTGCAATAAAAAACTCAAAAAAATTATAACTTTGCATTTATAACGAACATATGACAATTTAAATGCTTGTAAAAATTAAAAAATAAAGTTGATAAAAATTAAAAAAAAAATTAGAGAAAATTGGTAAAAGTTGAAAATGTATATAATGAAGAAAGTTGAAAATTTTTGATTTTTTTTCCTTGTTTTCTTATCTTTTATTTTTTATTTTTGGTGGCCTAAAAGGCCTCCTAATAACGAATTTATAATTACAAAAGTTTTACTTTATACACTCAATTAAGTAAATGAGATAATTATTACGGACGCTTCTATTATTTAAATAACCTTTCAGAGATAAGTGTAGAAGAATGAATTCTCACCATAACATGAGGGGCTTAATAATTATTTAGAAAATTATATACAGATGTTTGTGATTTTTTCTATAAGATTTGTTTGGTTAACAAAAAAATATTGAAAAATTCTGAAAATCTCTCATAATTTTTAAAAATTATTTATTTATTATCACACTGCATAAATTACGAACTCACAAATTATCTTATTTTATTTCAATTTATCTCATTTTTTATCACTCTAATTGCACCCAGTTGCTTAAGTACATTCTTGAAATTACTGTCACGCTGTGCAATGTGTTTGTGCTTTTCCTATAGCTAGACGGGGGAATTTAATTATTCAATAAATTATGTATCACATGTAAGTAGGGAACAAAACAATTAATGGTACTCTCTCTCTCTGTCTCTCTCTCTCTCTCTCATCTAAGCATTAAGTGCAAATGGTCCAAGTTTCAACAAGGGAAGACAAAGACAATGCAAGTATTAAATGTATTGATGAATATCATGATAAGTATTGTTGGCTAATAAAATGTAAAAATATATTTCTTTTTTTCCAGTGCAATTTATTTTTATTTTTCTTTCAGCTAGTTTGGAGGCCGTATGATGTGTAAACTTTTGTCAAATTATTTGGGTGTTGAAAGTTTGCTAAAATTTTATTAAAAATTTGTAAAATTTAATAATAAAAGTTAGAAAAAAAATTAATAAAAATTAATTTTGCGTTAGATAAAATTCAGGAAACAAAACACTCCCTTACTTGGTGCTACATCCACCAGTCCCTTAATACTGGGGATAATAAGTTACAAATATGTATTGTTGTGGGGAGTCCAAATTCATACCCAATAAGTTATTACAGTTCAATAAGAGAAAAAAAAAAAATCACACTATCAATCTTAGAGAGCGTTTAGCTTCCTAATTTTTACCAATGTTTACTCATTCTTATTTTCTCTCTTTTTTTTTTTTTAAATTTCAAATTTTATAAATTTTTGTTAACTTTTACTAAAACTTTTATCAAATTTTTAGTAATTTTTTGGTAACAACTGTTCCACATTCAACTGGTAAACTAGACTACGTTTCAATAAGTCTGGTCGAAATTTTTAAATTGTGTCAACTAAAATGTTTGATCAAAAATTTTAAATTGTAACAATTAAACGCCAAAAAATTAAATCCAACTAACATTTTTTTTTTAAGACTGCCAAGCCTTTGCGTTCAAGAGCTTGAGCCTCTGACCTCCCAAATGAGAACCAGGAGGGGGCTTTGACAAGCTCAACTACCCTAGCTGGTTGCCAAATACAGTTGGCTACAAGTAGAGTGGCAGTTCTCGTTGATTTTATGTTCAAATTGTGCTTATTTATATTTATATTTAAATATCTTAAAATTTTAATAAATATATTAATTTATTTATTTATTTTAAAAAATTAGTTTAAATCATGTTGATTTACATTGTGTCACATGATATTTCTTAATAATTTTATGTTCAAATCACGGTATCAAATAATTTAAAAGTAACTATACTTTGCTCCAGTAGAATTTGATTCTAAAACACAAACTTTTTTCTAGTTTAAAGGTCAACTCATAACTCTCTCATGATTTAAATTAAAGTGAAAAACTGACTAAATACATTGAATTTAAATGTATTTATGCCTTATAAGTCAAAATTTGTTGAGCTAAAAATGTTTTCATAAGACTAAATACATAAAGTACATTTTTACTAATTTTTATATTAAAATGAAACATTATGTTATTTTTTAAAACGGCTCGATTTGTCTTTATTATTTTAAAATAATATTTCTTAAACGGTTATATATAAGTTTATATAACACGTATGACAAAAATATAATTAAATTTAATATTTTTTGACAATTTTGCACCTTAGTTTAGATAATAGGTTATGCGTTTTTGGACCAAATCAAAAGCGGGTAAGGTATAATTAACCCTAATTTATAAAATTATCACTCCAGCCCCACCAAGCATATATATGGCAAGAACATTGACTTTGACACAGAAAAGACTTTTTGGATGGTTTAGTTCATGGACAAAGCAGGAAACCGCTAGGGTCCCCCAATATCTAAACGCTCTTGGCCTTCCATCTTCCACCTTTCACTTTCGTGAGCAGACAAGAATTAGATGTGGCTCATAATATCTACCCCTAGCATTAAAGATATTAAAAAAAAGCAATAATTCATTTGTCACAACGGTTTGCTCAGTAATTGGTGTGGGGACAGTCACAAGATCAGATAATAGTATGTGCGCGCGTGAGTGCAGCTACTTTATACAAATGGGACAAAGTGTGCTGCTCACTGAGCATTTTGAGCTTATCCTGTTTTCATTCATCAATAGTCACAAAATTGCAAGGATTTAAAGAACTAACTTTTAAAATGCTTAACTACTTAAAACAAAAAAAAGAACTCAGTGCACAAGACTTTTACATTGCGATATCTAAACAGAATCAAATATAGACAAATATTCCATCAGCAAATACAGAAACAAATTTTACAGTCTTGTGAGTTTGGCTTTATCATGAAGAAAAAAGCAGCAATCCCCTCTCATTTTTTTTTATTTTTTGTTTTAACCTAAGTTGTAGATATGTATAAGTGACCATTTCTACTTAATTAGGTGATTTTCAAGGTCTTGGACATGAGGAATACTTACCTTCCCCACATTAGATTGACTAGACCCTGGCTTTCATAGAATGATCCAACATCCCAATCCTCGGTCGGAGACGAAAGTGTCATCAGTGCAACCACAATTGACCTCATGCTCGGCCTCAGTTGAGGATTTTCCTGTGTACAAGCTCTAGCGAGCTGGGCCATCTACAACCCAAAAAAGACATCATAGTTTTTTTGTCAAAATTAGAAGCACTTGTCAATAAGTCAACACGAAATTTCCGATTTCTATCTACCTTAGAGACTGAGTCAAGAGAATAATCATTGCCAAGCCTGGGGTCGACCAGTTTGGAAAGATCTTTCCTAGGATCAAGCTTACAAAGAATGTCCTCAAACTGTATAGCATCAAGAAAAAGCACAAATCAAACTAGTTGTAGATTTGGGGTGTTACTAAAAGAGTTTTGAGTGAGATGGGGTGCGAAATTTACCAAAACGACCAGTCCCTTTGATTCAGCAACAATTTCGTTGGTCTTGACAATGGCTTCCTGAGCAGATATTAGTTCATAAAGAACGACTCCGAACGCATATACATCTATCTTGGGGGAAACATCACCATACTGAGCATACCTACACAATGTAATTCTGATGTAATGCCATGTTGTACCAATTGGAAACCTTTCATACAAATTCCGCTATTTGGAGTGTAACACATGAAGGTCTTATGAATTACAGAGCTAGAAAATAGAACGGTTATGCTTCATGAGCTCAGGAAATACAATTTGCTCTTCATGTCCTCAAATCGTACATTGTGCTTTCTTCTTTCTTCCTATAATTACACTACATTGCAAGGAAAAGGTCAACCGCAAATAATATTGGCTCTATCTTCGCATCCAACTCATCAATAGACATGAAAATTTATTAATATTAGCTCATTCTTTACGCTTTCCACAGAATTGTTCAGTTTCCAAAATCATCACACTTTAATTCACTTACACTATGTTTGAAATTACTAGTTGGTGTTACTTTTTTTTTTTTTGGGCAAATTTTTGTTTGTTTTCCTCTTATTTTTCTAACTCAACCAAAAAATGTAATAAATTTGAACTTTTCAGTTCATTATTGCTTCCTATCATTTTTCTTCACTGTTTTTATCCCTCCACAAACCCATACAAGTAAATGTAAGACTACAATGATTACTCTGATTCACAACCACATGTTCTATCTCATAGTTTGTATGTTCAACCTTATTAGGAAAAGGTTACCAATGGCAATGTGTTCATCCTAAAAGATTGAATTCATAGATGGTTCTTAACACGATATAAATTCATTACTTCAAACTCTTTAGTCATTATTTCCTACAGGTGACTCAACGACTCCAAATATTTATACATAAAGAAAAAAAAAATCACTTCAAAATGTGTTGCATTTTTCCTCTCTTTCTTTTATTTTCTTTTTATTTTCTTTTTTTTTTTTAATTTTTTTCATTTCCTTCTCACAAACAACCACAACTTAAACTTGAAGGGTGAAGCTTTTCTGTGGATTATGTGGGAATATCACCATTCTCAACACACAAGTTCACACTAGCAGTAGCAGATGCATTTTGAACAATGAGTCCAGGCAAGTATGACATTAAACAAGCATAAGAGGGTCAGTCACTAGAATTCTTCCCATAAATTTATAGCACAAGCACAATTTAAATGACAGCATTAACTCTTTAAGAAAAATGAGGAAAAGCACGATGAACAAATCTTACTCTGGAGGCATGTATCCAAAAGTACCAACAACACGTGTGTGCAATGAAGAACTCACAACTTCGGTAAGTTTTGACAGCCCAAAATCTGCAACCTGCAGAATGTACTTTAGTTTAAACTGCTTGAATTGAAAATGTTCACAATCCACCACACTCGTATAGTATTTTCATCACCTTTCCACGAAAGTTTTTGTCTATCAAAATATTTGCTGGCTTAATATCACGATGAATATAGAGGGGGACAGTATGCTCGTGGATGTATTCGAGTCCTCTAGCTGAATCAAGGGCAATTTGAATCCTAGTAGACCATGGTAATGGGTCCCTCCCTGAAAGCAACATAGTGCATGGAACCATTAGACAAATTACAATACCAACAGAAATGTTAAAAGTGTTTACCATAGTCTCACCTAAAAGTTTAAGCTGTTAGGTAAGATAGCAAGTTTGCTTGGTGAGAGGTTTGAACTAAAAACCTTTGCTTACTTTGGTACCACATTAAATTGTTGGCCACCATCTTATTTAAAAGCTTAAGCTATTACAGAGGGGGACAACTTACATATTTTCTCTTAATAGGAAAGAATCCAAAACTTCATAAATTTATAATTTTACCTAAGTCGTGTAGATGTTGATTTAAGTTGCCATTCTCAATGAATTCATAGACTAAAAATAATGAGCCCTCCACACAATAACCAATTAAGCGCACCTGTATAGATTTTTAAAATGACACTAATTAAAACCGCATCTGCTTAACAAAAATTAAATAAGTAAATCACTGTAAGAATAGCTTGAAAAAATTATATACAATCACAAAAATATAATTCAAACCTTAAATTTTATTATTATGTGATTGTCCCAAAATTCGAATGCATTTACATTGAAGAGCTTGACTGATTAAATTCAAGAAAAGGGAAAAAAAAAAAAAAAAAACACACCCCAACATCCCACCCAGAAAATTTGCATACTTATCCTTGCCTAACCATAATTCAAAATCATACGGCAAATGTGCTGCTGAGTTCTAAGAAGTCATTCTCTTGTACGGCAATTCAATCCCATCTACTTAACACTAGAAACGTTGCTTCAACATCCCATTCCAATGAAAAATAACAAAAGAAAGGAAAATACCAAATGCAAGTGATGAACACGCGTTAAAATTTTCAGCTCAGCAAGGAATTCTTTTGATGCTTGCATGTCCATCTTCTTAATTGCAGCTTTCTGTGACAGTAGTGGAATGAGTCATCCATTCAATTATTTGGAATAAATTAAAATGTACAAAGGGTCAGATGATGATGATGATAATAAAGCCCTCAAATATCGCCCATGTATCAAGATAAAGACAACTGGGGAGAATGGAATGTCATTAAAAAAAAGTGTACAAGAAATGAGCATGGTGACAAAGAGTTAAACATGAGTTAAAAGGACATCAGTGATTATTTGCACCACAGGTCAAGGTCCACTGAAACTTTTTGTCTAAAGATAAAGGTAAAAGGTGTTTTTGAACCATCAATCAGAGGATCAGCCTCCTTCCTTGCCTCCAATCTAGCTCTAATCCCACAGTCTTACTCTATGTTCAATCTCCTTGAGAACCAACATCAAATGTTACTATTTTGTGGAAGATCAACAGGAATCGTTGCACCACAATAAGGCACCGATTTGTGTCATACCCGGACATTGCATTTTTATGAGTTTGTAGAATAGAATATTAAGCTGATTATAAAAAAGAGATTTACATTTTACAACTTCCAAATATTTGTCTAACAAATTATTTCAGAAAAGGCAATTATAAATCAGTGAGTTGATTCACACTGGTACACAAAATAGCATAGAAACAAACCTCGCCCCTTAGCTCTGCATAGTAAACAGACCCAAAGCCACCCTGACCAATCTTACTAGTCCAGCTAAAGTCATTTGTTGCCTTGGCAAGCTCTTCATATGAAAACTCCACTGATTTGTCTACACTGATACCTGTAAGGCCCAGCTGAGAAACACTACCAACAAGAGGTCCTGATTCTGAAGTTTTCTCCAGGGTACTTCCACCACCTGAATCCATAGAAAAAAAAAAAAATTACTCGCTTAATCCAAGCATCAAAACAGTGTTCCTCCTTGGTAGTCACATTACTTGAGCAAATAACTAATCGACCTCCTGGTCGCATAAATCGCTAAGAAGGGCAACACTGCCACTACCTTACTACCTCGTCACATGATGATGTCAAGGGGAAATTTGTGCAAGTAACATGATTTCATCCGTCTAATAGTTTTTAATCAATTAGACCCGCAAAGGGATCCAAGTTCCAACTAGCTAGATTAGATACTCTTAATAAAAACCAAAACTTCAAATACATTTAGCAAAAGAAATACAAACTAGAGAAATCATTATCCTTTTTTTTTTTTAATTTCTATTATTTGGGTAAGTTTTCGTTCCATAAGTCAATGCCTCGCATGTTGGGCTGCAGAGTCATCAACAGAAAAATCCAACAAGAAATTGCACAAATAAATTCATTAGAAAAATTTAGAAATTATAAACATAGAAGTAAGTGGATAATTATTGGTTTGGTAGCAACCTTCCTCAATGTTTAGGCCCAGGGGCCTACATTAAGGCGGGCAGGGGCCTTATTTTAGATGTAAAATTACCAGAATACCTTTAACTTTTTAGTTTTATTAAAAGAATTAAATTAATTTAAAATTAGAATATATTGGTCTTATTAAAAAATTAAAATTAACTCAAATTTTTTCAACATAAAAGAAGTTTATAAGAATCATATCCAAATATTTTTTGTGAAATAAAGTACATTCTCTCCTTATACTATTGAATACTTTTGTGCATTATATCAAAATATATAGTATATAACATAATAAATTTTATAAACAATAAAACTTAATAATAATTATATATATTTTTTTGATAACAAGAGACATCCTTATTAAATCGTAGATGCCTTTAAAAGGACCAGTTGAACCATTATATTATAAAAAATATATTTACCGATTTAATGTCCATAGATAATTCTAGTTTTCCCTACAAATAATATTGTTTCTTTTGTACCTTAACTCTAAAGTTATTTATTATCGTTTTCTTAAGTGCTTGATATCCCCTTTTCTGAAAATCCTGAATCCGTCCTGTTTAGATCCCGTTAAAAGTATTTCGATTTGCACATCCAAGAACTCCTTCAATCCTCTACGGAAGGAAACATTGGACAAGCACAAGAACAAAGAAATGTTTGCAAAGAAAACCATAAGGATTACCCTGCCCGTGTTCAACTGCACGATCATCAATTGCCTTTATGAAAAATGAATCCTTGTCCTGCTTCTTCCTTCTATAGAATCCAACATAGAAGCCAATAGCCAAAAGAACAGCCCCGGCAACTCCTGCAACACATGCGGCAGCAATGACCCCACCTGCAATTCCTGCTTAAAGGTCAACACTGTTAGCATAAGGCAGCATCAGAAACATCTTTACATCTTTCAATTTGACCTTGAAAATGGACAAATAAAAAAAAAAGGCGGCAAGTCAGTGCATAAGACTCTCCACTATAGGACATGGAGTGAGTCAAATGTAAACAGACTACTCTTGAGCAAAAGAGCTGATTCTAAAATTTGAACCCTGACCCATGTCACAGTGGATCAACCTTGAAATACACAAATGGTCTAATAATAACTCACCATCACTTGATCTGCAAAACAGAAAGCGGGCAATAGGATAGCCATATTAGATACATGGAAAATAGAAAAAAGATAAAGTTCCAACGATCACATCAAGATAGCATAAGTTACCTCGAGTTAAATGGGGGGTAAGCTCCATTTTGATCTGCATTAAATAAGAAAGGAACTTACAAGAGTTAGAAGCTAGCAAGGTTCACGCAATCACAAAACAAAACTGGAAAGGAGGATTCACACCGACACCCAGGACGGTCTGCACTGTGCATACATATATATAAATATATCAATCAATTTCTGGGTGTCGCCAAATCGTAGTCATTGATATCTTTTTGGCTGGTAACTAAGAGCCTAAGATAAACATTTGAAAACACTTGCCCTTTTAAGAGCAAAATGTGAACTTCGTAAACTGACAACATTCCCCAATTTCGGCCAAATAATACCGTCCCGAATCCTGATGCACTTAGACAGTTTAGAATTTAACATTCAACAGTGCATCAACATCTGCCATGGGACTGGGAAATTTATGTGCAAAAAGTCTGATTATCTCCGTGGGAAGTTGATGGGTTCACGAATTGGCCCCCATGTCGGGTCGACCCGGTCCAATTAACTTTGCCAAATGTGGTAACTCGTGCAATACAGGTGTGCGAAGTAATTAAAAGTGAGATAAAACGAGATAATTTGTAAATTATAATTAGTACAGTGAAATAAAAGTAAATAATTTTAAAATTTTGAAATATGGAGCTACATTCCTAACCAAACAAGTGAATGATTAGGAGAAGTTTAGAGATACGGTTTCTCTCTCTATCTCTTTCTCTAAAGAGTTTCTAGCAAGAGGAATGTGCCTTGCGGGTGTGAGTGTGAGTCTTTCATTCAGGAAAGAAAGTGTCTCGAGTGGTAATCCTTGGCTCCGACATTCGGAATTGAATCTACAGATAACACGAAATGTTTTTGCTTCGGCATCATTTGCGCATTTAAAGGCGCAGTTTCCCTACCCTACAATCGGAAATCCCTATAACAACCGAAAATAAGGGTGAATAGTACATATACCTTCTAGATTGCTCCAACTTTAGTCCATTCTAAACTCATTACTAGGCATTGTTAGAACTATTTAAGGTGAGATTTGAGTTTCTCAGTGGCACCCTTTTAAGATAAAGGATTGAAAATGATTAGTAACAGTATAATAAAGGATTTTTATATATAGAATAAAAGAAAAAATTAAACATCAAAATTATAAAATTGATTAAGTGTTTTAAATTTTTTGTAATGTTTATTGAGATTGACGTTTTGATGGATAGGAGAAAATAAATACCAAGTATTTAAATATCAAAAATTACAATATTGCATATTACATGAGGTATCAACATGCGATAATAAGATAAGCAGTTTAAACATGCTTTAGTGCATAGATTAGTATCATCCATGGTTTATAATCTATCATAGATGTTATATATGTAATATTAAAAATCTCAAATGCTTTTAACATTGTATTTAAAATGGTGAATTTTATGCGATTTGATTTTATCGGTTAAAAACTCTCCCAAATTTTTAAGTTCGAAGTCAAAATAAAATTCTATGACGTGGATTTAATTTCATTTTATAACTTAAATTTTGGAATTACTATACCATTTGAATTCCAACTCAAAATAATAGTTTAAGAACTCAGTTTTTTTTTTAAATTAACTATTTAAGTAAGTAGATAAATTTATTCTTATATATCTTATTTACTTTATATTCTTGTTTCCATTAGCAAGGTTAAATTTAATTTTTTTAAAATTAAATTAATTCAATTTAATTATTAAATGAAATCATTTATTACGAGAGAATAATATTTCTGAACAGGTTGTAAATGAAAGAGACATTTGGCCGTCTATCAATCATCGAGTTGGGTTTCTCGATTGATTTAATTATTTTAAACTAATTAAGAGCCGGCCGTGCCTAGTTTTATTTTCCTCTACATAGTTTGGATTTTATCTCCATATTGCTTGCGTAGACCATCAACCAGTATTAATTTGTTTGTTAGTTAAGTATATACATGCAAGGTCAAGGCTGCATCTTCCTGCCGAATCAAAATTGAATAACAGAATTTTTCATTTAAATTGTTTTTTTATTCAATTTTGTGAGGGAGTTTTTACGAGCATGGCCCTCCTTTCTATCTCTACTTTAATTCTTAAAAATAGTGATTCAAGTCAGGGAAAGCGCATCCCAAAAACTCTTTGAGGATGACAAATTCACAATATTTTTAGGTGTGAGAGTAGAAAGGAGAGTCGCGATCAGGCGATCACTCCATGCGATCACGAAAATTTCCTCACAAATTCTTTTATCATTTTCTTTAAATCGAAATAAGTAAAACATAATAAGATATATATATATATATATATATATATATATATATATAATAAATTTGTAATAAAACAAAATTTGAAATTAGAGACATCATCAACATTAAAAATTTAAATTATATATATAATAATATATTTTATAATTTTAATTAATTCGATTCTAATCGAGATTCAAATGAATTATGTCTCTTTTAATCCGTTCCGGTTTGATGTGTCTTACCTTCTATTCAGATAATTTACTTTTTTTTATATTAAAAAAGATCAAATAATTTAGACATTTGAACTGAATAATTGAATAAATACTCACTATATATGTTTTTATTAGCTTAAACCGAAGCTTTGACTTTGAGATGCCTTTTTTTATGACGATATATGTTTGATTATTGGCTATATATATATATGTATATATATCAGCCTAACAAGTAGAATTCTTATGGTTGTTCCAAATATTAATTGCTTCACACGTTGCCATGCTTGAGGTCAAACAGGTAAAATTGAACGTTGAAATCACAATAAAAACAGGCGATCCAACGGTGGGGGGTAACTGACCTTTTGCCGGCACAAACAACAACCCGGACCCGGCACTAAAATCGGACTCTGGGTTGTAACCCCGGAGCAACTCAGCTGACGCGCGGGACTCCGCCGCTACAGACAACAGAGTCTCGCCGGGTCGAAGAGGGTACGTCTTGAACAACCCGTAAGCCTTCGAGACACGCGGGTCACCGCACGAACAGTTCACCGTTACATTGATGGGAACCAATTCGGGTATCTGAGTCGGGTCATACCCGTTGACCCTCTGAAGACACTGTACGTTGGTGAGGTTGGAGAAAGCAATCGTGGCAATCTTGTCATATGTATCACCGGCATGAGTATTGTAAGTGAAAATATGGCCCAAGAAATCGCCATTCAAACAGTGGCACGAGAACGGGACGTTGATCCGAGAATGGGCGAGGATGATATCCGGGTTCTGAATGTCCGGGTTGAACCGGAGGATATCGGGTATTTTTTGGCTGAAAATGTTGCTGATATAAGTGAGGTTTGATCCTTCCCAAACGTAGTATGAAGCCAGGGCAAGGCCACAGCCAGCTTTGCACTTGGCTTCAACTATGAGAAGAAAAACATAGAAGCACAGTAAAAGAACAAGCCTCTTTGTCCTTGATGGTATGGTCATTGTGGGGGGAGAGAGAGAGAGGGAGAGAGAGAGAGAGAGAGAGAAGAAATGGGGAGAGTGATTATTTAAGATGCCATATGAAGAGAGGAACAGAGAGAGCCTGAAGAAAATATACACACACACACACATATATATGGGCTTGTTTTCTTTCTGCTATATCATATGCCTGTATAATGTATATAATATTTTATGCCACGCATATACACTTATATGTTTACATATGGTACTAGGTTTTGTCATGGCGTGCTTGTCTTGATTTGCTGAATTCTTAACTAATTTCCTCTCTAGTTCCCTGACTTGACCGATTCAACACTTGGGCAAATAGCCAAATATTGCTTCTTCTTCTTCTTATATATATAGAGAGAGAGAGAGAGAGAGAAAGAGTACTTGGTTGTTGTACAGTATACACAGTGGGATCGATAACCTTCGGTTGTCCGGACTCAAAAAAAAAAAAAAAAGATCCGATCGATTTTTTAGTACTATCATTAAGGGATTTTATCAACTCCATTAGTTATTTGCAGCTTTAATACACTGAAATTGTGAAAATTTGCAGTACTTAATTGCTATTTGACATGCCAACTCCTACCATCTTAACATTGCTCTTATAGATTAGGGATTAGAGCTGTTTTGAAATCACATGCACGTCAACCACATTAATGTTTTATTAAGCTATGTTTGGTATGTTAGAATGGAATGAAATAAGTAGAAATAGAATAGTGGTCATTCCATTTCTTTGTTTAGTTGTCAACATAAAAATAATAAGAATGAAATAGACATTCAAATTTTCATAGCTTACCCATTAAAAAAAAAAAAAAAAAAACCTAGAGATAAAACAATCATTATAAAATTCGAGTTTAAATTGGACCAATTTTTTATAACTATCTAGAATCATGTCAATAAATATTTTTTTACTCTTGGAATGCCTAAAATACAAATTTAGTCCAAAAAAAGGCCCAAAGACAAAATAATCATTTTATAATATGAATTTAGATAAAGCCAAAATTTGTTTAACTGTTAGAAAATATATCAATAATATTTTTTTAACCTTTTGAGCAGCTTAGAATACAAATTTAAGCAAAAAATAACCCAAGGGTAAAGTCTTCATTTTATAATTTAAGTTCGGATTGAGATGAATTTTTATTAGTTATTAAGAAAAATAACCATAAATGTTTTTTAACCTTTTGAGGATCCCAAAATACAAATTTAGACAAAAAACAAACTCAGAAATAAAATGGTCATTTTACAGCCCGAATTTAAATCAAATCAAAATTTACTTAATCATTAAATAATATGAATAAATATTTTTATTAGACTTTTGGAAACCCGAAATACGAATTTCAAGAAAAAAAAACTAGGGGTAAAACAGTCATTTTATAACCCAAGTTTGGATTTAGTTTGAAAATGACATCAAGGGCTAAAATGGTCATTTTACAATCTAATAAAGTAATTGAGGAAAATTTTTTATTACAAAGTAATTGCTTATTTTTTTTTTTATTTTTTTAATTTCTGGATCAAATTTTGATTGCAATGGAATGACTATTCCATCACTTAAATTATGAATTGCTTTTACCCATTACCCACTTAATGTTGGAATAGTTATTCCTATTAAATAACATTCTAATTTAATTTTTTGATACCAAACATGAAAATAGGCTAAAGTAAGAATAAATTCCATTCCACTCTTACGTATCAAATATAGTTTTAGGGTTGAGTAGAGATGTAGGGCAAACCCATATTTTATAGTCATTGGAGGTAAATTATAATTTCCAATGAATAGGGGTAAAAAAAAATAAAAATAAAAAATTGTGAAAGCAAAAGTGTAAAATCAGCGGAGCAAAAGTAAATTTTCTAAATAAATTATAGCAAAAACAATAGTGTATTGATGTCATTTTTCAAACGAGTGAAATCTTCTATTTAGCTCACCAAGTAGAGCCAATATTAATATTGATTTATCGTACTCAAATTTTAGCTTTCATCTTCCGTGAATATGTCACGTGTGCTTTATGACATCTCGTTTCTCAAAACATAAATAATATTTCAACATATAATCCATGTCATAACATCTCTTTTGATTCCTAGCAAACCTCAATAAAGTTCTTGCGAACTTTAGGAAGCGCTCATGTGGGCGCAACTCCTTCCGTGAACTTTTGTATCATGTTTGAAACATGGATTCGTGGAGAAAATAAAAAAAAATGAAGAGAAAATAAAATTTATAATTTGTATAATTTTTGTACACTTAATTAAATAAAAATTAAATTTTATTAATAAATATCTATTTATTTTAATCTTATTTTTTAACCTGATAAAAAAATAAAATAAATTTGACTTTATTACTTTATTTTACATTTCTACCACTTTCATTCACTTTTCATTTCCCTCTATAAATTCATATTCCAAACACTACCTTAGCAGAAGCTTTAAGCTTTTCACTACCTCATCAGAGGCGAAACCCACAAAAAGAGTTGCAACCAAACAAAGCCTCAACCATATATACCATGTAGAAAAGGCTCCATGTATAGAGGTTGCTGTCAAGCGCAAATGCACTTGAAGATGGCATTTCTCAGGTGGTGGGACAAATTACGACACTTTTTCGCAAAACACCAAAAAGAAATTTTCAAACCCTTTTCAACAGAAGCCAGCTAGGAGGAGAAATTTCTGCAAGGGACCAAAGATATTTTCGACTCTATTTGGTCACAATCTTGGGCTCAAGTTGTCACCACAAAGTAATACAAAACCCAATCTTCATCATTTGCTAGTTAGAGGATCAAGTTATCCATGGAGTCGTCCACAATTGTTTCCCTCTCTCAGCTCTCTTTGCTCCCACCAAAACCCTGCAGAAGAAGCAGAGCTGCTCCTTTTAGGCCATGGAAGAAGAGGGCTTCTCAACCCATTATTTTCAACTGTCAGAAGATGTATGTCCCAGGTGGGTAATCTCACCCCTATCTTCCTCTACATAAGTACATACATACAGACATACTTATACATATGTACATGCACACAATTTTTTTGTTTTTTCCGGTGCTTTTCTTGCAGAGTTTGGGCAATCACCTGAAGCCAGGGCAGCCAACAACCTCCAGCATTTCTTCACTTATATTGCAGTTAAAATTGTGACTGCACAACTCGAGGTTCCTCCTACCTCTAGCATTTCTTCACTTATATTGCAGTTAAAATAAAATAAAAACCAATGTTTTAAGCAAGATCATGAGGGAACTTATCACCATCCAGATCCTTGAACATCTGTAGACTGTAGTAGTCAAAAATACTAGTTTTATGAAAGCAGGAAAAAGAAAGGGTTAATTACAACCCAAATATCACTTTAAACCCCCTCAACTAAAAAAATTTTACATATACTGATCCCTTAAATTATCATTTTTGTCACAATTTGCCCCTTCTGATAGTTGTGATTTACAAAATTTAGTCAAATAATGTGACCGTGTAGTAGAAAAGAAAAATATTAGCGATTAAAATCCACTGACATAAAGTTCCGCAAGCAAAAGCCCATAGCCTAAAATTTTGATTGACAAAAATATCACAAATGGCCTTAGATTTTTATATAAATACTATTTTATCGTAATAAATTTAAAAAATATCTATTTTAGTAAAATATACATATATATATTGCCGCATCTCCATACTATTTGATTAAATTATGTTAAAAGTATAAATATTAGTAAAAGGAAGAGGAACATTATTACAAACTGATAGTTAAAGAAGTCAGTGTGTGATGTTTTGGGTCGTAGTTCAATAGATGATCTTGTCATTAACCCAAAAACAAATATAGTAAGATTGAAACCAGCTTTGTTGGGTATAGTACCATGCTCTTGAGATGTGTGACATAACATACAAAACCCCTCCTCTTTACAAGGCTCAAAACCTCAAGACGAATTGTTCATATCATTCGTATGAAAGTGAAGTTTTCTAGAATTGCTGATTATCACAAATATGCTTGAAGTAGGGTATGAATGTGTGTACATTTGGATCATCTCATCGATTAATGGTTACTTGAATGCGCAGAGCTATAACAGGGAGGCACATGGGGAGTTGATGGAATTTTTAAGTAAGCACTCACTGAATGACGGGGACAAGTTTTGTGCAGCGTTGATGAGGGAATCTTCACGGCATAAAAATTTAGGTATGCTTTAACAGTTCTCATTAAGGATAGCAATAGGCGAATAAAGCAGGAACTTGATCCGATCTTATCCTAATAGAATGGGAGTGGGGTAAAAACTAAAACCAATAGGATTTGGGATGGGGTTAAGATAAAATTTCTCAATCCACCTAATTAATTTTAGAATTACAAGAATGTCCTTACTAAAACTCACTTTATTGACAAAAAAATTATTACAAAATTAATTGTTTTACACGTTCAACATATGCGTAAAATGAGTATGTGGCGTATTCAAAATGAGTCTATGACGTGTATAACTTATGTCTGAACATAAAAAAATGGACATAGCCTGACACATGCCCAGAATTTTTCCAAGTCTCTCGTGAATCTGACTTGCAAATAGGGAAAAAAATTAAAACCACATGTCCAGAATTTGTCCAAATCTCTCGTGAATCTAACTCGCAAACGGGACCCTTGATGGTTAGTTAGTGCTGCTTCCTAACATATAATACATGGAATATTTTATGTCAGCTTGTAACCATTACTTCACTCCAGAAACTTGAAGGAAACCATTAAGAAAATGACTATTTTGTCATGTCCTTGTGTTGGTCGACAGGGCATTTAGATGAAATAAATGCTTCCCCAAGATCATGTAAAATAGCTAATGGCTATGTGTTATTCAGTTGCTTCCTATAATTTATTTTTTCTTTATCATCCACTTCAACCTCATGTTTTCAGAACATTTAACTGAATAACAGAGCCATAAAGAAGTGATCCTAAAGACAGTTCTCACAATTTTTTGGGTTTTCTCTATAGCATATCTATTTGGCAAGTGAAATTCTCTTGAAGCTACTAAATATTTATTTCATATATCGTATCATAAATTTTTACTACCAAAGTTCTAATTCTTGAAATTTTGCCTTTTTTCTCTTTGGATATGTGGGAATTACAAATGGATATGCAGCTTTGCGCATATTAGAGGTCAGTTGTTTCTTAAGAATTATATGCATTCTCTGGCTTATCAATTTGTTTTAAATCTCTTATGTCTTCGAACTAAACAACATGGCAATGTCCAACCAGGTTAGATCTGCATATTGCAAGCATGATTTTGAGTGGGACAACTTGAAGCGGTTGGCTTCTAAGGTCAGCAATTCACTATTATTGTTTTCTGAGTTCTCCCTTCTTCATATATTTCTGTGTATTTCTCATCGTTTCTAATTTCATACGTTGACTGGTTTTTGCAGATGATTGCGGAATCCAACACAAAACTTATGAGGGAGTATGTCTTGGAAACTACCAAAGTGAAAACCGAAAGCGAAAAATGATCTCTCTTTGCAATATATTGTGATTCACGTATGTATAGAAATGATAATGGATTTTCTAATAATTCATAAATTATAGATATGTTATATTAAAGTTCTGGTAGTATACATATTCTGGTTCCTCTCCTCAGAGCCATGTAATGTCTACAAATATTTCTTTTAAAATGCAAGAATTGCAAATCTTTAACATTAAATATATTAAGTGGATTTCGTGCAGAAACTGAAAAATACATTAAATATATTAAAATCTTGTCAGACAAAAAATAAGTCTTCAAGAAAGTGGCACATAACCTAGTAATGTATTTCTTGTATTATGTATGGTAAGGCAGCTTAACCTATTGTCTTTCAGTAAAGACTGGGGAATAGTCACACTATGTCTCTGCAAATTGATCAAATGTCCTAAACTTCCCCATCTGTGGCCTTCCACTCTTATGTAACCGTGAATTTGGGATACAAAAGAATGAAAATAAGTTTAAGGTCTTTGACCCACGCAGATTTAAGATATTACCTCAACAACGAGATAGAAAATCAATTATCCTTCATTAGTCTCCGTCTGCTGTCTCACTTGTTACTTCATGTTCCTTCACTGGCTGCAAACCAGAAAAAACATAAGGGTGTTATCACATATGCACGCACGTAGGTGCATAGAATAAAAATGGAATGCTTTCGCTT
The DNA here is from genome assembly GCA_019916065.1 of Vitellaria paradoxa. Taxonomy (NCBI): domain Eukaryota; kingdom Viridiplantae; phylum Streptophyta; class Magnoliopsida; order Ericales; family Sapotaceae; genus Vitellaria; species Vitellaria paradoxa. The sequence goes on along the minus strand of CM034237.1, from coordinate 50,544,371 downwards.
AAGAGACCACCACATGCATGATGCATCCTTTTCGATTAGTAGAAGATTACCTCAATAAAGCGACGTACAACACAAGAAGCATGGATGTGCCCGGTGCTAAAATATGACTGAACATTCTCTTCAATAGTTTCCAACCTGCAATTACAGTTCAATGTATTTCATGCTGTTGAAGGTACGGTATTCATCATTTAATTGGATAGAGAAGTTCTATCCACTAAATCCTACAAACTTGCCTAGCTAACAAATTATAGAAAATGGATACCACATTAATCAAAGCATCACTTCCTTAATTTTTCAAACTATAGTAGATATTTGATCATAACTTTCCAAGGGGTAGAACTAGTGCCTAGGAATCACCCCTGTGAAGTGTGGGTCACTAATTTGACTCCACAATTTCAAAGGTCTTCCACACAGGAATTTCCAGGTTAAACCTGGTCCTCATGTCTAAAGGCATCACTGAAGCTCGGGGGGAGCAATCTCACACAGACAGTGACACCCGTCTCTCTCTCACACACACACAGTTGGTCTAAGAAAAGTTCACAGGGAGTTTTTAGAATCTTTTCAGGTGAAGGCCATTAATAAGGGGATAATCAACTTCATTAAGTACTCCATGCCTCCAATTTGCTGTCAGAACCTCAGATTGCCCTTTCCAAAACTGATGAAATACAAAGGAGGGAAAGCATTTACTCTTGACAATAAATTTACCTATAGACATAATTGACCATAATTCCTCCACTTTGCAGAATACCTTTCTCTGATCGATCTGCCATCCAGTTAAGTCTACCAACCATCTATCAACCACAAGACAATTTGGGGTTATTAATCATTAAAGGGCTATTTGATGATTTAAACTCAGCCAACAACTGTGATATAAACTAGATCACAAAGAGAACCCTTGAGAAGAATATATTAAACTCATGTAGCTTTATAGTTGCTAGATATATTAATTAACAGATGGAGAAAATTAAAAAAACAACAAAAAAATGCAAGGAGACCAACAAAACTCAAATATTTCAATAAATTGAACATGTTAGACCAATTTAATGAAACATAACAAGAGGTGGGTTCATTTTCTTCCTTCTCTATAGAATGATTAATGTATCTTTCATTCTTTCACCTCCCAAAAATGCAGTTGTTGTCAAGTTGATCACCACCTGTTAATTATACCATGTAACTTGAAATTTCAGACATCCAACAATTCAATTCAGGTTCCCGAGACAATACAGATACTATTAGGTATTTAATTCTCTGACACATTCACAATTATGATTTAAAATTATCAGCATTGATTTATCAAACAAAATTATCAGCATTGATAACCAGAGACTTCCATTCCCTGAATGTATCATTTAGAGAGTTGTTGTATGGCTTTATTGCCCGATTACTAGTCTATCCTCACCAATTCTGAGTCTTGTACGGAATACCTCACTTATGCATTATATGTGATGCCATCAAACATCCATCCAAATATCTGCTGTGTATCTCATTCCTTATTAGTCCAATACTTGAACAAAATTACTATCATGTAGGTCTGTCTATTTTTCAGATTTGGTAACATTCAGATGGCAAAACAATAAGCCGAATCAGAACCAGCTCCTCTTCTATGCTAAAAAACTTTGAAACCAACTCTTATGAAGGTACATCATATGATAAAAATCAGGTACATTGAGTAATAAGGAAAATGTGAACTGTCACAAATTATGGTGTCTGATTTACCGCTCCATTCTGTAAGTGGAAATTGGCAACAGAATCTAGAGCTTTCCCCCTCTTCTTTTCTTGCAGAAGATACCTGTAATCACAGAAATAAGAATATAAAAATATACAACTCTCAGAACATATATCTAGAAGACAGTGAATCAACATCTTTCAGTATTCATACTAACTTCTTCCCTGCTACAATGACCAATTGACCCAAAAGCACGGATGACCTCTGCCATGTTAAATCTCTAGCCCTTAGCTTGAGTTAAAGGCAGATCAGATTGTTTGACAACTAAGCATACGTTGATTGAACTAAAGCAGGACACTTTTGGTATAGAGTGTCAGCTTTTATCACCCGATCCATGATCAAAATCAGAAACTAGGTCAATTGGAGCATATGCATGCAAAATACCTGGCACACAATCGCATCAAAGGAGCTTCAAGTACTGATGTCAGTGTCTCTGATTTAATCCACTCATGATTGGTTGATGTCAACAAGTTCCACATTATTTCTATAGCATTTTCCCCACCACCAAATTCCCTGCAACGGGAAACATTAATGTGAAAACCATACGAGATGTTGTCAAGCTAAGAGGCACAGACACTTCTAGGAAGGTGTACTAGTGTGGTGTCAACGTCAACACTCATCGGACACTCTCAACACACATCATATTATTTTTTAGTTGTTTTAGAAACAGGCACTTTTTGGACACTTGGGGATACACCTGTCCATCACTCAAACACAATAAAACAAATTTTGAAGAAAAAGAAATTGGAATTAAATAATAAGATAAAAGCAATATGAATTTACATTTCTTAATTCTTTATTCCTTAAATTTTTTTAATTTTAGAAATTATTTTAAGACCTAAAAACCTCTAGTTTTTTTTTTGTAAATAAAACTTTCTAATATAGATATATATGAAAGATTATTGTAATTTTAATATAAAAGTGAATAAGTATTTGCATTTTCATGTAAATATATAAAAGTATATTTAATTGTTAATGTGTCCATTACAAGTTGTGTCCTAATATTTTTAAAAAATTAACAAATCTGCATGTCTATGACATGTTGTGTTGTACTTTTACTGCATGTTTGTATTTGTGCTTCTTAGTTGTCAAGAAATTCATCCACATTTTAAAAGCACAAGTTAGAAATCACATCCTTTATGAGGGGGAAAAATTAATACCCGGATGCTTATTAATACCCGGATGTTGTGTTGTACTTTTACTGCATGTTTGTATTTGTGCTTCTTAGTTGTCAAGAAATTCATCCACATTTTAAAAGCACAAGTTAGAAATCACATCCTTTATGAGGGGGAAAAATTAATACCCGGATGCTTATTAACAATGACCAACAACTGGTTTTATCTGCTCAAAATACTTTCAAAATCTTAGAATAGCTCAGAAACCTGATTGCAGAACAGATTTAAAAAAAAAAAAAAGGAAAGAAAGAAAGAAAAGAAAAGAAAAATAAAGAAGAAACTTGAAGTTTCTTGAGAAGCATAGTGTTTCAAAGGCGAGAAGCATTCTCTTGAAGCTGCGCACTTGTTGTCTACAGTGTTAAAAAAAAAAAAAAGGGAAAGGCTGTGAAAGCTTCTGATAAATACAGCACAGATGCTGGATCTGCTCATTAAGTTCCACTGTAGAAAAATTATTTCCAAATCAAGATCACATAAATTTTCATCTGAAACTCTCAGTAATCTGCAAAATAGATTTTGAATGTCTTATTTATTCATTTTTATCTGATCAAGGATGTTCAATTGTATGGAGACTATGGGTTCTCACTTGGGGATTATTAGATTATGATTATTTGAGCAAACAGCTTTTCAATTTCCAATATATTTGATGCCATTTTAAGGAGAAATAACGCACAAAGTAACAAACATTCCATATTGAAATTGAAAATTCAAAGAGTTTAAGATAGCAATTATTAGCTAATTCTTGGGGAATAAAGCTGCTATATCATCAAGTAAATAGTAAAGATGCATACAAATAAAGCTTACAGATATGCCTCCATGAGTGCTTGTTCCTCTGCTGGTTCAAGTATGTTCTCCCTAAAGGTGGATTCAGATCTCTCTGCTGAGGCCAACTTAGATAGTAGCCATTGCATGTACCCCGGGGTAGGGCTGAGTGTTGCAAATGTCTTCAAAGGGTAAGAAATAAAAACTATTGTCAGAAAGAAATGCCATAAGAGACAACATAAATGGTAATTAAATCATTATCCTATGCATAAAAGACCAGACACATTTCGATGGCCTACTGCCACCGGTCATTTGGCAGTATATACATACATAAATTGTACTCAGGGAAATTTAAAAAATATCACATCAAATTATTCCAAATGTACAGTGAAGCTACTTCTAGTCATGATTATCAGACAGTGACATGTGACTTATTATGTTTACGTTAGAATTATTTGAACAGCAAGGCACCATATGATGGAAGCTATGTTGCAATCCTTTCAACAAAACAATTACACAGGAAATTGCTGAGAGAGAAAGGACAGCTATTCCAAGGGCAACATGCAATGGTAAGCAACTTCCAGTGTTAGCCCCTCAAAGAAAGTAGACTATCCAATTCATTGCTTTCTCAACCATCAGCAAGAAATCTTAGATTTGAGAATATTAAAATATTAAAACCTTGGTTAATTTCAAATATGATAGAGACTAATTGGAAACTATGTTTACAGATCTGGGGAGATACGGCCTCCATCAGACGGACAAATTCTTTCTTGGCAAGAATTGGTTCTAAATTGTAACATATTGTAAAACCATTTAAAATAGCAAAGACTCAACTTGAGCCTAGGCACTCCAAAATAGATTAAACAAATATAGTACTTACAGAAATATTAGGCATATCTTTTTTCACCAGATCAATCACACGTTTAATAAGGAACTTTCCAAGATTGATCCCTTTCAAGCCAGGCTGCAAATTTCAAATGTGTATGCAATTAGCCACCTGAAAGGTATTTGTTATAAACAAGTAAAGTTTACTGTTACTATCCAACCTTACCTGAGTTGATGATATAGAGTAAAATAATGCACAAGTTGCCTCAGATTCAGGTATCGGGGGATCATCCCACAAAACTTCCTGAAACAGATAAGAGACTTTGTTAGCATAGATATAGGCCGAGAGTTTTAACGAGACAAAATGTTATAACCTGTATTGTCCGTGTCAGATCCTTCAGAAGTGCAACTTCAATAAAGATTAGTGGTTCACCTGAACCAAAATTAATTATCAGACCCAGTGAACTCCCAGTGAACTAGTTGAAGAATGCAGCCAGGAAGACAGGACAAGTAAGAGCTATTTCTTCATAAAGGTACTAGAGGCAAGGCGCACACTTCACATGTGAAATACTGCAATTTTGTAGTTGTTTTTCTTTTTGTCCTTCTTTCACTATTTCATTTTTTTTTTTCCCTAACAAATAACATGGGAACTCAGAAGTTAGATAACTTTTTTCTTGAATTTGAAAAATCAAAGAGAAGAAATAGACAAGTGGGAGTAGTTTTTTATTTTTATTTTATTTTTTACTTTTATTTATTTATTATTATTATTTTTTTTTTTTGAAAAATAAAACTACCAAGAAGTTAAGACCCCGTTTGACAAAGTTTCCAATTTTCAATTTTCATTTTCATTTTTTTGAAAACTGAATACGAAAACCTATTTGGTAAATTTGTTTCAAGTTTTCAGTTTCCCAAAAAAAAAATTATTTTCAAAATTTTTAAAAATTATGGAAACATAAAAAAAAGTGTCTTCTCAAATTTTTATCTTCCTCCACAACCACCACCACCACCAACAGTCAACCATCAGTCCATCACCCACCACACACCGCCGTTGACCGCAACCCACCACCAGCTGCCAACCATCACATCCATTGCCAATGACCATCTCTACCGTTGCTTGCCACCCATCTTCGCCGCTAGCCACCACCAACTACCTTTCCAACAATATAACTACTAACCAACTATTATTGTTACCAAACGCGTTTTCAAGTTTTTTTTACCATGAAAATGAAAACTAAAACAAAAAAATGAAAATAGGCAGCTTTATGAAATGGCCCCAAAAAAGAAGTGTGAAGTTAAGGAAGTTAAAAATGAGGGGGAAACTCAAAGTTAAAGTGGTATTTTGATAACAAAAATTGTGACAGAGCTTCAACGAAAGGGAGGCACCAATTGATGTATTCCCTTTATATATTAGTATAGATTTTAGTGTAGATTCCAACCCCCCAAACCAAAATGATTCCTTTGTCAACAAAAAATTATAGTACGAAGTAAGATAAAACTAACATTTTCGTTTTTGATAAACAAAAATTATATTAAAAGGCATCAAGAAGATGCTACACAAGTGTAAAAGAAAATTAACTTGAAAAAAAAAAAGCACAATTAAACAACCATGTGCCGTACACAAAATGCGTAAAACTATGCAGCGCAACACTCTGGTTCAAGTTACTGCTTTTTGGAGCAAAACATGATCATCTCGTGTTCCTGCCTCGCCAAAAGCAGCTTTAACATAGTCACAAACAGGTCTAATGATCAATCCTATGTGGTCTTCCTCTCTCAATGGCCAATGCATGACTCATATTTGATATTTGATAATCCAACTTCCAACTGTTTAACCAAGCATTGTCCAAGATTTAATGGAATAGATACTTTGTATTTGACATTATAATTAAATATAGCCCACAATTCAGCAGCAGGCTGTTAATTTGGATTATCAATCACAGATATATCAAGACAAACTTAAGTGCCCAGAGAAGGTGTCAAAGAAATTAATGTAGTTCATCAAAGACAAAAGGAAAAAAAATAAAATAAAATAAAATAACTAAGGTTAGAATGGACAAGGAGACACTTTAAACCAATGAAGAAAGGCTAGCGACAATAGCTACGTTAACTACTTTAATCCCCAGCATTTGAAAAAAGAATACTAACCAGGTATCGCGGGATGAAAATATCCAAAACAACGACGGCCGACTCCCAGCCTTCTTTTAAGATCTATAAGATTGCTGATTGGATGCACTGCCTGTGCACAAGATAATTTTGAAATTACATCGACATCAAATCCCGCAAAATTTTAAAGCAGAGACTAAACAGGGATGAGAAACTCACCTCATATGCCACAATTTTCTCCAATAAAGAAGCAGGATCATCCCATGTAATTTGGTGAAGCTCCAGGGCTGCGGGACTAAGCCAGGTAACAAGCTTCTCTTTTAAGTAGGAATCTAGTGCTCGTAAAGATGCAATACTTTCCTCACTGCATGTTTAAAAGACATAGCTTCATTAAAACTATAGTTCCGCTCTATGTTTGTCATTTTCATAATTAAAATTGTTTCTGTCAACATCACATTAATCGTCCAATTCAGTTATCAGTGAAATGAGAAGTTACCATAGTTCTATTATGCTGTACATAGAAGCCACTATGAATAGAAGCAGAGGAACATCTTTTAAACATTAGCGTATTCTGTTTCTCCCATTCTTTAATAATTTGCATCAAGTAAATTGTTCAACAGACTAAAGCAAAGCCTATTATGTTGCCAAAATACAGAGGGGAAGAAAAAAAAAAGGAACAGGAGTAATGCTATTCTACCAGAATTTAGTGCCATGAATTATTGCCAGAATGATATTGTTGTTTATGGACCTATCACTTTTAAAATAATAATCTATTAACACGTGCTTTATTAACAAATAACAAATGCCATTACCACATCATTCTGGCAGTTAACGCTTGTAAAAAGTTCTAGTAGTATATCATTTTCCAAAAAAATTAAGTTTATTCTACACCACAACCAAGTAAAGGTGAACTTGATAAAATCCCCACATTTTGTGATAGAAACAGTTTACATGTCAAAGCTTGTGATAATCAGATGTCCAGCCTGTCATAGCTGTCAAGATACAATACTTAGATAGATCTATGAAAGTTATTACTCCAAGGTTTGTGAAATTTTTTGAAGTAACAATTTTAATTGCGAAATAGGACAAGTAAAATGAAATTATATACCATGAACCAAAACCTTACTCAAGAATAGATAGAATATCAGCTCGAACAATGGATAAGAACTTCAATCCTCCAGGGTGCGTGTTAAGCCGTTCAAACAGAACTTCATACATTGGCTTTAGAGCATGTCTTAGATTCCGCTCAACCCTGTAGAAAGTAGCAAGCCGACCATCCTCTTCGGGGGTAGTTGGTTCAAATTTGTCACCTAAAACAAGAAACATTGTGAACAAATCCCTTACAACATACGTATATGGTATCAAACATCAACACCAAACTCACTGTGAGGTATCTCAAGCCCAAGATATTGCTTAATCAACTCATGCACTTGAGCCCTGTTAAGATCATATTCTCTAGCAAGTATAAGGAGTAATTTCCGGCGGTTTTCACTTGAAAGGCTAAAATAACCCTGCATTGTCAAATAGATTACTACCACTAACAAAGTAGCAAAGTAACACTAGCTCGCACATTAGCAAGAATTACCTCAGAGAAGTCATTAAGTACGCCATCTAGAACTTCTGTTTTGTTCATTGATATGGCTGAGTTCATTGACTCTCTGACAACCTCAAATTCTCTGCAATCACTTGATGGCAAAAATGTAAGTACCAAGACAGCAAGCTATATTCTTAAAAATATCATATAAATAGAAAGAGAACAAGAGAAAGACCTCTCGTTGTTGGTTGAGGCGTTGTTCTTCCGAGCAGATGATTTGTTGCCTTCCCCAGGAGAAAGCTGCATTTGATTAATCTTGCTCTGTCGAAATAAATTCAGAAACCCATAATCAATGCTCAAATTATACATTCAAGGCTAAACGTGCTTCAATTCATTAAAGACGCACGTATCTATAGCTAGACCTAATTTTAAATACTTCACAGATAATATAACCCTTGGAAATGAATAGAGGAAAAGGAATCTCCAACTAGTTTAGGGCTAAAACTTTGTTGAGTTGAGCTTAGTTAAGTTGATACTAGAGTTATCCCCACCAAAGATGGGAATAATCCCTTCAAAGCTCTTGAACAACCCGAACGAGGAGCCACGTAACTACAATTAATGTGTGCGCCTCTACCGCTATTATACGTACAAGAAGAAACAAATATTCGTACTTCCAGTTCTGCGCGCCAAAAAAAAATAATTAGGGGAAAAAAAAAAAACACCTCAATCTCTACACGGTTGATTTAGCATCTCAAAATCACAGGAACACAATTCGGTGATACAAATTATATATCAAATCAATCTCCTCCCCCACCCCACCCCCCCCCCCCCAAAAACAAGGAATTTTTGTAGAATGTCTTGAAATGGATCGAGCGATGTTCGAAACAATTCGGTAACGCAACCTCAATCTCTACACGATTTCCATGCAACGCAATACATCGCAAGGCCAAAATCAATGAAAAACACACACAAAATAGCAGAGATATGGAGAGAGATTCATACGTAGAGATAGAATGGGCGGTGATACGTACAGTTGCTGGCGAAAGAGGTCTCATCTTCGTTCTCATCAGAATGGCCAACCCTTTTTTGTTCATCTTCGCTGAGAGGAAGAGACCATCCAACCGTTTGTTGAGCTCTCGATTCTTCCTCTGTCTACGCATCAGCTACAATTTTTTTTTTTTTTTTTTAAATTTGAAATGCAACTCAAGAAAGTGGCTTTTTTTCTTCCTCTTCTTCTTCCCGAGAGAGAGAGAGCAAATTACCAAAATATTTACACTTTATTAATTTTGTCTTACACTTTATTTTATTTTTTTAATTTAAATTATAAAAGTATCTTTTGTCTTACACTTTATTTTATTTTTTTAATTCAAATTATAAAAGTATCTCTTTTTTTTTAGTTATATACTTTGTATAATTATATTGTTATAAATACCATTGTGCAAGAATTTAATTAAAGACATAATTATAATTCATAATATTTTTATTTTAAAGTAAAAAATACTTTTAAAAAATATTAAAAAGATAATTTATTAAAAATAATTTTATCATTTTAAATTTTTTGACAAACAAGAAATTACTATCTCAATTTTTTTAAAAATTTACTTACAATGAATAAGTAACTTTATTATGATAAAAAATTTTAATATGATTATTAAAAATATAAATATAGATAAATTTTTATCTTAATTTTTAAATTTTTTTTTTTTTTTTGATATTCTCTTATGCCGAGTTAAGTCTAAGAGCTTTTGTTTAAATTTGTAAAAATTTATTTAGAAGAAACAACTATATAATTTCAAATTATATACAAAAATAGCTTGCCCAAATGGGTAATTTTATGATATTACTTGGTTAAAAAAATAAAATAAAGTATGAGAAGTTATTTGAAAAATACAAATAGATTCACACAATAAACTATAGGCTAAAATTTTCAACTACACAAGAATGTGAGTTGTTCAATAAGTGGAAAAAAAATTTTCTGGATCAAGTTTTTTCTTTAAGGTCATGTCTAAAACATATGTTAATCTGAAAAATAATTGGGTTGACAATTTTCAAATTTAATTGAACCAATCAAATTTAAAAATATATATATATATAAAAGGTGACATTTGGTTTGTATTTTTATTTTTTTCTTTTTTATTTTCTGTTTTATGTATTTTATAATTTTAAATTTTCAAAATAAAGAAAATAGAAAAATACATTTCATTTGACATTTTCTGTTTTCTGTGTTTTAATATTTTTCATATTTTTGATCAAAAAAGCTCAAAACGACTTTTTGTTATTTTGGGCCCGTTTGGTTTGTAAAAATTTACTGAAAATCTCCAAAAATCTTTATAAATCTCTGTTAACTTTATATCACATCAACTTTTTTCTCTCACTGTACGCATTACGAACTCCCCCAAACTATAATTTATCTCAATTTATCTCATTTTTTCTTACTTCAAACAAACCCTTTATATTTCATGTATAAACTCATTTACTATTTTCTAAATGAGATTTTGAAAACACAAGTAATTAAATATTTTTAAGCTATTTTTCTTATTTTTAAAAACATAAAATAGAAAATAATTTCAAAACATATATACTAAATGACACTAAATAATTTAATTTTTTAATTAATATTTCGTCTATTTTGTGCACCATTATTTTATCCAAGGAGATTTGCATGCTTCCATACTCCTAATTGACATTCGAAGTTTGAAACGGACTGTTATGCATTTGCAGCAACCTTTCTTAAAAAAGTTTAATAAATAAAATAAAAATTAATTTTAGGTTCTATACTTAATAATATTACGTATCAAAATTTTGTATTCAATTTTTTCTTTTTTCTTTTTTTTAGCTATCTCCATATCCACTCTGTAATAGAGGGTGCTATCGTCTTTAAATTTGAGAGTCATAGAGTCTACACTAAATGTGGATTTGTGTATCAGTATTTTTTTTTTTTTTTTCATTCCTTCTATATTTAAGTGAAAAATATGTGATTACAAAAATTGATATTTAAATTGGAGTTATGTTTGATCAAAATTAATAAATTTTCATATTTGTAGAATTATACATTTATGTAATATTAAAAAAAAGGGGGGTGAAACTCTTCGTAAAGGATGGATTGACAAAATTATGATTGGTTTAATGTATTTCTAAAACAACAAGGTAATTTAATCTTTTAATTCGTATTCCAAATTTATTCCCAAATATATTTATATATAGCAAAATAAATTTTCATTCTAATTCTTTCACGTGCGATATCACATTTAAAATTTTGCTCTCATGATTTTAGTTAGCGTCCAAACATAACCCGACATATGCACTAAAAATTGGGTTCAAGGGGGCTGCAGTGAAGATATCCACTGCAGGGGCTGCAGTGAAAAATAAAAGGTGGAGATTTGCTTACATTTAATCCAATGGTTCCTATTTATTTTAATTAAAATTATTTTCAAAATAAAAATAAAAATTTTAAAAATCTGATGGAGTATAATTAATGCGGAATGTCAAAAGTCATGTATTATTAAAGTATAAATAAATCTCTATCATTTATTTTTCTACTACAGCCTCTACAGTGGATATCTTCACTGCAGCCCATTGAACCCCTAAAAATTCCAGTGCAATCTGGCTACCCACGAGACCGCAACCGGTCAATAAATGGGCTATTCCGAGCCCAAAAAAATCAGTGGGCTTCCCCGCATATCGACTGTTAGATCTTTTCAATGGACTATTTCTCGTACGACTTTCAAAATTAACTCAAGCGCTTAAATCAAGTAATTTTTATTTACGCTAGTCCGGACGATACTTCAAAGACATGTTTAGGGCAAGGATTTTGTGCAATGAAAAATAATAAACAACATAGATGAAAATATGAAAACATAAAATTTCAATTGCATGATTTTACTTGAAAAAAATTAAAAACTATACAAAAAAATAAAAATATTTACTAATAAATTAATTTTCTATTTTAATTTTTTTCTAATTTCTCAAATCTTATACTTTCTTTTAACTAAATTTGTGAAGTAATTAAATTCATATTTTCGTTTTAATAAATCTTGGAACTATCAAAAAAAATTATCAGATCAGTGTAAAACTCTTGTAAACCTATCATTTCAAATTAATGATTAAGTTTATAGAACTGTAATTTAATTATAATACTGTCATAATCACATTATTATAATCGTATCATCTGATTAATTTTTTTGATAAGATAGCCTCTTCCTATTATTGTTAGAGTAGTTGGAGAAGGTAGCATAGTATTCGCCCCAAAGAAGGGCAACCATGTGCAAAAGTTGACCACTAATACTACCAAACCCCTGCTAAAGAAGTATGTTTCTTTTTCAGAAGAGGACCAAATGAAGATTAAGTTAACAGCTTATAAGCTACTTCCCAGTGGAAATCATCGAAGACATGCATATGGGTAAAAATCTCAACACGTACTCTGATTTGGGATCGGTTAATTATTATCAGCTATTTTTCGTAAACTAATTTTTCCCTTCGGTGGTTAGTGAGGTCAGCTCAGCTTAGTTTGGCCTTCTTTCACCTTAAATATATGATTTTTTTTACCAAAAATTATTATTATTATTATTATTATTAATTTGGTAACCTTAGAGATATCATTTGTATTTTTAGAAAGAAATACAAAAAATATGGAAAAATAGAAAAATAATCAATATGTGAATATAATAAGCTGAATTTTTTTTTCATCAGTACATAAATTCTCTTGTTTTTTGATAGGTTGTTTTTTTTTTTTTTTTTAATAGATTGTGAATAACATCCTAAAAGTTATCCCAAACAAAAATATGTTTTGATGAAAAAAATCATATAAGACAAAAATGCGCTAAAAATTATTATTATTAAGGTAAACTTAGAGATATCATGTGTATTTTTAGAAAGAATTATGAAAAATATGTTAAAATAGAAAAATAATCAATATATGAATAAAATAAGCTGAATTTTTTTTTCATCGGTACATAAATTCTCTTGTTTTTGATTTTAAAAAAAAAAAAATAGAATGTGAATAACATTCTAAAAGTTTTTCCAAACAAAAATATATTTTGATGAAAAAATCATAAAAGATAAAAATGCGCTAATATATATATATATATTGTTCGGCAGCAGAAATTACCGCCGGAACTGCTGACCACGCCAACCGGAAATGCAATCGCCGACCTGCCGAACAAAGACAGAAAGAAAGGTGACGGCCGGAGAGGAGGTCTCAGGCCGGAAAACCCTCCGACGATTAAGTCAGCAAGTCACCCAAGAAAGAAAGTTTTCTGAAAGTAAATGAGTCAAAGTTTAAGTTAGCAATAGTCAGCTTACCTCCGTGATTCAGTTGTATATCCATATATAGTGGTCTGAGTAATGATTACAGCATACCTATGACTCGACATTACGCACACTGCCGTGTCCCTCTTTTACACTCTTGCTTTAAATGCCCTTCCCCTTCATTTAATGCCTCAGACCCCTCATAAATACACCGTGCCTTTCATTTAATGCTTCTGGTGGTTTAACACGGCATTACAACCTGAATTTCAGGGTCATACTGTCTTCTTGTCGCATCAGCCACCGAATCGTAACGAGATAGACCGATTTAGTTACATCTCCAGAGACAAGTACCTAGTTCAATCCTAACTAAGGTGCATTTATGGTCATGAGCCTTCTTTAAAGGCTATGGGCCCTAGGTTTGACATTTACTGGCCATCGACATATAGGCCGAGCAAACTAGATTCCTCGGCTATAGCCACGTGGTTATACATTGTTTATTGATGTCGAGATTCAGGGTACTCTTTGGAGCACTAACTCTAAATCGTGTACTCACGTATAACACTCACGTGGAACCCTCGTGCCAATAATCAGTTGTTCGTCGGGATGCCACGTGTCCAAACGGAACGTGCTCGGCAAAGTGGCTAAGTGGCTTATGTGAATTTGCTCGGCACCACGCCACGTGGCACCAGACTAAACCTGTTCGACAAGAGTACAGCTTTAGTATTATTATGCCCAACATATATATATTTAAGTTTTACTAAAGTACGAAATGAAGTTTTATGAATTATTAAGGTTTACGACTCATTTAATTTTTGATTAACAAGCCAAAACTAGGAAGTTTGAAGGGAGGTCAAAGCGGATGCTCGAAAGTTGGTGAGGAGTGGTAGCTATCGGACATGTGAAAGTAACTCTCACGTTGAAAAGGTCTTTTGGGACTTCAGTGACAATATTTGTGGTGCATCCAATTTAAGTGTAATTTTATTTTTCCTCGTACGAGGGAGAAGAGTGTTAGTGCAACGCGCAGGCAATAGTAACAATTGGATGATCAATTTTGTTCATGTTTGTCCGGGAGGCAGAACAACAGCAATTTCAATCGGAGCAGCATGCCAAGTCTTAGTAGTAGTCTTTCTAAGATAATAATGCATCGATTTAGCTTTGTTTATTATTGGGGGTCATCAATTGGTGCATATTTAAATTTGGTTTGGTTAGATAATAATTTTTTAATTACTACAGTTTGTAATAGATATTAATATTAATTTATCCAAGATATTAATACACTGATTTAGGGTAGTGCATGTTTAGATGAAAAGAGGGAGACTGACATCAATTTTAATGTCAGTCCATTGACATTACGAGAGGTGACATTAACGTTTAAAATCGTCAGATTAAAATCTACTAGTCCAAATATATTTATATTGTTTTAATTTAAAAAACGTGTGAATATATCTGAACCGTTGAATCAAAATCTAATTATTTTTAGATTTGATGTTAAGAGAGCTGGTTTCGCTTTTGATATCACTCATCCAAACTACAAATTCCAAAAATAATAAAAAAAATCCTATTTATTAGATCAAGTTTACAGCCAAATTAGCAATCATTAATGTCATAGCATCCTTCTAGCTAGGCCCAGGCAACGACAGTCTCAATTGTTGTAATTATGGGAGCTAGAGGATGTGAAAGACTGTATGCTGTGGCTCGCAAAAGACCGTTAAATAAATCAATTTGATTTGTCGATAATTTAAAATTTTAAAATTAAATCCAATTACGTTCAAATGTACGAGTCAAGCGTATAAATGTGGGAAGGCTTGCTTGGTATTGTGTCCTACTGGATTAAAAAAAAAAAATACATATGATGTCGTTGAAAATTAGCCGGGGGAACGCCATAATAGGTTAACTGGACGTGCAGACTTCATTATCATTTAATGTGTCCCTCTGGGATTTAATATCATCACTACCAACCTCAAATTAAAGTCACCTTCAACGCCACCATTATTTTGGGGGGAGAAAGGGAACCCAACGGATTGGATTGGGGCTGAATATTGTCTATACTATTTTTGTATTAATTGTGTGAAAAAAATATTTGAATTAGGTAAGTATTCGACGAATATTTTTAATTGACTATTATCTACTAACTCATTGAGTAATCGGATGTCCATAACTTTCAATTATAATATGGTTAAATCAACAATAAGAATTAAAAAATCCTTTTAATATAATAACTTTATAAGGAATTTTACAATCTCAATAGATTAAAAAATTTATCTTTAAATAAAAGTTTTTGAACATTTTTTACACATTAAAATTTATTATATTAATTTTATAAAAATAAAATTTTAAAAAATCTCATATTTGATCTCATCTTACATCTCTACTACAATTAAATAAAAAAAAAAAAGGAATTTGTGTCCATTCATTACATTGAGAATCAAATCTTAATTCTAAAATAAATTATTTGATATCAAAATCCAGAGTTATTTGGTATTAATTAAATGGACTCAATTTTTTGGACATAATATATATAATTTATTACCCAAATTGATGATTTATTTGCATTAATGGAATAATTTAGACAAGTAATCAAATAATACTAGTTAGGTACTTATTAAATTAGTAACGGAAAATTGTATTTAAGTCATACTTTATAATCTTTTAAGGTTATTAGTCACACAAAAAAAAAGTTTTACTTTTAAGTCGCATTAATGTAGAAAATTTTGTATTTAAGTCACACTTTTGAGTGGGTCCCATGACTTAATTTTAAATATAATTTATAATATGACTTAAATGCCCTTTGTTTCTATAATTAACTGAGATGGAAGTTGCCGAAAATTGTGGTAACCGCGAATCACGTTTTTCCATTTTTGTTTCATTCCTTAGAAATTGCGTGAAGATATATGGTATGTTTTTTATTTGAACAAGCATGTAATGAGGTAAAAGTCGGTTAAAAGGCCATAAATAGCTACAGGCAAGGATGCGAATAATGTTATGTTAATGTTCATAATTTTTTTGTTGAATTTTAGCAAGAAGTACCACATATATATGGTACTGTTTTAATTCGGTACTGTTTTTTTATGCGGTACTATTTTATTACGTGGTACTGTTCTATATGATACTGTTTCCAGTAAGATGTATTATCGTATAAACACAGTACCAAATGTATCTTGTATTCAAAGACCACCATTAAACACAAAAAGAAGTACCACATACAAAAAATTGTGTTGTTTTAATGAGGTACTATTTTTTATGCGGTATTGTTTTTATGCGGTACTGTTTTATTATGTGGTACTGTTCTATATGGTACTGTTTCTAGTAAGATGTATTATCGTATAAACACAGTACCAAATGTATCTAATATTCAAAGACCATTATTAAATACAAAAAGAAATACCACATACAAAAAAATGGTGCTGTTTTAATTAGGTATTGTTTTTTATTTGGTACTGTTTTTTATTCGGTACTGTTTTATTATGCGGTACTGTTCTATATAGTACTATTTCCAGTAAGATATATTATCGTATAAACACAGTACCAAATGTATCTAGTATTCAGAGATTACCATTAAACACAAAAAGAAGTACCACATACAAAGAATTGTACTGTTTTAATGAGGTACTTTTTTTTATGCGGTACTGTTCTATGTGATACTGTTTCTAGTAAGATGTATTATCGTATAAACACAGTATCAAATGTATCTAGTATTTAAAGACTACCATTAAACACAAAAAGAAATACCACGTACAAAGAATGGTGCTGTTTTAACGAGGTACTATTTTTTATGCGATACTATTTTTATTATACGGTACTGTTTTTTATGCGATACTGTTCTATGTGGTACTATTTTTAGTAAGATGTATTATCGTATAAATACAGTATCAAACATATCTAGTATTCAAATACCACCATTAAACACAAAAAGAAGTATCACGTATAAAGAATGGTGCTGTTTTAATGAGGCACTGTTTTTTATGCGGTACTGTTTTTAATAAGATGTATTGTCGTATAAACACAGTATCAAATGTATCTAGTATTCAAAGACCACCATTAAACACAAAAAGAAGCACCACATACAAAGAATGGTGCTATTTTAATGAGGTACTGTTTTTTATGTGATACTGTTTTTATGTGGTATTGTTTTATTATGCGGTACTGATTTATTATATGGTACTGTTCTATTTGATGATGTTGGCTTGTATGGATGGTTTGTGTTATATATCGATTGATGTTTTTTATGGTAGTATGAAAACAGTACCAGTACTGTTTTCAAAATAGCACCATGAATTATAAGCAAATGACAAGTTTTGGGTAAGAGAAATCCATGGGATTGATTAGCATTTTGAGCTATCTTCAAAACAGTACTGGTACTGTTTCAAAATCAGAAAAAATAAAGATACTTAGAAATGATGATCGATTTAAGTTTTCCCAAACAGTTTTGATTTTGTTTCCAGAAATTGGTTTTACTTGCTTTTTAAAGAAGATAGAAAATCGCAGAATTAGGTTTCTCCCAAACAATTTTGTTTTTGTTTCCAAAAATCGATTTTGCTTACTTTGTAAAGAAGATGGAAAGTCGCGGAATTAAGTTTTTCCCAAACAGTTTTGATTTTGTTTCCTAAAATCGGTTTTGCTTGCTTTGTAAAGAAGATGGAAAGTCGCGAAAGTTATGAATGAAGTGTGCACTATTTTCGGATAAAATTGGCAGTTTTGAAATAGTGAAAAATACGTGATGTCATTTTTTGTCTTTTTGTTACAAGTGTGACTCACTCACAAACAAATTTTTTAGGTATGACTTAAATCCTTATAAGTCTATAAATTGTGACCGACCTCCAAAAATCTCAATTAGTAATAGTACGGGTAATTTGGGCCGTAATTAAGTAATGCCTGTCGGTAACTTTATAATCAGGGTAGGTTTAAGTAATATCTGTTAGGTACATTATATTTACCATCTTGGACTCGTATTTTACCATTATTTTATTATTACACTCTAATCTGTCTTATTAGTCATAAAATTTAAAAATAATCATACTTATTGATTCGGGCGGACGGGTACCCGTAGGTTCGGGATGAAATTGTCATCCCTGGTCCCATCTCTCTCTCTCTCTCTCTATCTCTATATATATACATATATATATAAACTGGCCCATGACATTTCGTGCTTGAATCCGTCGGTAGCTAGCATCTAGTGACAGGTCACACCTGCTCAAGAGAACAATGGACCTCAGGTTCTTAGATGTCAAATGTGTTTGATATCTTTCGCCTATTTCAAGAAAAGGACAAAATTTGTTGAACTTTATGAAGACAGCTGGGATTATTGGCATCTTTATTTTATTCATTTATTATTTATTTGAAAATTATAGATATTTGGTCAAGCTAGCATCACCGTCGGTCACCATGTCCCCACCACATATAAAGCAACGTCCATCGATCGTGACTGGGATTGGAATCTAGGGTCGTTCAAATCTTCAACTAGCCTTATATTGTCATATATACAGTGTTCACCAACCTCATTCATTAATGTGTGCGTATACATATATCAATCTATATATATAAAGGGTGCGTTTGGAGTAAAAAAAATCAAAAAAAATTAATGGATGGAATTGATGTGATGTAAAAATGATAGGTGGTAAAATATAATTGGAAGAATTTGAAAACTTTTGAAATTTTTTGAAATTTTTTAATTTTTTTTTTGAAACTTCAAACGAGGCCAAAATGTGTGTATATATAACGATGGGCCCACACATTTATGTGACTAATAAATTATATATTTATGATTTAACTTAAAGAAAAAATAAACAAGGATGGCAGTGCCTTCAAATACGACAATTATTCTAACGTAGATTTGTACAGCTTTAGTTTTAAAGAGATCTAAATGAACGTTATTTATCTTGAATAAATTCAAATTTTATTTAATTGAATTTGTTATAATTTTATTACTTTGTAGGAGGAAATTTTGAATAATTAAAAACGGGCTTCAACAAACTTATTGATAGATTCATCCAATTTATTAATTTTATTAATTTATGTGCTTCGTTACCGTGGGCAAGACGAATTCAGAATTTATAATCAATAAGACAAAATTATGTTTTAAGGTAAATAAAAGTAAAAGTAAAAATATAATGAGAGTAAAATATAAAAAAAGTATAATTTATAAAAAAAACAAAATCAATAAAAATTTAATGTAATTTTTTAAATCAGCGGGGACAATTACTCTCGTTAGGTTAGGCCTAATATAGGTCCACCCATGACCGTAGCGAAGATAAAAAAAAAATGTAGTGAGTGGGGTTTTGGCGTATTAAAAATATAAATTTTTTTTTTAAATTTTATTAATTATTTTCAATTTCTTTTTATAAAATTTCTTTATATATTACTTTTACACTAATTTTTTATAAAAGTTAGCCATCTAAACACCCCCTTAACCCTATAGAATAAACGGTATATTTTTTTACTCTATAGCCTATAGGCAATTAAGAATAGTTTAGGGTAATGGAGTTAAAATAAATTTAGTAAGGACAATACTAAAAAATATGTATAGTTAATTTTTTCTTTTCAAAAAAAAGAGTAGAAATCATTACCTCTATTCTATCATAGTCATTTTTGCCCTACTATTTTTAATTCTATTATTCAATTGCTACTTTATTTTCTTTACTCTTCAAAGTCGATGAAGATTTTTAAATTTTGAATAATTGCTCTTAAGATTTCTAATAGCATTATTTAATTAAACATATGATTCCCATGCCAAAACTTAAGTTAGGTATTAAATAAAATCAAGAGTAGGTAATCAATAATTTAAAATAAATAATATCTTGAGATGTAAGCATTGTAAGTATAAAAATAGGAGTACTTGCAATTTTATATTTTTTTTGTTATCTTTTAAATAATTTATTAGATTATACTTGAATAATTTGATCTCTACATATCAAATTGATAATTCCCATCAAGCAAGAAGTTAAAACTTTCAATTTCAATGGCTTGAATATACTATAACTTTGATAAAATAATAGTTTTGGGATCACAAAAATATTTATTAAGCGATGTATTAATTAATAAATTATTAATTAATTGATTATTTAATAAACTATTAATTTATGGAAGTAACTACATTCCATATACAATATAATTTTTTTTCTATTTTTGTTAGGTCCATGTATGTGTTCAACCAAGTAAAGTTCACGAAGGTATTTATTATTTCCAAAT
The DNA here is from genome assembly GCA_019916065.1 of Vitellaria paradoxa. Lineage (NCBI taxonomy): Eukaryota > Viridiplantae > Streptophyta > Magnoliopsida > Ericales > Sapotaceae > Vitellaria > Vitellaria paradoxa. The sequence continues at coordinate 50,523,820 of CM034237.1, read as the reverse complement.
TAATACATTGTACATTGTTCAAATGCACTGCATTATTCTATTTTATACACATTTAATCAAGTAAAAATTATATTTAAATAAATAAGATCTTAATATAACGTCAAACAACAATAGTTTCTCATCTTAGAGGTGTAAAGAAATCAACAATAACAGATAAAACGTGCAAAGCATTATTTAAATATAAACAAAGATAATCGGGTTACACTCCAAAATAATTGTAACATTTGGTTTCAAAAAAATATAATTTGCAAGTTGGTTAAAAGACATTATCAAATATAATCAAGCAATTATCAAAGTATCTCTCGACTAATTTTGAAAGGGGTAATGTTAGAGATGAAATCCAACTTGACAATAATTTCAAAAACAAACAAGTAATATTTGACTCATATTTTAGTATCAGATTATATATATTAATGTATTAAGATATTATTAATTTATACAATAAGTAGACCTTCAAAGATTTTTTCTATAATGTATTATCTAATTAATCTAACGAATTATTAATTTAGCATATTAGGCCCAAGTCGGGACCATATTTAAAAGAGATTATTAATTAATTAGATATTATTTTATCAAAATTATATTGTATCTATTTTTAGGCTTATTGTTAATAATTTACAGTTTAATGAATTTCTTGAATAATTATCTGTGCCAAGACATTCTCCAAGTAAAGAATAAACACAAAGTCTAAAACATCATTATCTATTTGACATAATCTTAGCATTCTAAGGGTCGGTTTGGGAAGTACTTCAACAGTTGTTGGACTTTTTACCATCTTATATTTTAATTTTTAAAAAAATTTTTGAGGGTAAAAATGTCAATTTAACAAAAATAAGTTAGCCATCTATAAAAAAGTCACTTTTTTTTTTTTCTCAAATACAAAATTAGCTAGTTTTTTTTAGCTAGCTACTAGCCATTAACCACTTTTTTTTCTTTCTCAAATACAAAATTAGCTAGTTTTTTTTTTTTTTTAACTAGTTACTAGCCATTAGTTAATGTTAATTCTTCCCAAACATAGCCTAAGAGAGCATGCATTTTAATAATGAATTCTTTTGGTAGCTGTCTTTTCAGCTAAATATGATCAAATGACAAAATTAAAAAAAAAATGAAAGGCCTAATCCTCTGGTTAGCCATAACCTCTAGATTCTTGGAAATTGGCATTTGTTTATATATATATATATATATATATAAGGCAAATGCAAAGCTAGAAAATTAAGGCATTAACTGCTTATTATATATGTTACATCAATTAATTGAATTTTTCCTTTTATGTCAACTTCCAACTTTTAACTCTTATGTTTTCAAAATTGTTTTGAAAAGAAATAAGTAAAATTAATAACAGTTGACATGAATTACAGATAAACAACTATGACAAAAAAGGCTCCGGCATGAATTAAAAGGCGATGAATTACAGATAAACAACTATGACAAAAAAAGTCTCTGGCATGAATTAAAAGGCGATGAACTACTGAACGCAATAATGACAAACATGAAATGTCAAAAAGACACCTAGTCTCGTGAACCACTTGATTGCTTTATTTTTATTTTTATTTATTACAACTCATAAGCAGCCCATTGCTTTTCCATCAATAAGGAGGGGAATAATGGATATGTTACAAACGCAGCGATTGTGTAGCTGTTTTGATGCAATAATATATATATATATATACATATATATATGTATTCATAAGTGTTTATGGCCAAACAAACACCGATTAGTTGTTAATGTCTAAACAAACAATCAAACAGGCTAGCTGTGGGAGAAATTGAAGCCCATAAGTCAGCTTAAAAGCTATGAAAACTTAATATTTAGTTGGTTTATTTTAATTTCTAAGTCAATTTTATATAAGCTTTAATTTTAAAAATAATTTGATACTTTTACAATTTTTAAATACATAAACTTTATTAGACTAATTAAATAAATATGTAACCTTCATTTGATGAGCTAATAAATAAGCTAAAAAATGTTTTGGGATGGATTAACTCTGACTTTTTTTTGGTTTTTTTTCTTTTTACTAAAAATTAATGTTTTCTTTCTTTCTTTCTTTTTTTTTTTTTTTTTTTTTTTGCTTTTTTGTTTGATAATTTTTAGACATATTATTTACATTCATAAAAAAATTAAATAAAATAATTAAAGATAAAAAATTCATGAACAAGTGAAAAAAAAATTGTAGATCTACATAATTTGATTTATTTCACATTTATAAATATCTCATTCCATTTCAAAGTTGGAAGAAATTTAAAAGTGATTTGTTGATTCTAATGCTTCTTAAGCTCATCTAACCTCTCGTCGATTTGTTCACATTACTATCGGTTCCTAGCAACTTTTTCTCTTTAAGCATGCATCTCAATATGGCCCTACACTTTAACATGGGTACTGTCTCTAATACTGCTTTGTAATAACATAGAGATAGGAATGTTTCACCGCATTTTAATAGTAACTCAATCAATTTATTATTTGTTTGCTTACATCAACACTGGTTCGTCACATCTCCCTCCCTTTCAAGTGTCTGTCCTTGCATGAATTCACATTTTTTGATTGGGCATTGGCTTTAATGCTATTCGTAACTACTCATATCCCGAAAATATTATCCACATTATGCTCAATTAAATGTAACGTGAAGACTTTTTAAGTGGTCATACCTTCGCCTAATCACACTTAACTTTAGAGTTTTAATAAAATTCAATACTTGTATAACTTTAAAATATATTGTATTTGAAAAAATATTGAATATTACATATATAACAATACTTTACCTTAACTTGCTCAGGTGATATGGGACAACATCACTTCACCACCCTTTGGTAGTAGCTTATTTTTCTCCCGTCGACTCACTCACATTACTCCTAGTGCCAGATCATCACACTGGGGAATTACCACCGAAGTATGATGAAGCACTTTCGTTTCACGTCTCCTAGACTGATTAGGGTACTGGAGTGCTATATATGTAACATTCAACATCTCTAAAATATATCATGCCTTAAAACAATAAAGACAACAAATTTCACTAGAACTACGTGGTTAAGGGTATTTGGTCAAGAATACTACTAGAATGAGTAATTCTAGAAAAGTTCTCGCATTGCACCTAACTATCCTAAAACAATTAATATTGTCATTGAAATTTCGTAATTAAGCCTACTTTCGTTACAATTACCCTTAAGATAAAGTCGAAGAAAAATCAAGCATCTTCTAAGACAAAAATTAAGATTTGCATCACATTCATTCATACCTCATCAATTATATTTTTCATCAAAAAATAAATTTTGACCAATTTAATATTATAAAATTACATTTATACCCTTAATATTAATAAAAAAATGCATAAAAAAAATTGAGAGTAAAGTTTTTTCATTATTGTTTGACATTGATGGAAAATAAGTCTCTTCCATAATTAGTTTAGTAAATTAATAACAAGAAAAAGTAATTATAATAATTTAAAATGCTAACATAAAAAAAGTTCACAAAAAATTTAATAAATTAATTGAATGTAATTTTTACAAAAGTAGATACAAGGTATCTATACTATAACTCTAAAAGAATATAGTTTCTCTTTCCTCTCCTCTTTCATCCTAATCCTACGTGATATAGTTCGATACTCTCCATTTTATAAATGCTTTCTTCTCATTCATTTACAAAAAATTGACTTTTTTTTTTTGTCCCATGTCGGTAGATGAATAGAATTTTACTCTTTTTTTCGTGTATAAAGCCACTAAAATCGTGGCAAATGACCTTAATTAATGTGAAAACTTATAAATTCATGAAATGAGTCTGTTTACTTATTGGTTGATTATAGTTGGACTCATTTGCTTATTATTTTGTTATAATTATAAAATTTGTATCTAAATATTAATTTAGGAAAGAGATTTGAAATTACTGAATATTACTTAAATTTTAAAAAATAATATATATTTAGGGCTCGTTTGGAGTCTCAAAAAAATAAAAAAAAAACTAATGGATGGAATTAATGTGATGTAAAAATGATAGGTGGCAAAATGTGATTGGAGGGATTTGAAAACTTTTGAAGTTTTTTTAAGTTTTTTGATTTTTTTTGGGACTCCAAACAAGCCCTTAATTTAAAAGCACCAAAAAATGCCTAAATGTTAAAATTAATAAAAATACCTAAATAATAATAATTAGGTATATGAGTAATAGTATTTATAAAAATTTAAATTTGTCATGTTGATAGTTAGGTCAAAAAATTATTTTAATAACATTTTTAATTCAAGTGAATAATTAAAAAATATTAGTGTGTATTAAAAAATTGACAAATATTTTAATATAAAAAAAGATCAGCTTAATTAAATAGATTTGAGATTTAATATATATTTTAGAAATAAATTAGATTTTTAAAATTGAGTCAGATTGAGATTAGATAAAATATAAATTTTTAATATTCATATAAAGACGTGATTTTAATTAATTCTATCTACTTATTAAAATTGACATAAAGAAAAAATATAAATATAAAAAATAATTTTGTAACTATCATTTAAAATCATACAACTTTATTAAAATAATTGTAATATATTTAAAAGTTTATTTTTGTTAATAAAAAATTATTATATAATTCCGTGCATCGCACAGGTAAATGTAGTTATAATATTTTAAAGTTTATTTTTGCTAATAAAAAATTATTATTTAATTCCGTGTATCACACGGGTGAACACTGGTCATAATATAAATTTTTGTTTTACTAATACTAAAGATATAAAAGTAATTTTATAGTATTGAATTTTAAATATAAAATTTAATAGAAAAAATCAAATAAATGTAATAAAATATTAAATAGTTTAGATGCATATTTATAAAAATTATAAGTTTTAAATAAAAAATGAAATTACAAAAAATCTAGGTGAAATAAATCCAAAATTTAAGCGAATTTTGAAGTTTCCAAACAAAACCGTAAGTCATTTTTGGAAGCTTCTAAAAGCTCCTTTCAATCTGCCCGCCAAACAAAGCACTGGCCTTTTTCCAGCCCCCCCGTCGGTGGATGTCGACCGATTCACTAGTGGCATTTTCGAAATAAAATCCACACTTAAGGGTAAATGCCGACTGCCGGTCCTCTTCTCGTTCGGTCATTCCTTTCTTCCCTGCTTCGTATAATGGCTTTTCGCCTGTGGATACGCACAGATATGCATACACATAATTTATTTTCTTTTTCATTTTCCTTTCTCGCCGACACAAAGTTACAAACACACGCATTTTCCCTCTCTTCATCACTCCAAGCTTCGATTCTCTCTCTCTCTCTACTCTTCCGTCCCTTTCTTTAATCTTAGCAACAATGGCTGTAGTAATCTCAAACAACCTCACCTCCTTTCTTCTTATTGTCCTTCACCTCCGCTGCACTCTCGCATGATTCGTAGGACAGCACAAGCTCTCTAAATATTGACACTTAAAAAAATTAGGAGAAAAAGGTGCGATGGAGAGGACTGGTAGAAGTAGCTCTCTAATAGGTGTGAAGTCTCGGTTTTTCGCGGAGTTTGTGGTGTTAATCGCGGCGACGATCTTCGGTCTCCGCGTTGTTGAAGGGACTACTGATCCGTCCGATGGTACTTCCTCATTTTGATCATTTTGATTGGTTTTGTTGTTTGATTTGGTTGATTGAGCGATTTGGTGATGTGTCGAGATTGGTGAATTTTGAAATATAACAATTTTCGGTTTTGAATTTTAGGTGGGGCTTGGGATCAATACAAAGTAATAATTGAGTATTGACTCAGTGGTTGAGTGGATCCTTACTTTGTGATTTGCTCTGATATATAGGATTTAAAAATAAATGTATATATTTATATACATAAGTATGTGTGTTTGATATGTTAGTTCTGAGCTTTTGGTGTTGTTTGAATTGCAGTTCAAGCTCTTCAGGTTATGTACACTTCACTGAACAATCCTTCGCAGCTAACTAATTGGAAACCGACTGGTGGAGATCCATGTGGAGAGTCATGGAAAGGAGTTACTTGCCAAGGTTCTGCTGTTGTTTCAATGTAAGTGCATATGATCTCAGAGTAGGCTTACTTATCTGTAGCTGTATATGTATTTTTATTCACGCGAAAGGCAACATTGTATTGTATTGTGTTTTGGATTTTTATGACTGCAATGATTTGTGGTGTGTTGTTGCTGTTGCTTTGACAGTCAGATTTCTGATATGGGACTCAGCGGGACTATGGGATACATGCTTGGGAACTTTATGTCTTTGAGAACATTGTGAGAGGACTCTTGGTTTGCTTGAATTAAATTGATTTTAGCTAGTTGGATTATTTATTGATTTCTATGTATATTTTGTGGCAGAGATATGAGCAAAAACAATATCCATGACACAATTCCCTATCAGTTACCAGGGAACCTTACGACCTTGTAATGATTGATTGTGTATTTACTTATGCATTTCCTTATCTAAAAGCTGTTTTAAGTTATATGCACTTAATGTGCCAATGGCTATCTGCTATACAACACAGAAATCTTGCAAACAACAACTTAAGTGGGAACATACCTTATTCCATTTCTACCATGGTTTCTCTTAATCATCTGTAAGTAGCACATCTTTGACGCTATTAATATTTATTGCACAAATTAGTTGCATTTTGGGAATGTTTTCGTTTGCTTAACCTTAAAGTTGTTGTTTTTAGGAACATTAGCCGGAATTCTATCTCAGACTCAATTGGAGATATATTTGCTAACCTTTCTGCGCTTGTGACCATGTAAGATATCCCACCTAATGCATCTGCATTGTCATTTGGTGTCTTTTCCCAGATAAATTTTCACTCTTATAATTATATGTAGTGACTGCAATGTAAGGTTCTATCATATTGGATTTATATTTGTTGAGTTACATTGTAGGGATATATCTTTCAACAACATTACTGGAGAGCTTCCCAGTTCGTTTAGTGCATTGTCGAATCTTTCTACCCTGTGAGTTGTAATAAAGTTCTACTTCTTGTTGATTCTCTTTCTTTTTTCCTTTCATTTTGTTTGAACTTCTAATGGTTTCTGGATTTTTGGCAGTCATGTTCAGAACAACCAATTAGCTGGTTCCCTTGATGTTCTGGTTGGTTTGCCTTTGACAGATTTGTAAGTTCATTTGCTAACTTTGGGCTTACACTTAATCTCTCCGACCAATCTCTTACTCCTAAGCCTTAAATTATGGGCAGAAATGTTGCAAACAACAATTTCAGTGGGTGGATACCGAGAGAACTTATTTCTATGCCTAATTTTATGTAAGTGATACATTCCATTCTGCAACATGCCTGTATGTGTGTTATATTTTAGAACTTCCGCAACATCTCTAATCTAGATTTTGAATGAACAGATATGGAGGAAATTCATTTGATAATGGTCCTGCTCCTCCTCCCCCACCATATACCTCACCTCCCCATGGTAGACCACATAGTAATCGCAGCCATTCTCCTCCAGGTGCACATGCAGCACATGGTTCTAATGACCAATCATCCAGTCCAGACAATGGAAATAAAAAGAAATGGTTGACAGTTGGACCCATTTTAGGTATAAGTCTAGGTTCTTCGGTGGTGGTTCTCTTTGCATTGCTTGTTCTTGTGCTTTGTCGCCGGAAATGCAAAGGGAAGGAACTTGTTGCTGCTAGAACTTCTGCAGGAAGTCTCCCTGTGAGCTCAGATAAAGGTACGTCCCTTTCCCTACAAGCAAAAAGCAAAAGGAAGAAGAGAGATAAACTTTGCTTTCCCTGATTTTGTTCCCAATTTTATATTACAGAAATGCTGCACTATTTCCAATCTTATATTTAGGCGAAAATCTGTCCGTAATTTTTAATATGATTTCAAATGCTTATTAGGTTCTTATATCTATTCTTTCTCTCCTTTCCTTTAGTTGGGTCTTTATATTAATCTTCTTATAAAAAAAATTCCCTGCTAATTTAATATACCCAAGATACAAAGAAGCCAGTCAAATTTTTGGAATTGAGGACCCTTTATTCAAGGTGAAGATTAAGTGTTTGCTTATTTCGTATGCTTTATGTGTTGGGATCAGTGGACCCACAAATGGATCAATTTTTGGTTGGTTAGACCTTTTTTGAGTTATGTGTACACAGGCTGCATCCCCTTGATACTATTTATACAATCTTGGTTGTTTATCAAAAGAGGGGGGGGGGGGAATGAATTTGCATCTGGATGATAAAACTAGGGATATTAAATACAGATGAAATTATTTGGAGAACCTTAGTTTGTGTGATCTATCAACCCTGACTGGAACCAAATTGGGACTGTTGTAAGGTAATTAATATCACTATTTCTAAACTTATGTTATTGTTCAAAAGTAATATGACACGAACACCCCAAAACAAATATCTTGATTTAGTAAATAGCCTGTTTAGCCCATCAACAAAAATAAGCCCCATGATGTAGGTTAATTGGGATTGGACAGCCACAGCTTTTATTTGATTTGAAACATCTGCATCTAAATTTTGAGTTTGCATTTCTATCAATTTGATGGATTTGATTCTTTATAGATGCAATGTATTAGATCCCAAGTTATGTAAATTAATTTGTGCTATTTTGCTTTGCACTTTCTCTTTCATTTGGAGCTATGAATGTGAACATTAGTAGGATGTGGCTGAAAACTTTGTGATAACATACTGACCTTTTATGCCATACAATCTGCTTCACTTTTAGTAAATACAGAAATGCAAGAGCAGAGGATGAAATCCACAGCTACCGTCGCAGACCTGAGGCCCCCACCTACAGAAAAATTGATTGTTGACCAGATGCAAGGGAAAAATGGATCTGTAAAGAGAGTGAAGTCCCCCATAACTGCTGCTTCTTATACAGTTGCTTCTCTCCAAACTGCAACAAACAGCTTCAGCCAAGAAAATCTGATTGGTGAAGGTTCTCTCGGTCGTGTTTATAGAGGAGAATTTGCTAATGGAAAGGTAATTTTGTTTTGCTTCAATATGCATCAGATATGGTTACTATTTGTATTTTTAACTCATAGTAGGCCAACAATTTATAAAAGGTGATCCACTGCCAGATCCTATATATAGCTTGGTGAGGATTCCATTATTACGATTATGCTAGCAAGCCTGGTAGGGTTTCAAGGCAATAGCTGGGTTCTAGCCTTCTGGGATGTGTTTGTGATGGTAAATTCATTGAAGTGGAAGACTATGGGAATAAAGGGCGGCTGTTAATCACTGAGCTGTCACTTTGGGGAATAGTGGTCAAAATCGAGGATCACACTGAATTTAAGAACCAAACAACTTTTGTAGCATAATTGTTTCTCCCAGAATTTTGCAGAAGTTGAGTAGTCGTTTAATAGGGATCCCCCTATTATTTCTGTTTTTCTCTTTTGTGTCCATGTCAGTTACCTAGTGTCTTCACAGATACCAGGTACCAACATCTATGTCTTGCAACATGTTAGGTGGGTTGCTTCTAATCTTGATCACTTTCCCGCATAGGAAGGACTTTACTTCAATTTCTATTCAATACTGGTGATATATAATGAAACGAAGTACAAATTGTCTTGATTTTGATTTATGATGAAGGCTAATGACTTTCAACAAATCATCAATTCCCAATACGCTGGGGGTGGCTATCAAACCAGGTTTTGCTGATCTGCTTTATGTTGGCCATACTTTGATTTTGGCTGATGGTGTCTTTTTCATTGTGTCAAACCTCAGGCATTTTTGTCCTTTGACTCTTTCCCTTCTTCAAGCAGTGTCTTCAATCTAATAAGTCATTTAAGGTTTTCAAAGAGGTGTACTTCTTATCTTCCTTGACTTTGGCAATAGCGTATAACCATCTTTTTGGTGGATGTATTATCCAACCACAAATGTCAAATCCATAGATTAGGTTTGAGACAAAACTTGGGTGATTTGGTTCATGGTCCGTTCAGATATTCTGAAAATTGGACTCAAGCTATATATCTCTTGCACTGAGCTTCTTCAATTGTTCAACTAAGACTTGTTTTTTCTATAGTGGCCATAGGACATCAATGCAGATTTTCTAAGGAGTGGGGTATGAGTGCTGGGGGCATCATGGATTGTTTGCAGTACTTCGAATTCTGATGCAACTGGATTCATTTGCTTGTTTCTATGATGACTCTCTCTTTTTCTTCCCTCGTCCATTCTTAGTTCTAGACATGCTATGGTCAATAAGTCACCTCAAGGCTGATAGAGTCATCTTCTGAACTATTCAAGTGATGTCAAGGACCACTTTGTTGTGCTTACAACTTGTCTCCATAATTTTTTGGCTCAAATAAAATAAGTACATATAGACCTTTGTACTTTGATTGAGGTCTTCCGCTCTTCATGAAGACATTATTTCTGCAAACTGTGTGACTCTCACATGTGACAATATCATATTTGTTCTTTTGCTTATACTCCAAGGGTGTGTTTGGATTGGAGATTTGGAGAGGGAATGGAAAATGGTAGGAAAAATAGAAAGGAAAATATGAAGGAAATATAAAATCTCACACGCACGATTTTACTTGAGTAGATTAGAAAGTAATACAAAATAAAAGGCATTTATCAATAAATTAATTTTGTAGTTATACTTTTATTTTGTCAAATCCCATGCTTTTTCTTTCCATTTCCATTCACAAACCAAACATGAGAAGTGATTTTAAATCTTTATTTATTTCCTTTTCCCTTGATAAATCTTTAAACCAAACACAAGCCAAACGTTTTGGGGATCTTTAATTACTTTTATTTTGTTAAAACCCATGCTTTTTCCTTCCATTTTCATTCACAAACCAAACACGAGGAGTGATTTTAAATCCCTATTTATTTCCTTTTCTCTTGATAAGTCTTTAATCCAAACACAGCCCAGATGTTTTTGGGATACTGAATTGATTAATTTGATGTGGTGTTTATTTTAGGTAGTGGCCATTAAGAAGATCGACAATGCAGCACTCTCACTGCAAGAAGAAGATAATTTTCTTGAAGCTGTTTCAAATATGTCACGTCTGAGGCACCCCAACATTATTACCCTGGTGGGCTATTGTGCAGAGTATGGGCAACGCCTTCTAGTGTATGATTATATTGGAAATGGAAACTTGCATGATATGCTACATTTTGCTGATGAACGGAGTAAGATGCTAACATGGAATGCACGTGTTAGAGTGGCACTTGGCACTGCTCGAGCTTTAGAGTATGTTATTTGCCTATGAGTTTTGGAATCTTTATCTTTCCTGTCAAGTTTTTCTTTCTGAACTGGGGCTATTTCTCTAGGTACTTGCATGAAGTATGCCTGCCTTCTGTTGTACATAGAAACTTCAAGTCAGCAAACATTTTGCTTGATGAGGAGCTTAATCCTCACTTGTCAGACTGTGGTCTAGCTGCTTTAACCCCAAATACAGAGCGACAGGTAGTTTGATGGGCTAACAATTGCAATCCATATTACTTTTGGTTGCTCTCTGATTTTGCCCCCCTTTTCTTTAAATGATGGGGTACTAGGCTTCTTCACTTTCATAATTCTGAATGCCAGATCAAAATTTAATAGCTCTCAATATTTTGTAAAACATAAAAAACAAGTGAAAATTATGGGATGATCCTGTTGGTAAAATGGTATAGACCCATCTGAGACAAGCACTTGTGCTTTTATGTGGGTGGCGAGCAATCTTGATTTATGTTTTAGCTCTCATAATGTGGTTGGGTTGGGCTCCCTTCCTAAACAATCTCTGTGTATGTGTGTGTGTGACACATTTTGGTCTGTCTTTCTGAGGTGGAGCACGCTCACCATGCACTTGTCAGGAAAGTTGAACCTTGCACCTCCCTTTGCAGATGGCAGGGGAAACTCCTTAAGCTAACAGCTTCTGACATCTCTACTCATACTATTTGAAATTTGTTTCTATAATGCTTGACAGGTTTCATCAACGGAGATGGTGGGTTCATTTGGTTATAGTGCTCCTGAATTTGCCTTATCTGGAATATACACTGTAAAAAGTGATGTATATAGCTTTGGGGTGGTGATGTTGGAGCTTCTTACAGGCCGGAAGCCACTTGATAGGTAAAAAGTATACTAAGATTAAATAGGCCCATTAATTTCTTCAGAATAGTTTTTCTCTCCAGTCACTTATGTTAGTTTGTTTGTCTCTCTCTCTCTCTCTCTTTTTTCCCTTCCCCCTCCTTTTGTTCCTTAACCTTGTTTAGTTCAAGGGTGAGATCAGAACAGTCACTTGTAAGATGGGCTACTCCTCAACTCCATGATATTGATGCCTTAGCAAAAATGGTTGATCCTGTACTGAATGGCATGTATCCTGCGAAGTCTTTGTCACGCTTTGCAGACATCATTGCCCTCTGTGTTCAGGTACTGTTCTTCTCCTTCAATTCCTTAAACCCATGGCAGGTAGCTGCTGGTTATTTAATGAAAGCTGAATAGGTTTGTGTTAAAGGATTAATGCCTGTGCCAAAGGATTAATGCCTATGCATCTTTGGATAAAATTGTGGCTGAAAGCTTTTATGGACAAACGACTTTGGGTTTAATGAAGTTGTTTGTCGAACAAACACCTTCGCTCCCACTTTTGAAAAATAGTTCAAATCCCTCCTAACTGTGTATATACTGTTAGGCTTCTGCCTAAATTAGGCAGATAAGTCGCCCTCCCGCCCCCTTGTGTCTGTATTGTTAGGCTTTTGCCTGATTGGGTAAAAAAAAATCCCCCCCCCCCCCCCCCGGGCGGCTCTTTCTCCAGAAAACAAAATGAAGAAAGAGAAACTGAAGATGCAGCAACTGATTCGTTAACTTCATAAGAATCTTGGTTCTGAACTTTGTGCAGACAATCTACTGTATCATAATGCATTTTCCCTCCTGTCAATAATTGGCCAATTAAGTTGTATCAGCTTTACAATTTTCATTTTTGGCTCCTTGTGATGCAAGCTTGTGCATGTGTGCATTTTACCTGCTGTTTATTCAGTTTGTCACCTTTCAGTGAATGTATTACTCACGTCAGGATCGATTCATATATGATTTCCATTTTCTATGCAGCCTGAACCAGAATTTCGGCCTCCCATGTCTGAAGTTGTTCAAGCACTTGTCCGGTTAATGCAAAGGGCAAGTGTGATGAAAAGACGCCCCAGTGATGACTCGGGTTTTATGTACAGGAACCCAGAACATGATGCAAGCGACATGTCATATTAGGTATCTGGACTCGGCTGAAGCTATTGGAGCCTTTGCAATTTTGCTTGAAATGCGCAAAGATTGGAAGAAAAATTGTGAAATATCAAATATCGGATCTAAAGGATATACATGTACAATCTGAGTTTGGATGGAGCATGCAATAGAGGTATATATTTTAGTACTGAAGGGTGATGATTTATCGTGTTTACAACCATAATTGGGTACTTTGATATGCCCAAATCCATTTCTACGAGTAATAAAACCTTCCTTTGATCAAGTTATGTGAACTATGAAGATCAACTTTTTCTCATTTGCCCACGAAAAGCAATGTATGAGGTCAATATTTATATATATGCAAGATTTTTGTAAGCCCTATCTTCTAGTTGTCTTAGCAGCCTATCCATAGTTACATTTTAGGCATGCATACCCAAAATTCTGTCAATGTTTATCTGCTAGAAATTGCCAACTAATGGACTGGAGATGCATCTGGATAGAAGAATGGGGATACAAATTAGCGTGATGCGAGACGAAATATGTACTATTATAAGTTTATTAAAATTTGAGATATTTGAGTAGAAATATGTATGATCATAAATCCAAATATGATAAGTAAATACGCTTTATCAGACTCAGTACAAATATCACAATTCCACTGATTAGGTTGCAGGCTGCTATTGCTGCTAGCTTTGCTCACCGTATGAGAGAGATTGTATCGACTGGAACCCACTATGGTGACTGTTGACTCTCATATTCAAAATTTGTATAGGATATTTAGATAATGTAAATGGAAATAATGAATCTAAATATTAATCTATTTGATGCACTCTTTTATTTTATGTAGATAGAGGTCCCCACCGATAAGCTCTGACGCTGTGAAATTTGTTCTATTTTTTGAGTTTAAAAAATTGTATAATTTAAAGGATTTCAATTTAAAAAAAAAAATAAAAGAATAAAACTAAACGATCTTACATGTAATTATTTTAAACTTACTTCCTGCATTTAATGAAGTGAACCGAGGACTCCACTTTGTATATCAAGCTTTAATTGCAAGTTGTAAGGGGTATGTTTATAAGTTCACAAACAAACAAAAACAAAAATAAAAAATAAAAAGATTTTTTCTAATTGAAACAAAAGCATCTGTGAATAGTATTCAACCCATGATGTGGAATTGACAATAATCTAATTACAAATTAGAATAACATGGCAATCACAGTATTATAATTATTTTTTTTATTGAATTTATTATTTTAAAATGATAGGTAAATGTATAATATCATCTATATTATTATATAGAGCAAATTGATGAGTGTGGTAAAATAAATTTTTTGGTAGACTTTTTTTTTTTTTTTTTGTGAAGCTCTCTCTCTCTCTTTATAATATCCTTTAATTTCCTATAGTTACTTACACTTCAATAGAATTAAAAAGTAATTTCTTTATAACTTTCACATAATTAAGTAATCTTACTTATTTATTTTTTATCTTCCTTAAATGTCCTTTAACTACTTATTATTTTATTTTATTTTTTAATTTTCTTTATACTCCTTAATTATGTGTTATTTACTTAAATAATCCTAATTACTTACTATTCACTATTTGAGTCACTTTTATTAATTTCTTTACAATTAGCAAATTAATTAATGATATACATATAATTTTAAATAAAAATTCACGTGTACCATGTGTGCACTAGTATTTAAAACATATATAAAAATAAAAATTAATAAAAAATTAAGTAATTATTCATAATTTGTAAAACTAAGGGCTTATTTGATTTGTTTTTCTAATTTTTTGTTTTTCTATTTTTGTTTTCTTTTTTCTATTTTGAATTCATTTTTCATTTTAAGCTTTTGAAAATAAGGAATATAGCTTAAAACGCATTCGGTCACTTGTGTTTTCAAAATTTATTTTAGAAAATAGAAAATAGGTTTATACATAAAATAAAAAATGACAAAAAGTAGTTTTAAGCGTTTTTTAACATAAAATAAGAAAAATCTCAAAATAATGAAAATAGAATATTTTTATTTTTTTATTTGAGATTTTTAAAATATAAAATAAAAACAAAATAAATAAATAAATAAATAAACCAAATGCCACTTAAAATACTTTTATTGATTATTAAGAAAAAAATTCACACGCTTTATGTGAGCACTTACGTCTAATATATAAATGGTGATCCAACATTTATGAACAGTAGTTAACTCCAATTATTATTTTTTAATTTGGGGGGGGGGAGATCATCTTATGCGAAAAGAAATTATCTCATCGATCCAATTTATACGGGTCTATTTAATAAAAATTAAATATATAAAATAATATAATTCACACTTTGTGCAATATTATTATTATTATTATTATTATTTATTGATTGGATCTGGAAATTTAGCTAATTAAAAGTAATGCATTTAATAGCTGCGTGATACAGACCCAAGGGATAGCTCAGTGGATAGACCTCAATCACCCACAGGCTAGGTTCTGGGTTTAAGTATCGTTGGGGTGGGGTGGGGTGGGGAAGCGTGGTATCGATGTCTACGCATGTGTGTCAGTAAACGACGACTACATCCTGCTGATAAGAATCTATACCGACGAAGAAGAAGAATCTAAACCTTTTCCGAAAAAAGAAAGACAGAAAGAAAAACCTGTCTCATCCACAGAGAGAGAATCTTAACAAATATAATAAATGAACTTCAACTAGAAGACAATGTAACAAGTTACACCTTTACTTCCATTTCATGATGCTTCTATCAGCAGGTTTTGAACATCCCATCACTCTCTTCCTTCCTGCTCTTTGTCAATCCGGGGGGGAACATCTTTAATTTCTCATGTTTAGGATTAGGACAATGAAACGGGCAAAACAGACAAGGGAATCCTCACAATGTGATTCAAACTCCCAGTCAACACAATCTGACCAAAGCTGAACTCATCCAGTACTTGGGTCACATTGAGTCTTATTTCCAACTCTTGGCTCTCGTGTGGAGCCACCGTGAACAAGGATGGGTTCAAGCTCACCTCCACCCCTTTTGAAGGAGGCAGCACCGCGCATGAGTACGTCTCTGGCCTGGCTGCCACGTTCTTCAACCTTCGCCTCACCGACCGGAATCCTGAAAGCGCTGAAATGGTCACCGAAGGGAGGTTCAAATCAGATGGGTTGCTAAAGGAGCGACTGGTGCACGATTCGCCGGTTGTGGCTTTGATTACTTCTGGGTTTGTGTTTGGGAGAGAGCACAAGAAGCTGATGTAGTCCTCGTACCCTGCTTCATTTATGCATCTTATAAAAAATTCTACTAATATACCAAATGTTAGGAATGTGATTCAAATCACTAACTGTTAGTAGGAAGTGGCCTTGGTGATTTTGTTAGTAAATCCCATGATTGTAGGAACTGTCATTAGTGATCCTTATTTAGTGGGAACATGATCCTCACGTTATCAGGTTTTGTTCTGTTTTCTAGGAGTTTAGTTATTTGAATTTAGCTATTTATTAGCTGGTTCCTTTGTTATGTTGATTTTGCAGTGTGTTTTCGAATTATTTGAATAAAAATTGGATCACTTTGTTCTTGCATTGTGTCACCTTTTTTCTTTTTGTATCTTCTATCACCTTTAAAGCTTTTTACTTTAACATTTTTGGTATCAGAGCCAGGTTCTTCTTTCTGACTTGAACAGCAATGGCCTCATTAGGATCCAACTCAATGCAGTTAATGATTCCAGTCTTCAGGGGTGAGAATTTCGATTTCTGGAGGATCAAGATGAGGACACTTTTCAAGTCTCAGGAGCTTTGGGAGGTGGTTGAAGATGGGTATAGTGAGACTGATGATGAAGCAAAGTTGAGGGAGAATAGAAAGAAAGATGCAAAAGCACTGTTTTTCATTCAGCAAGGATTTCATGAAAGTATTTTCTCAAGAATTTCCGCAGCAGAAAGTGCAAAGGAGGTGTGGAAGATTCTGAAAACTGAATGCTAGGGATCATCCAAAGTTATTACGGTCAAGCTCCAATCATTGAGAAGGGAGTTTGAGACACTGTCAATGCAATCCAACGAATCTGTTCAGGACTTTTTATCGAGAACAAGAGCAGTTGTTAATCACATGAAGTCGTATGGAGAGAATATCACGGATGGGACTGTTGTTGCAAAGATCTTGAGAAGTCTCACTCCAAGGTTTGATCATGTGGTTGCAGCAATTTAGGAGTCAAAGGATCTGTTAGTCTTCACTGTGGATGAACTCATGGGGTCACTGCAGGCACATGAGGATCGATTGAACAGATCACAAGAGAAGAGTGAAGAAAAAGCCTTTGCCGTGAGAGATTCTACTCAAGATGAAGGAAGAAACAACAGTAGCAGCAGAGGAAGAGGACGTGGCGGTTCAAGAGGAAGAGGCAGAGGCAGAGGTTGGGTGGAGCAAAGGAAATGTTACCCGTGCGGCAAACAAAGTCATCTTGCAAGAGACTGCAGAAGCAGTCAAGCTGAGTTTGCTGCTGAGGAAACTGAAGCAACAGAAGAAGACTTTCTGTTCGTGGCGTTAATGGAGCATGGAAAGAAAGAAAAAGTTGTATGGTTCATAGATAGTGGTTGTTCTAATCACATGACTGGGATGAAGGAGTTGTTTAGAGAGCTTGATGAAACTCAAAGAAGGGTGATTCGTTTGGGGAACAACAAGCAAATCCAAGTAAAGGGAAAGGGTATAGTTGAGGTAAAATCTATTTCTGGGAAAAGTAAATTGATTTCTAATGTTCTATATGCTCCAGAATTGGCTCACAATCTCTTGAGTGTGGGACAGCTTTTACTTAGTGGTTTTACTATTTTTTTTTATGAAATATGCTGCACTATTACTGAGAAAGCAATAGGTCATGTTTTGGCCAAAGTAAATATGGCTGAAAACCACATGTTCCCTTAGCTTTCAGCAAACTTGAAAGTCATGCAATGGTCACTATGTCTAAGAATGCCTCTCAACTTTGGCATCTTCGATATGGTCACCTAAACACAGCTGGATTGAGGTTGCTGACTCAAAAGGAGATGGTAAGTGGTCTCCCACGAATTGAAACGACTGAGGCAGTATGTGAGGGATGCATGTATGGGAAGCAAAGCAAGAGGCCGTTCTCTGTCGGTCAATCCTGGAGAGCAACTAAGCCGTTGGAGCTTGTACACACTAATTTGTGTGGCCCCATGAAGATTGAGTCATTAGGTGGTAGTAAATATTTTCTACTATTTGTTGATGATTATAGTAGGATGAGCTGGGTGTATTTTCTCAAATTTAAATCAGAAGCCTTTGAGCAATTCGTCAAGTTCAAGGCTCTTATGGAAAAGCAGAAGGGGAGCAACCTGAAGACATTGCGCACTGACAGAGGAGGAGAGTTCACTTCTAAAGAGTTCAATCAATACTGTGAGAAGCATGGAATACACAAAGAGCTGACTGCACCCTACACTCCAGAGCAAAACGGAGTAGCGGAGAGGAAGAACAGAACAATTGTTGAAATGGCAAGAACTATGCTAAAGAGTAAAGGGCTACCTGATAAATTTTGGGCGAAAGCAGTGACTACTGCCATCTATTTGATCAATATCTCACCAACAAAGCTGTTCTTAACAAAACTCCCTATGAGGCCTGGTCAGGTAAAAGCCTTCAGTTGAGCATCTTAAAATTTTGGGTGCATTGTGTATGTAATGATTAATGCACATGAAAGACATAAGCTAGAAGGAAAATCAATTAAGTGTATTTTTATTGGTTATTGCTCACAACTAAGGCTTATAGGGTCTATAATCTAGCAACTGGTAAAGTGATTATAAGTAGGAACACAGTGTTCAATGAGGAAGACTGTTGGCAATGGGAAGATAAAGAAAAGCTCCTGTATTTCAAATCAAAGATGGTGAAGAAGTACAAAGCAGGGAAACTAGAAATATGACCACGTCAGAATCAATTCAGCTGCGAGTCCAGATGGCTCGAACTCAGTGGGCAGATCAATTCGCACAACCTCAACTCACCAGGGCAGCAGCTCAAATTCGTCTAACAATGGTGCAGGTTCCACGAATGGAGATACAGACAATGATGATGATGATAGTAAGACACCACCTATGAAGTTCAGGTCACTTAGAGAGATCTATGAGTCGTGCACATTTGCTCTCTATGTAGCCGAACCCTCCTCATATGAAGAAGCAGCAGAAAAGTCAGAGTGGAGACTAGCAATGGAGGAGGAAATGTCAGCAATTGAGAAAAACGAAACCTACAGTTTGGTTGATCTACCAAAGGATAAGAAAGCCATAGGTTTGAAATGGGTATTCAAAACCAAATATAATCCAGATGGAACTCTACTAAAGCATAAGGCAAGGCTAGTGGTGAAGGGCTACTCACAAAGGAAAGGGATAGATTTTGAAGAAACCTTTTCTCCTGTGGCAAGGTTTGAAACAATTCGAGTGATACTATCAATAGCGGCATATCTCAAGCTTTGTGTTTATCAATTTGATGTCAAGTCTGCCTTTCTTAATGGAGAACTAAGTGAGGAAGTTTATGTAGCTCAGCCTGATGGGTTTGTTAATCAAAAGAGTCCAGATAAGGTCTATAAACTTAAGAAAGCCTTATATGGACTTAAGCAAGCTCCTAGGGCATGGTACATGAAAATAGATACATATTTTTTACAAGTTGGTTTTAAAAGAAGTGAAAATGAGCCAACGATGTACATTAAGAGCTGTGGGAAGTATCATTTTTTATTAGTATGTTTGTATGTTGATGATATGATATATGTGGGGTCTAACAGCTCTTTAATTTTAGAATTCAAAAGCCAAATTATGCAGAAGTTTAACATGACAGATCTGGACAAGCTTCACTATTTCTTGGGAATGGAGGTAAGGCAATGTAAGGAGGGGATCTTCATAGCTTAAAAGAAGTATGCAATGGATCTTCTGAAGAAATTCAACCTAAACGGGTGCAAAGCAATAGAGACACCCATGAATGTGAATGAGAAACTTCAGGAGGATGATGGGTCTGGAGCTGCTGATGCGCAGAAATTCAGAAGTTTAGTTGGTGGTTTAATTTATCTCACGCATACAAAGCTAGATATCATGTTTGCAGTGAGTTTGGTATCAAGGTTTATGCACAAACCAACAAAACACCATTATGGAACAGCTAAGAGAGTATTAAAGTATGTTGCAAGAACTCTAGAATTGGGGATTTGGTATTGCCAAACTAAATCTCTGAAACTGGAGGGTTATTGTGACAGTGATTAGGCGGGTTCATCAGTTGATAGAAAGAGTACAACAAGTTTTTGCTTTACACTTGGATCAGAAGTAGTCAAATGGAGATCAAAGAAACAATCTACGGTTGCCTTATCATCGTGCGAGGCAGAATATGTAGCTGGAGGAGCAGCAGCATGCGAAGCCGTTTGGATGAGAAAACTCTTGCTTGACCTGGGTATGAAGCAAGATCGGGCAACTGAGATTCACAGTGATAGTAATTCAGCTATAGCTATGACAAAAAACCCTGTCTTTCATGGTCGAGCTAAGCATATAGAAATAAAGCATCATTTTATAAGGGAGCTAGTAGCTAAGGAGGAAATCAGCTTGAAATTCTGCAATTCAGATGATCAGGTTGCTGACATCTTCACAAAGGCGCTGTCATATTCCAAGTTTAGTTACTTAAGAAACAAGCTTGGGATGGGGGAGTTTGAATCAAGAGGGGGTGTTAGGAATGTGATTCAAATCACTAACGGCTAGTAGGAAGTGGTCTTGGTGATTTTGTTAGTAAATCCCATAATTGTAGGAACTGTCATTAGTGATCTTTATTTAGTGGGAACATGATCCCCACGTTATCAGGTTTTGTTCTGTTTTCTAGGAGTTCAGTTATTTGAATTTAGCTATTTATTAGCTGGTTCCTTTGTTATGTTGATTTTGCAGTGTGTTTTCGAATTATTTGAATAAAAATTGGATCACTTTGTTCTTGCATTGTGTCACCTTTTTCTTTTTTGTATCTTCTATCACCTTTAAAGCTCTTTTACTTTAACACCAAATACCCAGAACAAATATATATATATATATATATATATATGCACACACATAAATTACCAGGTGCTGATAATGCCAAAACGTATATCCTTAATGATAAGAATATAATTAATGCATTACAATAGAGTGCATTGAATATGCTCTGATATTATCGTTACTCTAAATTACCTGATGAGAAAACAAGCCCAGGATCAGTGGCACGGGCTGCGCTGACCAGACCAGAACCAAAATCGAAAGGAGTAGAGGGAGTCAAGGTACCGACATCAAACCCTTCGGCCATTATAGGCTCACCACCGTTGTCAAACTGAAGGGCACTGGTTGACAAAGCCGAAGCAATCATAGACGGCGTCCACGAAGGATTAATTTGCTTGATGAGAGCAGCTATGCCGGCAATGTGGGGAGCCGCCATGCTCGTCCCAGACAGCAAGGCGAAATTGTGTCCAAACAAAATGGGTTCTGCGACGCTCATGGGGCTCCAAGCTGCCCATATTTGGTGCCCTGGAGCTAGAATGTCTGGCTTTAATACATCGCTGGGAACGCTCCTTTTGGGGTCGATATAGTCGGGACCCCTTGAAGAGAATCTGCTCACGGTCGGTGCTCTAATTCCCGTGTAGGAAGCAACTCTTCCCTCGGCAATGGCTGCTCTGCCACTGTATCTTACCACGAGCCCTCTCTGATCTCGGCTGGTGTTCTCTTCATAGTATTGTGACATAATCTAATGACAGAAACGACTTTGGTTTCATTCTAATAAATTTATGAAAAATTACTACCGTACTATGAAAATGAAACTAGCTAGAATAATGTAGCAATGACAATATTTAATTAAATTATAGTTTTATGAGTTTATTTCGATAATCTACTGTGCTTCCAAACGTTGATGAATTCTTAAAAAAATTTTACGGTTAACATTTGTATTAAGTTTAATTGAAAACACAAATGTAAAGCTATTATTGTAACACATTACAGAAATATTAACCTTAAATGGCTGTAAACATTGGACACGGGAGTGGCAGGGCGATGTCTCCGAATTTTAAAAATTTTTCTTTTTGATTATTTGATTTTGAGTACTTTTAATAATAAAATAATGCATTAACCCTTCCAAACTATTACATTTCACGTTGTACTTTTTAAAAGATGTTTTTGACAGAGTAATATTTTTGAACTGTCACTCTAAGGCTTGGTTTGAAAAGTAAAAAAGTCAATTTTTTATTTTTATTTTTTTTTGTAAGTAAGTAGTAACTAACTACTAAAAAGTTTTTTTTTTTTTTTTTTTTTTTTTTTTTTTTTTTATGTTTGAGAAGGAAAATAGCTAACCTTTTAGTAGTTAATTTTTTTAACTTTTTGTTAATTTGACATTTTTGTCCTTGAAGGTTTAAAAAAAAGATTAAAATATAAGAGAGTAAATTTAGTTATTTTAAAACAAGCAAAAAAACTAGTAGTTTGTAACTCAATAACCAGTTACTTCTTGTGCCAAACGGAGCTTAAAAGAATTAGGAAAAGAGATTTTTTTTTTTTTAAGAAAAAACTTTTGAACTAAAAATTTTATATTAATAAACTACTATTTAAATTTTAAATATATGAATTTTTACTCTACATGCAATTGGAATTCAATAAAAGTTCATGTATTTAAAATTTTAATCCATTAAAATGATTTTTTAATCTGAAACTTTTTCTTAAGAACTACTTTTCGAGGTATTCTTAGAAAATGGTACCTTAATGACATGGCAAACAGTTCTTTTGCAGTAAGGAATATTCCACAAAATGATTTTTTGATAATTCCCACTAAATTAAAATCTTAAAATTCTAAAATGCAACGGGTGTAACCAGGCCTCCATGTGGTGTGGGACTGGCTTCTCCATAAGGTCCAATTGAAATGTAATAAAATTTTATATATTTAGAACTTTAACTTTGCATTTTATTAAAATAGAATCTTAAAGTTTAAAATTTCTTTCCTTTAGGATTTTCCCTTGTAATAAAACCACGTTAATAGGCGTAAGGGAAAGACATTTGATTCCAGTGAAAGTTCTGCATATATATATGTGACATGAATATATATATATATATATATATATATATATAAAACATTTGTGGGCGCGATGGGAACACTTTTAAGACCTAATAAAAATATAACATATAATAAAATTTTACATTTTTTCATGTACAATTCTATAAAAACGTAAACTATTATTATATGTCATATTTTTAATTAGTACTTAATGGATGCCTCAAACCCACCTATTAGCATAACTTTATATGTGTGTGTATTTATACACATATAATTGTATAGTAAGTAGAGTAATTAAGACGTACCTTTGCATCGGTAGTTCTTGGGATCATTATCCCAGGAACAGAAAATGGGATAGGCTCTGCAATGAAATCACCATAATCTGGGTTGGCGACAAGCACGAAACCCATGAAACCTAATCTCCGTGCTGTGTCGATGACGGCTGTGACTGAAGAAGTCCCGTTGGCAAAGCCAGCTGAGAAGGTGCAGATCACCACACTGCCAACCACCATAGCGGGATCTATTGCCTCTGGATGTTGACACTCTTCAATGTATTGTGGTGTTTTTGGAAATGTCTCATCCCTCTTAACTGCATCTTTTGCCAACACCAGCTTATATTGAAACACACCATTTCCAAAGCTTGGAGCTAATTAAGCCAAAAAAAAAAAAAAAAGAAACACCTAATTAATTCAGATAATTCAATAATGAAAATTGAAATAAAATGGCAAAACTTGGAATTGATTAGGCACCAGCTTGGACTGTTGTTTTTTTTTTTTTTTTAATCCAAAATTGAAAATGAGTAAGAATATTTATCTATACTATAATATATAATATAAAGTAGACATTAACAGCCTATTTGGTGCACATGAAATATGAAAGGAAAAAGTGAGAGGAAAGAATAAGTAGGAGAAAGAAAAATAGGAGAAGAAAATGTGTTTGGTTGAATGTAAAAGTGAAAGAAATTAAAACGATATATATGTGTATGTAAGTGCATGCGTATATATTATAATTTATTTTTTAAATTACAGATTATTTAAAAAAAATGTGAATCTTACTTTTTAAATTTTTTCACATATACTCTCTTTTTCTCTCTCCTCTTTCATCCTCCTCTCATAAAAATGGGTGGGCCCCACCTTTATTTTTCCTTCCTATTTTCCCTCCCCTTTTCTTCTCTTTCACTTTTCTCTCTAACCAAATAATTGAAATAAGTTATTATCCCCCCTCTTCCTTCTTATTTTTCATTCAACCAAACATTCCCTAAGAGTGGTGGTGAAATTTTAAAATTCATGAAAATTTATTTGGTTAATTTTTTTTTAATTTAATATCCTTAAAATCCTTATAATTATATATAATTTTAATGATATTAAAAAGTAAATTTTTATAACTGTCACATAATTAAATAATTTTATTAATTTATATTTTTTGTCTCTCATAAATGTCTTTTAAATACCCACTATTTTTGTAACTTTTTGTTTTTCTTAAACACACTGAGGTGAAACCTTAAATTTGATGAAATTTTTGTCTTCTTTCATTAATACCCCTCAACTTCCAACCACTACTAATAATTTTCATGAAAATTAAAAGAATCTTTTTAGTAACTACTACTTAATTAAGTAGATTTAATTTTGTATTTTTAAGTATTACTTAAATAGCCTTTTAACCACCCATTACTTTTACATAACTTTTATCGATGTCACTTAATTACAGATTATTTACTTAAATACCATTTAAAACTAGCAATCTAATATTTCGTTAGATTCTAATATTTTTTATTTTAATTTTGTCCAATAATTTATATATATGAAAACATAGAAGAAAGATATTTATTTAAAAAAATCACACACATATTGTCTGTACCCATATTCAGTTTACATAACTGCTACTACTAATGTGCCACATGATTTTGGTGATGTTTTCTAATCATTTTTTTTTCTAGAATATCTTTTTCAAGTTCTTTTATTACACAAATGCAATTGTTACATTATTTTCATTTAAAATTGTAAAAGAAAAAAAAAGTATTATTTTTCAAACTGAAATCACCTGATAATCCTACCCCACCAATGTTTCGGCCATTGCCAAGAACAAGAGTGCCAGGGTAAGTTCTGTCAGTGGTGCAAGCAGCAACACCCAGAGCCCAAGGGCTGTAAGACACCACACTGTACGGACCAGGCCCTTGGTTTCCTGCAGCTTGCACCACGAACACTCCAGCCTTCCTTGCAGATAGCATGCATATATCGAAGATGCCTAAGAAAGTGATTGTATCTTCTGGTGGTTCATCTGGTCCAACTGATAGTGTTAGAATATCCACTCCATCTAGTGTTGCCTGCAATTAATATATATATATAAATATATAGCTCTTAATTTTCAGAAGAATTAATGGAGACCACTTTTCTTCTCTTTCTCGTTGCACAAACATAAAATCTTTAAACCCTTGTAAAACTAATGTTAAATATAGAACAACTGCAGGCAATTAAATCATGCACGTAAGAGAAAAATCAAACACACATAAGTTAATATAGTTCGACACCAACTTGCCTACGTCTGCAGGACAAGCAGGAGCGGAGTTAAATTAAGGCAAAGGGACAAGTGACCTTTCTTGATTTTAGATATAAAATTATTAAAATATTTTTAAAATTTTAACTTTTGCTAAGAATTAAATTAATTTAAAATTAGAGTGTATTGATCTCATTAGAAAATTAAGGTTAATTCAAATTTTTTCAATATAAAAGAAGTTTATAAGAATTAAATTTAAGTATTTTTTATGAAATAAAGTACATTCTTCCCTTATACTATTGAATATTTTTGTGTATAACGTCAAAAATATAATATAAAACATAATAAATTTGATAAACAATAAA
The DNA here is from genome assembly GCA_019916065.1 of Vitellaria paradoxa. Lineage (NCBI taxonomy): Eukaryota > Viridiplantae > Streptophyta > Magnoliopsida > Ericales > Sapotaceae > Vitellaria > Vitellaria paradoxa. The sequence goes on along the minus strand of CM034237.1, from coordinate 50,497,905 downwards.
ACTTAATAATAATTATATTCTTTTGGTAACAAGAAATATCCTTATTAAATCCCAGATGTCTCTAAAAGAACCAGTTGAACCATTATATTATGAAAAATATTTTCACTAATTTAATATTCATAAATAATTTTAACTCTCTCTAAAAGTAACATTGTTCCTCTTCTACTCTTAATACTAAGGTTACTTATTATCCTTTTCTTAAGTGCCCGATGCTCCCCTTATCAAAAATCTTGGATTCGTCGTTGAGGACAAGAGAGAATAAATTACATTATTACAACTATATAGACTCCGTTTAAGATGACAAAAACTCTTTAAGAAACAATGAAAATACTTTAAAATTATAAAAGTTATTTACTTTTTATTTCACTGCACGAGTTACAAGCTTACAATTTATCCCATTTTATTTCACCTTTTGTCATTCCAAACACATTCAATACAAACCTAAGTCCCTTCTCCCTACAAGCCTTCACTCATGAAAAAACTCCAAGAAAAAACTCTCACAAACAAATTCTCATAGGATAACCTGAGCCAAAACCAACTCTAGAATTTTTATTAGTTTCCTATTTATATATAGGAAAACTACAGAAACCTTGTCCCCACGCAGGTAAGAAACTCAGCAGACTTTGAACTCCACACTTATCCTATGTACATGTAAATTATCACAATCTGCGTGAAATTACAGAATACAAGGCAATAAATCCCTCAAACATGCATAGAGAAAAAAAAAAAAAAAAAAAGTATCTAGGAAATTTTTGTTACCACCAAGAGCATCTACCGAAGTTTCTTTAAACATTTTCTCTTCTCCAAACTACAGAGTTAGGGCATCTAGAATGAAAAAAAATGTCTACAACATCATTTGTACATTTTTCTTACTTTAAAAAAGTGTTGCATTGTCCCTCCATATGTGTAAATGTTTTATAGCATTCTCTATTTGCAGATTACAGTTTAGATAATATGATGTAGAATGATATTAAATAAAAAAAATTTTTTTAACTATATTTTAGAAAGACAAAATACGTTAAGAGTAGCTAACGGATCAAAGCTGACAAATTCGATCATGATGGATTTGAACAAGAACCATTTTTTTTTTTTGGGTGACTTTCAAGTGGAGATTAGTGCTTACTTGATCCATTGCTGCAACCACATCTGTAATAGTCCCCACAGTTGGATACACAGCCTTATAAACAGCAATTCTGTCGTAGGAAAAGATCAGAAGACAAGAACCCAATTCATCAAACTGTTCACAGAAAAGCTCTTGTGATCGTGGCATGACCTTATACATGAGGTTTTAGGGACGTCGCACACCAAAGCCAGCTATATATTCATATATATAGATAACTTATACCTTGCACGTGGTGCCATTCCACTGGCTTGCCCGTAGTAGAACCCATTCACAACAACTGGAACTCCGAAATTTCCAGCAGCAGTTGAAGCCACGTGGCTGAAGAGAAGCACATATATTATTTCTCGTGTCAAGGTGACAAATCTATAAACCTTTTTTTTTCTTCTTCTTCTTTTTTTCGGTAAGCATAGACAAATCTATAAACAATTATCAATTGTCTCAGTTCACTCCTATTATCACTATTTGTATTTATGTTTTCTTTTAAGTCTATATGAAATTAAGTTATACTATTGCTTTCTTTTTTTCACGGAAATTCTCACAATACTGCTACTAACACATGATTTTGATACCAATTCTCTCTCTCTATATATATTATATATCACTCTAAGTCATATAAAGAAATCTGATAAAATAGTATTTCATAGTCATTTTATACCTGCCATGTCCAGCTGCATCAAAGGGCGAGAGAAATTCTACTGAAGCGTTCAGAGTAGCAGCTGCTTGAGCCCCAGCGGAGAAAAACTTTGCAGAAACAATCTTGCCATTGCAGGAACTTGCTGGGAACTGAGGACCCCCCTCACATGCTCCGGAAAAGTGAGAGAGATTCGACATAAAAGGATTGAAGGGATCGCAAGCAAAGCTCGGGTGGAACGGGTTAATTCCAGTGTCCACAAAACCAATCACAATACCTTCACCTGCGTTTCTATCTCCTCCTTCCTGTGCCCAAACTCCTTCCGGCAACCCTAGGAATTGAGGGGTGTAACTGGTCATCAATTTGGCTCCCCTATCTTTCTCCACCAACTTCACTCCTTTAACCTGTTTGATCCTTTTAACCTGAAAAAAAAAAAAAAAAAAAATAATAATTTTTGTAACACCAAACGCTAACTATGTTTATTCCATACAATCATGAAAATTACCCCAAAAAAAAAAAAAAAATAACCGAAATGAAGCAAAACATTTGTTGGCATATCACTTGAAGGTTAAGAATAAGTTTTTTTTTTTTTTTTGTTCCAAAATTTTTTGCCAGAAAGTGTGATAAAATGACATGACAATGACATTTGTATGATAAATTTTTTTTTTCATAAAATACCTTTTTTTTTTTATGAAATGATAAGTATTTAAAGTTGCTACATCATTTTTTGATAACTTTTTCTGCATAAAATTTTTTTGATAATGAAAGTTTGATTGAATAATAGAAACTTTGGAACAAAAGAGATGAGAGGACCTGAGTAGGGGTGGTGTGGACTGCAAAGCCATTCACTATGTGTTTGAAGCTATAGAGCTTGTTGTAACTTCCTCTATCTAGAGTCGTCTCTAGAAGTTGGTCATGAGAATCCACCAAGCTCTTTGCATGAGCCTTAGAAATGTCGCTAACAAATCCAAACAAGTACTTAAAAATCAGAAGAACCCATTTGCAAATTATCCGAAGGGTTGCTATAGACATAGAAGTTGATTAATTGTAGTCACCTGTTTGGATCAAGTCTTCTTCCTTCTTTGAGAGGCCCATAAAATGCAACCGGATCACCTTCCATTAGAACCAAGTATATATCTCGCTCTTCTGCGATGCAAACGATAAGTGTCACAAAGGAGATCAGGACCATTATTCTATATGGCCACCAAGAAGGCAGTGCAATTCCCTCTAAATCTGTCATGTTTGGGGAAGAAAGATTGAGGGGAAAAAAAAAAGGAGCTATTTTAATTGTTTTTGGAAAATATAAGGAGGTGAAGAGAGAAGTGCTTTCAAATTTATAAGCCATGCCAAAAAAATAAAAAAAATAAAAAAATAAAAAGGGAAAGGGGCTGGATAACCACATTTCTAATGTGAATAAAGTTGGTTTGACAGATCAGTCTATGCTGTAGTAGTAACCGTTGGCTTCCTCTCTCTCTTTCTTTCTTTTGTTTTGTATTCAAACCTTACCTTAAACGTGTTTTTCCGCGTTGTCTTTGCCATATCTGGCATTGAGAACTTGAAGGTTGCATGTATGTATATATCCATTGCTGCCACAAAATGTTTCCCATCACATGATCATCCCTCCTACCATCAAATTTAACGTTCTTATTGATTAAACTCCTCATAAATTGTCTTGCTATTGCCAGCCATTAATCATGCCCAAGGAACAATGCTGTAGGACTTATTATTATATTTGCACTGTCCACTTTATTATGGGAAAAGAAAAAGAAAATAGCTAGTCGATTTCATAAATGAAAATTTGCTTTCAAGTTCTTCCAGCATTGTGTCTCTCCTGCATGACTAACTGAAGAGGCCAGGTGACTGATGAAGACCTTTCTCCAGTGAGAGCAAATTCAGATGAAGAATGACAGGAAAAAAAAAAAAATAAATAAATACTTATTAAATTTACAAATTTTAAATGCTTCAATTTACTGCTTCATAATTTATATTTTATCCACAAAGCACCTGTTTAAAAAAAAAAAATAAATAAATAAATAAAAATAAAAACTTGAAAATATACACTCTCCACTTAAATTCAGTGCCAACCCTGCACTGTTCATTCAATAATGTGGAAGTCATATCCAACTGTTCTAATCATATACATACACATTTCTTCAGCAACTGTAATTTGTTATATTCTTTAAGATAATTCACCCTTAAAAATTAGCTGATAAAGAAAGGAAGTTCAAAATATATAAATATCACACCAATATCCCACACTAATGATGTAGCATACATATATCCCAAACTATATATATCCATAGAGTCCTAACATACATACATACGTCAGATCTGATGATCTACAATGGACCTCAACAGGTCCACCATATCTGCTAGGTAAGTGGAGAAAAGCTCCTGTTGCATGGCCCATGCTTGACTAGACCTTCCAGTTTAAAGTAATCACAAATGGCGGAACAAGCTAATACAAGGAATTAAGGGGCTGATTGGTTTGACCATTTTCCCCTTATTTTTTTTTTAAGAAAATAAAAACAAGCAAAAACATGTTTGATTAAGAAAATATATATATATATATATTTTAGAAAACAGCTTCCATTCTTTTTAATAAACAAAAAACAACATAATATCATTTTCCAAACCAAACACGCCTCATGATTTTCAATCAACATAGAGCTAGCAAAAACCAATGGAGATTCAAAACTTACAGTCATTCTGAATTCCGGATCATAGATTTACTTACTGATGAACCATCATCTTTCTGCACAGATACTATGTATCACATGTACTACAAAGTCATCCTAAAATCTAGAAAAAACATACATTCATATCCAGTCACAAACAAACTAGCTAGAAGCACACTAGTCTTGGGGTAGCACCAGCATGGTTCTCTGTACAACATTCACGAACACAAAGCAAAATTAAGCTAGACAAGCAAGAAAAGTCAAGGCTCTTCATGCATCAAGATCCTTCCACTCGGAAAGCTCTCACTTCTTCTGGCGCTTGGGCTCCAACTGTAAGAGATATTAGTGGCATTAGTTATCAATAATGTATCGTCGCAAAAAAGCAGATGCAGAAGGATAGCATACAACAAATCCCATCTTTCATGCAAATAATAGAAACCCATCCAATATAAGTTTCCACGAGACATTTGGACCCAAAATAACATGCAACCTTGGGTGAATAGAATTCTTGATAGAATCATACAAGAGAGAACAGAATCTGAGCCTATCATGCAGTCGCATGTAAACCCGCAATAAACATCACACGAAAATTACAGAAACTTAGCAGGACAAAAGAGGAAAAAAGACTTTTTGATGAAGTTCAGAATCATCAACTAAAAAGTGCCACAATTGGTTATGAACTTATAAAATGAGTAATCAAACAAGACTCGAAGGAAATTCTGAAAATGTATTAATGAGTCAACTTTCAAATACAAGGAGCCAACTAGGGGTATGCACAGATAATTTTGTTCTAGGGACAACTATTGTCATATTGAAAATGACTAAATATGCATCAATTTGGCCCAATTTAAATTTTTTACCAGAAATCTACCAGAACTGACACCGATCTCAACAAGGGCTCGACTCTATTTTCTGTAGAATGATCTGATAAATTAAATTAGAAAACTGGATAAGAAACACAAGCATAAAAATGAAATTCAAAAGAGTTTTTTTTTTTTTTTTGGTGTTTGTGTGTTTTTTTTTTTGGGGGGGGGGGGGGGGAGAACCCAGAATAGCATTCATCATGAAAGCAGATATCATTGCAGAATCTCTGCCCAAAGTAGCAACTTTCTGCATCTGCTATTTCCAGGGACATTCATTACCCATTATAGTCCACAAAAATAACAATGATAAATTCAAACAATGACATGTTGCAGGTTATGCTCCCTGGGGTAAAAAATCTACACAGGAGACACTTTTAAGTAGAGATATGAGATAATGATATAACTTGTGCCTCAGAGTACATACATGAGGTATAATACTGTGCAGTCATGCAAAAGTAAAACTGTGCACATATGACGTCCCTTCCCAGACCACGCAATGGCCAGAGCCTTGCGCACCAGGACTGCAATTTCTATCTACTTAGTAGTAATGTTATTTGTTTCCAAGTATTAATATTTAAAGAAATGCTGTCACTTGTAACAAATACTTGGTCATTACAAAAGTAATTAAGCTTATACATTCCTGCAAATCTAGTAGTTACATCAAGGTGCTCTAGTGCAGTCACACAAAACAGGTAATATACTAGCAACGCTGAGACAACATTTAAAACATTTCTAGGTCAGAGAATTTTTATATAAGGCAGCAGTATCCCAATTTTTCCCTTCCTATACAATAAGGGCCAAGGGGTAATAGCCATTACCAAAAGAATACAACATTTCTTACACAACCTTGGAGAACAAACATGTCCCACTTATATCTTCCAGAATCCTGATAGGAATTTCAACAAAATGCCCCCAAAGAAAGATTCATAATCTCAATATAATAAATCATTATCTAAAAAGCAAAAGAAGGCAAATCTCCATCTTCGTCCCCCAATAAATAAAGGGAGTTTACTAGGCAGTCAGATCAGCAGGATAACCAGCAAATTCCATCTTAAAATTAATAGCTTGCATTCTTAGACTGACTCGTTCGTCTTTTTATTTTTCCTCATACCATAGTAATTGCAACACTAACAGATTGATTTTTCCTCTTCAATAAACAAAACTAGGAAAAAGTCTCCCACAATTTTTTGCAAATAAATTTGATGTCCTGAGTAAGAAAATTACTCAATATTGCTATATTCAATTTGCAGTTGTTTCTTAGAGTTACGGCTATCGAACAGTCCAACAAACAAGCGAGGAGAAAGCACTTGGCAAGATTAAATCATGTAACAACAACCTGAGCCAGGCAAACAAAAAGGAAAACACATTAAACATCAATAAATCAAATTGGGAACAAGTATGCTCACCTTCCCATTAGCCAGCGCAGAAGCAGGATATGTATTCTGAGGTTTTTTGATATCATTATCAGATGAACAATCAGCACACACAAAGTGATCTAACAGTTTTGCTTGTTCAATGGTCATGTTCACACAAGCAGGATGATACCTACAGAAAATAACATTACATAAAATATTCTAAACCACAAACATACATATAAACAGACATAGTGGATGTCATCAATAAACTGTAAAGCTAATTGTGACTAACACTTGGGCTACATTTGTTTACCAGGATGGTATTACTTGGGGCCACAGTTCCAAATCCAATGCGAAGGCCCTCATATCCGGCAAATAAACATACCCTCAAGGAAATTAAAGGCAAAACTAACATTTAAAAAAACAATAATAATAAAAAATAAAGCACACACATACACACACAACTATACATGGAAGCATTCTAGGTCTTCATCCATAAACTTAGTTATTCTAGCACTGCCATACTACAATTACATCAGGAAATGTGCAAACAATTACTGTAAAGTGACAAGGTCCAACTACTATTTCTTTTTCCTGATAAGTACTAGAATAGATGCACTGATTAAGGTAAAAATGAATATAAACGCAAATGGATCAGCATATGACAGAGACGAAACAAGCCACAAATAAGACTGGTGTAAATCTCTCCAGCAACAGAATGGTAAACATTCACATCATGTCTTAATATTCTTGTGGATTTTCAGATCTGTTTTTCATGTCCACAAGCCATTAGTAGAATGCACACATCAAGGAATCATACAGGCAATCTACAGCACATGAACTCCTTTGTTTTTAGATGATCTAGTATAGATGTGAAGTGATATTCTATAAGATTTCAACTATTTTGATATTTTAATACAAACTCCTAGAAAATAGTGTACAGCAAACTATCTTCATTAGCTCCTTTTTATTGCGGAGAAAGGGAAGAAAAAGAAAAGACACAAAGTTTTAAATATAATTGCTTCCTTTCCTTACTTTTTAATTATATCAACGAAGAAAAAGTAAAATTCAACTTTTTTATTTTTTTCGATAACTCATACCAAATGCAACTCATAGACCCTTCCTGGCGCATGCAGGGCACATTGGGACCCCAGAAAAATTGAGGAAGAAACCAAAAAGCACTTGAGTTAACTAATTATGTTACCATGGCCTTCGTGATCTGATTTTTATTTATTTATTCTTTTTTTTTAAATCTATCTTTCACACTGCAAAACAAATATAACAAGCCTCAACATATATTATGTTTTTCTTTTTCCTCCAGCGACCAAAAAGTGTTGGGAAAATCGAACATATCACAGCAAGTCAAGCTCTCCATCACCAACAATCAACAATTGAAGACACAACAGAGAAAGCACTATGTTGATACCAGTCCTTGCACCCTTCACACTGCACCATCAAATCATCCGGGTTATACGGCATCTCACACTTGCAATACCTTCATAAACAAAATCACCCAAAAAAAACTCCTTAAGCCACAAATACAACAATTTAATTTCAATTAAAATTCAATGAACAATCAAACAGAATTAAACCCCCCCCCCAAAAAAAAAGAAAAAATAAAAAAATAAAACTCACACTGCAACCCGGTCGGGAACGAAAGCACCTGTGGAGGCTTTGTACTCAAATCGACAATAGTAATCTTCAGCCCCAACATTTTCAAGCTTAGTATAATTCTTGAAAGTATGCACAGTGCACTTTCCTTCAATAGTATGGGCACTCTGAACATCAAAGTGGTCCGACAAGAAGAGCTCTTTTGCTCCATGGAACTGTCTCCGGCCCCCCAACGACTCCTCCGGCCGATAGTACCACCTCACCCTAACCCTCGCGTTGTTCCGATTATCGGCCTCAATCTTCTCCACCAGAGCCACATACGGCGCCGTATTGTTGTCCGACGGCCTCATCAACACGCAATCCCCAGCTTCAAAAGACCCATCAAAAGCCCAACACCCAATCAATCAAAATCAACATGCAAAATACACAAAACACACACATATATACGATTTCACACTCTCAGTTAGCAAAAACCGGCATCAAAAAGCACGCAGGCAGACAGATTCCGAAAATGGGTTTCTGAGTATACAACTATATATTACCTCTGACGACTTTGTTGGTGCCTCTGATAGTGTAGGAGTCCAAGTCTCGTTTGCCTGGTCTGGTTTTGGCCATTGAGTGTGGACAGGTGCAAAAGACTGAGACTTTTTCTCTCCTCGCAGGGCTATGGGTGTAGAGAGCTATATATCTACAAATTTCGGAGGATATTTTAATGGCGGAATCGAAACCCTAGGCTCATTGTTGGGGAGATGGGGTTCGATAGATAGATCTGGGGGTTTGTTTATCCATTGACTATCAACCTGTTTGGGATTAAAAAAAAAAATAATACAAACTTTCACAAATCTTTAAAAATATAAATTACGAAACTTTAAAATTTAAAATTTTATACTCGTTACATAAATTATGAAATCTTAATTTTTAAAAATTTATATAAATTTAAATACCTCCAAATGAAATATGGCGACATGCGTTGCTTATAAACCCTAGCTTTGCAAGTCTCCAATCGCATTATTCAGACGTGAGAACAAAGTGGACCCGACAGATACATGTAAGGGAAAGAGTTTTTGTCCAAATTTTGTCTTAATTACAGTTAACCGTAATTTGTCTAGCGGCCAGCTGTCTCTGTGAGTCTGTGGTCATTGATTTAATTATATTTTGCCACTTCTTTCCTCCAAAATTACCGAATAACCACGTCTAATCCTTTATCGCTTCTGGATAAATTTTAAAAAAGGCTAAATTTTAAAAAAGGTTAAGTTTTGCCAATTTTAATAATATGAAGTCTATTTTATAAAAATTTAAATATATTAATATTTTTTTATTCTTAAACTGTTTGAATGTTAATTTTGTCGGGAGAGGGGTAAAATGATAAAAATTTCTGAAAAAAAGATTATTAAAAAATTTTTTATTTATTTTATAAAACGCTTAAAAGTTACCAAAATTACTAAAAATTTTTGGGTGAGTTTGGAGTGATAAAATGTGAGATAAAATGTGATTTGAGGAAATTTTTTGTATTTGATACACACATCTCAAATCGTATTTTTTGGAGATGAATAATAAGATTCCCGTTCTGACGGATTAGATTCCATTTGGACGGATTCAAAATTTTAAGCAGTCATGACTTTTTTGCACCAAATGGATTGTAGAAACTGTTTGAACGGAAGTTGGCCGCGCGAATCTGTCGGAACGGTTTCTACAATCCGTTGGAACGGTTTCTATGGCTCCACAAAAAATAATCAAAGTGAGTATCATTCGGTAGTTTGAGAGTTCATTGTGAGAATGGTGAAAAAATTTTTACTATTTGATTAACCGAATTCTAGTTATCGACTTTTTTTTGAAAGATATTGAACTTTTTTTTGAATTTTGAGAAGGCAAGAATGTGTAAAAATGTATAAAATTTTTTTGAGGTTTTCAGATATTTTTACCAAAATTTAGTACACCAAACGCACCCTTTATTTATAAATATACTAAAAATTTCAGGTTCATTTGGTTTGTTTTTTAATTTTTTGTTTTCTATTTTTTGTTTTAAACTTATTTTTTATTTTGTACTTTTGAAAATAAAGAAAACAGTTCAAAACGTATTTGGTTACTTATGTTTTCAAAATTTATTTTCGAAAACAGAAAATGAGTTTACACATGAAAAGAAAAATGACAAAAAGTCATTTTGAGAGTTTTTAATAAAAAATAAAGAAAATATCAAAATAAGAAAAATATAGCATTTTTTGTTTCCTCATTGTTAGATTTTTAACACATAAAACAAAAATAAAAAATAAAAAACAAAAAAATAAAAAAATAAACCAAATACCACCTTCACTTCCTAACTTTTATTAAACACACTAAAATTTTTTTACAAACATACTAAAAATTAAATACTCAAACGGAGCGTTAGAATTTAAATATTAAACGTTATTCGTTGATTGTAGGCAAGTGTAATTTGAGTTGTTTAGTCAAAAGTTGGATTCAGTGCCGTTCAATTTCTCACAAGTAAAGATAATTTAAATAAATTATGTTTTATTTTTAATAAGCTTTTGTTAAAAATTTTGTATTATGAGTTTTTTTATTTTTTTAATTTTTCCCTAACAATACCAATCTCATCGGTGATTTCAACTTGTGATTATAAATATCGTCCCTTTTACAAAAGAGATATTTATTCAAATTAATTGCAAAATTCTTCCTTTTGTACAATTTACAAATTTCGCTTTTCACAATAAAATTAAAATTTTGCGTGAAAGGTTTCCTCGGAATTCAATGCGAGCATTGTACATGTGGTTTAAAGCAACATCATTAATGTGCTCGTTCAGAATTTAGATGCTGTTTGGTATCACTAAAAATTATTAAAATTTATTAATTTTAATTATTTTTTATATTTTTTTTCGATTAAAATTTTTTATATTTTATTTTTATGTCACATCTTTTTACTTTTATTATACTTTTTACTTTATTTTTTGTCAACCAAATACCAACTTAGACCAAAGGCAATAGATGATAATGGTGACGATAGCAGCGTGATAAAATGTAATTTAGCCTTTTTTTTTTCGGAGGAGGTATAAAATGCAATCAACGGATAATGAAAAAATGAAAATGACTAGTGAAAACGAAAATATAGTTATAAGTAGTAAAAATTCGTTTGAAAAGATTCTAGTAAAAATTTAAAAATTTTTTAACGTATTTTAATAAAATTTATAGAGATATAAAGATTTGTAAAATAAAATTTTCCTCAAAAATTGTAAAGGTTGATGGAGATTTTTATTATTTTGTACTGATTCAAATACACCTTGTTAGTTTGTTAGAACTTAGAACATTGGAGGCATGTAAAATTTTAACCAATATCAAGTATTCATTTGCAAGAGTGAGTAGTGTTTGCAAGAGGGAGTATTGTCAAAAATAATAATGTAGCATCAAGATTAGATAATTATTGATTAAGGATGGCAACGGGGTAAATTGGAGATGGATATAATAATATCTAAATTCGAATTCCAAACTCTTTGTTCATTTCTGAATTTGCCCCGAATTCCGAATAGATATTTTTTGGACTTTTATTCTTACTCTAAACGAATAATAAATATATCTGTGGATATCCGAAAATTCGAACTTTCCGTTCGTCTCCGAATCCATCCCTAACTTGATACATTACTTGATTGCATATATAACCTATTACTATTAAATAATTTATTTTCAAAACCAAAATAATATATAAAGATCATCGTAATAATAATTTACTAAAATAATACATAAACATCTCTAAGATTAACATTTTACTAAAGTACCATTTCACCAACATATAATAAAGATACATAATTCTAAAGTACTAACATTGTCCTAAAATGACAAATAAAATATTTTAATTATTTTTTAAAATTTGAATCTAGATATTTTCTTGGAAATAATTTAATTTATGAGTCATAATGGGGTGTTTAAAATTATATAGATTTATAAAAGTTACAGTTTCATAATTCATATAGTGAGTGAAAAATTTTAATTTTATACATATTTGTATTATTTTGTAGAGTCCCAAATGATATACCTTGGGTGAGTTTGGAATAAGATAAAGTGAGATAATGGCTCCGTTTGGAGCTATACAAAATAAAATAAAATCTTACAAATCTCTACAAACATGAATTACGAGACAGCAAATTTTAAAATTTTCACTCACTGCACGAATTACGAGACATTTACTTTTACAATTTTATTTTATTTTATACACTTTTATACAACTCCAAACATACCCAAATTGAGAGTTCGTAATGCGAGCAGTGAGAGAAAAAAAGTTGATGTGATATAAAGTTAACAGAGATTTATAGAGTTTTTTGGAGTTTGTTTGTAAACCAAACGGGCCCTTATATTACTTACCCAAAAAAAAAAAAAAGATAATCTTATAAGATTTTAAATTTATCTTTTTAAGTTTTCTTATTTTTTGTATATGAAAGAAATAAATTTAAACTTTTAAATTTTAATTTGCACAAAAGTCAAAAAAATTAAATTTATAATTTTTTCCCAAACACACTCTAATTAATATAAAACGATGATAATTTTTACTTTAAAATTATTTATCAATATTAATTTTAATGATAAAAATAGTAATGTTTAATAAGTTTGAAGCATGATGAATGTGAATGTTATTTGTCATGTTATGGTGGTGATATTATTATCATGGATCCAAATAATTTGAGTTTTTTCAAATATTTTTCGGAACAAAACATAATAGATTAGGAGCAAATCAGGATAGATTTGAATTGGATATCAAATTCGGGGCAGATCAAGGCGGAGGCAGTCTCATCTCCATATCCGATTCAATATTCGAATTTTTTTTAAATAACAAATCTAAATCTGATTCAATTTCTGAAAAAATATCCAAATCCCACGTCCAAAACTTGGGTAACGGATCAGATTCAAACAGATTGGTCGAAATGACCATCCCTAATATTGATAAGAAAAATTTTTATCCTTTTACAATCCATTCCTCCAATATAAATAGAATGATTATACGATTGAAAACATATAATTATAAAAGGTAAATAAGATAAGAAGAGAGAATTTCAACAAGTGGTGAAAGCAAAATAAGTTGAAGTTTAACAAATTTAGCCTCCAAGCTACCAAGCTTTCAGTTTGAAGTTTAGGTTCCTTGAAATCCCATTATCAAGTCTTTGAGTTGAAATTTAAGTTCCTTGAGATCAAGGTATCAAGTTCTCAAATCAAAATTCAAGAGTATAAAGTAGTCAAGAGTAGAATTAGAAAATTTTATTTTATTTGAAATATTTTGGAGATTGTGCTCATTACCTTTCAAATTAAATACATAAAATATCTTACCTATTTTATATCTTAATTTATAGACAAGAAAATGTGTATACAAACAATAGCTGAGATTCACATAATCAAGCTTAGGGCTCGTTTGGCTTACTAAAACTAATCAAAACTTATTAATTTTTGTCAAATTTTTAATTTTTTTCAATCAAATTTTATCACATATCACTTTTCATTAACTTCTTATATTTTTCATGTACCTTTTTGCCATTCAAACACTACTTTAGTTTGTGATTTTTTTTTTTTGGTAGCTAAACACTAAAAATTTATTTATTTATCTATTTTGATCTTTGCAAAGGAAAAATTCATTTTTTAGTAACTAATTTTTTAATTTTTTGTTCATTAACATATTTGCCCTTTATGATTTAAAAAAAAACTAAAAAATATAGAAAAATAATTTTGTCATTTAGAAAAAAAAAATTAATAATTAGAAAGTTACGCCTCTAACTTTTCATCCCAAATGAAACCTCAATTTATTAATATTATTGTTGCTGTTGCTACTACTATTATTGTTGTTATTTTTGCAAGTGATGAAAATAAGCAAAGCTTGAGGGCTGAGGCAAAAATATTGACAATTTGAATTGCATTTCATGAAATCAAAAACTAACCAAAAAAGAAAAATTTATAGAATTGTACTTTGAGAAATATTTCATATAATTTTTTGTTGTTTACAACAAGTCTCACTAAACACATTATGTTATTAAAATTATAATAAAAAATTTACGATAATTGAAGAGATTGTTTCTTACTATTGGTATGATAATACATTTCATATTGATAAACGCAATTTTCTTAAATCAATATAGGATTTTAATAAATATTTATATTATTAATTTGTCAATTAATCAATCTAGTTTTGTACATGGACATGTGAACTAACCTATAACAAATCTCACTTTTATTACTTAAATGGTCTTATAGTCATTGTAACAAAAATAATTATAAACCCCCTCCCCTTCCCAAAAAAATTTAAAAAAATAAAAAATAAAATAAAAAAATCCCCTCCCCTTAGTCTTCAATTATAAATACGTCACAATTCCTACTCTCCCAAAATTTTTCATAAGTAGAACAATATTTATAAATAATAAAGAGATTTATAAGTATTAATTTAACTGAGATATATAAGAATTGAAGTAATGTGTTTAGTTGTTTACTCTTTTATCTACTATTATAAATTTATAATTTTCGTTGACAATTTTTTTTTAAATTGTGATGACAAAATTCCATGTAATTATTTTTTTACTAAGAAAATTTATTCATCTATTTTTATGTTTAATGAGTTTTTGTAAATCGTCATTACAAAATTCAATGTTATTATTTTTTTATCAATAAATTTATTTATATTTTTAAATACTAATAGACCGTTATAATTTTTGCTTATATTTGTAATTTATTTATTTTATAAAAAAGTTAAAAATATATCAGGTCAATGTAGAAGGGCTGGGACTTTACAACACGACCCAGTGAGACGGAAGGGTGGTTACGAGGCGGTGGAAAAAGAGATGGTCGAGCCGACTTTCGAGACGTCAGGGTCGAACTCAGCCCCTTTTGGGCTAGGAAAGTACCAACACTTAATTCAAAGCCGAAGGCAAAGAGAATTGACATGCACCAAAGGAAAGAAACTTTAAGTTTAGTTTGGAAAGATAAAAAAAAAGTTATTTTTTTTTCTTTTGTGCGTAGCTATTAACCAATTATAAAAAATTAATTTTTTTGTGTGTTTTGAGAGAAAAAAATTAATTTTAATTTTTTAAATTTTTATTAATTTAATATTTTTATTCTTGGTGATTAAAAAAATAAATTTAATCATCTTAAAAAAAAGGTCAAAAAACTTAAGCAGAGATTGGAAAGTAAAAAATTAACCTTTTTTTTGTAACTGACTACCAGATATCTATTAAAAAGTTAAATTTTTTTTTTTTGTATTTAGAAAGAAAATATAAAAAAAAATTAACTTTTTTGTAGTTAATTTTTTAGTTTTTTGTTAATTTAGCATTTTTATTCTTTAAAATTTTAAAAAATTAAAATGTAAGAAGAAAATTTTAATTATTTGAAAAAACAAAAAAAATTTTAATTGGTAGCTTTTTTTTATTTTTTGCCCAAACAGTATCTTAGCAACCTTCTCCCCCCAAACGAAGCCTTGGATTTTATAGCCACCCGTCGAAGTTGTACGCCAAGTGGCAATGAAAAGAAAAGAGTAACCCAGGGAAAGCTCCAAGTTCGGCACAGCTAAGCAAATTTGGACACATTACCATAGAAATTTGTAGCGCAGTGGCCATACTTCAATGCCTTGGGTTAGGAGCATTCCCAAGAACCCAAGTTCAATGCACAAAGCCGAAAAAGATGGTTATCTTTTTTATGGGGAAAAAGCTGAAAAGAGGTTAATTAGCAAAGGTGAGAGTACCCTTGTACAATGTACGCCAGTGAAGGATGTTTGAGGCTGTAATGAAAAAATTTACTGTAAAAGTTATAGTGAAAAAAATTAAAGATTGAGATTTGTTTATAATTTAATGATACGTAATTTTTTATATATGTATTGATTTTGGTCTAATTAAAATATTTTAACTTTTATTTTTATTTTAAAAATAATTTTAATTAAATTAAATTGAAATCATTAAATTAAATATAAATAAATATCCATCTTTGATTTTTCACTACAATCCTTACAATGAATTTTTTCACTGCAACTTCTTAGAACCCGGGTGAAGGGGTTTATAATCAATTGCATAAGAATAGTTAGTCACTAAAATCGACGGCAGAGAAATAATTAATAATGGATAACTTACTCGAAAACTAATGGTTTGAGATTTGGGTTAGTTCTATGAGAGAATCTGGGTTAATAATAATAATAATAATAATAATAATAATAAAGGATGTAGAAATTAGCAACTTTGGGTTAAGATGCCTAAATAAAATTAGCATTACCAACGAGAGAGAAAAGAGGCCCATAGATGAATAGTTGGGCCTTCATAGTCTCCTAAACAATGCTTGGGTTGCATGGTCCTGGCCCAAAAAAGGGTCCATGGCCCATATCACTAACCCAGTACATTTTCATTTATTTTATTTATTGTCAAGAATTTATTTCCGAAACATACATGTCCACCGATACAAAATTGTGGTGAAACGAGCACCATCAGATCAAACTTGGAACAGGAAGAGAGTGGAGAAAATCTTAAGATCTATCTGACCAACAATTTCAGCTTCACGTGCTACATGGAATCAATTTAAAACCGGGTTGATAGTTGAGCTAGCCATCCAAATTTACAAACAAACAAGACAGAGGTTCGAAACATAAGTATTCTTGACCATATGTGGTCTCAATCCTTCGTTTCGTGCATTGATAGGATTAGTATTGTTTAGACCCTCCAATTAAAGTAATTAAGGAGTTCTTTTCAATACAGATTATTTACAATATATTAAAAAATAGTATTTTTTATTTCACAAATTCTCTGTTCAGTATTGTACTTTACATTATATTCTAGCTCTATGCTATTCTCTATCCCATTTATTTAAATATATATATATATATATATATATATATATATATTATTTCACAAATTCTCTGTTCAATAATATACTCTGCATTATATTCTCGACGCCATTCTCTATCCCATTTAAATATAAATTAATTTCTCTACTCTTTATTTATGTTTTATTCATTTTTCAACAATTGCAAATATTTAATAAACATTTTTGAACAATGATAATATTTTTTATGCTTATATTTTTATATTTTTTAAAAAATATAATTTATTCATATAATAATAAAAATAATATAACATTTATAATATAACATAAAATATATAATAAAGGATAGGAATTAGAAATATTAAAAAAAAATTTACTTGCAAAATAATTACAAAAAGCTATTGTACGTACCACTTCATTTATTTTGAGTAAAACTAATTTTTAACAGTTTTCTGTAATGCAACAATATATAACTTACACTTTTTGATAGGGCGAGGATATTTGCATCCTCCTATTAGCTTCTTCCACACTACAATAACTTTATGTTATGTTCGGAACATGAATTTGTGGAGAGAAAGAAAATAAAATTTATAATTTGTGTAATTTTTATAGTTTTAACTAGGGAACAGTTAAATTTTATTAATTAATATTTATTCATTTTAGTCTTATTTTTCTAACTTAATAAAAAAATAAAATCGATTTGACTTTTTCACTTAATTTTGCATTCCTACCATTTTTCTTTATTTCTTTTTTCCCTTCATAAATTCACAATCCAAACACAGAGTTAATGAAATAGAGTAATATAGAGCGAAGAAAATTAGTGAAAGAGTGGATTTATAATTTCTCTTTTATGATATTTTGCTCTCTAAAATACAATATCAAGTCACTTCATAGTGACTAGACTTATGCTCTTAGGCCATGTCGAACGGTTTCTACTAATAAATTTTATAAAATACAATAATAATTTTTTTATTTTATTTTACAGACTCTCCATCTACTGACACTCCATATTTTCTCTAAACAAAAACTTTTAAATATTAAATAATCATTTCTGCCATGCATCATTTTAAGTTTCATTCCTCTTAAAAAGTAAAAAGTAAACTTTCTAATATTAAAATAATAAATAAAGTACGAATGGTAACTCTCTAAATTTAAAATTTTACCGTTTAACGCTTAATTTATTTAGTGTATGAACATAATTTTTTTGATAGGGAATACTATTTCATTTTTATCACGGAGGAGAGTTTGAATTTAGAATAATTGACGAAACGGACGGTCTTAGATGATCTAGAATAGCGATTGGACGTGGAACAACCATCCAACTCCACCCTCTCCAAAAAAATAAATAAATAATAACATTAATATATAAGGCCTTCTTTTAGATTAAATATATATATATATGTATATATATATAGGACTGACCCTCTTCCAAAATTAAATTTTTTGGAACTTTTTAAAAGTGGTCTCTGCAGATGACAGAATAGTACCAGTATTGTGTTAAGATGTTCTCATTGTCGCTGATGGGGCTTATGGAGGGAGAGAACAGGAAAAGAAGTGCAGCGTGGATTATATAAGAGAAAGGATAAAGGCGTCGAAAGGGATAGTCGAGTTAGTTCGGATCACGGGTTGAAGGGATTGAGACCAATAAATTTTGGGTTCGACTCCTCTTGAGGGCAGTTTTTTTTCTAATTGTTGAGTGTTATCTAACAATTTTCTCGGCTGAGCTGGTCAACCAGGACTTGTCTAAGTTGATTTACCTCCTCGTGGTTCTTTGCTGGCTAGGGTCACGCAGCAGACTTCACCCAGTGCATACTCATGGGTAACGACTGTAAACTTCTCTCCGACCCCAGAAGAGAAAGGATAAAAGAACGATGTTAATATAAGAGAAAGGATAAAGGCCCGAAAGGGGTAATCGAGTTGGTTCAGATGACGGGTTGAAAAGACTGAGATCAATAAGTTTTGGGTTCGACTCTTCTTGGAGGTAGTACTTTTTTTAATTGTGGAGGGCCATCTAACAGCCTTCTCGGTTGAATCGATCAGTCAGGACAAGTCCTGACTGATTTACCTCTTCGTGATTCTTTGCCAACTAAAATCACAGAATAGGTTTCACCTAATGCGTACTCATAGGTAACAACTGTGAATTTCTCCCCGACCCCAGAAGAGAAAGAATAAAAGAACGATGTTAACGGCAAAAGTTAAACTAATCCGGGCATGGTCAACGAAAATGGCAGAATTGCTAGCTTGCTTGAAAGCTTTGGAGTAGATCAAGAACCTGTGCTATTTAAAAGTTACTATACTAACAGATACTTTGTTAATTATAAAATATTTGAAAAAAAATTGGAACTTGCTGCTGGGACGTTAAGAATATTTTGTCTGATTCGTATTTGTGTTGAGAGAAATTTAAACATCATTTGATATATTTATTTTAAACTCATTTTTTATTTTACATTTTTTAAAACAAAAAAAGATAATTCAAAACCCATTTTATTACTTGTTTTCAAAAATAAAAAATAAATTTACATATAAAAATACAAAAATGATCCAAAATTATTTTAAATATTTTTTACTAAAAAAAACATAACATATCAAATCAAATGATTAAAAATCATTTTAAACATTTTTAACCTTAAAAAAACATAAAATGTCACATCGAATGCTTTTTCTGTTTTTCAGCTCTTAAAATTTTTAAAACATAAAATATATAAAACAAAAGATAAAAATACATTCTAAACACCACCTTAAGTTTTGTTGCATTAGAAAAGTTAATAGAAGCCTGGTTAAAGGTCATGATAGAGCAAAGATTATAATTGACGGTGAGTTACATTTTGAGTGACAAAAAATTAAACAAAGTGTATTTAGAGTAACAAAAAATAAAATAAAATAAAATAAATTATTAATTCGTGCAATAAAATAAATAATTAAAAATTTATAACAAATCAAGATGCAGTTAAATTTGTAATATCTTATGTTCCTAGTTTCTCGAAAACACAAAATTCCCAGGCTGGTCCCGAACTGGAGCGACTTTTAAATAAAAAGTGGAATATCATGGATGCAACTAACCCTACATACACACATGCACAAGCAAGGACTGTTAATGTATCCAACTCCATTTATGTGCTGAACCGATAAATTTCATCACTAGTTTTGGTACTATAACGCGAAGTCCAGCCCCTTCCTCGTATCCCTCTCAAATAGATAGAATATTCAACCAACATTAATCATTAGAATAGTGTCACTTTCGATCAAGATCACGTTATAGTTTTTTGCAGTGATTTCCTCCCAAGGGACAAATTCACAAAAGATGAAAAGCACATTGGTTTTCGAAAAATGGATGTCCATATTCCTGGCAACTTCAAAACCACACATCTATCTCAAAGACAACGTGCAAAAAAACCCACATGAAAAAAAGAAAAAAAAGGACAACCATAATGTTTCATTGTCTCTGATTAATATTTAGATAGCTCCTACACGAATGCTACTAGTACACATAGCACCATTCAATATTTCAATACAACCTAAGGTGAATTCAACAATAAAAGAGTACGACCACGGTCTTCAAAGCAGTGTTGGGGAGATATCCATGGGAAAGGGATTACCAAGGACATTATCAGCGTAATAATGGGGATGTGCCGCATCCATGACGACGAACTGCATATCCTCCGAAGGCTTCCAGTGTCGTTTCCTTTGGTTTATGAACCAGTTGTTAATTTGCTTTTGATCCAGACCGGTAGATTCTGCAAGTGCCAGCTTCTGTGACTCCTGTCGATACATGGATTCACACCACTAATTTCAGCAAATGGAAAAATCCGTCCCCCATTTGATTGAGTTCAGTGGGGCAGATTTCTCCTCTTAAAATGTTTTCAATTGATTTAAGGCCGTCTATTGCATTTGAAAATTAGTATAAAAGTTGAAAAGAATAGAAGAATAGAGTGTCTATTGCATTTGAAAATTAGTATAAAAGTTGAGAAGAATAGAAGAATAGACTGATACCGATGGGTATGGCCATTTGTAATGTCTACTCCACCAGTCTAGCAGCTGTTGCCTTGCTTCTTTGGGCAATTTTCCTTTCTTTCTCTTCTTCATGAACTCCTGCTTTAAACTGCCTAGATATCCACTGTACTTGCGCAGAAGCTGACCTTTCAATTCCCTGTCTTCAGCCTGAGGATCAATGAAATTGTTGTTCACATCATCAGCCTCCTCTTCAGATGATTCATTTCTGTCCATACCTTCTCCACAAGCTGAAGACAACATGAGTTGTAAGCACCTCAGCATGTAAACAAGTTCCTTTTATGAGAAGCATGATAAGGTTGCCATGCCAACATTAGCAATTGCATGTCAGGAATTATGATATTATAATCAGCTAATATTGGATCACTTTACCGGGTACAAAGCAACAATCTTCAAGCAATAAAAAATTTTCCTCAACTTCCAATTAAAAGGAACAATAGCGATAAGAAAAATACCACTCTACCAGAATAATTTACTAGAAAGAGGTGTCAAAATAATCTAGTAATAGCAATTTTAAAATTAGGGTTTCTTTAAATGGGCGTCTTCAATTATAGTGATAAGCCCACAAAAGTCACGTTTCTTTTCTAGCAAATATTTCTGGTAACATAGCATTGCCCTGTCGATAAAATCTTGCAACATGATTCAAGTTGTTGTTATAATCTGGTCAATGACTCACAATATATTTAATTCCACCGTTTCTCTAAAAGAAACCTTGGCGTACCAGGAATATCGACCGGTCCTATTTTGCTCCTCAGTTGATTTTCTGAGGATAAGCTTCAACAAAGCAACATTGCTTTTGCTGTTTATGATTTGTAAAGAAATACAATGAGACAAATGGTACAGCCCAACGAATCTAGCAACTGTCTAATACATACCAAGGTGCAGCCTCTTACTTTAAGGTTCACATGCTATAGACTAAACAAGTAACCGAAGGTGTTTCTTCCAGGCTTAAACCTACAAATATAAAACTTTAGAGGCACCCTTGATTCTGTTGAGATGTTAGTCGAGCCAAATATTTAGAATTCATCAAAGCAGTGAATCAACATTTCATTCCAATGGCCGAAAATTTTAAAGGAGAATATCCAAAGAAAATAATCAAATATTACCAGCTATCAACACCAACATTGTGGGATGTTTCAAATTCATCAATATATTATAAATGCAAAACTGTACGTGGATAAGATACAGCATGCCTTAATTAAGGTCACTTAAGTGGATTAAATGCTTTACCAGATTAGATGACTGCCCTACTTTTCAAGTTTAATACACACCAATTACAGAATAATGCTATTCAATCAAAACAATTTTTAGTTACCACCAAGGATTTTTCGTTGTTGTTTACATAACAGGGTGAAAGACTGCATTAAATTGAAAAAATAAGACCAATGACAAGAAAAAACAGTGTAGACTCCCTTGTCATTGGGAAATAGCATTAACTGATGAATTATTTATTTATTTATTTGTTTAGGTAACGTTTGGAGTGACAAAAAATAATGATTTGGATAACTTTTTGGTGTTTGGTATTTAATTACCAAATCACATTTTTCAGAAATAAATAATGTAATTGTTGGACTTTTGCCTTAGAAAGTTGGAGAGAGAAACCATTAGAATGGTCTTTTAGATCCGTTCTAACAGATTTATGTCAAAAATTTTTGAAAGTTGTTGAATATTTTGACTTTTGCGTCAGAAGTCAATATGTTGGGAGGGAAAAACCATAGAAACAGATTTTTTGGTCCGTTCCAATGGATTTATGTCAAATTTGTTGAAATTTGTTAAAAAATTATTAGGGTTTGTAAAAAAGTTATTGGGATTTGTAAAAATTTGTTTGAATATGTAAATATGTATATACATAAATTTATAGAGATTTCACGAAGTACGAGGTAAGCAAAATGTGTTAAAAAGTTATGATTTTTAGAGATTTTCAGAGTTTTTTAAAAAAATTTTTTACTTTTTTAACAAATCAAATGCAACCTTAGTTTCTAGTTTCTAAAAGTTGAAAAGAAGTCTGGTTAAAGAAAGCAGATCCATTGGACTCTTCAGAGGTTCTTTCTACACTAATAGATGTCCTGTTGCTGAGCCTGACAAAGTAAAAAACCGGGGGGGGGGGGGTAATGTTCCGATACATACAACTTAGAACTGATTTAAATGACTGCACAGAACTCGTTGACTGCTCATATAATCCCCCTATATGGTGATCATAACTCATAAATGTCACATCGTTTATAGTCCTATCTGTAGATCTCTATATTAGCTGCCTTGCAAGTAGCTGAATCACAAACCCACATTAAAAGATTTTACAGGAAGAATATGAATATTAACTTGGCTTATGATTTGAAAATAATCTACAAAGAGGAAGTATACTAAAAAAAAAAAAAAAAAACCAAAAACAAAAAGGAATGGAAAAGGAATTTATTAAAAAAAAAAAAAAGGGAGGAGAAGAAATAAAAGAAATGCAAGTTCTAAGTTGTTAATGGGATTGCAATCAACAATTTTTTCACTCAAACATCAAGTTCAAAAATTAGTTTCCGATATTTAGATAGTTGATATATTATATTATTTGGAAATGCTCAAAACTAGAGCCATTCAAAACTTTTATTGATTATTGAACAAATAAAAAAGAAAGAACATTATAATAACTGAAGAAAAAAAAGAGCAATTTATCAAAACATAAATTTGACCAATTTACTAATGGTTTAATTTATTCAGGACGGGCGCGGAAGACTAGCTCAAATTCAATATGACTGCCCTGATGTTAGTAGCAATGTAACATTATCTCCCAAGAACTTGCAAATTCATGCAGAATAATTCATTAAAATCATGCTTTCATAGCATATACAAAACACGAAGGCACGTTTGTTTAATGAGAAATAGGGTTAGATAGGAGATAGCATCTCACTTCTAATTTTTATTCAATGTTTAGTTACAATTTTTATTTTTTATTATTATTATTTTTTTATCAAAACAACCTTTCTCATGAAATGTAGATAAGATCATAGATGTATGCTACGATAGATGTTACTCCAAAGGGGAAAAAAAAAAGTAAGTGAAATTAAATATGGGATGGGATAAAAATTAAGAATAGGATGCTATCTACTATTAAACCCCATATCTAAGGAAACAATCATGCTATTTAATAGTGAATGTTCACCATTCCACAATCAAAAGCCGGCGTAGTCCTCGTCTCTTCAATTTGTTTCCAAGGTATACGGCTTCACAAGCTCTACAATTTCTCAAGGGCCAATAACATTTGTATTCTACTTCGAATTCAAGGAAATTCATCAACCCCTTGGTTACCACACATGCAACCATTAAATCATAAACATTGTGAAACTGATAAAAGGAAATTAAATGAAAATAGAAATTGACAAATGCACTAAATACATAATGGGGAAATGAGTCAATTGTATCAAAGTATAAAATTGTTTAGAATATCACAATTGACAAAGTAAGACAGTAATAAAATTACCAAAACAAAAAAAGACAGTATTAAGCAATTTCTAAGATAACACAGACAACAACGCAAGACAATATTAAAAACTTTTTTTTTTTACGATAACACAGCCAGCAGCGTGAACATATTTATGGAAGTGCACAGGTAAGTACTTCAAAATACAAACATGAGGATATACGGTATACAGAGTCAAAAGAGTAAATGTTGCATAGATATATAACAGCAAGTGAGAGACGGTTGTTTAATTCATTTTTTGTTATCCAACAGATTACCACCTTTTATCTCAAATTGAGGTGCTGTCTCCTTCCATACTTCCAACCTACTTCTATATAATGTAAATAATTACCATCCGAAAGTAAAAAATAAACAAAATTTTGTTTGTATTATCTGATTTCCTAGTACAGAAATATATATGCCCTGACATATCTTCATTCCTACACCTCGCTCTCCAAACCAATGTTTTAAACTTTCCAAGAGCTGCTTTTTGGAAGGCATTGTACAAACCCTAGATGAGAGAGACTATATAAACATAGGGTCTCAATGTATTTTTTTT
This sequence comes from Vitellaria paradoxa, assembly GCA_019916065.1. Classification (NCBI taxonomy): domain Eukaryota; kingdom Viridiplantae; phylum Streptophyta; class Magnoliopsida; order Ericales; family Sapotaceae; genus Vitellaria; species Vitellaria paradoxa. The sequence continues at coordinate 50,472,872 of CM034237.1, read as the reverse complement.
TTTTCAATTTACAGTAATTATTTTCAATTACACATAAATAAACTGAAGGAAGACAATCACATGGTGCAAATATTTACTTACTATGACATACTCTTAAGCATGATATAAATTTACCCAAATTTATATATTTAGCCTAGGAATTTGCCTAAAATTTCGTCATTGAAAGCAGTAAGAATTGCTGGTCTATGCTGGTTCAGAGAATCAGATCTTACTGTACATATACATATTCAAAGAAACAAAACCATCCATACAGTTAAACAAACAAGAACAAATGACTTGCTATAATAAACAAACAAAATCAAGCAACAAAGAATAAAGATCTCACAGAGAGAGAGAGAGAGAGAGAGAGGTGTCACAACCAGTGTCTGAAGGAGCTACTGTGAGGGCCTTGAACTGGCACTCAATTCTGGAGAGGAAAACCATGGCTTCCTTGAAGGGTTTGGAAAGTTCTTGCTCATACTTAATGAGCATCTCACAGTAGGCCTCCATGAACTGATCCAGCGCCGGATCTTCGCCGACACAGCCCGCACCCGTCCGGCCAACCCCCGCCGCAGAAGCGCAGGCTTCCTCGAGTCTGGCCACCACTTCAGGAGGTGCTCCTATCTGTTTAAGTACACACGCATATAGATATTCTCATAAATACATATATATGTAGAGCTTCCTCTGCCTAGAAGGGATAGTAATAATTTTTAAATGAAAATTCATAAACTGTCTGTCCCTATCATTCTGGTCAAAAAAATGTTTCTTGAGTATAATTGGAGAAGTACTAGAGTTAAAAAGAAGTATTAGAGTTAAAAAGAGCTCGGTATCAAATAAACGCACAGAGATCTCCATTCAAGTACCCATATTGTCTCTCTTCTTCAGACTATGGTGTCTGAATTTGTGATTTATCTTCAACTTGGAAAAGAAAGTGATCACGTGGGCTCTGAGAGCCTGAAAGAATTTTATGAATACCTATGCAACATATATGTGTGTGTGTGTGTGTGTGTGTGTGTGTGTGTAGAGAGAGAGAGAGAGAGAGAGAGAGAGAGGGAGAGAGATCATTTAGGGAATCTGGCTGTATAGTTTTTAATGAATTTTTTGGTTCACCTTTTGGCAATTGACATAGGCAGCCAAGAGACGGTGGTAGTGAGGATGAGCCATGATCTTGGCCTTGACAGAAGAACAGCCACCATCGTTGTTGTTGTTACTACGGTTTTGATCCATGAAGTAACAGTCGTCAGAGTTTGTGTGGGAGTTGTGATGAACTTGGAGCATCAGAGAAGAAGAGCCACCGCCACCGTGACAGTTTTGGTTTTGGTCCTGATGATTGTTGTTGGGAGGGAGGGGAAGAAATAGGGTATTATCGTTGTTAACTGTATTAGGGTGAGAAGTCACCGGAGGCATCATCATCATAGGACATAGTCCATTAGTGTTGTCTCCAAAAGCCATCAAACATGAATTGCTACTGCAACCACCACCACCCTCCATTCTCTCTCTCTCTCTATATAGTTTCTTATATTGATCTCCTTTGATCCCCTTAGCTTTCGTATATAACCCTAAACCAAAACCATCTCTCTCATGAAACCACTTTTTTTTTTTTTTTTCTCTTTTAAGTGAGGTGAGTATGCAGAGTCCTTCCGAGATTTAAGCTACTCTATTCAGCCTTTTTACAGAAAATCCTAAACACTAGTCACGGGGGTAGCAGCACAGCAGTCAGTTTTATGAAGTTGTTTTGGTGCTGGCTGTGTGGGTGGGTCTGAGAAAAGCCTGTTCAGATTTTCTTTGGAAATGGCTGTTTATCCTTCTGCTCACTAACAGCATTAAATCACACACACTCTCTGACTCTCTCTCTACATGATCAGGGAGAAGTTTATTAGAGAGAAGAAAAGAACGAAAGATTCGCAGAGAGCACCGCTTGCAGGTTGGCGAGTGTACTCAAAGAAGAGCTTTTAATAAAAGAGAGGGACTCGGCGTTCTTATCTTTTGAGAGCCTTGTGGTGCAAAGCTTTACCTTCCCGATGAAAACTCTCCCCCTCTTTTCTCGCACTACCACTGATGCACTGCCATTACTGGAAAATAGAGAGAGAGAGTGTGGAGAGAGAGAGAGACAGGGGTGGGGGTGGGAAAGGAGACATCAAATCGAGGTCTAGTGCAGCGTAGCGTGGTGATGTATGATGAAGGGAAGGGATGGTTTTTGGGGCACGGAAACACCGTTCTTGCGGTGTGGTTGTACTGGCACAGGTCAGACAAGCTAGTTGTCCACTCGTTTAATATTCTCTCATCTATTGTCCTCTTTTTTCCCATCAACTTTAAATGCAAGAAACAGATGGAGCATCGGAAAATTATTCATGTACGTTCACCTTCATTTTTTTGGAAAAAAAGGGGGGGGGGGGGCGTTTGCAAGTTTAATTTTTAAATAATTTTTATTTTCTTTCAAAATTAACCATTGAAATTTTTAATGTATTTAATAAAATAAATAATAACTTTTTGTAATTTTTAATAATTTTTAAACATTTAATAAAATTTAACAATTTTTGTTAACTTTTTTTTTTTGTGTATTTGATAAAAAATTTAATAATTTTTTAGTTAAACAAGTTAATGTAACTCAGTAAAAAATAATAAAAATTAGTGTTTTGTCAAATATCAAAAAATAAAAATTGGTTGTTTATACTAAAATTAGTCCACCAAACACTACCTAAATGCTCTAATTTTCTTTAAAAATTTTGAAAAAACTTTAAAATTATGTTAGAAATTTAAATTTATGAAAAAAAAAAGTGAAGAAAAACGATGACAACATAAAATAGAGTGAAAACATTAAATTTATTTTATTTTTTAATTAAGTTAAAAATAAGATTAGAATAATTAGATAATTATAAATAAAATTTAATTTTTACTTGATTGAGCATATAAAAATTACAAAAATTATAATTTTTTATTTTTTGTTTCTCCATAAATCCATATTCTAAACATTGCATAAAAATTTTTATTTTCGTTCATCTAAATTTCGTCACGTTTCATTTTTTATATTAATTTTTTAATTTTTTTTAAATTTTTTCAAAACTCTAAATCCTAAATTATTATTTAATTGTTTTAAAATTTATTTTGTATACTTAAATTGAATTGCGGATGCCTTCATCCAATTAGCTGGTCAAGTAAAATAATTTTTTTGATAAATTGAGACATTTCTCAAATACATTAAGATTCTGTTCGATAACATTTTTATTTATATTTATAAATTTTTAAATTAAAATGGACAATATTGTGTTTGAAAAACTTATTTTTATTTCTTATTTAAAAAAAAAAATGAAAACTTGTTTCAAATTTTAGACTCTAAACGTAAATATATATATATATATATATATATATAGTTTTTGTTCTATTTCTTTTCTTTTATGAATACTCTGTCAATTTTAAGTCATAATCAAAATATTTTATTATTTTTTGTTGCATCATATAAAAATGATAAAATTTATTCAAATATTTTATTAAATCAAATGTATTTTTTTAAAATAATAACCTATTCTGATAAATCATAATTACATATTAAAATAATTTATTTTATTAAAACTAAAATTAATTATTAAAATAATAATTTAAATCAAATTTTTTTAATAAACGATAATTCACTATTAAAATGATTTGTTTTATTAACTAAATTAATATTTTAATAAATAAAATAATAATTCGTTGTTAAGTTATTTTATTTATTAATTAATTTATTTTTATTTAAAATTTTTATAAAATTAAATATATTTTATTAAATTGATGAAATAAACTAAATACATCCAACTAAATTTATTAATAATGAATTAAGTTAATATAAAATATATTTCATTAAATTAATTAACTTTATAAAATAAATATTTTATTAAGATACTGTTAATTATTGTGAACAAAATTACATTAGTAAACGTATTTTTGTTTTAATTTAAAAAAGTGATAACTGAAAAGAATAAATAAAAAATGAATACGGTTAAATATAAATATAAAATATAAAATTACTAAATAAGTGAAATTGTCATCTTTAATTCATGAGCGAACGAGACTCATAACGCATAGATGCATATTTGGGACCATTTAACGCAACAAAATTTATTAAAAATTTATGAAAATTTTGGAAAATATTTAAAAATTTATATTATATTTTTACATTTTTTTATCTTCTCGGAATTCAAACAAAATTCAATATCTTTTAAAAAAAATTGATAACTGGAATTTGATTAATTAAATAGTAAAACTTTTTTTTACTATTCTCACCATGAACTCTCAAACTATCAAATGACACTCACCATGCCTAATTTTCTTAGAGTCGTTCCGACAGATTATAGAAATCGTTTGGATGTTTGCATAGAAGAATAAAATATAAAGTGTAATAATTTATCGTTTCGATAGTTTGGACTGCTAATTTTCATTTAAACGAACCACTGTAAATCATTTTAATTGTTTACCACTACCAAATTTCATTCAGACAAACCACCACCGTACACCGTTTCAACACCAGTGGTGTTTCGATTCCGGTTTAATCTGCAAATGAGTCATAATTGATACAAAATTTTAACCATTTAGACGAAAATTTAATTTATCAAAACAAAAATTTTACTACTCATCTTTAAAAAATACGATTTGATATGTATATACTAAATGACAAAAAATCCTCTAAACTATGTTTTTTTACTATTTCGTTATTTTTAACTGCGCCAAATGTACCTTGAATTCCAAACCAGAACCTCATCTGTAGAACCAGACACCCATCGTCGCAGAACAGATTTTCCACGGCACTTTTTATGTTACCCAAGAGATAATGGAACTTGTTACAGCCTCTGTTTGGAACTCTTAAAAAAAAATTAAAATTTTGTAAATTTTTACAAACATGAATTACGAGATAATAAAATTTAAATTTTTCACTTATTACACAAATTACGAGATATTTATTTTTACAATTTTATACTATTTTATACAATTCTAAACACACCCATAATAAAGCTTTGTTGGGAGGTAAAAATCTTGAAAGCTATTCGGTGAGTGATGATACAGTATAGCCGGGGTGTTTGGCAGATAAAAAAACACGAAGCACCGAGGGGGAGCTAAAAAAATTCTAACTTTTAGTTATTTTTTAATTTATTTCAATAAAATTTTATCATGTCTCATTTTTACATCAATTTTTTTTTTTAAAATTGATCATTCAAAACCTCCAATGATTTATGACTCATAATATATTATATTAATTATTTACTTATTAATTAATTTTTAATGTAAAACAATTTCATGTGTATACTTAATAATCTCATTCTCGAATGTAGATCACTTTTCACATTACTAGAGCCTCACTTAAATGTAAACTTTCCTAATTGTTTTTCATGTTTGTGAGATTGCTTTGTGCATACAATCTATATGCATCTTCCACTACTCAACTTCAATTTTATGAGTCAAATCTCCATAGTGTGCAAAGCAAGCTCTCCTAAGCGTATAGTTCATCTCTAAGTGGGCTCTCTCGTGCACGTAGTTTACCAGTTCGTAACACTATATAGTCCATCTCTAAGATTTATTCGTTTCAAAATTATTTTTGCATCAAATTGATCTCGTGCATGTCCACGTGTCCAAAAGGGACCCAGGACCTTGCCATCACTTTTGCACTTGAACAAAACTCGTTGACTCTTACTTATTTTGTCACAGTAAAAGAACTACAGGCTTGTTACATTCCAACACAAATAGATACACATTCAACCTTTTATAACATTTGTTAAGAAATTAGATTAAGGTTGGATATACTTACCCTTAACTCAACTTGATTTTCACAAGAACAGTTAAAATTAGGAGCAAATTAGACTGAGTCAACTAAAATTTCAAGTTAGATCCACCTATTTTACATTTTTACTTGTCCAAAATTTTCTTTCCTCTTTGTGATCCTACGCTACGAGGGAATAGAAGAATTTGTGTTTGGAAGATAAAAAGTTAATTTTTTTATCTTGTTATTTATTTGAAATGTTTACTCTTCATATTTAAAAATTTTTAAATATAAAAAATAATTCTAATTATTTAAAGAGAAAACTAAAGAATTAATAACCAAAAATGGCTACTCCATGTAAAACGTAGCCTAAGAAGAGAAAGAAAAAGTAATAAAGAAATTAATTAAAGTAAGCTGATTAGCTACTTATATAGTTGTCATATATAAATTGCCTCCCCAATTCCCACCTCCGGAAGATTTTTATTTTGAAAGGGAACTATAGGTTTAATCAAAAGGATATGATGCCATTTTTGTCTAAAGAAAAGGTGACAACAATCACTTGTTTGAATTAGATTTTACAAAGATCTCCTTCAAAATTGTAAGAAATACCCTCCCTCCCTATCTATCTCTATCTCTATCTCTATCTCTATATTAGTCTCATCAATCCCATCTAATCTGTAATTATTTACAAGACGAAAAGTGAGGGACCGCTAAAAAGAAAGCTTGGCTGTAAGTGGGGCGGTTCAATGCCTCTTCAAACGGAAAGTTTATTTTATGCTTATGGAATATATATGGTGTTTTTACACCATTCCAATCATGTTGCACAAGCACTTAATTGGTATCCTTTTTATCTTTTAAGAACATTGAATAATGCCTCTTTTAAATGTGGCTTAAATTTGTTTGTATGTATATACTCCTCTAGAAGTTAGCTTGACTCCTTGACGAAGCTCGAACTTGCAGATACGTATATATAAACCTTTTACCGGGTATCATTCCGAGGCCGCCATAATCTTAAAAATATGTACATTTTATATATAAAGAGTGTCAAAAAAAATACAAACTACTTAAGGTTGACTGTATATACAACGTTCTTGAAAGAATGTGAGGGGATGATATTGATTGTCTCGTCTGAATTGGTGGTAAGCTCTGCGTCTATTGTCTGAACACCTAAAAACATTGCCAATGGGATAGGTGACTGATTGTCTCTCTAACGGTCAAATTATTCTCTTAAAGAGTGAGTGTAAATAAAAGAGCAGAATTTTGATTATAATTAAAAATATTTAATTTTTTTCCTTTTTCTCTCATTTGGTTCATATAAATTTGGTCATATAAACCTATGACCATTATCTTCTGAGGTCAGAAAAAAATCCGCAGCCGCTATCCGAGGGTGCGCATTGAGTGAAGCCCGTCTCGTGGACCAAGTAGGCAATGGTCCACGAGGTGGTAAACTAGTTTAGGTAAGTCCTAACTGACCGACTCGATTAAGGAAACTGTTAGAAGCTTGCCAAAACGGTAACTTATCCTCTCAAAAGAGAGTTGAACCTAGAACCGCGCGCAATTCAGGCCCTTAGACTCCCCTGAACCCCCACTCGACCACTTCCGAAGGGGCACCTACGACCATTATCTTGAGTTTAAATTCGGTGGTGGAGACCGAGAGAGAAATGTGGGCAATGGAGTAAATAATGATGTAATTTTTTTCTTTTTCACGTTCGTACGTGTTGAAAAAATGATACCACGTGTCCCATTCAGATAAAACCCTCCAATGTATATATAGCAAAGTGATTAATGCACTTCTTTATCAATTTTTTCACTTTACATTACTCTTAAAACTATTGTAGAGCAAAAAAAATGAATAAAGGGGTGTAAATATTCTTACTCTATATATATAATCTCTAAATTCATTGAAGTTGGATCAAGAATTATTAGTGGAAAAAAGTGACTTCATCTTAAAAAATGTGTTATGTTTTTGCTTCACTTCAAGTATGTATAAAAAGAAAATAAAAAAAGAATCAATATGTGGATTTATTAGCAAAATAATAAAAAAGTATTGGTTCGAAGATTTTAGCTTATTTTCGTATTGTATGATTTTTTATTAAATTTTAATATTTTTTTAGTTTAGTAGTTTTAGGTATATTTTTCGTATCTATAAAAAAAATTAAAAAAATATTGCAAAATAGAAAACTTTACTTAAAAGTTTTTTTAAAGTGATAGTTCTTTTAAATCTGTACATGATTTTTTCAAATTTTTGTATATTTTTTATAAACGTGAATGATATGTCCAAAAGTTACTAATAAAAAAATTAAACTTTGATAAAAAAATATACAAAATAAAAATAAACTAAGAAAATCATTATTTTTCCCAACAAACCTTTACTAACCACAAAGATGTGTTTTTCTTTTTTTAATATTCTTTTTTTACTGTTGCAAACAGCGCATGGACAGGCAAGATGATTGAACGGTAGTTTAGGGCAGGTTGATCGGTTCAAAGCCTCGCTTTAGGGTTTGAAAAGAACTTAAATGAGGGTTAGGGTTAGGGTTAAGGTTAGGGTTAGGCTAATTGTGTGAGGACAAGAGGCGTGGCATAATAGAAAGCGAATCCATCACAGCAATGTAAGAACAAAAAAAGGGTCGAGAGAAACGTCATTGCTATGAATGAAGGTGAAGATAGATACAGATAGGGTTGTATATATACATATAAATGGGAAGCTAGGTCCTTCCTAGAAAGCTTTTGCATTAGCTTTACGTCGTGTCCATGACCAGTGGCTTGCATGACAGAATAAAATAAATAAAAGAAAAAGCAAGAAGAGAAAAAGATGAAATTAAGGAACATTATTATTGAACAGGTGTTGCTGCATGGTGAGGTGTCCAAGGAGGGTTCAAAGATCTAAAAAATATATTCTATTTGTTTAGGTTGTGACTTTTGCTTTCTTGGCAATGCGAGGCCTTCCAATCATAGGCTTTGAATTTGTGCATCTAACATGTATATTATATATTTAGGGTGTGTTTTTGGTAATAAAATATGAGATAAAATAAAATAAATTATGAGTTTATAATTTGTATAGTGAGATAAAAAATTAATAATTTTAAGAATTTTTTAATATTTTTATTATTTTTCAAAATTTTTTGTCTCTATGAACGAAACCTTAGTAACAAAAAAAAAAAAATCTAGATTCCATGTCCTAATCACCCTCTCTCTCTCTCTCTCTCCCTAAATTCGTATACTAATTAATATTAATTAAGAACTCCCTCAATATTCCACTTTTGGTTTAATTATTACCAACAATTTAAATAATGTATAGGTCTCTTAATTCTATGTAATCACAATTGTCAACAATAAATTTTAATTAAAATTTTGTTGCTTTTTAAGTCAATTATTTTTAAATAAACAAATCATTAATATAATATTTCATTATAATTTTGTCATTACCTTATCATTCTTGTATAAGATTTCTTTAATTAAAAAAATTTGAATAAGATGATATTTTTAAAATCTAGATGCGTTACAATACCGGACCCCCTCTCTCTCTCTCTCTCTTCCCACTTGGTAGACCCGCTTGGAGAGAGGAAAAGCCTCCAAGAACCTTATTGTTTACAAGTGATTTGTCCTCTCTTGGCTTTGTAAAATTGTTTAAGAAGTACTACGGTTGAAATTAAGCATATCTCTTCTACTGTTGGATCATATATATTGCCCACATATATAATGAATCAACGACGATATTTTGGATTTAAAAACTTGGAAATGGTAATGATAGAATGGTCAAAACTAAATCATGGAGTCAAGTTGAAAACTCTGCTATTGGACATGTAAGGGATATGTACTAATTAAGCACCAAATTAACTTTGAATTGGTAGGTCTTCCCCCACACTTTTGAAAGTGTCCGTGCACCTCACATAATAAGAGAAGACCCCACACGCTTTGCGTTCATCCTCTAATCAAGTGCTTTTATAACCCTTTTTACACTATTTTAATTTAATTATCACTCTTCGTATTTATGAATTAGGAGGATTGCACCACCCTAAGGGTTAGTCTGGTAAAACAAAAAAGACTTTTTTTTTTTCACTTTTTTTTCTTTTATCTTATATAACCTTTTTAAAAAAAATAAATAAAAAACATATTTGATACTTCTTTCTTTCGTCTACAACTTTTTTTTTTTACATAAAAATTTTATTTCCTTCTGACTGCTTTTTAATTGTTATTTACGTTTTTCTGGAAAAAAAATAAGAATAAAAATATATATACATAATAAAAAAATACATTTTTTAACTTACACGACGTGAAATTGGATCCACTATTATTTCATAATTGGTGTTCGAAAGTTGATATGATTAACATCTACCAATTGCCAAGAGGGGGCAACTCTATAATTGGTAAGAGACACTCGTTCGATCGTACCTAAGCACAAGTTTAAGGGTTTGGGTCCACTCCTTACCCCATTTTTTAAATAGAATAATACATTTAACGTTTTCTATTGTAAAAAAAATAAAATAATGAACACACTCCTTTCCTCATTTGCTATTACAGCTGCATGCGTTTGATGTTAAAAAAAAAAAAAAAAAAAGATTACCAACTTTTATTCTAGTGCTATTGTGGGGATGTTTAGAATAACAAAAAGTACGATTGAGGGTCTATTTGGCGCAAAGAATATTTTAAAAATTTCTAAAAGTTTTTAAAAATTATTCACTTTTTATCTCACTATATGAATTACGAACTTGTGTTTTATCTTATTTTATCTTATTTTTTATTACTTCAAACACCCTCAAAGTGAGATAATTTAAGATAATTTGTGAATTCGTAATTCATGCAGTGAGATAAAAAATGAATAACTTTAGAAGTTTTCAGAAATTTTCAGCGTTTTTCATTTCACCAAACGCACCCTATGTGTCATTTTTGAGAAAAAAAAATTACGTGCTTGATAAAAATTTATAAAAATGAAAAAATAAAAAATTTATAAAAAAATTAATGGAAAAAGTTAAAAAAATAATTTGTGAAAATTGATAATTATTGAAACGTTGATAAAAATTAGTAACAGTTAAATTAGATCTACATCTTAATCAAATATGATATAAAAAAAATCTCCCATGCTTCAAAATGTAGTGTTGTGCATTGTCTTATATGTGGAATTGGATAAAACCAAACCCTCTGATACAATCTTACCAAACAGCGATCTTCCAAGTTGGGCGTGGAATTATTAATGGTTGTCAAATGGTGTTTCGAATTTTGCAATAAAAAGGAAGGTTTCTTTTCATGAGAATGAACGTGGCTCGTTGTAATGCCAAGAGTATTCTATTTTATGTTGACATGACCAATTGATGATTATCATTGATATTATTATATATGTTACTCCAAAGGGGAATAAAGTTGGCTAAATATATATATATATATATATATATATGGAGATGTGATTGATTTAATTATGGGTAAGGCTTATATGCTTTGTGGGCTGCACGTGACGAATGAGGGGCCCTCTTCATGGGCCAAATCTTAGAGCTATATATCTTTTAGATGGTAACACTAAATTTTGTTCTTTTGGCCGACAATATATACATATTTTAAAAGTTTAATTCATTTCTCTGCAAGTGGATATACACCGTTGAGAGTGGAGTGAGTGAAACGCCTTCTCGGTAGTTTTCCTTCGCCAAACCCCTTCCATTATTAATTAAGTGAGATATATAAGAGGGGAGAGCAAGAAAGCAAATCTTCATCAAATAAAAAAAAAAAAACAACTTTTACGTATGAGACTGGTTCATGATATTTTAGTAATTAATTAAGTATTTAACAAAAATTTGTAAAAGTCAAAAAAGTTAAAGAAAATTAAAAAAAAAAGTTGAAGAAACATGGTAAAAACTAGAAAAAATTGGAGGAAATTAATGAAAGTTAGCATTGTATTCTACGAAGAAAATTAAAGAAAATTAGTAAAAGTTGATTTTTTTTTTGATTTTTTTTTTCGTGTGTCAAACGGCAGCTCTATAAATATACATATAAATTTTTTTTCTCAAATTTTTCCAAACATGCTTCTTGAGGGAAATTTTGATATACATATAAATTTTTTTTCTCAAATTTTTCCAAACATGCTTCTTGAGGGAAATTTTGAAATGAAAAATGATACTATGTCAGAATTTTTTTTATTAAAATTTATTGTCAGAATATTATGGCAATAGCATTTGAATATTAAAAACATATAGTAGTGTATTATTGCTTGAAAAATAATAGATTCATAGATAGTCACATCATTCAGTTAATAAATTTTGATAAAATAATTTTACTTATTTAAATTATTAGTTATAAGTAAGGATCTTTCAATTAATTACACATGAGGAATTAATCGTAAAGAGCAACATCATACGTATGAAAATTTCGTACAAAAATTTTCTTACGTAACGTTATTTGAATAACTAGAGTTTGCAACGTCGTACAAACATGTGCATGCAAGTCATTAGGATACAAAGCCAAAAGTTGGCGAAGTACAAAAGGGAATAAAAATTGTACTGATATTAAAAACTTAAAAATATGCCTTGTATGCTAATAAAAGAGGGATATTTTAGGAGGAAGTCAATCTCTTTTCATAGATAACTTAATCACAAAATTCTACATAATTTAGAATATTTTTATAATTTTTTGGGATGGTCATTGGCGGGTCATAACGGTAGTGACATAATAGTGGTAGAATTGTAATTAAAAAATAATTTTATAAATTTGTTATTTTTAAGTGATAGATTCACACATTCTTCCACGGTTATTTTTTTTTATATATGATTATTATTATCTTTATGACATTATATAGAGGTAAAAATAAATTTGGGTTAATTTTGAATCCACGATTCATTAGACCCATTTGGCCGGTTTTCGGATTTCACATGGACAGATTAGATAGTTACCCAATATGACAGCTTGGTGAATTGATGGATTCACATGGATGTTCTTTTTCCCCCTAGAATAACCTTTTTAGAATGCACTAGTGAACAAAGCTTCTCTAAGCATTTCTTTTCACTTCCAATCTTTTACACGCACACATTATTATAAAACAAACGTTAGGTGGATTTGGTGAAATTTCAAATTTAATAAAGTTTCAAATTTAGTAATTTTTTTTTCTTCTTCTTATAACTCTTTACAACTATCGATAACTCTAAATGTTAAAAAATATTTTTTTTATAACTACTATATAATCAAGTAATTTTATTTATTTATATTTTTATTTTCTTTGAATACTTTTTAGAGTTAATTGTCTTTACACTCGCCCATTTTACTTTCTCAAGTTCATAAATTTGCATTAATGCCCTTTATACTGTATACAAAAGTGCAATGTTTGATGTTCTTATATTAAGTGATAAAAAGTCATTTTTATCCATTTATAAGTAAATCAAAACCCTTCCATGTGAAGACATTCACACCCCAATTCTTTCTCAACCCTCACTAGTTATTTTGGCCACTGCCGCCACTTCTCTAGTTTTGGTCGCCGTCGCTCATAACCCGAGAATTCTTCTCAACCCCTTGAGTGTAAATCTCAACCAAACCCTTATCTCTTTCTCTCTCAAAAGCTAACTCTAATACCCACCTCCTTCATGGCCTTTGATAACCAACACCACCGCCACTGTCACTGCTACTTTGATCTTAATGAAAATGGCGACACCGCCACCATTAATAACCACAACCACAACCATACACCCAATAAGAAATCATAACTCTCTCTAATCTCCGACGAGGAGGTACAATTGGAGTTTGCCCACTACGACCCACCAGAAGTTTCCCATATCTCTTGCTCGTTATTTTCTCTTTCTCTTATAGGAAAAAAAAAAAAAAAAAAAAAAAAAAAACAAACAAACAAACAAATGTGATTATCCATGAAGTGGTTGAAATTCAAGGCTTTGTTTTTTTTTTTTTTTTTGGTAGTTAAATTCAAGGCTTTGTTACTTGCATAGCAATTTTGATTGCAACCCTTTTGAGAAATGGAAGCTCTGTAGGCTTGAGTGGTATAATTCATTCATGGTACTAGTATTATAGGATAAATTGGAAGATTCCGATTTAGTTTGTGAATTTTCATGGCGTTTATTGGTGGTTTGTTTGTGGGTTATAACTAGATAGCCAAATTTTCTCTGTTGAGGGTGGTCATACTGATACTCCTCACCTTTGTGTATTAATTTTGGGGATTTTTTTTTCTCTTATTGGTTGGTATCTATATCTATCTATATCTAATCAAGAACGGTGAATAAGAACTATCTTAAGTATAAATGAAATTTTCAACTGTTTTTTCTGAATTTTTCTCATTTTAATATTATCCCTTGGGACTAGAGGCAACCAAATATGTTGAATTGATTGTGGAAGGACGTTTCTGAAAGTATTACAATAGATATGTATTTAAATTTTTTTTCCATACCTCTTTAGGTTTGTTTGTTTTAGCCTATTTAATAGTTCTGAAGGGTGGCCTATTGCCTTCCCTCCATGACTAGGACTAGGGCGCTTAATTTACTAAATCATGAATTTTGAAATCTCAAATATACTCGCAAAAATGGCATCTCAAATTCATCCAACAGCCCGATGATTTCTACCTCAACTAGCTCCAACCTCAATTCTCTAGACTCGGAATGTAATTAAGGAACTAGTCAATGCCGATGACGTCGACAAGATCTCTATCGTCGACAACGCCACTACCGCCATGGTCATCGTCCTTTAGCAAACCAGCTGGGCCTTCTCCAAAGGTAGGTTTGATAAGGGCGAAACTGTCGTCACGCTCCCTTATGCCTAAGAAACTGTTAAGAAGTCCGTTCGGGCATACGTCACTCGTGCTGGTGGCTGAGTAGTGATGTAAAAGGGTCGGCTCGGGCCCGACCCCGCCCTTTGACTTGGGGTTGACCCGACCCTTGGTCGACCCTCTCCAGCCGCCCCTCCTAATTTTCGGGTAGGGTCGGGTCGGGTTAGGCCAAGGTCACCAATCTCCACTCCTGACCTGCCCCAGCTGACCCTGTCTTTTTTTTTATTTTTTAATATTTTTTTAATTTTTTAAAGTAAATAAAATACAAAATAAAACTCAACCAAACACATTAAAATAATTATTAACAAAAATTAATTTTATTACATAATAAGCAATTGCATAATTAACATTAAATTTAAAATAATAATTTACAAATGTAGAATTATAAGAAAAAAATAAATGATAGAGTAATAAATATGTTCATCACTTCATATTACTCTATAAGAGTGACTATCATTTGCAAATATTACTCTATCAATACATCGCTATTATTCATCACTAGATCCACTAGTGTGTTAAACTCTTTTACCTAAATACATTGTATCAAAGTTAAGGGCAAGTTGCTCTTTTTTGGCATTTTCTTGTTATCTATTTTCGGCGAGATACTAATCTCGTAAACACATCAAGGCTTCCACTGTTGGAGGGATTAGTCGACTCCTGAATTGACTGATAACGCGCCCACTTGCACTAAAAGCTTGCACGAATGTTACGGTAGAAACTAAAAATACGATAATATCAGGAGCTAAAGCAGAAAGAACGGGAAACTTGGATTGTTATCCCTTTCACCAGTCTAAAAGAATTAAAATCATCTTCATTTTCTATTAGAGATGTACCGAGATAACGTTACAAGTCGGATGAAGTTGATAAACTTGCACTTGTTGATGAATCTATCCGCCGAGATGTTATTGTCCTCCATATAGATGTATTGCCGCCAAAGTCACGGTGAGAAGAGGACGTTGTGGCAGTAGTTATTTGGGCAGTTGTACGATTAGTATCATACTGACCCATTAAAACTTGAATTTGTTCTTTGATATTATTTAATTGTTCTTGGGCACTTTCAGGCCCATATATCATCTCTAATAATTGAAAAAAAATATATTCTTTATATTTAGGGTCTAAAACAATGGTAATACCAAAATGTACGGGAAGTGGGTTAAAATATTTATCAAAATTTCATTTCATTGTAAGAACCATATCAACATAATATTCTTGGGCAAAATATTTTTTAAAAATTTTATCAATAACCCTTAATTGATAAACAACAGTAGAAGAAGTGAAATAATAAATTCCATAAAATATTTTAGTAGCAACATAAAAAACATGTAAAAAATCCTTATAAAAAATTGCATTTACCCAATCAATGGGTTCAATACTATCTAAACCAATTGCTTGATTACTAAAATAAATAAATCAATTACTTTTTTATATTTAATAGTAACTTTTAACATAATATATGTTGAATTCCATCTTATATTAATTTTCATTGGTAATTTTTGAGGTTTTAAACCAATTTAAGTGCATATACCAACAAATAGATTAATTTTTTTTGAAGAACTCGTAGCATGAACTATAGCTATTTTATTTTAATAATAGAAGGTTCATAAATTTCTAATCCATCCTTTACAATTGAATTAAGGATATGAGCACAACAACGCCCATGAAATAATAGACTATTTGCAGGTAAAGCAGTAGATAAGTAATTAAAACAAACATCATTATATGAAGCACTATCTAAAGTAATAGAAAATACTTTTCTACATAAATTCCACGATGCAAGTTCACTACAAATAAGTTTTCCAACACTCAATCCAGTGTAGGGTTGTTTAACTAATTTAAATGAAAAAATGCGTTTATTTAATTTCTAATTTTCATCAATATAATGTTCAGTTATACAAAGATATGCAATATTTTGACAAGATTTCCACATATCAGAGGTTAAGCAAATATTTGCTTCAAAATTGTCTAAATAAGTTTTTAATTCATCATTTTTTGTTTGAAAATCTCGTAAAATTTTATTTTTTAAAATATTTCTTGAAAAATCGTAATATTGTGGCGTAAAACTATCGTGAATAAATTCTTCAAAATATCGATTTTCACTCATTGTGAAAGGTTGTTCGTCTTTAACAATATATCTAACTAAATTATTTTGTGTTCTCGTAGGGTCATAAGAAAAAATATTTAAATTACTCCCCTCGTTACCTAATTGAGTTAGTGTAGCGTGTGGAAAATATTGATCAATTAGAGAATTGATACAGGGATTGTATCGGCACTTTCTATTTAAATATCTTTTTAGATGACCAGTCGCAGAAGTAGTCTTATCATCTAATAAATCTCCACAAATATTACATTTAGCCTTGTGCATTCCATCATCGCGTGGAATTCTAGTAAAAAAATTCTATATTTTTGAAGAGCCACGTTATTGTTGGCTGTGGCGGGAAGATGATGCACTAGCACTACCACTTGTACTAGGAGGTGTTGGTATTTGTGGTGATGTAAATTGTTTTATTTGTTCTTGAGGGGGAAATGATGTTGAGTCCCCACCCTCCAAATCAAAAAAATGGTGTCTCTAGGATCCATTTAGAAAAAAATAATTTGATGGAAAAAAATTAAAGTACACAAATTAAAAAAAAAATGTATGTATGCAAATTAAAAAAAATTAAATACTAACTTGGAATAATTTGAAACTTTGAAATACTTGATCTTTAAATCTTGACTTCAAATTAGACAAAACTGGATGCATTTGAGCACAATCTAAGAGCACGCGTGAGAGTTGGTAGGTTAGTAGTGTAGAAATTTGAGAGAGAATTTGTTAGTTTTTTGTAGGTTTAAATGAATATGAGTGTGGGGTATTTATAGTGGAAGGTAGGGGGGATTTTGTAATTATTTTTTGGTTGAAACGGTAAAAAAAATCTTAGCTCAAACGGTTAAAAATTTCCTAGCTGTTTGGTTCTTCAAACAGTACAAAAGAAAAGAAAAATAAGGCTGCTAGGTAGCCGTTAACCCAAAACAAAAAACAAAAAAAAAAAAGAAGAAAATTTGAAAGACTGGCTAGCACTAGGGTGACATGCCGTGCAGCCCAATTGCCCAAAAAAATAAAAAAGCTACAAGTTGCAGCCGATTAAAAAAAAAAAAGAGGCGTGGGAGATGAGGGGCGAGTCAGGCTTCGGGCCGAGGCATGTCGACCCAAGCCCAGGCCCGGGGGGAGGGGTTCGTGCTAGGGTGGGTCATGCGGAATACTCAAGTCAGGGGCGGGCGAAGGCAATATCGGGTCGAGTCGACCCGGGTCTTGGGCCGACCTGACCCATTTCCATCTTTATGGCTAAGTCATCGAGATGCAATTGCCTTTCTCTTGGACTCAGGCATATCTGTTTATTCACAACATGTTTTTTTTTTTTTTTTGGGTATAAGACACTCCAAGCGCATGCATTTTACTGATTGTTGAGTCTAATAGTTATACTAGATGTACACTTTTGTAAGCAGTAAAAGAGGTATTAGTGCACATTTATAAAGTTGAGATGATAAAAATAAAGATGAGCCTAAGTACAAGGGCTGTAAAAAGTAATTAATCCTACTTTTTAACCACTCACTAATTTTGTAACCTTCTTATTAATTTTCTTTAAATGCTATTACTTAAATAAATTTAACTATTTATTAGTTACTATTTGAGTCACTTTTTTATAGTTCTATATTAATTAAGATAAAAATTTGATAAAAATCATGCGCATAACCTAATACCATGAAGAGTCTAACTACGACATCCACTGACAACCGAATATCATAAGGATCCCAACTATGGCACCCATCTCAACTGTGGTATCCACCGATCTAGTGCAACGATAATCTTTATTTATCCACGAGGCTCTAGTCTTATAGCAGGGACGGTTGGGAGCAATCTAGACTATCGTTTGAGATTGCCTACTCATATCATATTGATACTAACCCTTGGACTAGGAGCAAGACCCAAAGGCTATTACCCCACTTTTATGCTGGATCAACAGGGACAAATGGATTGGAGACTAGAGTTGAGGATATGTTGAGGCATCACCTCAACTAACTCGAGAAGTGAGATAAACCAATGCATTTAAGGCACCTGCACATACATTTAATAAACTGAACTACCAGGTGTCTCTCCTTTATTCGATTACAAATCTCAACACTTTGAACCTCTCGATACCTCATGCTGACATTCGAGAATTTGTCACTTTCACCTTAAATCTTTATATCTCGAATTAAACTTCAAGGTTTGATCACATCCATTAACACTTATTCTATTGACACACTTAACTCATATTAACTTGTAATCATTAGCTATCTCCTTACATATGTTACATTCAGTACACTTACCTATCAACATATACTTTCTCTCTCTCCCTCTCTCTTTCTTGTTTCAGGGTGTCTGAACTCTCATCTTAATCACCTCCGATTAGATTTCATCATCTCGCCACCGACAATGATCAATATTATTTTCAGACACACATAGTTTCATTCGAAACCCCAAACAAGACACGCGCGCGTACATTATTAAAATTTGAAAATATGGGAGTCGAGCCTTCAGAGGAATGAACTATCTATAGGAGTTGCTCAACCCCAGGTCCATTTCGCTAGCAAGAAACAAATCCACCTGCTGGAAAAATAAAATTAATGGGAATAAAATGAAAAAGAAAAAGGAAAAAAAATCTAAAAATTAGTTTGCAATTTAAAACGTTTGGTAATAAATTTCAAAAAAAAAAATAAATAAATAGAAAGAGAGAGTAACAAAAAAGTAAATACAAATAATATATAAAGACGTTATTTAATGCCACACTTGTATGTATACCCACACACACAATGGAAAGAAAAATAAAAAATGTCCCAAAGTAACTTAAAACATCTTTTAAACGTTCTTAATTTTTTATTTGTATTTCTTTTTGGTCTTGATTTCTGAAATCCAAGGCAGAAAAACATGACAATCAAACGCAATCTCAAGAAACAAACTTGAAAACTGTTTCTGAGACCAAGAACCGCATATGGCATATTCCCCTTGTCCAAACTGAAATACAAATAAACTACAATAATAATAATAATAACAATTATTATCATTATTATTATTATTTTAATTTCTGGAAGAACTTATGGATTAAATACAATTCTAGGAAACAAAGACAGAAAACTGCTTCCAAAATCAAATAAAACCTCCCCCCTCCCAAATAAATAAATAAAATCGCGGTTTTGCTAATTGAACCGAGGGACTGATCTAATAAATCAAATGGGCAACTCTCTCTTTTCTTTCATTTTTTATTATTTTGGTAGGAGAGAAGATATGCAAATGTTTCTGTTTTAAATTCAATTTTTATTTTACATTTTTTAAAATAAGAAAATCAATTTAAAAATACATTTGGTCACTTGTGTTATCAAGGCACTGTTTGGTGTGCTAAAAAAAATTTCTGAAAAATTCTAAAAATCTCTAAAATCTATTCACTTTTTATCTCTCTGCACAAATTACGAACCCACAATTTATCTCACTTTATTTCATTTTATCTTATATTTTATCACTCCAAACACACCCCCTAAGATTTAGTATTCTTAAAATATGAATCTTAAAACCAAATAATAATAATAATAAAATGAAAAACAAAAACAAAAAAAAAACAAAAGATAAAAATAAAAACCAATTGAAACTTTAATGTTTGGATGAGAAAACACAAAATAAAAATGTGCAGAACCATGCACGCAGTGAAGTACTTGCCCCTACTGATTGATTCTGCGCATTCATAGTATGTGAAGGCAATCTATGAGCCTTAGGTTTCATCTTTTTTTGTAAGTGACCAACTTTTTTATATGGCTCCATGGACAACAAGACACAAATGCCAGCCAGCCTACCTTGTAACTATCCGTATACAAATTAATTCACAAGCAGTTTGTTCTTTTCCTTTCTTTTTTCAGTTGAATCATAAAAAAACTATACATGTAAAAACAATAGGTGAGATGAAAAAAATCTACATTAATTAATCCGTAAGTACAAAAGTCACTTTCTTGATTTCATATCTCAACCAAACTGCCTATAAAGCTATGACAAAATCAGAAATTGGGGGGGAAAAGAACAAAAGAAATATAAAAAACCAAAAGATGATAGGCAACAGAACAGTACACCCCCCAAAATATCTCAGAGAAAAGGAAAAAAAAAAAAAAAAGAAAATGATTTTGACAACATTGTCTTATCTGCAAAAAGAATCCTGAGAATTAGCATAAAACGAACACGGAGACGAACAATTGTTTAAAAAGACAGTTCATGTACTAGCAGTGAAAAAGCAAGCACGAAGAATAATTTCATGGCAGTTGCTATGGTAAAAGAGTACATATGCATCAAACAATAGCATCTTTACTACTTTCATCAGTAACTCTGGTTCTCTGCCATCATCAGTTCATGGGAAAAGAAACAAATACAAAAATGATCAAGGAAGAAAATATTCATAAAGGATATTCATGGTTTATGAACAATTTTGGCGGTGATAAAACACAATAGCCTATTCAAAGTATCATATACGACGCTGGAAGCTTGCAAAAGTATGCAATGCTTCTAAATCCACATTATGAGTCTTAAATAGTAGAATTAGTTTTCACTCAGCACAGCAACTAGATTTAAAAAGGGGCGGGAGCAACCGAATCTCATGCAGCTTACTTAAAACCTTTGGATAACTACGGAATTAGCAAGACCAGCCTGCTCTATTGTCTGGGTTGGATCAGTGAGTGGCTTGGGAGGGAATCCAACTGTCTGCAGCTGATAATTCCTGTTACCCCCAGGGCTAGATCCATCAATGAAGGAACGGATATCTCCAATTGTATGGTGGTAGTTGAAGTGTGTAATCCTGCGGGTACCATCAGCCAATCTAAGTTGGATCGAGGTTAATGGCAAACTTTCATCCACAACTAGGCCCATAGAAGGGGTTGAAGCAGCATTGGGAGAAGTGTCAACAGTTGGCTCAGGAGCTGCTGGTGTTGTACTGCTGCCAAGAGTTCGTCCCACACCCTGAAATGGAGTATGAGGCTTCTCGGGCTCCTGCGAGAAAATTGATTGGGGAAAAAAAAAAATACTGAGAGAGATGATACCCTCAAGATGATCAAAGGAAGGGGCCAAGCCCAAGGAGAGAAGTAGACCACAAAAAGAGCTGGCATGCATTTATTGCGCCTTCCCACAGTAAACAACTATGAACGAGAAAACCAGTCCATGTATTCTGGCAATACATTGGTTACTTTTCAATCCTACTAGTCAGAAAGCATATTACATGATGTTATGGCATGTGATCTTTCAGAAAGAACTATAAGCAATACAATAAGCAAGAAATTTAAATCCTATTGCTCAATTACAAAAGTTCAAATAGAGTTAAGGACTCACAGGACAGTTCTCATCCCTCCTTATAAGATTAACATGAACGGAGGACCTCCTATCTGCAGGCTCAAGCTCTTTTGGACACTCAGATTTTCTAATGCTCTGCATTGAAATGTAACAAAATAATTAACAAAAAAACACCATCACATAATAAAATAGTCAATCAAGTACCAGGAAATTAAAGCACCAAATGATCAAAGAGACAGAATCAATCCACAAGTCCATCAGATTCAAATTAGAGCCACTTGCATACATGAAATCAGGGGTAAAACATGCTTAATGAGACTGTTCACACCAAATCAGTCACTTTAATTCATGGGGATAGAAAAAAACTTAAAAAAAAGAAAATGATAGGTAGAAAGAAGCATACCACAGTATTTGATCTGAATGGTTAGTTAACAGTAAATAATACTTGAGTACTACCAAAATATTGCATAAGCATGAAGACTAGAGAACATTTGACCTCTCACAGCACCTTGTTTTCCATTTTTATTTATTCCCCTGCCAGCACTCTCTCTCTCTCTCATATTTTAGAAACAAGGGAAAGAAAGTAGTGTGCAGGTGGATGGAGATGAATTAAATCATTTTGTTGCTGAAATCTTCAAAAGCTCTTACCTCCAGGAAAGCTGCATTTTCAGGATCATCCAACCTCCTTAAAGGGCCATCATTTATGGTAAAACCATTTCTCCAAAACACAATGTTGTGGATGATTGCCTCAGGCTGCTGAGGAGCAGATGGTACGGTTTCCCCCGAGAGCAATCTTCCAGTTCCAGTAAAGCTTCTTGAGCTTGAAGATGGATGAAGGTTCTCAAGCGGTCCTTCTACAGCACCCAACTGCCTAGCTTGATTGAAAATTGCATCCACATCATTATCCTTTGTGGGATCTTGGACAAGCATACCACTGCAAATGTTGTAGCAATTATGTCAACCAACAGTAATGCTATATTAAATAACACAAATTTCCAGAAATGTTATCAAGTGCAGTAAATTGCCAAGAAAGAAAATATGTAACAAACGAGGAAAGGAAAGCATTGCAAAAACACCAGAGAAATGGAAACACCACATACAAGAAAGAGAGTCTTGAGTGCAAACATGTAAGGCTCCCCAGGCAAGAACTTACTAATATGACATCATTAGAACTAGAAGTGAACTGAAAGGGAGAGTCCATATATGTTTACTCTCAAGCCTGAAATTCTACGGGGCAATTAAATTTCGAACTAAATCCTTTTCCTTTTTAGTTTTTTTGTGTTATTTAAAATAAGTGATTAATTGGGTTAAGTATTGATGGCAAATTAGTTGCCTATCAAAATTTTGGATTATATATATGATGATGTTTTAAAAGGAGGGAGCCGGGAAAATAATAATAATAATAATAAGGAAAAACAACCACTGTAGCACCAACCTCAATGATTGGATAAAGACACCCCATAATCAGAATGATGTAGCATGGTAAAATGCATAAGAAGAATCATGGAACAGAGAGAAAAAGGAGTAAAAAGATTAGCAAAAAGGTCACCTTGCAGAATTTGAAAAATGGGCAAGTAAAGAAGAGGGGGAGGCAGGAGGATGCATTTGTACAACAGTATTTCACATCATATCGAAGGGTAGCTGAAGATGTAATCAGTAGAGAGTATAAATATTGAATCATTTACTTATCGGAAAAAAATAATCAGTGGAGATAGCAAATTGATAAACAGGATTTGCACAAATATATGAGCCTGTCCCATATGGGAAAAAAAAAAAGGTTTAGAAAACAAGTGTCGACTTGCGAAAACTAATACTATTGACCGAAGGGAATGAAATGCAGTAGAATAAGCTCTTGGCTGAGAGTAACTGTAGGAGCTGATTGCAAGTTTGGAACTAGTTAGTGCTGATTTCAAGTAAAACAATGCAGCCCGCAGTTATGCCCTCAGCAAATATATCAGTACTTTTACCTAGTAATGTTACCACAGTTACGATCTCGACAAACATATCAGAACTTTTACCTAGTAATGTTACCCTATGTGCTAACTATTATATGTACTTTTCTTTTTCTCCTTTATCGTGACTTAAAACTCACTTTCAGGATCGTTAATCTGCAAGGAAAAATTATCTCATTCAAGATATAGAAGCCCCTGGACCTCCACCTTTTGAGCAAAACTACAAATGCCATAAATGACAAAAGGAAACAGAAATCCAGAAGAATAGTTCCATGCCAGCAGTTAACAACTCAGTTCACTCATTTAAAACTTCAAGAGAGATCTTTTGCCGGGGAATCCAAATATCATACCACCAAATTCACCATCCTATGTTTTAAGCGCAACTATTCACTCTCTTGTCTTAAAAATAGTTGATATTCCTTATGCATTGATTTCATTGCACTAATCACCAAATGTAGCAATACACTGATCCGAGCACAGTTGCAGGCTCCTACCAAATTAGTGTATTAAAAATACAATACTTTCAACTTAGAACATAATTTGGGCATTTACTGGTCAGCTCATGCAATCTTCTGGCAGTGAATTCAGGTAGAAGCTATTCCCTCTATAGACAAACAACTTCGTAAGTAGAGTGAAGCTGCAAACTCATCAATCATCCTGCAGTTCTTGGAACCCTATTTCATATGAAACCTCCCCCCCCCCCACTCTCTTCAGCAAGCATATCAAATCACTTAGCCAAAACAAGAACTATAGCACAAATTAAGGAAGGAACTATTCCTCCAAGAGGCCAAGGAACAAGTACATCGCTTAACACATAGATAACAAAGGACCTCAGTCAGTCTCGATCTTGCAGACGGGACATAAAACCCAGAACAAGTATTACAACTACTCTTTTTCGGTTGTCCAGTTTGTCCCCAAAAAAAAAAAAAAAAAATTTCAGGTTTTTTTGGTTACACAAGCTTTGCCTTCTCTGTGACCTCTCACACATCCACAGAATTTCTGGGGTGTTTTGGCTAATTAGAATGGTCGGATTGGATGAATTTGAGGAGAGCCTGACCTCAAAGGAAGTACAGAAAATTGTAAGGAAAGACACACAAATTCTTCATTAAAAACAGACAACTTCTACCAAGCTACAAACATCCCAACAACTGAAACATTTCATATACCCAATTAGCTACCTAATC
Organism: Vitellaria paradoxa; assembly: GCA_019916065.1. Classification (NCBI taxonomy): domain Eukaryota; kingdom Viridiplantae; phylum Streptophyta; class Magnoliopsida; order Ericales; family Sapotaceae; genus Vitellaria; species Vitellaria paradoxa. The sequence goes on along the minus strand of CM034237.1, from coordinate 50,447,950 downwards.
TTTGCATGCAGGTAATAATCCTAGCTAATCTACTTGAATCAGTACCCAATGCGAAACTTCAAAATTGCCCTAAATTTGTAATTGGGTTTGTTTAGAAGACCAAAGGTAATACTTTTTCCCAATAACAGAACATAAGTACTTGCTTGCATATATCTAAATCACATAAGTAGGGAAGTTAAAAAAAAAAGTTAACTCCACCTCTACCCGTTATACAATCAACGTATTGATCTTTTTCAATGTTAGGATTTATCAGCAAGCAAACAACCAATAATTAATCAAACATTTCAACACGGTTCTCGATGACAACGAGGAATCTAGCAAGGGTCAGGAGCTAGGGCTAGAGAAAGACCTCTTTTCGCCACCGGTGTAGTACTCCTGAGGGCCATCGGAGTCGCTGTCGGAATCCGGACCAGAGGGCCGGTTCAAATCGGCCAGGGTTCGGATACCGCCGGTTCGACTGCTGGAGGGTTTTGCAGGTTTCTTGTCGCGCGAGGCCATCCGCGTTTTCTTCCGTAAAACTGATTGCAGAGAAAATCAGAGAGACAAGGTCTTTATTTACAATTCTTTACCATTGTCGCCTTTTATTTTTATGCATCATTGTGGCTGTTTCCCATTTTCTCCAATTTTAGAGAGAGGAAAATAAAGTAAGAAAAATTTTTTTTTCTCGCTAATTTTCAATTAACTTTTTTTGTAACTGTACTTACTTTTTTTAATACTAAATATATTTTTAAATTATTATTTAAATATTTTCCATACTACTCAAAAATTTCAATAAAGAACAACTAAGAATGAATATTTATCTTAGAATACTACATGCTCCGCATTGAGAGGTAGGTGTCTGTGTGTTCCATATAACTTCAGTCGGTAGATTAACTTTTGAGTTGGTTTATTGACTTTAGTTTTCATTAAAAAAAAAATTTTCGACCTCTTGGTCTTGGGCCTCACTATCTCTGATAGGCTGCTCTGCAGTTTGGACTTAGGCCTAAGAAGATGTCTGGTGGGCTATTTGGGGGCTTACTCCCACATCGGAAGTTAGGTGTGTGTACGTGTTTCATATAACCTCAGTCGACGGATCAACTTTTAAGTTAGTTTATTCACTTTAATCTTCGTAAAAAAAAAATCTTAGAATACTGCAAAATACACAAATAATACAATTTATGATACTTTTGAAAATAGCGCCGCGAGATGAGATTATTTTTTTTAATCAGGATTTTATTCAATTTTTAGCTCAATATTTTATAGTATCATTTTGCTCATTCCGTGACAGATTTATTAGGATACCAGGCAGTTTAAATTGCAATAAAAGGATAAGTTAATTACCAAAAAAAATAAAGGGATAAGTTCTATTTTATTTTCTCTTTCATTTATATTAAATATAACAAAATAAAATTTCATAAAATTTAGTATAATTCATTAACTCAAATAAGCAAGGTGACAACTAACTAATTTTGACCATCTATTCTGTTGTTGTGATTTTCGCTCATAATTTAAGGATCACAATTATTTCTAACAGTACTTTAATTTATTATTATTATCAGTAGTAGTAGGATGAGCCTACTTGCATTTCATTTTATTTTTTATTAAATAAAATTACACAATTACTCTTACTCTTGTAAACAAATTTTATAACAGTAAAATTATACAACATATTTTATTTGAAGAATGAGAGTAGTTATGTAATTTTATTTAATAAAAAATAAAATAAAGTGAAAAATTCTATTTGTGGAGTTCAAATAAACCAGCACTTATTATTATTATTATTATTATTATTTACTACTACTACTACTATCACCACCATTATTAATTTTAAAATCTCATAATTACTTCTAGGTCATGTTTGTTTAATGGATGAGAGAGGCGGATTGGAGTAGCAGTTCGTGGGACCCACCTATGTGAAGTGTTTGTTTGGTTTTTTGTTTACTCCGTGGGCCCCACGGATTGGAGTGGTAGTCTGGCAAATGGTCGGATGAGCAATCCCGGCTCAATTGTGGTATTATTAATACCCCACCTCTGAATTTATTTTTCGCTAAGATCCAAAGGTTCAAAATTATTCTCTATCACATCACATATCATATCACATCTTTTATCTTACTTTATATTTCACTAACCAAACACTAAAAAATAATCCCACATAAAAAATTAATCTCATCTTTTATCCAATCCCATATGTTATCCCATGGTATTATTTATCTCTCATCATCCAATTCCCTCGAACAAACATAACCCTAATGTTTGATTTATATAATAGTATAAATTATCAAATTTAGAATTAAAAAATTAAAATGAATAAATAAATGAACGAAATAGTTACTCAATATTGATTTGTCTTCCTTTTTTCTTTTTTATCTTCATAATTCACTTTTACAAGAAATTCAATAGTTTTTTTCGTTTTCTTCGGAATTAAGAGGATGAAAATAGAAAAGAACAGAAAAGTAAAAATTCATATTATTTGTTGTTTGATTCCTTATATTTTGATGTGTTTCTTTTAGATTTTTACTAAAATTAAATAAGAAAAAAATTTTATTTTATTTTATAAAGATCTAAAAGAAACAAATATGAAAGGAAAATAAATTCTTCTTAATTTGTAAGTTTCTTATTATGTAAAATGTTGTGGAGTATGGTGGTCTCATTTTAAAAAATCTAAAATGATAATTATATAATTTTTTCTTACAAATATCAGAATTACCAAAAAAAAAAAATCTAGTAGATGTGTTTTTGGGTAATAAATCATTTTTTTTTTTTTTGTAGAAATTTAATAATCTTTACTTATGATTATTATCCCTTTTCTCTTACACCTTTTTACTTTTTCGTCAACCGCCAGTTGTAGGTGGAGATGGCAAAATACCTTTGACTTAACGACCACACTGAAAAGACAAAGAGAGCGCCCACGTATGATTTCACCAATAATCACCGCATGGCAGACCCGATCGGCCGACCCGACCCTAGCCATTCCTCTCGGTCTCGGAACCAAGAGAAGCAGCGTTTAAAGCACGCTTTTGACGCCGGGTTTGTGTCCGGCACACACCCTTCCGACACTCCGGACACCGTCGACGCCGATGACGGAGACTCCGCCACTCGACAGAGTTCTGACTCGGAGTGCTCCGACTCGGACGGTGAGCGGCAGTGTTTGGATGATCTAGCGGCAACCTTCCGAGTCTTCTCCGACTCTATGCTGAGAATCGAGCTAGCTGAGCTGGAGATGGTCAAGGCCAGGGAAGCGTCACGGTTAGCGGCGGAGAAGCGCCGAGCCGAGTTGGAATTTGAGTTGACTCAGATGTTGCTGCAGACTCAGCTGCAGATCGCCTCGTGTGTTTCGGGAACGGGTCCAAGTCGAAAGAGGAAACGCTCTGACGAAGACGGTGATGATTCCTCAACCTCTGAAAGGTATATTCGCGTGAATATCTCTCTATTCTTAACGAGAAGGTTGAGTTCTGACCTAGTGAGTGGATCCTTAACTCAATTCAGGGAAGGAGCCGTGTTGCTGAGTTTGCTCCAGTGCAATCCGATTTGATGGCCGCTACTCTCTAGAGGTTTGTAATAATTTCTGAAGTTATTATTATTATTTTTTAAAGTGTAAAATTAACTAGGAAAATGCTGTTTAAGCCGGATCCAGGTAGGTCCGGTGCACCCAGTTGTTTGATCCAGTGCACCGGACTTACCCCCAACTGGTTTAAGCCAGGTAATATCAAACTATGTAATATCTAAGTAGAGATATATATATATATATATTTTTTTTAACTTTAAAGTGTCACGTACTTTGACTAATATGAGAGCTTTAAAGTTAATGATAAATCTCGTCAAGAGGTTCAAACTACTGATCACTGGGTACTGATTTAAAAAGTTTTAGATTTTTAATCTTTTTTTAAGGGAAAATTCAAGAAAATAAATAAATAAAATAAGATAAAAAACTTTTATATTGAAAATTTCATTCTAATTTATTAAAAATTTAAAATTCTAAATAAAATTTAAACTCGACGCAATTGGAGCGTAATTAAAAATTCATGTATTTGAAAGAGGGGGAAAAAAACACATTATCCCCTTAAACTATGATTTGAACGCCATTTTGCCCACTTAGAGTGTGTTTGAAAGCCAAAAAATAGAAAAGTGGGATTGTTAGTCACTTTTTAGCGTTGGCACAAGCCAAAATTTTGATAAGATTTATTCGAATGTGGTCTCACCTACCTGTTCAAATGCTTGAGGTCGAAAATTTGCTAGAAAGTTGGTAGAAGTGGGAAAAGTTGTAAAATTTAGAGTTTCAAAATAAATGCATGTAAAAAAGAAAATAGCCAAAAATAGGAAAAAGTTGGTAAAAGTTTGGCTTCCAAATGACCCATGGACTATCTTTTATCTCACATTGCACCATATTATAATCTCAAGTCTTAAATTGTCCCAAATCACTTCCAGCATTAAAATTCTTAACGAAAAAGAAGTGTGGGGACAATTTGATTAGATTCTAGGACCAACTATCCTTAGTCGAGTGGCTGGGGAGAAGCTTATTTGAACAGGTAGCCTTGTCGGAACCGCCTGTGGTATAGTCCACTGCTCTGGGAAGCTTATTTCATCCCATCTGAGCATCCTGTTAGTGGCTATATTGGAAGCCTGGAGATTAGTCTCTATTAGGACAGTTTGTTCTTTAGGATCTATGTGGCGAATATTAGGGGCTAAGGTTTTAAGGACCATAAAATGGACCCTAAATAGAACCGCTATGGTTTCAGATCCTGGAAGAAACTCATAACTACTAGACTTGATATCTAGACTCAAGGCTCTATTGATATTTGGGTCTGTAAGGCTCAGGCTAAGGTTAGGGTAAGTGTTAAAGAAGACTGGGCCATGACACAGACTAGTTTGGACTACTCCCATGAGTGAATCCTTAGAGTTGAGACATCTGCCATCTCTAAGGGTAGCAAGAATAGAAGCATTTAAACCTTGAAGGGTCAAAGGTTTGAAAGTTACCTGCACTAATCCGATATAGATGTAGTGATATTTTCCAGCATAGATCTGAATATCTTCTGTCGAGAGCAGTTCAATGGTTTTTTCCGCTGACTCCATAGTCACGGTCTGCTCCGGATTTTTGACAGAAATTCGAGAAGTAAATCTCTCGGTTAACCCTATCCTATAGATGTGAGATGGGTCAACATGTGGAATGGTCCACTGATTTAATCCTTGCAAATGGTTAGGATAATCCACCAAGTCGGCGGATTTCACAGTCGGCTCTGACCGACTAGAAGAGGGGAAGGAAGAAAGGGTTCTTCTAAGCATGATACATGTGTTACTAAGGTATTACCAAGTTTACCTCTAATTTATCAATTATGTAAAATGGATGTCTGACTTATCCTATCAAATTTCAAAGTACGTTCATGTCCAAGTTTTACTCCTGGTTGATTACGCCTACAAGGTCTACCACGGCTCACCACGCCTAACCCGACCTATCTAAGGTAACGGAATCTAAAACTAAATGGGCATACATGAAATGAGAAAAAGCCAGAGATGCATTGAACATAATTAATATATTAGACTTAAACTAAATCATACCTTAGTAACGAGTAGCTTAGAACTGTCCTGCCATCCAAGATGGCTCTGATACCAGATGGTGCTTGGATCGAAGAGAGGGACTAGCAGTTGTAATATACAGAAAATACAATATAAAAGTATATTTTATTTAGATTGATTAAGGGTTTACAAGGAGTAGGGGTTACGGGGATGATAAGAGAAATATTTTTACAAACAAAACGCGTGCCTGAACAAGCCTCAGGTCTCCGTTTTTATAGAAGAAAATTAAACTATTCAGAACCGAAAAATACAATTTGGAATCCGAGAAATTATTAAAGTTACTGTACATTTTTGTCTTAAAGGGTAGCGTGTGCTGGATAGCTTGCAGTCGGTCGGCCCTTAAGAGATAGGTGACCGTGCATTGTCACGGGTGGCTTATTTCCACCGAAAGTCGAGTGTCACCTTGTGGAGCTGGCTTTGGCACAACTGGCGAAGTGCTGTCTTATCTACAGTTTTAAGTAAGATCCTGACACATAGACGGTTAGATTTGTGTGGGATGTCCCACGATCTTACTATGCTTTGTCTTTTCCCTTGAGCTGTCTGAGCAGGTCCGCGGGCAACCCATTTTCTATTTTTGGGCTGAATTCGGTATATCATGGATATGGAAATGGGGTTTGAAAATTGAACCCGATGATCTGGATATCCCTATGCTCATTCGGACTGCGCATTTTCAATGGTGGAAGCAAGTGGAGGTTCCAGAATTAATAAGAAGATCAAGAAGGTCACTACAGCTTATGGAAAACAGTCTGTTGAAGGACCAATTGAACAAAAGTCTGAAATATTTACTGGAATCCGTCGAAATTTTCAGAAAAGATTTCCAAATGCTACGGAGTTCGAAATAATGTTCAAATGTTTGGAATATTTTAAAGGCGAATTTCAAGAAATCTTTGATAATTTCCCAACTAATTCACAGTCTCAAATTCTGTGGACACCCGATCCATAAGATTAGACGATCCGAATCTGGAAGAGCCCCCCTTAGTAGGAGAAGTACAGAATCCAGATAATAACATTCCTCACTTGGAAGATGTACTAGATTCCGCTCTCGACCTGCTCAGATAGCTCAAGGAAAAAGACAAAGCATAGTAAGATTGTGGGACATCCCACACAAATCTGACCGTCCATGTGTCAAGATCTTAATTAAAGCTGTAGATAAGACAGCACTTCGCTAGTTGTGCCAAAGCCAGTTCCACAAGGTGGCACTCGACTTTCAGTGGAAATAAGCCACCCATGACAATGCACAGTCACCTGACTCTTAAGGGCTGACCGATTGCAAGCTATCTAGCACACGCTACCCTTTAAGACAAAAATGTACAGTAACTTTAATAATTTCTCGAATTCCAAATTGTATTCTTCGGTTCTGAATAGTTTAATTTTCTTCTATAAAAACGGAGACCTGAGGCTTGTTCAGGCACACGTTTTGTTTGTAAAAATATTTCTCTTATTATCCCCGTAACCCTACTCCTTGTAAACCCTTAATCAGTCTAAATAAAATATCCTTTTATATTATATTTTCTGTATATTACAACTGCTAGTCCCTCTCTTCGATCCAAGCACCATCAACTGCTAGTCCTTCTCTTCGATCCAAGCATCATCTGGTATCAGAGCCATCTTAGATGGCAGGGTAGTTCTAAGCTGCTCCTTACTAAGGTATTATTTAGTTTAAGTCTAATATATTAATTATGTTCAATGCATCTCTGGCTTTTTCTCATTTCATGTATGCCCATTTAGTTTTAGATTCCATTGCCTTAGATAGGTCGGGTTAGACGTGGTGAGCCGTGGTAGACCTTGTAGGTGTAATCAGCCGGGAATAAAACTTGGACATGAACATACTTTGAAATTTGATAGGATAAGCCAGACATCCATTTTACATAATTGATAGATTAGAGGTAAACTTGGTAATACCTTAGTAACACATGTATCATGCTTAGAAGAACTGTTTCTTTCTTCCCCTCTTCTAATCGGTCAAATCTTCTTCCAGCATTAAAATTCTTAACGAAAAAGAAGTGTGGGGACAATTTGATTAAATCATTCGAAATTTCCATTTATGCACAAAATCAAAGCATCATCATATTGTCCGTTGTTAGGACTGAGAAGACTTTGTGTTTTTTTCCTCAACTTGTCAATCAAGAGTTGGGGAACTCATCTGAAGCTTGCAAATGGATTTTATCTACCATTTTAGTGGCTGGGCAATGCTTCAAGTGTCATGAACCAATGCTAACCCAAGTCAAAGGTTTTATACACATGAGAGAAATCTATATGGCTACTTTCATATGAGTTGATACATCAATTTGTAATTGTCGCGACCAGTGATTCCAAGTCTTTTAAGACGGCTAAATATCATTGAAGGCTAACTTGAAAGGAGTAAACATAAAGAAATGGATGCGGTTTGTGGTGATCTGTTCATGGGTGATTGTGTTTGTGTGCTGGTGTAAAATGGAGGTCGATTTGAAAGATTTAATGAAATGGAGGAAAATGTTGAATTTGAAGTTCTGTAGCTGAAGAAAATGTTACAGCCTCGGTAAATTTATGGGACTGATTGTTAGTGTTTTGGGAGTAGTTCAATGTTTCTTGTATAGGATTTAATTTCTGTTTTGGGATTATTAAACCTATATTAATTGATCTTTGTGGGAATCAATGTGTCCAATCTACTTTGATGTTAAAAATTATGAATTTTTACCTGAATTTGTTCCAATTTGTATGAATGAAGTTACAAATCATGATATCCCTCTACGAGTATGAATTTGTCACGCATTATCAACTTAAGCCATATGAAACTAGTCCTAGAATGAATTTTGTGAAACTTTTAGGTGATTGTGAACTCATCGTGTTTCAATTTTTTTTTCCCCAAATTTTGTAAAATTTTTAGGAGTTTTGTGAACTTGGTGTGTTTCTTGTTGGTTTGATTGTGTGTCATGCGTAGTGAATACTAAAACGATGGTGGCTATATGAGGAGATCATATGGGTGAGAGAAAGAGTGAAATATGGTGGTGGAACAAGAGGGGGTAAAGTAGTCTGCACTATGAGAAGTAGATCATTCAACCTTAACCATTTTCAACTGTGATAGGTATACGTATTGTAAAATAATTTCTCTGTTTGATTGGTCCTATAGAGGTAGTTTAGGACTAAATTTTGTTGGAATAAGAGCTGCGAGGGGTTTTGATAAGCTCTTATTTCTCTTCTTGTATGGTACTTGGAGATTGTGGTATGATAAGATGGGAGCCGTTGGTGAGATTCATGTAAGGTTTAGATTTGTGGTTGACAAATTATTAAAATAATGAATTCAAACTTATATTTTTGGGCATTGAGCTAGACTGTCTTGGGTATATGTTTGAAGGTTTTTGATTGTAGAATATATCAAGTTAGGAGTAGAGCGGAACACCAGCAAAATAACAGGCGACATGGAGCCAAGAACCAAAGTCACTGGCAGCATGTTGGTTGGCTCGCCCCAGCAAAGCACGGGACAAGGTTGAAAATTGGCTCTGTTACTTCCAATTTTGACGTAGTATTCATCCAATAGCTCGCTGGGTGATTCGTTGGGAATCACAGAGACCATATGAGAAGGCTTTGCAACTCTGAAACTCGTTAGCTATTTTGTCCTAGCGAATGACGAGAATTTATGAATGTTTAATGTGGATCGGAGTTGATTGTTACTCTGTGTTTTTGAAACTTGTAACCCATACTATTGGTGAAAGAAGTTTTTTTCAGTCCTTCACATAGACCTTGTGATTTTTTTTTTTTTCTCCTTTCGTTAACAAGGATTTTCCACGTAAAAGTCCTATGCCGCCTTTATTTTTTGCAAGTGGTTGATTGCATGCACTGATGGTACTAGACTACATGTATTTTCAATTCCAATGGCTGCTGAGATAAGAGAGAAATTGGTGGCTGATTCATCATCTGGACAAGAGGAGCGAAAGGAATGGGGTAACAACAGCATGTGGGAGCCCTAATCTCATCCCAAAAAGAAAGTAAATTGGAACAATTTGAAACATGGAGTTAATAGTGTAGGGTGTCATGTGAGATAATGAATAGTTTAGGGGTAATGTAGGACTCTAGCCATAGCTTAAAGGAATGATGTATTTTTTCCCTATTTTAAATTTAAATTATTTTTACTTTTAAATTTAAATTATTTTTACTTCATTAAAATGTACTTTTTAGTCTGCAAGTTTATTATTTTTTGGAATTTTCTTCGAAGGGTGGGTAAATTATTATCAATTAAGAGTTGGTTCAATTTCGTTAGTAGTATGATTCGGCATTGGGTTCAATTATTAGGAGCTCTATCTCAAGGAGTGAATACTTTCTTCCATCTTCCATGCATTGTTATTTCTCTATTAAAAAAAAAAGAATTAAATTAAATTGTTAGTGAAATTACTACTAAACATAAACCTAAATTTTTCTACGGTCGTGTTCCCGTTCTTTTATTTTTTAACATCCCGTGTCCGTACGGCATGATAATCAATAAGCCCATTGCTCCAGCAAACTTGAAATTCAGATGCAACTATTGCATCTCTCTACCAATAATAACACAACTTTTTTAATGATTTCTCTCTCTCTCTCTCTCTCTCTCTTCCTAAGAATGAAAGAACAAAGTTTGTTAACTTTTTGAGCGTGGCCAGTAACTTAAGTGGTTGTGGTTAAGAGTCTCTCTTTCCTACTCATGACTCGAGTTCAAGTCTTTTTCCTTCTCCTTTATTAAAAAAAAAAAATTACCTTTCAAAAAAAAAAAAATTTGTTAATCTTACCTGTACTATTAAATGGATGAAACCCTCCACACTAGGAGTATTGGTGAAATTTAAAATTTAATTAAACTTTAATTTTAATTTCTTAAAATATCTTTTCAATGTCTTATCAAATTTAAATCTTTAATCAAATAATTTCTAAAAATTACTCCTAAGTAAGTTAATTTACAATTTTTAAATTTTTAATGTCAATCTACAAATTTTAAATTTTTAATCACTACATTATTTTATTTTTAATTATCCCTCTCTTTTTGCTGTTATAAAATTACTAAAATTGTGAGTCCCTCGAGATTAGAAATTCAATCCTTTTTCAAGTCTCCCATGCAAACATTGCACACTATCCTTCAAAGTCCTACGTATTTTAACTCTTCAAACTCTCATGGGATGTTATAAGGTTGAGTTTGAGAAGAAAGAAAGTTAACTTTTTAGTAACTGACTAGTAAAAATGTTAATTTTTTGTGTTTGAAAAGAAAAAGAATTAACTTTTTAATAGTTAATTTTTTAAATTTTTGTTAATTTAATACTTTTGCAATTTAAGATTTAATCATTTAAAAAAATCAAAAAAATTAGTAGTTGGTAGGTTAAGTGCCAACTTTCTGTTGTCAAACGGAGCCTAAGGATGGTGGTACCATCTCCTGCAATTAAGGGATGAAGCAGTTGGTAATGATGTCAATTAGCCGACCTTTTTCTTTCTTCTTCTTATTTTTTTTATTGTTACTTTTTTTTGGGAGATCATCTAATCAACCTGTGAATCTAATTAATGACGGGATTTACCACAAAAGACGCTGGTAAGAAATTTGAGAGGCAAACAACCACAGTTACCCATTGACTTTTAATGAGTAAACCATATATCTATATTTAGGTGAAATCTCAAATCTATTCATCGACTAACCCCGGAGCAAGTTACTAGTATCAAGATAATGATTTTGATTACAACAAGTTACCTAATGCTCCGTTTGGTAAGAATAATTAATGAAGGGAAAGTAGATGAACGAATATTCATTCCTTCAAGGATGAAAAAGTTTCCTTCCTTGACCTTGCTCCGGGGGAAAAGAAACGCAGAAATGCTAGGTTTAAAACAATTTTTTTTCAACATTTTTATTTTTTTTACAATATCTTAAAAAGATCAAAAAATAAGAAACCAAAAAAAACCCAAATCTAAAACTCTTTTTGCAATCAAATCCCGCTCTTATGGAATGTATTTTTTAGTTGAAAGTGTATTGAATTTAAGTGCATATATAAAGTGTATTAGATTCAGGGTTTTTTTTTTTTTTTATTCTTTATTTTGTTGATCCAAAACGACATCGCTTTTGAATGTTGAAAAAAATTATTGTAAACGTAGAATTTTTAAAAGAAATATATGAAATACATATACATAAATATATTATAATTAGTATTATTTTAAAAATAAGTGAAATTCACTTTTTAACATTTTTCTCGCATCTCTCTCTTCTTCTTCCCCCGGGGCCAAGTTGTAAGAAAGAAAACGGTGAATTAAGAAATAAAATTCCTTCTATTTTTTAATTTCCTCCAAATTTTCTTTCAAATTAGACACAGAGAAATTATGATTCTCTCTCCTTTTCTTTCCCCGACTTTCCCTCAAACCAAATATAGCCTTAAAAGTCTCAGACCAAACTTGAATGATATGTATCCTTCAGTTTATTTTGCTCGAATTGTTCTAACACACCAAATTCGCAGTGCATGCTCGATCTCTTTTATACAAAATTCTCCAAGCAACTGGGGGTCAATGCCTGTAAGGACAGAGCTCACCAACCGAGCCCATCCAACCTCTCTTTTTTTTTTTTTTTTTTTTGGGAATAAGGTGAAATATTAAAGTGAATTTTTTTATTCATATAATAAATAATAATTATTTTAAATTATAAGAAAAAATACAATAAATTATTTAAAAATTATTCTTCTCCCTTTTGTGATGAAAAAATTATTAATTAAAGTTTTCATATTCAAGTTTAGTCGATATAACTTTTTCAATTGATAACATATTTAACTCATTTAATTTTTTTTTATTTTGTAAGTAATATATGTTTGAAATTGTATAAATTAATATAAATTTGTAAGAGTTGTCGTCTCATAATTCGTCCTGTAAATAAAAAATTTAAATTTTATAGAGATTTATAAAAATTTAGAGTACTCTAAATGACCTAATGTTAAGGTGGATGGTTAAATTCTACAAAGTCAGAGAATTTAACAAATGCTTGAAGGAGTTGGAGAGAGAGACATTAAGAATGTTTTGAGAAGTGTGGAGATATTTAATACTAAATTTAAAAGATGACTTTTGGAAATTTGAAAGTGTAAAATCAAATAAAATTTTAATTTAAAAAATTTAATAAATCTCATTATATTTAAAAAGTAAAATAAACCTTGCTAAAACAATTGGGCTGAAACGAGTGGCTCACCTGCTTTTAGCAAGCGCCGCTGCTCACAAAGCGTTACTTTGCATTTTTTTTTTCTTTTTTTTTTTTTTTCTCACAAAGTCATGACCAAGCATTAATTTTCTACATTTTAACCCAATTAAGATCTTAGCATAAAATGTCACAAAAATGCATTAGCATCAAATTTCAAATTAAAATCTAAAAGGCTTTTTTATTATATACACATATCAACTAAAATTCGTTAATACAAAAATTTCAATGCTGTTTATCAAATGTTTTAAAAATTTAGGTGCCATTTAATTTGTATTTTTATTTTTTATTTTTATTTTATGTGTTTTAGTTTTGAAAATTTTAAAGCAAAAAAAAAATAAAAAAACATATTTAGTTTGATATTTTTTATTTTTCATGTTTTAATGAAATTTTCCTTATTTTGAGTTAAAAACGCTCAAAATGACTTTTTGTGATTTTGTATTTTATGTATAAAATTATTTTCTATTTTCTAAAATAGATTTTAAAAATACAAGTAATCAAAAGCCTTTGGAACTATTTTTTTTATTTTCAAAATCATAAAGTAAAATATGAGATTAAAACAAATATATCAAATAGCTCTTTAAAAAAGGAATCACATCAACGGGCTACACTTGAATCTATTCAAATTATCCTTTGTCTTCAATCATATTCTTTGTGAAAGCAACTAACAGAACCATATTAGCCCAGCCACGTAAGCGTCTATTTGGCATTTTGCAGACACTTGCAAGGCTATGCTATGGTGGCATTGTTTCGAAAATAACCAGATAATTATGGGATGTTTGGAGTACTTCAGATCTCTACAAACTTCTGTAAAATTTTTTACCCACAATACAAATTACGAGAATTTAATTTTTACAAATTTAAACTAATTTATAAATTCTAAATACACCTATGGTAGGGTAATTTTTTATATATTAGAATTCTTTGGTGCAGATTAGGGACTTTTTGTATGTAACAAAGACTTATAGAATTCTCTAGAATGAACATAGAAGACTTCATTTGAAAGTTTTGTCTTATAAATATCTGAATATTTTAGTGGATGATTCTAAAGACTAAATCTTTACTATTGAATTAAATTGATCTCCACTGTCCATTAAAAAAGTGGGAGATTATAAATAGGGCTCCCACTCTCATTTGTAACTATCTAAATTTGAGTGAATTAAAGTATTCTTTAAGTTATTTTATGTACTTTGCTATAATTTGGCCTTTCTCTTGTCTTCCTCTTTCTTAACTTATAGGTTGAATGTCGGAGTCTTTTGTCACAGTCTGCCTCGACTTGCCTTATAGTTTTCCTCTTAAATGTCAGAGTATTATGCTATAGTCTTATAGGTTGAATGTTGAGTGTTCCTTAATTTATAAGGTTAGGTTGAATGTTGAGTCTTTCTTAACTTATAGGTTGAAGTCGGAGTGTCGGAGTCTTTTGTGAACATAACTTTAGTCTTCAGTTGAATATCGTAGTGTCAAAGTTTTTGGAACACAACTTAAGTCTGCAGTTGAATGTCGGAGTCTTTTGGGATCACAATTTCAGTCTTTCTTAACTTATAGGTTGAATGTCGAAATCTTTTGCCAATATTTTCCTTCTTATAGGTTGAAAGTCAGATTGAATGAGCAGAAATGTCAGATTGAATGAGAACACAATTTCAGTATTCCTTAATTGATATATTAAATGTCGAAATCTTTGATTTTGTCAGAGTTTTCTCCAATTATAAGTTGAATGTCAGATGAGTTTATCAGATCCTTACACTTATAGGTTGAATGTCGAATTGAATAGGCACAACTTCTTATAGTGAACTTAAACTTAACAAATTTAACAAATTAAATTTGAAATTTTAAAGAAATGATTTGAAATTTTGAACATATATCTTAGTAATATGAGTTCCCTTATAAACAATACCATTTTTAATATGCTTCTAATAGGTTGTCATTTCAAACTTACCTTTTCCAATCTCACTATTTACCTTCGACCATATCTAATGGATAATGAATTCAATTTTCAGGAAGCAATAAAGACACCCCACTTCTCTTTCTTACATAATATGCTCTTATTACGTCTCCATTATGGTTTGCCACCACAAAAACCATCGTTATTCATTAAGTAAACATCTTATTCATTTCAATGCTATGTTAACTAGTTGGAGGAAGTAACCATGCAACTTTAACAAATGTATATTTTGTGATATTGAGTTCAAGGATTGCTTTGACCTTATAGTCATTATTCTGCTTAAGAATTGTTAATAACCCTTCATGAGTTTTACAAAATTTTCAAATGTTAAGAACTTCTAATGAGTTTTGCAAAATTTTCAAATGATACCATGCATCCTCTTCTTCTTAGTGTTTGTCATTATTCTCTTTTGCATTTCACGTTCATTACAATTTTTTTTTTTTTTTGGTTTGTGACTATTATTTTCTTAAAACAGAGATCGTAACTAGTTTATGAGATTTACAATTACGATTTATATAACTACTAGTAGAACAAATTTAAAATTATTTTTTTATTTATAAATTACTATAAACAGACAATCACCATAAATACTATTACTATAATTGGATGGCAACATGCTTATATATAATTAGGGATGTAAATGGGTCGGGTCGGCCTGAGACCCGGCGCCGACCCGACCCGAAATTGACCCGACCCAGGCCCGGCCCAGCATTCTGTACGAGCCCTGGCCCGACCCGCCCCTCCCTTCCCGGGTTAGGGCTTGGGTCATGCTTGATCCAGCCCGAGGCCCGACCCGCGCTACCCCCCGCCCCGACTAGCCTCGCCTCCCTCCCTTTCCTTTCTCTTTTTCTTTTTTCTTTTTTTTTACCATTCTGCCAAGTAGAACGTCTCTTTTTTTTTATGTTAGCTAACAGTGACCAGCCGTTAGGGGTGCTAGTGACTGTTCCCCCAACGGTCCATTTTTTTTAATTACAAACAAATTTCAAAAAATTATAAAACTCCCCCCCACCCTCTTCCATTTTAAATAACCCACACTCACATTCACTCACCCTCACAAAAAATTAACAAAATATCTCTCCAAATTTCTACACTACCAAGCTACCAACACTCAAGTCTGTTCTTCAATTGTGTTTAAGTGCATTCCATTTTGTCAAATTTGAAGTCAAGATTTCAAGATCAAGTGATTCAATGTTTCAAATTGTTTCAAGTTTGTATTTAATTATGTTTTTAATTTGCATACATACATTTTTTTAATTTGCATAATTTAATTTTTTTATTAAATTATTTTTTCTAAATGGATCCACGGGACAGTCATTTTTTTTTTATTTGGAGGGTGGAGAGATAATATCCTTTCGCCCTCAAGAACAAATGGAACAATTTGCATCACCACAAATACCAACACCTACTACCACAGCTGGTGATGTTGGTGCATCATCTTCCCGTCACGCCCAATAGCGTGGCACTTCAAAAGTATGGGATTTTTTTATTAAAATTTCATGTGATGATGGAATGCATAAGGCTAAATGCGTTATTTGTGGGGATTTATTAGATGGTAGAAATACATTTGGAACTAGTCATTTAAAAAGACATTTAAATAAAAGGCACAAACAGGATCCTCGCATTAATTGTTTAATTGATCAATATTTTTCACGTATAACACAAACTCAATTAGGTAATAAATGGGGTAATTTAAATATTTTTTCTTATGACCCTGCAAGAACACAAAATAATTTAGTTAGATATATTATTAAAGATGAGCAATCTTTTACAATGAGTGAAAATCGACATTTTGAAGAATTTATTCGCGAAAGTTTTACACCATAATATCGCAGTTTTTCAAGAAATATTTCAAAAAATAAAGTTTTACAAGATTTTGAATAAAAAAATGATGAATTAAGAACTTATTTTAATAATTTTGGAGAAAATGTTTGCTTGACTGCCAATATGTGAAAATCTTGCCAAGATATTGAATATCTTTGTATAACTGCACATTATATTGATGAAAATTGGAAAATAAATCAACGCATTATTTCATTTAAATTAGTTGAACAGCCATTCACTAGATTCAGCGTGGGGGAACTTATTTTGCATGAACTTGCATCGTGGCAATTATCTACAAAAATGTTTTCTATTACTTTAGACAATGCTTCATATAATGATGTTTGTTTTAATTATGTAACTAATGCTTTGTCTGCAAATGGTTCATTATTTCGTGGTCGTTGTTGTGCCCATACACTTAATTTAATTGTAAACGATAGATTGAACATTTATGAATCTTCTATTGTAAAAATAAAAAGAGCTGTAATTTGTGCTATGAGCTCTTCAAAAAGAATTAGTCTATTTACTGGCATATGTAATCAAATTGGTTTAAAACCTAGAAAATTACCACTGGAAATTAATATAAGATGGAATTCAACCTATATAATGTTAAAAGTTGCTATTAAATATCAAAAAGCAATTGATTTATTTATTTTAAGTAATCAAACTATTGGATTAGATAGTATTGACTTAATTAATTGGGCAAATACAATTTTCTATAAAGATTTTTTACATCTTTTTGATGTTGCTACTAAAATATTTTGTGAAATTTATTATCCTACTTCTTCTACTGTTATTTATCAATAGGGGTTATTGATGAAATTTTTAACAAATATGGTGCCCAAGAATATTATGCTCATTTGGTTGTTGTAATGAACGAAAATTTTGATAAATATTTTAACCCACTTCCCATACATTTTGGTATTACTACTATTTTAGACCATAGGTATAAAGAATATCTTTTTTTTTTCAATTATTAGAGATGATATATGGGTATGAAAGTGCCCAAGAACAATTAAATCAAATTAAACAGGAAATGCAAGCTTTTATTGGGTCGGTGTGATAGCAATCGTACAACTGTCCAACCAACTATGGCCACAATGTTTTCTTCTCATTGTGACTTTGGTGGCAATATGTCCATTTGGAGAAGAATAACGTCCCGACGAACAGATGCATCAACAAGTGCAAGTTTAAATTCATCCGACCTCCAAGGTTATCTCGGTACACCTCCAATAGAAAATGAAGATGATTTCAGTCTTTTAGACTGGTGGAAGGGACAACAATCAAAGTTTCCAATTCTTTCATCTTTAGCTCGTGATATACTCGTATTTTCAGTTTTTACCGTGGCATCCGAGCAAGCATTTAGTGCTAGTAGACGCGTTATCTGTCAATTCAGAAGTTGACTGGCTCCTCTGACAGTAGAAGCCTTGATGTGTTTACGAGATTAGTATCTTACAGAAAATAGACAACAGGAAGATGCCGAAAAAGAGTAACTTGCCATTGATTTTGATGCAATGTATTTAGGTGAAAGAGAAGAACTCGCTAGTGGATCTAGTGATGAATAATAAATTAATAATTATGTATAGATAGAGTAATATTTGCAAATGATAGTCATTCTTATAGGTGCCAACCTAGTTGGGATGTATAAGACGTAAAGTCATGCACCTATTAATTACTCTATCATTTATTTATTTTTTTTATAATTCTACATTTATAAATTGTAAATTTGTAATTTTAAATTTAATGTTAATTATGTAATTGGTTGTTGTGTAATAAATTTTAATTTTTATCAATAATTATTTTAATGTGCTTGTTTGAGTTTTATTTTTTATTTTATTTTCTTTAAACAAATAAAAAAATATTAAAAATAGGTCGGGTCGATTGGGGCGGGATGGTGTGGCCCTTGACCCGACCTTAAGATCGGCTGGGGCGACAGGGATGAGTCAGCCCGATTTACATCCCTATATATAATCATAATGTTATTAATTAAAGTGACTAATGTGAGGTTGAGAGATAAATACATATATCAAATTTGATACTTAGATTTTATTTGAAATTGGAATTTTATTAAATAACAAAATAATTTCATCTTCTAAGCATGCACTTGTAAAATTTGAGAAAAAAACTCATTAAACGTTATCCAAATTTTAGATAGTATTATTTCTATTTTTTTTAAATTGTTATGTAGAAGTTACTCTTTTAACTATTTTAAATATTTTATTTTTCATAATGATACGGTCAATTATGAGTACAGGCGGACCTATCTTGAGGCAAAGAGGGTCAAGTGACCCCCTTGATTTTAGATTTAAAATTGTCAAAATACTCTTGGTATTTTAATTTTATTAAAAAATTAAATTAATTCAAAATTAATGTATTTTGTCTTTATTAACAAATTAAGATTAATTCAAAATTTTTTAACAAAAATGGAGTTTACAAGAATCAAACCAAGTATTTTTTTTTTTTGTGAAATATAGTACATTTTTTCACTACGTTATTGAATATTTTTATACATAACATCAAGAAATATAACATGTAACATAATAAATTATGTAAATAATAAAAATTTGATAATAATTTTTTTTATAACAAGATATATCCCTATTAAATTTCAGGTATTATTAAAAGGATCAATTAATCATTAAATTATTGTAAGTATATTAATCAATTTAACATCTAAGAGTAATTTTATTTTTCTCTAAAAATAACATTGTTTATCTCCTATCTATTATTAATCCCGATATAACTCGTTGTCCTATTCTTAGGTATATGACACCCGATAGCTTTCCGAACTGAAAATCTTGAATCCATCTTGACTATGAGAAGTTACATTTTCAATACTTAATTCCTTCCATAATTCCCGATAGCTTTCCGAACTGAAAATCTTGAATCCACCCTGACTATGAGAAGTTACATTTTCAATACTTAATTCCTTCCATAATTCGATTATATCAAGTGAGTTGTAGATACACATGCATTCATATTTTCTCATAACCTTGAAAATAACTCAAATATTTATGCTTGAAATTTATTAGTTTTAAAGAAAATAAAAAACCAATAACAATTTAAGAAAATATATTGAGATGAATTAACAGAAAATAAAATAAAATTTTTAATTAAAAGAAAAATGAAAAAAAAAACTTTTGTACAAACAAATTTTGACTAAAAAATGAGACAAAAATAATATAATAGTGGCATTGCTATAATAAAAGTGTATTATAATAAATTGTTTCTTTTAAAATAATGAGTACACAATTACGTTACATTATTCTTGTAAAAAAACTTCTGATTATGGGGTGTTTTGAATTCCGAAAAAAATTTTAAAAGAATAAAAAATTAATATTAAAATAATATAAAAATAACACATAAAAAAATTTAAATGAAGAAAGTTAAAAACTTTTAAAATTTTATAAAAAAATTTGAAACTCTAAACACCCTCAATATATCACACTACCATTACAAAAAATAGTTCCAAAGAAGTGTAATAACGTGAAATTGACCTTTTCTTGTTCCTCTGCATATGATAGTTTGAGAGGTCCTGGGAAGGATACAAGTAACTGGAATTAGCAGCTCTGGAAACTCAAAATTCCCCCCAGACTCCAAACTTTCATGCGGACTATGGAGGTGTTTGGTACATTAAAAAATATCTATATATATATATATATAAATTATTAAAATTATAAAAAATTATTAATTTTTTTCAATCAAATTTCACTACATATCATTTTTATATAAACTTTTATATTTTTATTATACTTTTTTTTTATCATTCAAACACCTCCTATATTGCATTGTCAAATCCTCCCTAACCACATTTATCTTTTTAACCTAAATATATATTACATTGCCCTGGGGAAATATATATATATATATATATATAACAAGCACAAAAAAAAAAAAGGGCCAACAAATTATAAAAGGTGAACAAACATTCCAATTACAGGAAAAAAAAATCACAGGCTTAAAAGTAAAAACAAACAGAGCCCCCCCAAAAAAAAGAAAAAAAAAAAAACAGAGCCAAGAAATTATAAAAGGCTAATAAATACCCGAAAAGTCAAAAGCTAGTATGAAAGGGACTTGTTTTTACAGTTTATACAAGCGGATCGGATAAGAAAAAGATCCCCCCAGAAAAAGAAAAACATAAAGATCAAATTTAAAATATTAATTAATTAGATATTTTAAGAGATCCACAATAAAAATGGACTTTTGATAAATAATAGTTAATACCCCTTCCTCCTGAAGAGGTTACGCAGATTAAATAAATTACCGCCACGTCCGCCGTCACCGGAGCCGCCACCGGCACTCGGACCACTACCATCTCCTCCGCGGCCACTGCTCTCGTGGCTTCTGCAATTCAATTGCTGGCCGTACCCGATACACATTGGAACGTTCAAATTCAACACCCTCGCTTTAGTTCCAGTCCCAGCTCCGCCCTCGGCGGCGGCGGGGGTTTTATTCCGACGAGATCCGTTTCCGTCTTTTTGAACATCCTTTTCGACACTGCGAGCCAATACTGGTTCGAAGCTCCTCCGGCCGGAACCTCCTCGCCGTAACTGCCAAACCGGGCTGCTCCGACCCAAGTGGACCCCAACTCGGCTCGGACTATTTGGCAACCTCTTGGACTTGGACTCGCCTGCCGAGTTACTCCGCGAGCACGGCGCACTACTAACCTTCCGGATCTCCACGGGTCCGGCCACCATCCTAGGCCTATTTCCGCCGTTGCCGGCGGATCTACTCCGTGAAAAGGGCCAAATGTTTATATTCAGCTCCGCGGAACTCGCTCCACCACTGCCTTTTCTCTCCTTTTTCTTCTCTTTATCATCTTTGGTGTTGTTGCTGTTGTTGCGATGTGAGTTCTTCCTATCGCCCTTCTTGAATGCGTCTTTCCATCGCTTAGAACTGGTTAGCGATGCCGCTGAGGAGTCCGGAGGCAGAGACCGTAAATCGGGTCCCTTACCGGGTTCGGATTCGGGCTCAGGATGCGGAGCTGATTCCGGGTTGGGGGTTGGTGATTCTGATTTGGAGGGTTGGGGATGTGGATCATCATCAGGTGGATCGTCAGATTGGCGGTGAAGGAGGTGGAGGGGGAGGAGTACGCCGTCGACGAACAACTCGTCCGCGGAGAGGAGGTTGGGTGGAGGAAAGGACGGGTTTCGAACCATCCAGAACTCGAATTCAGGCGAGTTGGAGGCGCTGCTTCGTCTTCCACTGCTGCACGGTGACAGTATACTTGGGCTTGCCATTGTGGAGAGATCGAGAGAGAGAGAGAGAGAGAGAGATCCGGAGAGTTTCTTTGGGTTTGCGAGAATTGAAAGAGAGAGCTCAAAGTAAGTGACCCTACAAATGCGATAAAGGAGAGAATTGCGAGTGAAAAGGTTAAGATAGAAGGGGTGGGCGCCATAGAAGGACATAGGGACAGATAAGCAATATATATATATTGTTGGGTAAGATAAGCAATATCTTATCAAATTAAGCTTATTAGTTCTTATTTTTGTTTTATATATTTTTTATTTAAATTTAATTTTATTCTTTTATTTGATAGTTTTTAACCATATTTTTTGAATCCAAATAAATATTGTGAAAGTTTTGAAAATTTCACTTACGGGTTAAAAAAGTTGGTTTTTCTAAAAAAAAAAAAAATCGGTTGAAAAATTAATTTTCTTTTAGATATACGTGTATTTTTCTATTTTATTAATTTTATTTATTTACTTTATTAAATTTAGAAAAATTAAACAAAAGTAATAAGTACACATCAAAAAGTTTGTATTTTTGTTTAAAAGATAAGCACTAAAAATAATTTCATTTTAATTTTTTCTTTCTCAAATTCAAAATTCAAAAATAATAAACAAGTCATTTGTCTTATTTGATAGCACCCAAAGTCATCAAAATTTACTAATTTTAATTAATTTTTGTACTTTTTTTTAATCAAAATTTTTTATATATCACCTTTATGTGACATTTTCTTATTTTTATTATATTTTTTTGCTAATTTTTTATCAATCTAACACCTCCATTGAGGAAGAGGAATTAGTCAATAAAACATATCAATTAATAAAATTTCAATAGCCACGGCAAGATTTGATGAGAGCCAGTGAGGTCATGTCGTGGGACTCTCTCATTCCTGGCTAGCAACTACCGTTATTAGCAGAGCGTTGACACTGGCCCTTCACAGGTCAATAAATAATCAACTTTCAATTTGACAAAAGGTCTTTGCAAATTTTACCATCTCAGCAGCTGTATTCATAAATCTTCTCTCTCATTAGTTGAGGCCAGAGTTTGTCTCAGCGCATCAGTCCAAAATTTCAAGTTTGGAACTAATTAGATCCATTAGGTTTGGGATTGTAAAAGTTAATTTTAGTTTGGTCGGATGCGTATTAATTAGAAACTTCATATTTTTATATACTATTATATATATATATATATAAATATTTATTTTCATTCTAAATTATTTATTTTTATTCAACTCTACTCAACAAAATCTTACTTTCAAACTAGTTAGGATCGGCGACATAAATTTTCTTTCTTCATTCAATTTTGTTTTATTTTATATTTTTTGTGAAATTGTATAAAAATTAACATGACATTTGGTTTACATTTCTATTTTTTATTTTGAGATTTATGTTTTTAAAATATTAAAAATACATTTGATTTAACATTTTCTATTTTTCATGTTTTAAAATTTTTCTTATTTTTGGTCAAAAAATCTCAAAACGACATTTGATTATTTTATATTTTGTGTGTAAATACATTTTATGTTTTCAAAGATACGTTTTCAAAACACACATAACCAAATACATTTTGAATTATTTTTCTTATTTTTAAAAACATAAAATCAAAACAAGCCCAAAACAAGTATATCAAATGGCATCGTAGTTTTTTCTTACAATTTTAGCATATACAATTTTAATTTTATCTTTTATCTTCTTTACTACTCCTACTTGAATCAACTCACTCTTTTGTACTTATGTTGATTTACTATGAATTAACTCACTCTTTTGTAGTTATATAGATTTACTATGTTTTATATCCAATATATTTTTTTTTATAGTATTTGTCTTGTAAACTTTTTCCTTTGGTTTAATATGTCATTCTTCGGTCACATAAGACATTAGCACTTGTCTATTTTGACCATCTAGAGCAAATTACGTGGATAATTTTATCTTCAGTCCCTCCATTTGTATTAAATAATTAATTAAAAATATTAAAAAATAATCACTTTTTGACACTTATTGATCTTCAATCTTCACATTCGTAATTTTATCTTCACATTTGTAATTTTAATTTTACTAATTTACAATGCATAAACTATGTTTCACTCCTGGTCATTCTCATGGATTATCGTTTGGACTATGTTTAGTGAGATTGTTAATAATTAAATTATATATTTGTATAATTTAAAAATTATTTTATCTAAATATTTTTATTAATTTTTTTATAAGAAATATATAAGTGGACAGAGCTGAAATTTAAACGAGAGAAGTCCAATGACTAATAAAATATTGATAAACATTGACTGACCTATATTCACCTCTAGTTAAATCTGTCCATCTAAAAGACATATAAATAGACATTATTGAGAATTTCTAAAAGCACTCTATTTTTTATTTTTATTTTTATTTTTATTTTTATATTTTTAAAGACACCATTTATTGTAAAAGATAATAGAGAGTTAAAAGTTGAATTTACTTAGTGTTTTTTATATTATTACTTTGCAGAGAAACATTAAGACCCTGTTTGCTTATTGAATTCGGAAATAAATTCTGTTCTGATTCCTGAAACCATATTTGATTTCGGAATATTCCTCATGCTAGAAGGGAAGGGCCAAGGAGATTTCGAATTAAAATAGGAGGGGAAATTTTCCAAAATCCTCTCAAATATTGATGTGTTTCGAACACTTATGAATGATTGACACCGGCCAGTTGCGTTCTACAGAAGAGAAAAGGAGGAGAGGAGCGAGGTGAAAGTACTGTTTGTTTGATTTGATGGAGTTTGCTGCTGGCCAAGGCATACAATTAATGCATCTGGGCCCCCCCACCCCCAAACAGTCCTTGTGTGATAGCAACTCGCAAGTTATTTTGGTCCCTGCCATATATATGTATCACGTGGCAACATGCAAATTTTGGTGGTCCGGCAAATTTGTGGATATTTTTGAAAAAAAAAAATTAATTTTATCACGAAACACTTTAAAAAAAAAAAGTCAACTTTTAACTTTTTCATTAAAATTTATTAAATAAATAAATAATTATTACACATAAATCATTAATTTTTTAACTTTTTTTTTAAATAGTTTTCAACATTCACAAATTTTTACCAAACATGTAATTTTTGCCAAAAATAATATATAACAACATCAGAATAAGAATAAAAATTGTAAAAGTTAAATTTTTTAGTTCATCATCCTAATAGAAAATATCATTTCCATACCTGATTCCAGATTTATAATGGATCTCTCATCCTATCTTCCTTCCAACTTAATTAAGCGAGTTAAGTAGATTTAATAGATTGAACTCACTAAGATATTCAAAGTTAAAAAAAAAAAAAATTATTTGTTACAGAACTAAAAATAATATTCACAACAAATTAAAATAATATAAATTATATAAATATGTGTTTTTAATAGTTTTATTTGATAAGTTTGTGTATAGTTATAATATAAAATTATAGTTAAGATGTTAAAGGGTCAAATTTATATTGAAATAATTAAATCATAATCTATTTTATGCGTACTTTAATTTTTTTATAATTTATCCTACATCTATTTTGAGTTTTATTATTTAGGCGTCATTTGGAGTACCAACAAAATTCAAAAAATTTAAAAAAAAAATTCAACTTTTCAAACTCAAAAAAATTCTATCTTTTTAAAAAATTCATCAAAACAAATCAAAATGGTGTGTTCCAACGGATTTTGTCAAAATTTTTTTAAATTAAACTGACATTTATACCAAAAAATTTCACTTTCGATTTTTTTAATTTTTTTTAAACTCCAAACAACCCCTTAAATTCATGAATGAAATTGTCATCCTTATCATAACAACTGATATCCAACAAATTATAATTTTGTGGTTCGACAATCAATCAACGAAATAATTTTGTGAGATTCTTGTCAACCTCTAATCATGCATTAACACTATTGTTTTTGTGACAAATCACAGACAAGTAGTTTAAAAAAAATATGGTGGCTACAAACAAATAGGAAGACATGATCTTGTTGTACCATCGAAAATCATGAAATAGAAACAAAGTGGCACAGAACATTATTAAATCCAAAGCACAAGACAGACTGTTAACTTATTATTAATTTAAGATTATATATATATATATATATATATATATATATATATATATATGAGAGTGTTTAGTTGACAATAAATAGGACAAAAAATACAATAAAAGTAAAAAGATGTGATATAAAAATGAAATGTAAAAAATTTTGATTAGAAAAAAATATAAAAAATAGTTAAAGGTAATGAGTTTTAGTGATTTTTGGTGATGCCAAACAGGATAATATTATATATTATATATTGTTATATACTACACTAAGGTCCAATTCTTTTCTACGCATTTCAGCAAAGAACTTCCCTCGGTGCGTATTGAAATATACACTGCCTGCACAAAGAATGGACATTCAATCAAGTTTGGTGGCTTGCCCACATCCGTTTAAGGTTCAGTCATACTTGTCGTGGATGGAAAATCGTATAAAATACTGTATAATTTTTTATATTATTTGCAATTATATCTGCTTATAATTTTTTATATTATGTGTAAGAATTCTTTGTAATTTTTAGACTATCGAAATTTCCCAATTCGTGTAAAAGTTCTTCAGAATTTTAGTGTCTGGTAATTATAGAACTGAGAATGTAAATAATAATAATAATAATAATAATAATAATAATAATATTCCCTTTTTTTTACCCAACTCTACGTTAAAAAACAAAAAAAAAAAAAACCATTTCTTAATTTTGTTATCTCCTTATATAAAATATAAAACAAATTAAATTAATTATTTTTAATTAATATTAACATAAAAAATAAAATATTCACGTTTAATGCGATTGTTAAGGTCAGAGTATATTTATTCTTTTTAGGCTCTATTAACCTTTGCTTGGCCAGAGAATATTGGCTTGAGTGGTAGTTATATATGTGTGTATATTATTTTTAGTATTGTATATATTTTATAAAAATTTAATTTTTAAATTTAAAATACACTAATACCAATATATGTAACGCATCGATAAACAAATCAAGGAGGTGTTTGGTACTTAGGAGAATTAAAACCATGGTTCAATTGGTACCGTTTGGTATTTATAAAAAAATAAAAAAAATTTAAAAATTTTTATCATATCAATTTTTTTATTTTATTATATGCATTACGAATTTATAATTTTTTTTATTTTATCTCATTTTTTTTATTTTTTATCACACTAAACATATTAATTAAAAAAAAAATTTACACTGCACCTAGGGTGGGGGACTAGATGGCTCGAAGCACTAGGTTCGTGTAGGCTTTTGTGGCCAACTTGGCTAACCTCTTTCCCTCGTTCCTCCCACCTGACTTTGACGATCCTCTCTCTCTCTCTCTCTCTCTCAACAGTAATGTCATCAACTTTTTCTACTTTTTTTTTTCTAATTAAATTTCTGCGTATATCATTTTTGTTATTTTTTTTTATTCAAACATCGTTTCACTATATATATATATATATATACACACACACGCACATCTACCTAAAAATTTGTTTGATGCGGTAAAAAATAACAAAAAATAATAAAAAATATGATTTAATAAATTTTTTAATATTTAATTCGTAACTACCAAATTATGTTTTAAATATAATTAGTAAAATTTTTTAATTTTTATGTTAATTTTTTAAAAAGAAAAATCGTACGAACAATATTTTTAATTTATCGAAACGGTGTTATATTAGAATTTTGTTAGAAGTGGTTAAAAAGTTTTTGAGTTTTGTAAAAAAATTATTAAGATTTGTAAAAATTTATTGAAATATATAAATATATATTAATTTATAGAACTTTTATGAAGTACAAGAAGTACAAAATATATTAGAGATTTTCAAAGTTTTTCTAATTTTTTAAAATTTTTTTTTTTGTTATACCAAATAGACTGTAAATATCATAAATATGATATATATGCATTTTAACACAAATTCACAAGCATTCCTATGACCCCCATCAATACCTATCCCACCAAAAAAAAAAATCAATATTCCATAAACTTCTGATATATATATATATATATATATATATATATATATATATTAAACTCACTACTTGTATTCCATTATACTGTTGGCTACGTATGCTTGGACTGATAAAATCCAATAAAATGCTAATTTGTTATAGATTTTGTGATGGGTTAGCATAAAACTTCAACCGCGCGGGGGAGTTAGCCACGGTTTGTACCTTCATTCTAAGAGGCTATTGTTGCGCTTGTGTGTGACACGTAATTATGTAACGACGGATTTGTAATTTACTTTGGATAAGTATCATCAAATATTTTTGTGGTTTATATTCAACCTTGTCGTAATCGACGATATCACTTTGGCTCTTTTATTAATAATTAAATGTGACTAAAAAATATCAATTGTTAATAATATTTTTATTAATAAATTTAACCAAAAAATTAAAATAAAACTTAATCATAATTATAATAATTATCGGTT
Source organism: Vitellaria paradoxa (assembly GCA_019916065.1). Taxonomy (NCBI): domain Eukaryota; kingdom Viridiplantae; phylum Streptophyta; class Magnoliopsida; order Ericales; family Sapotaceae; genus Vitellaria; species Vitellaria paradoxa. Next base: position 50,419,812 of record CM034237.1, on the reverse strand, counting down.
AACTAAAAAGAGATGAAGTGTAAATTATAAAGGTAGTTTCTAAAATTTATTTGCTTGTTTAAATTGTTTTGAAAAAGATTCACGTAGCATGAATTTTAAATGCAGTAAAAATAATTTATTTTTTTTACTAGGCAATAATAGATTTTTCTAAAAAATGATGCACTTCATATTTAAGTCATGTTTGATAGTATTAAAATTCATCAAAATTTATTAATTTTAACTAATTTTTATTTTTTTTTAATCAAAATTTTTCACATATCACCTTTATATCACATCTTTTTATTTTTATTATACTTTTTATCCAATTTTTTATCGACCAAACACGCTCTTAACCAGTAACATCCAATCAAGAGGTCATGTTTCATAGGAGTCTCATCACAAGGGAGGGAGGAATTATTACGCCATCTATTACGCCACCAAAAAAAGAAAAGAAAAAAAGAGCATGTACGGAATAACTTTAATGAAAATTTTGATTAAAATTTTATTTATATATAATATATAATATATTTGTGAGATCAGAATTCAGTTTTAATCAATTCAATAATTAAAACTATCAACCCCTTCTTCCGATTGTTTTATTGGTTCGTTCAATTGACGGATTTCAAAACACTGGAGTTGATTTAAGATATAAACTTACTTTTTTTTTTTTTTTTTTGAGAAGCTTTTCATGCAATGCGGTTGGAGTAGCTCAAACAATGCAGGACACATTTTCCTTGGCTGTATCTAAAAGTTCCCACCATGCCAAACAATTAAATATATATAAATAAATAAATATATATATATATATATATTAAAAATAAAAAAATAAAGTATTTACATCCCTTCGTTAACTTTTCCTATTCTACCGTAGCTTTAATTAAAAAAAAAAAAATAGATTGGAATAAAGAAAACCAACAAGAGAGTATGTTTTTTATTTTTTATTAAAAAACAAAATAAGTAAAAATACTTTTAATAATATGTATCTATCGCCGTTAGGGTAGTCTAGCGGTACTTGGGATCAACAATAAATCTGAAAATCTTGAATTCAATATCCACTGACTCTCATTCTGTTTTATCCGGTACTTAGGTCGTATGGGTGGGTTCAAGCACTACTGATTTACCTATCAGTTACGTGGTTCATTGAGAACTATAATAAATTAGTATAAATTTCAAACTAAAATATATATATATGTATCTATCTTTGTCAAGTACAATCCATCATGCAAACAATCCATAGCGCATTGGACCAACGAGATTGCACTACTTTTACAAAACATCTCATGTGAATTGAAGTGATTTTCAAGGGAAAATACATACATATATATATATATATATATATATAATGGTTCCAAAAGCTATGAATTAAAAAAATTGCAAATGTCACAATCATGGTGGTTATACCATCCTTTTCACCTTACAAAGTATTTTTGTCATTCATGATTCTCATCCATTTTACACCTAAAATAAATAAAGAAAAGAGATCCCATCCTTTTCATCTTATATTAACTTTTTGTGCCCCTATATTAAACCCTAAATTTGATAAGAAGAAGAAGAAGAAAAATAAAATTAAAGACTTATATATTAATGAAAATATGAGCAAGTTGATCTAAAATTATCACAAAAAAAAAAAATTACAAATAATTATATTATTTTGTATCGATAAATTATACTGTTGCGCGCTAGACTTTTTCAGATGGTATCAAAAATTTTTAATTTTTGTATTAATTGGGGTTTTTTATTTTATTTTTTATTTCCTGAAACCTTGTAAAACAAATAATGACAAATGAAAATTTTCATTTCTTCCTATTCTTTATCTAACTCTACATAAATAATTTTTTTATTTTATTGTAATTTCAATAAAATAGAAAATATGATAAATTAGTTGTCTCAATCAATATTAACATATTATTTATGGTTTATGTTTTAAAATTATTTGAGTGATATGTTAAAATTAGTGGTCTCAAATCAATATTATTTATAGTTTATGTTTTATAATTGGTTGTCTCAATCAATATTAACATATTATTTATAGTTTATGTTTTATAATTATTTGAGTGATACATCAAAATTTTTGAATAAAAATATATATTTTTAAGAAGTATATGATTTTATGATGATAGATTTGAAATGATATGCTGAAATGCAATGACATTACTAAGTGCCACACTAGTGAGAAGATTGATATGTTGTCCGTAGCGAGAACTAAACATTGGGTCTCCCACTTATGCCAACGAATTATAAACTAGGAGCTTCACTATTATAGGCTGTTTAGAGCTTTATACAAAATAAATAAATAAATAATTTTTTTTTAAATAAAAATTTTTTTACACACTGCATAAATTAAGAGATTACAATTTTTATTAATTTATACTAACTTTTTTTTTTACTTCATTTACACTCATATTGATGGATGTTTCTAACACTATAACCATGTACTAAGCTGTTGTTATCAATAATTATTATTAATCAAATATAATAATTTTAAAAAGAATAATTTATCGCGAAGCACTTCGGATTTCTTATAAAAGAATATATAATAATATACACGCGCCGCTTCTAAGTATTTAATTAAATACAGATATGTCCTAAAGTAATTTAGCTATTAAATTATTTTCACTTATTTTGCCAAAAAAAAAAAATTATTAACACCAAGCTCCAACCCATCAAATCTCTTCCTTAAACACATAAAATGTTAAAAAAAAAAAAATGTTTAGTCACCAATTGTTTAAGGTTTTATGATGTTAAAATTTTAGATCATGATAGGTCTATTAACATCATTCAAAGATATCTTACATATTAAACTAGAAAGGGTGTGCACTTTTGAAGGAAAGAAATATTTGTTATTATTTTTATTTTTTAAATGGTAAAAAAATTAATTAATATTTAAAAAGAATAAATATTTATTTAAAAATTAAATTACAAGTAATAAAAAGTATTTTAAAAGAACAAACAAAAATAGTGAGAAATTAAGTGGTATAAAAAATAAAAAAATTACAAAGACAATATTTCTTAAAAATTCTTAAAAAGAATTTCAAAATTTACTTGTGCACATTTTTTAAGTTATATAGGTGATTATTGATAAGTAAGGGGTATTAAAAGAAAAAAGGAACCAATTTCACCAAATAATAGACTTCACCAACTACCCCTATTTTTTCTTATATTATAATAGTATCTATTACACTTAACTTATAAAAGAAAACTATTCAAGGCTCTGTTTGGGTGACCAAAAATTCTGAAAATCTCTAAAAGTTATTCACTTTTTATTTCTCTACGAATTACAAATCTATAATTTATCTTACTTTTTATCACTTTAAACGTACCTTAAAAGTACCGAATACACTCCATATTTATTTTTCCACACTTCAAAGAAATTACTATTGATTGCACGAGAAGTATGAAAAGATAAAAAGTAAAATGCATCTAACAATTCTCTTTCAATCATAGGAGAGAATTTATTATACCGCAGTAGCCACACTGCAGCGACAGTTGCACCCAAAAAGGCTGCATTCAATTGCACTATTGAATTCAATACACCCTTCGGCGTTCTTAGGACTAGAGAGGAAGTCCTATCTGACTCTGGTATCAGAAAATGGAATTCTTTCATTCTATGACAAAAGTATCAAGTTTCACGAGGATGGAATGGAGATTTTCATTTCATTCACTGGTACAATTATCAATTGTTGTTGGGCCCAACCATTTAAATTAAAAAAAAAATCAGCTTGATTTCTTTCATTCCAAGCAGTGAAATCCCAGTTCAAATATGTAATAACGATTAAAAAAATAATAATAAAAAAATAAAAAAACACAGAAATGTCCAACCAACTAGAGCAAAAAGGACCAAAAAAAAAAAGCATTATTTTGGCGATTGAACACGTCTCAGATGAAGCCGAACCTCCTCGGTTTTATTGCGTTTTCCATGGGGAAATATGATATTGGCATCGACATCTAAGCTTGAGTTCCAAGTTCCAACAATAGGGTGTGATTAACTGTATCGGCTACCGGGCCAATAAATTGAATAGGACCTGTAAAAACCAAATAACATCAAGAAACGTTGAATGGTAGTGAGGAAGCAAAAAAGTCACCGAGCATTTTGGTGACGAAAATTGACAAAGGGGTTGAACTTCAATGTTTCCGCGTTGAAGTTGTCTCGGTCTACATTAAAAATCGGTGAGGCATGCAATTTAACTGCTGGCTGGTTTCCCGTTGCTTGTCTGGAACTACTCATTTATTGAAAGAAATGAAAGGGCAATAAATGAAAGGTAGTGTGAAGCGAAAGGCAAAAGCATGCATACCAGGACTGATGTAATGGTTGTTGAGGGCCCACTCTTCCCTCATGGAAGCAAATTTCTTGAAAGGTGCTCCTGAGAACATTCAAATTTCAAATTACATTACTTGTTGGTGTCAAGTTTCAGAGTCACAAGATGAAGCTAATGTAGTCAGCTAAGATATGATGATGAGAAAATGGTAATAGAACAATTGCAGTATCTTTTCACTTTTTCGATTAGAGGGGACAACATGACAAGAGAGCATAACAAGAATACTTACCCTCAAGCTCAACCATTGCCTTCTTTATCACTGGTTTAAATTTACCTGCCAAAAAAAAAATATTAATAATCAATAGATTTTATACAAGAGATTAAATTAAGAATATAACAACATAAAGGTTCATGCAACAAACAAACTTCACTCATTGTTAAATTCGTTCTCAAAACATCAAATTTTACAACAGTAAAAAGCTTGATAAGATAAGATTAGTAAAACGGAAGTAAGGATGCTAAGATGGACATACAGTAATATAAGAAAATGTACAATAAGAAATGGATATATTTGAAATAAAGTTAAGGTAGCGCCAATAGAAGAGAAGACCGTTTAAGATGGTTCGGTCATATCTTAAAAGTCTAGAGGCACACTAGTAAAGAAGATTGATTAGATTGAAGTAAAAGATGCAAAACGTAGACTGAAGATTACATGGACTAAAATTGTGAATGATGGAACTTCATATAACCTCATGGAAAACACAACCCTTGATATAAATGAATAGAAGAAAATAATTCACATAACCAACACCAATTAATTTGGAACTAAGGGTTTGTTCAGTTGAGTATAAAGGGCAACAACATATACACAATCAGAGATGAATAATACCATGCCTCCTCTCCACATCCATTAACGAAGTCAATGCTGTTCCACCTACAGTCCATTCTTCAACTGGAGCAGCCAAATTCCCTACCTGGAGCCACATTTTGATTCAACATTCACTGTCAAAGAAAATGAAACATACTCTAAAAGCACAATGTGGTATCGACACAGAGCCTGGATTGACAGGGATCAATGAAAGATATAGAAACATGTATTTGTACAGAAAAATTTCAACAAAATGAGAGGGAGGAAAAGGACAGAAGCACAAACTGATGATATCAGCCCAGTTTTCCCAGAATGGAGGAGAGCTCCAGCAGCATAACCCAATGCATAACAGTAGGAGGCATCAAAGTTAGATGGTAAACCACACCTCCCTTCATAACTGCATATGCAAAGATAATGCCGCAAACACCAGGATCAGATAGTTGTTTCACACAAATCATATCTCAGCATACACAGATGTATTGAGTTCAACAATATAGAAGTTAACCAAATATCATATCATCACCAATACCCAACATTTTACGAATAAAGGCGTTAACGGATATAGCCAAAATGACAAGTACCCGAAAAAGTGGGACTGCCCTTTGAAGTGGCATTTATATGCACCCCTCTGCTTTCTCTGATCCAATTCTGTTTCAACCATTTGAATAAGCATTTTCTCTGTTTCTATTTTGGCAACCTAGAGGCATAAAACAAACAATATGACCCTGAAGAAAAAAAAAACAGAGAATTCAGATACATCAACAGTGATATATATATATATATATATATAGGCACCTGCACATTGCCATGTGGATCTCTCTCAAGCATCAACTGTTCCTGAATTGCAGGGGGTAAAAATTCAAAAAGTTGAAGAGACTGCTCCTTAAGTTTCTTTTTCCAAAGACCACCTTCATCTACAATGTCATGAGCCAAAATTTCATTAAGTTCTGCAATGAGCTGCTGCACCTGCAATTACACGGTAAAATTGCAAAACCAAAAATGTCCGTCAACAATCACATAGAATGATGTATAACTCCATAGCAGTGGACAAGCAGATAAGGAACAAACTAAAAGATCACAGAATCCAGTTCTTTACCTCGGGAATAAAATCAATGAGGCCTTCAGGTATAAGTATGACACCATAGTTATAACCAAGTTCTGCACGTTTGCAGATCACATCGGCAATGTAGTCTGTAACATTTTTCAGTGTTTGCTTCTTTGCAGCAGCCTGCAACAAGAAATAAATTTGTGAAACAAACTTAAAACAGGAAGCTTGTCTAAGTCGATAAGCCATAATCTGTTGGTTGGTTGCCATTAATATTCTTACTCTCATAGCCATGACTAGTGTTGATTGAAAAGTAGTTAGACCTTTGTCTGAGCTTCAGTTATTATTATTATTTTTTGTTTCTTTTTTTTTATTGGAAGTGGGGTGGTGGATATATGGTATGCTATTTCTTCACAAGTTCCATAACTGAACACTACTGTTACTTGCATGAGAAAAACCACAGTTCTCAAGTTGACTTCTCTTTAAGAAACTTCACTTAGTTATTGTCATGAAGTATCGTGAAGTAGCCTGCACTTCATGAGAATTCCTTCAAACATGCCATAAACAACTTAAGCTGATTTTTTGTTTTTTCTCCCATGTATGAGTTATGAACCCAAAAGCATTGGAGAGAGAGAGAGAGAGAGAGAGAGAGAAAGAGAGAGATGGTATATTGAAAAAAATTGAGGAAGTAAATTTTATTCATCTTCAAAGTTCAGTTTGTTTTACCCTTAGAGGCCATTTATAAGCCTTACAAAACTCTAATAGAAAGTAAATACTATATAAATCTGTCCCATCCAATGTGTAATTTAAGCCCCAAGACTCCATTTGCAAACACAAAATATTTAAAAATAGAAAAATGAAATAATATATACAATCTAATAACATATAAAGACTCAATTCTAATAACTAAATTAACAATCTTTACTGCAGTACAAATGGGCCAAAACAGAAATGGAGTAATGAATAGAACAAGGTACCTCTTCTCCAATAAGACTAATATTTGGATGAGTTTGCAAAGCGCACTCCAATGTAATGTGTGAAGCAGCACGCCCCATAAGCCGTACAACTGCAAATGGGAACAAAAATTTAGAAACTATCCATGCTTTAGAAGTATATGCACATGAAACAGATCCTGAAGAATAACATAAAAGGTAAAAATGAGGTTGAAATAAAAAGAATTTAGTCGCCATGTACGAAGAATAAGCAAAAGCTATGAATCATATAGAGTAGAAGCCAAACCAAACCAAACCAAACCAAACTAAGCCTTTTCCCACTAGGTGGGGTCGGCTATATGAATTTGACGACGCCAATTAAATCTGTTTAGGGCCATGTCCTCCGTTAAATTCAGGTAGGTAAGGTCATGTCTAATAATTTCTTTCCAACTTCTCTTCGGACTTCCTCTTCCTCTCCTACTTCTAGCAATCTCCATGCTTTCACACCTAACAGGTGCCTCCGTTGAACGTCTTCTAACATGGCCGAACCATCTTAATCGATTTTCTCTCATTTTATCTTCAATCGGTGATATTCCTACTATGTCCCTAATCTCCTCGTTCCTAATCCTATCTCTCCTTATAATCCCGCACATTCATCTTAGCATTCTCATCTCCGCAACTGCCATCTTCTGAACATGATTATGCTTTATTGTCCAACACTCTGATCCACATAGCAACGCTGGTCTTACTGTCACCTTATAATACTTTCCTTTCACCTTGAGGGGGACTTTTCGATCGCACAAAACCCGCGAAGCACTCCTCCATTTGGTCCACTCGGCCTGAATCCTGTGACTTATATCAGTATCAATCCCTCTATCTTATTGCACCATAGATCTAAGGTACCAGTTTACTTTCTCTACAATCTTTTGTGTGCTTAAACTTATTTCTATGCTACCAGTTGCTCTACTTTGACTAAACTTGTATTCCATATATTCCGTTTTGCATCAGCTTAACCTAAACCCTTTTGTTTCTAACGTTTCCCGCCACAATTCTAACTTAGTATTCACTCCTTCTCTCGTCTCATCTACTAAAACAATATCATCTGCAAATAGCATACACCGCGACACCTCATCCTGAGTATGTCTTGTAATCTCATCCATAACTAGAGCAAACAAGTATGAGCTTAACGCTGAGCCTTGGTGTAGACTAATCGTGATAGGAAACTCTTTAGTGTCTCCACCAGTCGTCTGTATAGATGTCATGACTCTATCATACATGTCCTTTATCGCCTCAATTTATGCGACACGTGCTCCTTTCTTTTCCAATACTCTCCATAGAATCCCCCTAGGAACTCGGTCATAGGCTTTCTCTAAATCAATGAACACCATAGAATAGAAGCCAAAAAGAAAAAAAATAAAAAATTGAAAATTAAAGAATTCTTGTAAAGACAAGGGAAAGATAGAAAACTTATGTGTAAGTGAAAAGACAAGGTAGCAGCAATGAGAAACCATTTCACAATTGGATGAACTGGCTTAGCCATACGCAACAAAGATTAATGAATACAATGGAAAGAATGATGTCGATGTTGAAATTAATGCAAAGACAAGGAAAATAACAAAAATTAGAAGGGTTGAGTTTGTGAGAAATCAAATGGCACAGCTGTGCAAGCACATAGATAGTAAATCATAGTGCAGATTAAGGAGAATTGTTGAACCAGCTTTAAACATTCTAATCTAAATATAGTAAATTTATCTGAGGTTTCTTATTTGGAGCTAAAACACAAGATATGATTTGCCTTTGGACTTCAGGGCAAAGTACAGATCCTTTTTGTGATTATAGGCAACACATGATTTGTTCCAAAGATTTTCCCTTCCTAATGTTTATTTCAAGGAAGGTTAAGTAAAAAATTTGCTTTACAAATAGAAAGGCATATCATGCAGAAGAGTAGAGTTAATTTTTAAATTCAATGGCCCATATACTTACAATGATAATATTTTCCAGTTGAGCGAGCATCTATCATTACATTTCCTATCATTTCCGAGTATATCTGCAAAATCAGAATGACAAGATAATGGTTATTTTGAATAATAACAGTGTTGAAATAAAAGAAGAAATAAAATATTGAAAAGAAAAGAATTGTATTAATGTGTGTATTAAATACAATAGAATAGCAACCTTATTTATAGAGGTGTCAAAGTAGAATTAGAATAGAAATAGGAAACTAAATTAGAATAGGAATAGGAAACAATAAGAAAACCTATAATGAAAAGGAAAAGAATTTCCTAATTATAATTTCTAAATTTCTATATCTTATATATGTCAACACCCTCCCTCAAACTCAAGATAGAAAATTAAATACCAACTTGAGTTTGGAGACTAAGAACTGGAAAGCAGTCACGAATACGCTGTAGCTTTGAGAGATTACACGCCTTGAGAGATCATGAACATAGATTTGATTAGACGCCATAAGATCACGAGTCCAAATTTACTAACGCGCCTCGAGATCACAAAAAAACGTAGATCCAAATCTACTAATGAGCCTCGAGGACATAAAAACGTAGATCACGAACCCAAATCTACTAACGTGCCTCGAGGTCACAAAAATGTAGATTACGAGCCAAAATCTACTAACGAGCCTCGAGGTCACAAAAATGTAGATCAGGGGGAAACGTGTTGAATGGCCAAGATACGCGAAGTCAAAAGTGCAAAATAGCATGTCCATGCCTCCAAACGTGTGATTGGGGTCTTCAATAGAGAAACTAAAGCAGTAACAAAAATCTCCAAAAGAGAAATTTGAAATTTAAAAATTTCTAAAAAATCAGATATGGCATAAACAAAAGTAATATGAAATTGGGTAGAGGAGTAGCAGAGACAACGGCAACGCCAGGAAGGCAACACTAACGGCCAAAGATGTGGTTGTTGAATACCTAGTCTACCCAGGATCAAAAACCATGTGCTCTGATACCATGTTGAAATAAAAGAAGAAATAAAATATTGAAAAGAAAAGAATTATATTAATGTGTGTATTAAATACAATAGAATAGCAACCTTATTTATAGAGGTGTCAAAGTAGAATTAGAATAGAAATAGGAAACTAAATTAGAATAGGAATAGGAAACAATAAGAAAACCTATAATGAAAAGGAAAAGAATTTCCTAATTATAATTTCTAAATTTCTATATCTTATATATGTCAACAAACAGCATGAAGACTTAGTCTTTAATGACAATGATGAGAATGTTTGAGTTATATAATATATTTATACTTCTTTTTTTCTTGTTTACATAAAATCTTATCTAGGACGAGGGGAAACATGAGGGAACATGGTTTTCATTCTCATTTTTGTCTTTTTCCTTGACCCTTCACCAGTGTTAAAACAAAAAATAACATCCAATATCTTAAAACAAAAAATAATTCCACTACTCAAATGAACAAGCTTTACAATATAAAAGTAAATGCACATGCAAATTAGAAGTTTAATTTCTGAATATTGTTGGTTCACCTTGCATGCAGTATCAAATCCAAAACTTGTTGGGACCTCTTTGCATTTTAGGTCACCATCTATTGTCTTAGGGCATCCAAGCACCCGGGTTTTCATATTTTTGCTCCTGTTGAGTACATGCAAAAAGGAGAGTCAGACAATTTGGTCTACAAATACAACTACAGAAAATCCCAGTTTATGAAAGTTTCAGAAAAACAGTTTAGTTTAAAAGAACAAAAGAAAGTCCAACCACATTTCATTCACACAGAATTAACAGAGAACCTAAAGTTTTCAGCAAGGAGGCAAGCATTTGTGTTTGAATCGTCTCCACCAATTACAACGAGCCCATCCAAATCAAGCTTCAGTGCTGTTTCTTCAGCTTGCTTAAACTGTAATCATAACCATGCAAACACAGTTAATCTGAACTTCAACGAAAAAAAAAAAATAATAATAATTAACAGAATTGATTTTAAGGTTGTATTTCTGCTTCAATAGCAGTTGTAATGGGCACAATTTCTTAAGAAATCACTAAAGAGTATCATTACCTGCTCAGGAGTTTCAATCTTGTCTCTTCCACTACAAATCATATCAAAGCCACCCTGAAACAAAGAAATTACAGCCAAATCATATGTCATGCTATTTTATTGGTTTGAGTGAAATTCATTTTGTTGCTGGCCATAGTTTTTTTTTTGTTTGGAAGATAGCCTGCTGAGCATACTCGTTTACCATGATGGTTGTGACCCCTGTGGGTCCCCCACTTGTGATCCCAAGGCAATGATAGATCCTACCCCTAAGTGCCTACAGATCACGACTCCAGCAAGTCACACTTGGCCCAAAAGACCATGTTGGGGAATCGCTCACATGGGAACACCAAGGCACCAATGGATCCTTAGGGAAATAAGGTTCCGAACCTCTAAGAAAGAGAGGCAGACCCTCACCTACCTCAAAACTACCAGCAACACATGGCACCCCACTGTTTGATCTTGAATTCCCATATTCCTGGACTAACTCCTCTGAGGTGCTATCACTGAGCTACGAAAATGACTACATCAGTGATACTTCTAACGTTTTAGAGCTACATGCATGAGCCCCTCATTCTTAAGGATTTGCTGACACACACACATTCATAGGCCAACACTTCCCTTCCCGCCAAAGCTCAAGAACATAGGACCCTCCCTTGGTAAGAAGCACAAACATTCTAAGAGGCGACGTACCATTGTTGTGTCGTGTCGGATACTTACATTCATTGGACACTTGAGAGAACATCATATTCATAACTTATACGTATATGAAACATATTGTAATTTTGAAAAAGAAAACTTACAATCAAATAATAAGATAAAAAAATGATATGAATTACATTTATTAATTGCTTATTTAATTTTTTTTTATTTTATGAATTTAAGACTTAAAATTTCTAATTTGTTTGTAAATACAATCTTTTAAAATAAATATAAATAAAAGATAAATGCATTCATAGTACAAAAATGAATAAGTAGCAATATTTTCATAAACAATGATAAAATTATATATTTATTTATTAACATGTTCCATGTCATGTGTTAATAATTTTAAAAATTGACGTGTCAGCATATTTATCTCCTGTCATACCGTATTTCATGTCCATATCTATGTTTCTTAGCTACCTTGCAAAAGACCTGGGAGTCTCATTTACTCACAAGCCTTACATCCAACCACTCGACACTTAAAAAGCAATCAAGACCCTCTCTCTTTACTCTCAATTGCCTTGCCCTTCGTCTATCACCATTAAATGGCTTGCTGAACCAAAGAACAATCGTCTCCACCTCCCAAAACTGAGGCACTTGTCAAGGATTATTTCGAGGATCCCTTGCCCCCGCTCACAATGATACATTGTGATTTAAATTATTTACTCAAATAGTAAGTAATCTCATTTTAGAAGTCATATTTATTTCCTTTTTGATTTTTCCTCTCTCCTAAACAGATATATAGAGAAAAAATACAGCATTCAGTCAAATAAATCTGACCTGATTTCTGTATGGGTAAATGTACTCCGAGTTCAGCATCACATATTTGCACTTCATGATTCCAGCAGGTCCACCCCTGAAACCATATAGTGTACTTCCTTTGCAACGTTCCTGCAAGTAATCTACCACACACGCACGTGCACAATCACATCCAATAAAAAAAAAAAGAGTTGAATCAGTAATAAATCGATCCAATAAGATCCGAATTTCTACAGCCCATCCAAATATGAAGCTACTAACCATATATTCCAGAAATCACATTGTGTCCTCCAGGGGCTTGGCCTCCCGACAAAACCACTCCAATCTTCAAGCTCTTCCCCGATGGGAACTCACCCGAATCGGCCGGCACCAACATTGCCGACGGTTGTCCGAACAAGCAAGGAAAGAGCTTCGCGATCCCATCTGAAACACCAACTCACATTCAAAACCACAAATCTCCATTTGGATCAACTCTTCAACCAAACTAAACGAAGTAATCGTATTAGGCTTAGTCTATTGAAGATTCACTCTTCCAAGTCCCATTTAGTTTTAAAACAAAATTAAAAAAAAAAAAAAAAAACTTTAGGCTATTGGTTTTTAATATTCAATTCAGCCTAACAGCAAACCAAGAAAGGATAACATTCAGGGATCAGACAATGCTTTTATCAATCACATTGATCATTTTATTCATTCATTAATACATTAGAAACATATGCATAAAATACGGTGTATGTATAACAGACGCTGAACCTGGATTGCCAGCGGCGGAGCTACGGGGGCCGTCGACGACCTTGAAGGGCTTTCTGAGAACAGACGGGAGAGGAAGAGCGTGGTCGATCCGGCTGTTCTGTACTTCACTGTAGACAGAAGCGAAACGACCGGTCACCGGCGCAGGTGACTTTCCAGCAGGGATATCACCGTTAGCAACCAATGCAGACGCCATTGAACCAACAGAGACCAAAACTGAGATCTTTAGGGCGATTTTCGAGCCTTTGTTTTTGCTGCTTTGTCTTCACCCGTCCCCTTCACTCTCGCGGTGGTTTATGGAGCTGGGCCAAAGGGCAAAATCGTCTTTGGGGTTTCGCACACTAGGGTAACTGCCAATGCACTTAAGGGTAGTTTAAGAATTTAAAAAAAAATTGGTGCTTAGTGATTAGTACAGTGGGAATGCCGTGGCGGAAGGTTTGATTTGACAATTTTTTTAAAATAAATCAAAAACACACGCAGAAACCTTTGGAACTTTAAAAAAAAATTATATAAAAACCACCAAAAATAAATAATAAAAATCATTCGAACAAATTTTCGTAAACATTTGCGTGTAAAATTTTTTAAAATTTGTAAAAAATTTATTATAATGTGTAGAGATTTATTTAAATTTATAAAGATCTAGAGATTTGTAAAAATTTATTAACATTTATAGAGATTTACTTAAATTAACAAAAATTTGGTAGAAATTTATAAAAAATTGTATGATTTGCAGAGATTTTATAAAATTTTAAGAATTTTAAACGGGCTCTTAATTTTGAAAGAATATTTTTAAAAATAAAATTTATTTTTAAATAATAAAAATAATAAAGTAAAAAATATTTTATGAAAACCAAACTTTACAATAGAATACCAACAAATAAAAAAAAAATTGGACTTTTAGAATAAATAAATTTGTATTATAAAAAAAAATTATTAACGGTAATAAATTTTAAAACTATAAATAACTCTGTGAAACTAGTTGAATACGATAAGCGAGTGGAGAGTCAGATCTAAAAGTTTTCAATGATGAAAAAGTCTAAATGACGACGACTGTATCAACTTAATAGTGATAATCCCCACGTCTGATTAGGATGGTGCTTTAGCATAATCGATGATGGTACAGGAAGCACCGAATCACTTTTACTTGAAGTACCTACCGCACCTACCAACGAACTTATCGCCTATATTTGGTTGGTAGAGCGCGTGTTACTTGTGGGAGTGTGAACGGACGGTGAGAAAGTATATTCTAGAATATCACGATCTTGATCCGTTTGATCGATTATTTTGTGTAGGACAGTGCCTTCGTTGATCGCTTTCTCCTAAATTGTTCGCATGTATAAACTATATTCGTACTTTAGAAAAAAAAAATATATATATATATATATTCTTATACCGATGAGTGAAAATTTTAATTTAGGGAAGAATGCTAAAAATTTATTTTTAATAAATATATATATTTACGAAAATATTAAATGTTTATTTATAAATAAAAAATACTATTATGTCGTAATATTAGCGTTTGTAATTATAATATATTTATATAAGATTTATCTTTTTTTCAAGTAATAAGATTATAAGTCTTTCATATTATCTTTGTTATTTTTAACAATAATAAAGTTGTAATTAAAATAAATTACTAATATGATTGTAATTAAAATATATAACTTTATTATTTTTAAGCGATTGTGAAGTTAATTAAAATAGATTTGGATAGGTGTATTATTTTTAACTCTCGGGGCATAGTTACACGTAATAATATTTTTAATAGATAAATCAATAAATATATCAATCTTGTGAATGATGCCATAACAATTTGAATTGATATTGTTGAAATTTTTATCTAATTTGTTTTCGTATTATTTTATGTAGATATTTGTTTTAGGGGTAATGGAGGATAAATTTTAGTAGGATAATTTTTGTCTTTTATTATATCAGTTTGAATGACCGTGTAACAATTACTTTGCATTAACAATTATTTTCACATGAGGGTAAATTTTTACTTTAGGGGAGGTGAGTAACGGGGGGTAATGGAAAAATTTTACTTTTATCTCCTTACTCATATAAAATATTTCTTTACCCTAACATAAAACGTTAAGCAATGTTTTCCTATAAATAATTATAATAAATGTTATAAAATAATACTGTATTTAATCAAACTAAACTTAATTAATTATTAAGTTATTTTATCAAAATAATAGTTTATTATTAAAATAATTTATTTTATTAAAATATTCTATTAAATGAAAATTATGTCTCAGAAATAATAATTTATTAGATTATGTATTGTGTTAATATAATTTATTAAAATCAATAATTTATTTAAATAAACTAAAATTATTTATTTTATTAGATTATTTTATAAAAAGAAAAATGATTTTTAACAAATAATAATTCACTAATAAAATTAATTACTATTGAAATATTAATCTATGATAAAATTATTTTTTATAATTAATATTTTTTAAAGGTATACATTTTATTATTGTATAGTTTTTATTAAAATTAATTATTATTATTATTATTTTTAAAATAATTATGATTATGATGATTTATTTTATTATAATATTTTATTAAAATTGAATATTAACTTTTACTCTTAGTTAATTTATCCTCATTCGAAACATAATTGACTTTTACTCTTTTAAAATTTTTAATATTCGAAACATAACATAATTATTATTAGGTAATATTTACTCTCTCATTTCAAACATAAGTACTACAAGCTTATTACCTCAATAACAATTATCAGGATGACAATTGCCTCCATAATCTTTTACCTCTAAAATTTTTACCCCAGGCCAAACATGCCCCGTAAATTATTCTAAGTTCACTTGACCAAAAGCCAGTCAACAGCATAATAATGTTTTGTAGGCTTCGATTTGCCAATTGGTGGGCCCCCGAATGGCAATACATTCACCGCCCAGAGCCAAATTTACGAGATTCGGGGGGCGACATTACTTGGTTTTTTCCGTAAAATGGAATTTTAATAAAATAAATTAATACAAATTAAGGGTCAGGGGGTCTTTATGTCAATTATCGAGGACCTCATTTGCTAGTCTTATAAAATCGGTTATCTGAGCTGTTTTATTAAAATCACACTTAAGTTAAAACTTTAAGTGAGAATTTACAAACTTACTTTTATTCACAAAGTCGATGCAAACGACTAATATCACAAGTGAATTTTAGGCCTTTTTTTTTTTGTATAAAATAATCATATTTATTTTCTTATATTATTTACTTCTTTTAAATCAATTATCATTAAAAAAATAAAAATTATATTTTAAATCGTCTCACTTTGTTGGTATACATTTAATTCACCTTTATTTTATTCCTTTTATAAGTAATAATTAAAAAAATATGACCAAAAAAATCACATGTTGATTGCACGTAATGGATACCTGTTTTCTGCCACTAAATTGAAGAAAAGAAGCGAAGTAAGACGGCTTAGCTGCAAAAACCTTCTAATTTCAATTATCAAAGAGAGTTTGTGATACCACACACATTCACAAAAATGGTTGCACCTCAAAATAGATCAGGGGGCCCTAATGTTGCTTTTTAATTTCAAATTCCTAAAATTGATCCTAGCCATTCAATTCATCTGGAGTGGATTAAACCATTCAATTTAAAAATATAATTATTTTACTTTTTAAATGAATATATCAATAAATAACTAAGATTTTAAATAAGAAGAAAAAAAAAGTTAAAATCAAATGAGAAGAGAGAGAAGTTAAAACCGACTAAAATACTCCATATGAAAAATAATTCATCAACAGAAGATGTAGCAAGTGAATCCATTCGATCTGGATCTTTTATTTGAAAATATATTTGAATGAATATATTGAAGAAGATATATGTAAATCCATTGAAGAATTCAATATTGTTTATTGCAATCCCCAACAAGTAAAGATGATTTCTTAAAAAAAATCTCATAATAGATTGAAGATAATGTAGTAAATTAGTGAATGTATTATAATGGGCTCGTTTGGCATGCAAGAATTTGCTGAAAATCTCTGAAAATCTCTATAAATCTCTGTTAACTTTATATCACATCAACTTTTTTTTCTCACTGCACGCATTACGAACTCTCTCCAAACCATAATTTATCTCAATTTATCTCATTTTTTCTTACTCCAAACAAACCCAATACGGTGAATATATGTGAATCCATTTGATTGGAAGCTTCAATTGACCTAAAAGATATGAATACAAAAAAATATCCCACACTGCAGTAAAGTTATGTGAATTTATTGGAATGTTCAATCGGTACAAAGGAAAAAAATATATATATACATATAAATAAGATCTACACATTGTAATGAATTCGTTTTTTTTTCATGATTCATAAATATTTTCAAGAAATAGATAAAGATTGAATGGATTTACATATCTTCTTCAATGAATTCGGATGATCTTGAGCGTGGTTTTAACTTTTTCTCTCTCCTTACTTAGTTTTAGTTTTTTTTTTCTTCATTTAAAACTTACTTATTAAATGTTTTTGTTCTTTCGTATTTATTTACTAGTTTACCCTCTTAAAAAATAAATAATTATATTTTTAAATTAAAGATCAAATCAACTTGGACAGCCATGGTGTGACGTTGAAAAGCAACCTCACGATAGGGGCCCAGAAAATACAGCATTCACCGATACCAATGCGTTCGTCAAACCCAAAACAAAAAAAAAAAAAAAAATCAATTGCAATGCAGCTTCGCTTCCTTTCCTCAGGACTCGGAATCTGACCTTCCACAGTCTTCAGGAGGTGGAATCCACGGGGTACTTATTTGAGTGCCAATTCTGGGAGTAAAAAAATAAAAAGTAAATAATTTTTAAATTATTAAGTGTTTTAATATGTACCTTGAAAATTGCAAAAAATTAAAAAAAAAAGTAAAAAAAATTAAAAAAACAGTTGATAAATTTTGAAAATTTTTGATAAAAATTAAAAAAAAAATTGGTAAGAATTGAAAAAAGTCAGAAAATTTTGATGTTGAAGGCTAAAAAAAAAAAAAATTAAAAAATTATAAAAATTAATATATAAATATTTTTTTTAACTAAATTTGACACTTGAAACGAGCATACCACCATATCACGAGAATTCAATTTCTGCGTACACCTTCACATCAGATTCAGATGGAACGCTGATTTTCATTTCATTTCATTTCATTTACAGCAAACATAATCACTTGGTGGCGTCCCCCAAGTCCCAACCACTAAATTTCTAACATAAATACATCACCATGATATCTTTCATTTGAAGAACTGAATCCCCGTTGAAATAAGCAAATCACCCAAGTCACTCAATACACACCTTCTATAATTAAAGACTGAATTAAGTTAAAAAAGGGAAAAAAAAATGAAGAAGAAACTTCTGATTATCCACCCAACAGAAGTGTCGAGTATACATTGTCGCACCACCTAAGAGAGAGAGAGAGAGAGAGAGAGAGAGAACATTATCTAGCAATTGAAGTTGAACATCAATTGAAGAAGCGGAACTTTGGTTGTTCTGTAGCTAGCTCCCTAGGAAATATGACACAGGGTCAACACTCAAGCTTGAGCTCCAAACTCCAACAGTAGGGTGTGATTAACCGTATCAGCTACTGACCCAGCAAATTGAATAGGACCTGTAATAAAAATATCATTACAATATAAAATGTGGAATCGTAAAGCGTATGTTAACAAAAATTCACCCAAGTTATCAAGCTTCAAAAATTTTAGATTTGAAGTTGTGCTGGTAACACTAAAATCAGCAAGACATTAAGATATGACTGGCACTTGCTTGTTTTTCCTCAGAAAATTCATCCTGAAGTGAAAAGCAAAGCATACCAGGACTGATGTATCGGTTGTTAAGGGCCCACTCTTCCTTCATGGATGCAAATTTCTTGAAAGGTTCTCCTGAATCACTCAAATTTCAAATTAGACTACTGGTTGTCGACAAGAACAATTGCAACGTTTTCTTCAATTTTTCACATGCGAAAAGGCATTGAGGAGCATAAAGAGAGTTCTTACCTTCCAGCTCAACCATCGCCTTCTTTATCACTGGCTTAAATTTACCTGCAAACAAAATAGATTGAATTTAAGAATATAACAAAATAAAAGATTAAGCAACTAACAAACTCCCCTTAATGTGAAATTTCATTATTAAAATATCCAAATTTACAATAGCATAAAGTGTGACTCTAAACATGTCCATGATTAGATTTGAATATACCATGCCTCCTCTCCACATCCATTAAAGAAGTCAATGCTGTTCCACCCACAGTCCATTCTTCAACCGGAGCAGCCAAATTACCAACCTGGAGCGGCGTTTCAATTCAATTTTCAGTATCAAGGAAAATGAATGAAACGGACGCTTAAAACTCCAAAAGCATGATAAGGTGTCAGCACGAAGCTAGAATTGACAGGCATAAATGATATAGAAACATATACTTGAAACAGAATAAATTTGAACAAAATGAATTAAGGAGGACAGAAGCACAAACTGATGATATCAGTCCAGTTTTCCCAAAATGGAGGAGTGCTCCAGCAGCATAACCCAATGCATAACAGTACGAGGCATCAAAGTTAGATGGTAAACCACACCTTCCTTCATAACTGCATATGTGAAAATGATGCCACAAACACAAGGATCAGATACAGATAATTGTTTCTCACTCATGATATCTCAGCATACACATTACTATATGGACTGAGTTCAACAATAGCCGTCAAGCCAAATATCATGTCATCAATAATACCAAACATTTTATGAATAAAGGCAGTAAGGGATATATAAAATATGATAAGTACCCGAAAAAGTGGGATTGCCCTTTGAACTGGCCTTTATATTCACCACTCTGCTTTCTCTGCTCCAATTCCGTTTCAACCATTTGAATAAGCATTTTCTCTGTTTCTATTTTGGCAACCTGGAGGCATAAAAGAAATAATAATATAACAATATGATCCTGAATAATCCAAAAGCAGATAATTCAGATAATGAAACAGTGATATATATAAACACCTGCACATTGCCGTGTGGATCTCTCTCAAGCATCAACTGTTCCTGAATTGCAGTAGGCAAAAATTCAAAAAGTTGCAAAGACTGCTCCTGAAGTTTCTTTTTCCAAAGACCACCTTCATCCACAACATCATGCGCCAAAATTTCATTAAGTTCTGCAATGAGCTGCTGCACCTGCAATTACAAAGTAAAATTGCAAAACCAATGCACTAGTCAACAATCACAAATAATGATGTAGGAACTCCATATAAGTAGACAAGTTACAGAATCCAGATATTTACCTCAGGAATGAAATCAATTACGCCTTCAGGTATAAGTATGACACCATAGTTATAACCAAGTCCTGCACGTTTGCAGATCACATCTGCAATGTAATCTGTAACATTTTTCAGTGTCTGCTTCTTTGCAGAAACCTGCAACAAGTAAAAAATTTTTGAAACAAAATTAACCTGAGGTTGGTATTTTCTTTTTCCATCATTTTTTTTTTTTTAATTTTCTGGTAAGAGGTTGTCAGGCACTTCTAATTACAAGTATGAAACTTCCCTTGCCATTTTTCAGTTGTTGGTTATAAACCACAGACACTTCAAACTAGGAACTGTATTCATATCCGACATGTATAAGATACATACTCCTTGGACACTCCAAAATAGGTGCTGGACATGCCATGTGATGTGTCCAATTATTTAATCCCTTCCTCCTAAAAACATACGTCTAAGACAAACTTAAATTTGTGTAGCCGAACGTTCTAAAATCATCAAATCTTTTATCTCATATTTTGTTATGTTTGGTATATTGCATTATGTATTGAATTAGGTTGATTGTCCATGTTATATTCATATATACAGATAATAAAAATATAAAAAATTATATTTTTTGCCATATTCTTACCGTGTTCGTGTTCTTATATATATATATATATATTAAATTGCTATATCTGTTTGTACCTCAATCCGTGCTTCTTAGGTTGATGGGGATGTCAATAATATTCTTACTTTTTTTAGCGATGACCAGTTTGGTCCATTTTACCCTTTGCCATTTTTATAGGCTTACAAATACTACGTAAAATGATACCATCCAATGACTAATTAAAGGGCCAGAATTGAATTCCCAAACCACAAAATTTAAGAACAAGGAAAATAAAAAATGATAAAAAAGGAGTCTTAATCAAATTCTTAGCAACTAAATTAATAATCTTTACAGGAATCTTGACAATTAAGCTTGATCAGGAACGGAGTAATGGAAAGATCAAGGTACCTCTTCTCCAATAAGACTAACATTTGGATGAGTTTGTAATGCACACTCCAATGTAATGTGTGAAGCAGCACGCCCCATAAGCCGTACAACTGCAGAAAGGAACCAAATTTTTAATAACATGCAGATTTAAAACTTACAAGTATAGGCAAAAGATAAAAATCCTCAAGAATAAGAGAAGAAGGTGAAGTGGTTGAAATTAAAAGAATTAGTCACAACATATGCTTAGAAGCCATGTTACATGGACTTGGGTATGGCAATTAGATACAAATTCGTGTGTAAGAGTTAGATTCATCTAATTCTATTATTCAAAGACATGGAGAGAGAGAAATATTTATATATTTAATATACTTATTTTGTTTTATGGGATAAGAAGGTATTTACAAGGTGCCATTAAATTATTTTCATGCATAAAATATCTGTTTTATGCATAATTATGTGCTAAAATTAAATTGCTAAATATATGTTTGTATGGATTTCCATTTATACGAGCAGGATGCATATGTCATACACTTACCCGAGTGTCAACTTTCCGACACAGATGCGTCATACATTAGAAGAGTTTATGTAACAGAGTTTAGAATGTATGCAAAAGTTATGAATAATAATGAATATGAGCGCCCCCCCCCCCCCCCCCCCCCCCCCCAAAAAAAAAAGACTTATGCACAAGTGAAAAGACAAGGCAGCAGCCAGGAACACATGCAACAAGTAAAGATGAGATGGCTTCACATGTGCAACAAAGATCAAATACAGTGGAAGGAGCGATGTTGATGTTGAAATTAATCCAAGGACAATGAAAACAAAATTACAAGGCTTGAGTTTGTGAGAACACAGATGCAGCAGTGTATTTACACAGAGAGTAAATCAAAGCCCAGATAAAGTACAATGGTTAAGCCAGCTTTAAATATTGTAATATAATCTAATTACAGGAAACACAAAAACTTCTTGGGTTTATCTCTGAGGTTTCTTGTTATAGGCTAAAGCACAACAAAATCTCATTGTACTTGAGGGAAAAGCACACCTCACTTTGTGATTAAATTCGCAAGACTTAAGGCAATGCATGGTTTGTGCGAGCTTGTTGGGTCCTAATATTATTCATTCACAGTGTTCATCCCCCGGAAGGTTAAGTAAAAACTTTGCCTTACAGATGGAAATATCATGCAGGAGGGTACAGTTAATTTAAAATTCAATGGCCCATATACTTACAATGATAATATTTTCCAGTTGAACGAGCATCTATCATTACATTTCCTATCATTTCTGAGTAAATCTGCAAAATCAGAAGTACAAGATAACAGTTACTACGTATAACAACAGCTTGAGGACTCGGTCCTTAATGACAATGACATCAACTTTGTCTTTTTCATTTGTCTTCCAACAATTCCAAGTTCCAAACTAAGCCTTATAAAAATAAATAAAAGAACTGTTTTTCTTTCCTTTTTTTTTTTTTTTTTGGAAAAATAATGAAGAATGGAATCATGTTATATCATCCAATATATTAAATCAAAAAATAATTCAAGTGCCTCATATGGACAAGCTTTAGAATATAAAAAGTAAATGCATATGCAAATTACAAGTTCAATTTACACTGTTAGTTCACCTTGCATGCGGTATCAAATCCAAAACTTGTTGGAACCTCTTTGCATTTTAGGTCACCGTCGATTGTCTTCGGACATCCAAGCACTTGAGTTTTAATATTTTTACCCCTGGGTAGCATATGTAAAAAAGAAAGTCAGATAAAAAAAGTCCACATATGCAAGTATAGGATCACTACAAAAAAATAAAAAATAAATCCCAGTTTATGAAAATTCAGAAAAAAATAAAAAAAAAAATTGGTTTAAAAACATGAAAAACCCATATTTTATTTATTAAAATTACTAGTTAACCTGAAGTATTCAGCAAGGAGGCAAGCATTTGTGTTTGAATCATCTCCACCAATTACAACAAGCCCATCCAAATCAAGCTTCAATGCTGTTTCTTCAGCTTGCTTAAACTGTAATCATGACCATCCAAAATCAGTCAATTTACAGGTTTTAAAAAAAAAATCTAGTTTAAGGTTGCATTTCTGTTTAAATTGAGGTTGCAATAAGCAATTTCTTGAAACGACACTGAAGAGTATTACCTGAGCAGGAGTTTCAATCTTGTCTCTGCCACTACGAATCATATCAAAGCCACCCTGACACAGAGAAATAGCCAAATCAGATGTCACACTATTTTATTGGTTTGAGAGAAATCCAATTCCCTGTAGGTCATGCTCAATTATCATGATTGTACGTTGTTCTTTGAATATTTAACTCAAATAGAAGGTAACATCATTTCAGAAGGCACAGTTTTTTATCTCTTTCTTTTTTCTTTCTCCTTTTTTCAACTGAACAGGATTGCCAAGCCATTACATTTCCATCCTCTTTTGATATCAGCAATCCAACAGTTGCCTTTCAAACATTAATAATTGTACTTTCAATTGCACACCTTGCATTTGGATTTAAACGGGACATCCTCCAATTCCAAGGTAAATTTGCAATCTAAATGAAATATATCTTGAAGGGTACAATCATATAACTGGTCTGTAGGACTGCCAGAAAATAAAGTTGCAGCAATCCAAGCACTGTTAGCTTTAGGCTGGTAAACATATACTATAAAACCAAAGTGATACCCTCTAAATCACTTTATCTGATACACAACTTCCTCTCCCCCCCCCCCCCAAAAAAAAATAAATAAAAATAAAAAACTACCACTGCCACTGCCATCAATAAAAGCAAATTGCAGCCCTATAGCCTATTGTGCAGAATTTTGGATCACCTTTATGTAACACACAAGTGAATATAGCAAAACAAACGAAGAAGAAAACAACCACAATGGAATGACACAAGATATATGCCGTTCGCCATATGCCCACGTCCATGGGTACAATAAGATCTAGTTTCCGCTATGAAAAGACTCCAACAACGGAGTAACAAAAATACAAGAAGGAGATGAAATAACCCTTAGAGAACCTTCTCACTTTGTTCTTCGCCTTTCTCTCGACTCTAGCCTTGAAAACCCTAATTTGTGGATGAATAATACGTCCCAAATATATAGGAACAAGAAAATTGATCAAAATTGAACTTAAAAATAGCCTAAAAAAATTCTAGACAGCGCTGCTCGCTGGAAGGAGGGTCCCAGCGAGATGTCCTGCCACTATATAGCGCCCTTGTTTTTCCCAGCGAAGCCAACTAGCACCCTACTGCAATGTTGTTTTCTCTGTGATACCCAACAACCATCTAGCAAGCTTTCTCCACGTATGTACACCTCTCGGCTTTTACCAGTGAGTCCTAACAACTCCTAGTGAGCTAATGTACTACTGAACTGTACCGTGAGGGTAAGCCCCCACACACCCAACTTTCTTTGGATTCCTGCAAACAAAAATGAACCTAAATAAACAGATGTCTGAGTGTAACGAGTATGAGCTACAACTCGGACACCACCCTTAGGTTCAAATCCATATTTTAAAAAACAAAGCTGAAATGTTACCTGGAACGTGGATCATTTCAGTGCATAGAAAAAAAAAATGAACATGGTACGCATGTGAATAACGCCGTATAATGTGGGGTAGCTTTCTTATAAAATCGTCATATTATTAAAAATAATATATTTTAAAAAACAAATCACTTAAAAAAATAAAAACTAAAACAGCATAGATATTTATAAAATTAAGTGCAATTTTTGTTTGGCACAAATCCTTACTCATTATCTTTCTATAAAATCTTAAACTTATTAGTTATTGTCTCACCATTTGTTATCAATTCATTGTTTGAAAATATCTTTTCTAATGAAAATATAAAGTGAATGTCCAAATGTCTTTTCTAACCAAAATATATATATATATATATATATATATAATATAGAACTAATATTTTTATGTTGTTGTATTGGAATCAGGGTGAAGCCAGAGAATTTTTAGAAAGTTCAAACTCAAGGAGAAAGTATGTAATTTTAATTAAATATATTAATGAATATTTCATCAGATTAAGACCCCGTTTGAAGTAAGAAAAAATAAGATAAATTGAGATAAAATGTGGTTTGGGGTTGATTTTGGTGCCTTTTTTTTTATGAAAAGTAGCAAACCGTGGGAACGATTTTTCAAATCTGTTCCTACGGATTCAAAAAAATTTACAAAAAATAGCGACAATGGTACTCGTTTGAAAGCTTTCGACACGAAGAATATGATTGTATAAAAAATTTACACATTCGGTTAACTTACTTCCAGATTTTTTATTTTTTTAGCGAAATATTGGAATTTTTTGAAATTCGTAATGGCGGAAAAATTAGAGGTAGAGGGGTTGTTGGAGATTTATAGAGGTTTATAAAGGTTGTTCATTTGGCCAAACGGGGCCTAAATATAGCTAAGTATCAATGACTTAAAAGGAGGGTCAAGTATGAAATATTTAATTAAAGGAGATTAAAAGGTTGAAGTGAAGTAGGGTCAAACAATAATATAGTGATATAGTAAGGAGTAAAAAGGAAAAATTTAAGGAGCGCCCTGGAGTGAACGTGATTTCACCACTAACTGGAATGTTAGTGTACCACGTTCCAGCATGTGTATGGAAACATAGTTTGCAAGGTAATATTGATCTATGGTAACTAGAAGCCTGAAAATTATACACAAGGCCCCAAAGCAAGTTACAACTCTTTATTATTATTATTATACATATATATATTTTACAAAAAAAGTTCATCACTTAGTCAAATAATTCTAACCTGATTTCTGTATGGGTGAATATACTCCGAGTTCAGCACCACATATTTGCACTTCATGATCCCAGCAGGTCCACCCTTGAAACCATACAGTGTACTTCCTTTGCAACGATCCTGCAAGTAATCTACCACCCCCCCCCCCCCCCCAAAAAAAAAAAGAAAAAAAAAAAACACGCACACCCAACACAAAAAGAAAGGGGAATCAGTAATAAATAAAACCAATAAGATCCAAATTTCTACAGCGCACCTAAAGCACTAACCGAAGATTCCAGATATCACATTATGTCCTCCAGGGGCTTGGCCTCCTGACAAAACCACTCCGATCTTCAAGCTCTTCCCCGACGGGAACTCAACCGAATCGGCCGGCACCATCATTGCCGACGGTTGTCCGAACACGCAAGGAAAGAGCTTCGCGATCTCATCTGAAACACCATCGCAGAGTTCCATTTAACTAAAACACAAAACTTTAAGCTTTCGATTTACTACTCAGCTTCACAGCAAACCAAGAAAGCAAAAGGATTTCGGAGATCAGACCATGCTTTTATAAATCAAATCTATCATTCTACTCATCCATTAATAAATTAGACATGTATGCATAATATATGTATTATGTATAAGAGGCGGTGATGACCTGGGTTGCCAGCGGCAGAGCTACGGGGGCCGTCGACGACCTTGAAGGGCTTTCTAAGGACAGAAGGGAGAGGAAGAGCGTGATCGATCCGGCTGTTCTGTACATCACTGTAGACAGAAGCGAATCGTCCGGTCACCGGCGGGGGAGCCTGTCCGGCGGGGATACTGCCATTAGCAACCAAAGCAGACGCCATCGGATTGAAACAACAGAGACCAGAACTGCGATCTTTCGGCGACTTTCGAGCCTTTGTGCTATTTTGTCTCTTCCTTCACTCAAGTAAGTAGCTTATGGGCCCGGCAAGGGCTAATCGGGGGCTTACTCTCTTCGAAGACACAGGTTCGACTCTTTCGGGGGCAGTCACTCTTTTTTTATTGAGATAACTTTTAATGGTCCTCTTGGTTGAGCTGATCGGTCAGAATTTATTTAGGTCGATTTATTCTTTGTAACGCTTTGTCATTTAGGATCACAAGACGTACTTTATTCAGAGTACACCCTTTACAAGAAAACAGCAAGTGCGGATATTCACGTAACAGAAGTAAATAGCTCATGGAGTTAATGGTAATGGTAAGGGCAAAATGGTCTTTGGCGTTTCCCACTACTAAGTACAAAAGGGTGTTTTAGGAATTTCAAAAATAATATACCTATAACTATAATTATAAATGAAAAAATGAAAACATTACGAAGTTGACCGGCTTAATCATGTACGAGGCGCATCATACCTTGCATCATTAAGCGTCATCCTATTTTATTAGTCTATAAAAAAATGAATATTTAGAAAAATATTTTCATAAAAATTAAAAATATTTTAAAATTTTATAATTCAATACATAATTGTTTTAACTTTTTAGAAAAAAAAATCTCCTCGTAAAAATTATAAATATTTAAAAAATATGATTAAATAGATATATTTTTATTTTGACCAAAATAAAAGTATGAATCATTGAAAAATATTTTTTGAGCAAAAATATTTTATAAAAATCACAAATACTTAACAATTCTATAATTTAATATATATAATTATTTTTTTATCAAATATATTCTCATAAAAAACATAAATACCTAAAAAATTCTTGTAAATTTAAAACATTACTATTTTTGACAAAAAAAAATTTCCAAAAAAATTATAAATGCCTAAGAATTTTATTAATTTAATACATTAAATTTTTTTAACAAAAATATACTCATAAAAATTATACAGAACTTACAAATTCTTTAATTATTTTATTAATTTTAGTGAAATATTTTGTATTTAGATTTCGAATTAGTAATATATATATATACATATTTTTTCCGAGGATGACATGTATTCATTCACATACGCTTAAGGTGGTGCTTTAGCGTAATATGATAGAATTAGAAGCACCTAATCATTGTGCTTGCTTAGCACTTTTTTGTTCAACTACTTGGAACAATATATACCTAATCATAAGATATTTTTGACGTGTTTAGAGTGATAAAAAGTGAGATAGAATAAGATAAAAGTTCCATTTGAGTGACAAAAATTTTTTGAAAAATAGTAAAAAATACTGAAAAATTTTAAAAATTATTTATTTTTTTATCTCACTGCACGAATTATGAACCTACAACTTATCTCACTATGGGCTCGTTTGGAGCCTAAAAAAAATCAAAAAACTTCAAAAAATTTCAAAAGTTTTCAAATCCCTCTAATTACATTTTACCACTTATCATTTCTACATCACATCAAATCTATCTTTTGGTTTCTTTTGGGACTCCAAACACCCTCTATATCTCATTTTATCTCACTTTATTTTATTTTTATGTTACTGAAAAATTGTAAGTTCGTAATTCGTGTAATAAGATAAAAAGTAAATAACTTTTAAAAATTTTTAGGAATTAAAAAGAGAATAATTTTTAAAATTTTTTTAAAATTTTTAAAAATTTTCAGAGTTTTATAACAAATCAAATGGAGACTTTATCATTTTTTCAATAAGTACCAACCAAAAAAAAAAAAAACAATATATGTTTAATTTAAGGTTTTCTTTAGTAGATGAATTCATATGAAATCACGAATTAACGGGAGGGTCGTCAGAAAAATAAAATAAAATAAGATTTTACTTTAATCTTTAACCGTTAGTCTGTACTTGAAAAATGCAAGCAAACTTTCCTACCAAAGGAAAATTGTCATTACTCGGGCTCAAACTCAAGAGATGAACTAAAGGTGTAGGAGAGAAATGGTGGGAGGCTCAAAACAATTTTGTTGTCAGTTCCATGACAACTTTAATATGAACTGTTAGATTAAAAAATTTAACGATTTAAATATTATTATATATATTTTTTAAATTAAAATTTTATGAATATAAATCCTAATCTAATAACTCAAATTATATCGTGGCCGAGTTGATAATAAATCTGATATCAGCCCCAGCCCCACCCACCTTCTTACCAACTCATCACCAATCTTTGGTTGGTGGGAGTGCGTAGGACTATTGAAATGGATGGTGAGAAAAGTTTATTCTAGAATCATGATCTTGATCCCTTTAATTGATTATTTAGTACGGGTTGTGGCGTTAATTGTCAAATAGGTGGGCCCAACTAAGGATTCACAGCCCAAGGCCCAGAGTCTTGAACCCGAGGCCCAATTTCACTACTGTCCCTGGCCTGGCTATAATGATTTGGGCCTGGGTAAAATAATTGAAATTATGACTGCCTTTGTCTCTCTTAATGAAGCTAAATAGACTGCTAAAACTGTTTGTCATATGATAATTTTGTACTCTTGTGTCACAATAAATTGCAATGGTAGTTTCTAGTTACATGAGAGGATGAATATTAAGTTAGTTTGATATATATTATTAGATTTTTTTTTAGTGGTCTACATTTTTAGTATAATTGATGAGTTGATATACTATTAAAATTTGGTTTTAAGATAACTATTTCCTCTTTCATTCTCTCATTATTTTTATTTTTCTTTCCTCTTTTTTTTTTATTTTTATTTTGAACTCGAAACACACATTTGTTTATCCACAAAAGAACGAGAGTTGTATGCGAATGAGTGTATTAGAGTATATCTCACATTGATAAAATCAAGATTTTTAAAACAATATAAGATTCCGATGAATCTCTTCACTCGAAATCAATTTTTTTAACCGGTATATGAGTTTTTTTTTTTTTAATTCTAATTATATTACCTTTCAAAGGATAAATAACATGCGAAAAACTCTTAAAATCAAATTTTGTTGAGAAAAATAAAATTATTATTTTTTGGTATACCAAATTAATATAATTCTTTTTATTTTTGAAATAGTAGATATACACTACATCATTATGGTAAAATTTTAAGATAATATATTATGATTGCATTTCTCATACTAATAATATCCATGTTTATTATGGGTTTCAAATGGGTTTCCTAAAATTCTTATTTCTTGGTTCATCGTTGCTTGCATTTTTAGTATCTCTTAAATACAATTTACATTTGTGACTTAGTGTTAGAATACTTGATAAGATATCGTTCTTTGACTACAACAAATAGAATAAGGCCGCGTTTGGTATACTAACAAACACAATAAAATACTATAAATCTCCAACAACTTCTATATCACTAATTTTCCCGTCATTATTAACTTTAAAAAAATTCAATATTTCACTAAAAAAACAAAGAATATGGAAGTAGGTTAACCGAATACTTAAATTTTTTTAACAATCATACTGTTCGTATTGAAAGCTTTCAAATGAGTACTATTGTCACTATTTTATGTGAATTTTTTTAAATCTGTGGGAACAAATTTGAAAAACTGTTCCCACAGATTGCTACTATTTAAGATAAAAAAAGCGCTAAAATTAACCTAAACTACATTTTATTTTAATTTATCTTGTTTTTACTGCACCAAGCGGGGCCTAAGAGCAAGATTTACAAAGTTCTAAATTATTAATTTTATTAATAACTTTGAACTAGTAAACCTGAAATTACGAGTCCTATATTTATAGTACAAAATTAATCCTAATTAAAATTCATTTTGTAACTCTATTTCTATCCAAACTAAGGAAATATCACTTCGATCTAATCAGTATCTCTTTTATCAACAATAAGATCAAGTTGGTCTTACCTTTGCAAAGTGATCATTACAGCCACAAGCACCTATCTTTTTTTCGGGACAACTTTCATGAGAATGATCGATCATGCTTAATTTCTTTCTTTGATCCACACTCTAATAATTAAGATCAGCCCTATGTCCGTAGACCGTTGTACATATATTTATATACTAAACTATAAATCAAGATCACCCACATGCCAAACACCTACTTCTTCAGTCTTGTTCATCCAAAAACAAGTTAAGAGGGAAATTAATTAATTCATAAAGTAAGAGATTCCCCCCCAGCTGCCAAATCTTAGCTGGATTTTCTCCATCATTGGTCAAGGGCATCAGAGAAAGAATTGACAGTATAATATGCTCTCATGACATGCCAGTATAAAATTAACTTATAAATTCTAACAACCCAGCAACTATAATTGCAAATTAAAAGAGTACTTCCCTTTGATTTGCCTAGAGATGTAAAGAATTAATTAAGGCCTGTTTGATAAAACTGTCAATTTTTAATTTTTGTATTCAGTTCTTAAGTTTTTATTTTTAATTTTCATTCTTATCACAAAAAAATAAATTAAAAACTTAAAAGTGCATTTAATTATTAAATAATTATTTTTAATTATTTTGGTTATATTATTTATTAAAAATAATTTAATATATAAAAATAAAAAATATTTTATGTTAATTAAATTAACTTAAATTAATTTGATTTAATTAATTAATTAAATTTTTAGTAATAATTTAATTCAATAAAAATAAAATATGTTAAATATAATTTAATTATATTATTTATTAAAAATAACAAAATAAAATATTTTTCAATTTATTTAGTTAATTAAATTTAATTACAATTAATTTATTTTAGTTAACTATTAATTAGTCATTAAATTGTATTTAATATATTTTTTATTTATTCAACATATTAATTTAGTATATTTAATATATAATTTCATATGTTAAATTAATTATCAATAAAATTAATAATTAATTAAATTATATTTAATATGTAATTTAATATATTAATTCAATAAAAATAAAATATATAAATATAATTTAATTATATTATTTATTAAAAATATTTTAATAAAATATTTTGTCAATTAATTAATCAATTAGTTATTATTTATTAATTAAATTTTATTTAATAGATAATTTAGTATATTAATTTAATATATATATATATATATATATAATTTAATATATTAAATTAATTATTGATAAAAGTAATTATTAATTACATTATATTTAATATATATTTTTAAATATATTTAATTTATTAATGTAACATATATGAAATATATATATTTATATTAGTAGTAGTTAGAAGTGAGTAGAGAGGTGACGACTACTAGCAATGATCGGAGGTGAGTGGGGTGGTGGCGGCGATAGTCGATGAATGTGGGTGGTAATTAATGGACGGTGATAACTGATTGTGGATGATGATTGTGATTGGTAGTGATTATGAAAGAAAACAAAAATTCAAAATAAAAACTTGAGAAAATAATTTTTTCTTTTTTTTTCATAATTTTTAAAAATTTTGAGAACAATTTTCATTTTTTTGAAAACTGAAAACAGATTAATTAAACAAGTTTTTATGTTAAGTTTTTAAAAAAAATGAAAATAAAAATAAAAAATTAAAAACAAAATGGTTACTAAACAGATCCTAAATTTTTAGCACTTAATGAGCCATATAGTAATTTACTAAAACAAACAGGACTTAGTATATTTGTTAAAGGACCCAATAGATATAAAATTATACAAAAGTTTCAAGTGTCCACGTTCGTCAAGAAGTGAGAGAGGGTGTCGGGATTGGGAGTGGAAGAGAAGCGAAGTAGCTTATTGCGGAGAATAGCGAAAGAGTTTATGGCGGGAAAAAAAAAAAAAAAAAACTGATAGATGAAAAGTTTCAAAAATTAGACTGAGTTTGGGAAGAAAAAAATTAATTTTTTAATATCTATCTTTTTAATTTTTTATTCATTTGATATATTTACTCTTCATAATTTGAAAGAAGTTTAAAACATAATAAGATAATTTTGATCATTTTAAAAAAGTTAAAAAATTATTCACGAAAAATGGAGTCCCACAATTTTATGGAGTTCAGAGTCCAGTCAGTGCGTTTAGTACCAGTGCAGGGACGGTGCAATTTTTGGTCATTGATTTTGAATAAGGACATAATTATTCAACGATTCAGATGATTTAAACAAATTACACTAGATCTTATCTATAGTGACCAGTTAAAAAATTATATTTATTATGCATTGGCTCTGCAATGGTGTATAAACTCACCGGCTGGGTCCTCAACTTAGTTTTATGATAATTTTGTAATATCAGTGGTATATAAGTCTTTTCATCATTAAAAAAAATAAAAAAATAAAAACTTAGTAGGGCCAGTGACCTTCTGCATCCACACAAGTCTGTTCCGATTAGTAAGCCCGGTGACCATTTGACGAGTGATATCCAACACGGTTGAAATTGTAATAATTTAAAATTTTGACCCTTTAGTTGTTAGTTATAATTAACAGCTGAATGGTACAAATTACAATTTATTCTTTTGTTTTTTTTTTTAAGTTATCGTTTTCAACATCATTGAAATTCAGGGCCTTTGGTAGGGGACCGAGACTCAAACAAAGGGCACAAACGAAGGCCCTGCCACTTGGCCGCTTATGGATCAAATTGTTAATTTTGCACCTATATATATAGCTCCATCTTTATAGCACCTCTCTTGTAGCCTTTGCACCTATATATATAGCTCCATCTTTACAGTACCTCTCTTGTAGCCTTTTAGCTTAGAGATCAAGTTCTTCCGTCATGTAATGGCCGGTGGGAGTGCGACTCCAGATGCAAAAATGATAATTTATATGCCTGTGGCGAAATATCATCATCAATTGTGACGGCCATTAACTAATATTTTAAGTGTCTGTTTATCAGTATTAGATAGACTCGTACTATAAAAAATAGATAAAATCAAATAAAATGTAATTTAAAAAAATTTTTTATATTTAGTACACATATTTTAAATCGTATTTTTTTAGAGATGAACAGTAATATTCTCGTTCCGACGGATTCAAAATTTCATATCAGTCATCGTCTTTTTGTAGATCAAACTTGACTTGAAATGATTTATACAATTCATTTAGACGGAAGTTGGTTGTGCAAATCTGTCGAAGTAGTTTCTGCAATTTGTCGGAACGATTTCTACAACCCTAGAAAAAATAGTCACAGTGAGTGTCATTCGGTAAGTTGGGAGTCCCTGGTAAGAATGATAAAAAAAATTTTGCTATTTGATTAACCGAATTTCAATTATCGACTTTTTTTTTTAGAATGTATTGAAATTTTTTCGAATTTCAAAAAGGTAAGAATATATAAAAATGTAATAGAAATTTTAAAAAATTTACATCAAAGTTTAGTGTACCAAACACACCCTATGTACTAGAGACTAAAAAAAAAGTTAAAAAAGTTTGTGATCTCCTGGGAAATCCTGGGAAATTAAGGCTGTGTCGTAGGATGCATCGGATTTCACTCACCTTTTTCTTGGTTGGGGGGGGGGGGTTGGGGAAACATTGATTTTTAGCATTGGGAGTAAAATTTCATATTGGAACATCGATTTTTTGAGTCAAGTCAATAAGCTCTTTAACATGGTAGGAGAGCTGAGCTGGATTTGACTCAGATTGTTGAGCTTTTTTTCGCTTGTCTTACACAGCCATACCTCAAATTCTTTTTCCTTTATTTCCATAAGAGGGAAGTAAATAAAGTCCGACAATCACCTTATTATAAAGATTGTATTCTTCTATAAGAATATTGCGCAAGCACTAACTCCACAATTACGCAATCCCATTCACTATTCTAATCCAGCAGCCAGGCATCTTGTATCAGTCGATATATATATATATATACACACACACACTTGAAATCCAGTATCAATATTGGAGCAGAGGTACCAACAATGCATGTGAAACCAACCAAATTCCATTCTTATTAATCTACTTCAAATTTTTAATCTGTAAAACTAGAACTAAATTAAAGGTTTCATGGAACCCCCCATTCCTTCCAGATTAGCCACATTCCACCTAACCCAACCTATAAAGAGACTCAAAAGATGGTGTGCTTATCATCACAATCACTAACTCCTCAATAAACAAAACCCCAGATGTTCCCCATTTGTCTCCCGATCTTCCTCCTCCAACCACACTTCCATCCTTTCGAGTTCATAAACTGAATATTTACAACTTTCCCGACACAATTATGATTAGCAAGACCCACTTTCCAAATGTGCATAAATGATTTTTTTTGGATACACATTCTCCTTGCCTTCAAAGCTCTGTGATAATTAATGCCCAAGAACAATGCAAGGCTCTGGAGAACACAAGAGCAGGCAGCAGAATAAGCCTCAAGCAAGAGGATGCAGTGCCTTGTGTTGCGGTACTTGCAGGCTCAGCGTTTCGTCCTCTGAGGAAGCCGATAACAGCTCGAATTCCGATAGGTTCGCAACGATCTCGAGCCTAGCGCATGCCATGGTTCAAGAGAGGTTGGACCAGATGATCAGAGAAAGGCAGGAGGAGGCGACTCATCAGGCGGCGAGGCACGAAGAGATGAGGAGGAGATCGGCTGGAAGAGAGGAGTCGAGGACCAAGTTCGTGGTTATGGTGGCTATGGAGAAGTCTTCGTACGAGCCGAGAGAGGATTTTAGAGAGTCCATGGTAGAGATGATAATGGCAAACCAGATTCACGAGCCGAGAGATCTTCGACGCCTCTTGAATTGTTATGTTTCGATGAATTCTGAGGAGTACCGTGGTATTATACTCGAGGTATTCCATGATGTTTGTACTAGCATATTCTTTTGTCGTTGTAGACGACATTGATAAAACACGAGCGATACTGTAACATTAATTTTTTCGACTATATACTGATTAAGGATTCAAATAAATAAGAAGATTTATGTAAAGATGGAATCTTGAATGCTTAATTGGTTCTTTGAAGCTTCTAATGTCCTAAATTAGTATGGTGCGATAGAGGTAAAAATTTAAGTCTCTATTCTTAGTTTCTAACTACCTAATTTATTTTTTATTTTTTTAAATGATTAAAATTAAAATTTTATATTTTAAATTTCTTTTAAATTATAAAAGGCAAAAATGTCAAATAAATAAAAAATTAATATATATATATATAGAATGAAGATTACACTACAAACAATTTATATAAGCTGAGACATTAAACCTGTTTTTATTTTTTCACAAATCTTAATATATAATCCGAATAAGTCATTAATAATCATTCAATAACTCTCAAGCCCCTGCCTGACCTTGAAAACAATTACACAGCCATAATTGCTGACCTTTCCACCAAAAATAGTTCCAAATTCAGCTTTTCAGACAGCATTGAGACGAGTGGCTTCTCCAGGTTGAGCAGAATTTGACAGAATTGGGGGCCGGGCTTTACCAGATAGAAGAAAACCACAATTAAACCTTGGAAAAGCCTTGCCAATTGTCTTGAGTGAGAGCGTGAAACTTTTCTTCAGTTCTATATAAAGGGGCATATATGAAAGGGTAAAGATAGAGACAGGGAGAAAAGCAACAGCGTACAAGGCAACTCTTGTCCACTGTCGGTTGTTGCGTATCAATAGGATTACTGTCGCTGCAAATGCCACCATCATCATCGACACGGAGAAGATCAACAGCGTAACTCCGAGCATGAGCTTCTGAGGAAGAGACTGCTTGAAGTCGGTTAAGCAAAATGGTGAGGTGAGAATAGAGAGGAATATGATCACCGACGTCAAAGTGAATGCGAGGGAGAGCACATCTGTGATGGTGAAAATCACGAAGAAGGGGTTGTTCATCAGAAGGGGGTAACCGGTGCTCTCGTTCGGACCTCCTGGCACTGTGTAGGCCGCAGCGAAGGCGACGGTGGCGATCAGCACGGCGACGATGGAGCAGTTCTCGGAGGTGCGCTTGAGCCAGTCCTTGGCGTCTGATTGAAGCTTCGCGCTACTGACAGCAAAAAGCTTATCGGCTGTCTCTCCTTTGTTGTTGTAGTGCTTTATTAAATGGGTGGGGGTGATCTTCTTCACACGCTGCGTGCACAGACAGCAAAATCGCAAAACATTTTCAATTCAGTTGCAGTAAAGAGGCAATGCAATACAATCAGGAAAATGCTGTATAGGACTTCCACAATTCCAATGCTTATATATACATATATATATAATAAAATAAGACCATTTTTTTTAATGTCTCTCTCACAATTAAGAATTATTTTTTTTTTCATTCAACGATTGAGATTATTTTTATATATTTAACTTCTTGTTCAGTTCTTAATTTAGTGGACTCCATTACCATCTTGTTCACAGAACGATTTGAGTACTTTGACTTTCACCACATTTCGAGAGTAAAGATCATAATGTGGACACAATTACAGATAAGTTCTTAGACCAGTTAGAGAACCAGAAGCCTGAGAAGACTCGTAAGAATTTAAGAGTCTAGGGTTTTGTTAGTAAATGATATTTTGAACGTAATTTTTGATCGATAAAGAGTTATGCGGCCCACCGCACCTTTTTGAAAAGTTCTTGCAAAGGCCCACGAGTTCGTTTTCAGGTTTAAAATCTTTGTTTCAGTAGTTTTTTTAGCAGTTTTTCTATTATTGTTAAATTTAGATTTTGTTGAGAGATTTTTTTTTCTCTAATTTTCACTTAAAAGACTAGGGTTTATTACTTCTAGTTGCATCAAGTGCTATCAGTGCAATGTTTTCTCTAATCTAATGGCACAAGACAATGCTGGTGGTTATGCAAGCATTGTCGAAGTATAACAACTGTGTAACGAGGTGGCAGCGATATCTACTCATCTCAAAGAATTGATGGGGATGTTGAGAGGCGATAGGAGGCATAATGTAAATGTTACTCACGGCCAGCCCTAAAACCTTGCAGGCGGAGGTATTACATGTTGTTATCCCTAAGACCTTGCAATTGGAGATGTTCATGATCAGCCCTAAAACCATGTGGCTAGTATTATGAATCTACATTGTCAACCTATCCACAGAGAGGATGATTCATCAACAGATGAGGAGATCAAAGCTTTCGAGAGGAGATCAAAGCTTTCGAGTTGATTAACGCAGATGTAGGAATGAGGTAACGACAGAACAACGGGCATCAATCTAATTTCTACCTCAAGGCTGATGTCACTTATTTTAATGGGTTCATTGATATTGGGGGATTTTCTAGATTGGATTACTGAGATTGAATGATATTTCGATTTTGCATCCATCCTTGAAGATAAAAAGGTGAAATAAGTGCCGATCTGGCTCAGGCGAGGGGCTTCGGCTTGGTGGGATTATTTTTAAGAAAATCATAGGCGTGAAAGGAAAGACAAAATCAGATCATGGAGTAAGACAAAAAAAGATGTTGAAGGGGTGATTTCTACCACTCGATTATGAGCAATATTTGTTCTAGCAGTATCAGCATTGTTCTCAGAATGATCGAAATGTCAGTGAATGGACTGTTGACTTTTATCGACTGGTAGAACGGACTGATTTGACAGAGTCTGAATCACAGCAAGTTTCGCAGTATATAGATGGATTGTAGTCGGTCATTTGGAATAAAATTAGGATTCAAGTTATACTGCGATTGTGCAAAGCTGTCAACCTAGCCCTAAAGACCAAAACAGCCCTAAAGCAAGAGTAGCAGGAGTACAATAATTTCTCCAGACGTAATTTCGATGAATAAAATAAATTGCAGTATAGACGTGT
Organism: Vitellaria paradoxa; assembly: GCA_019916065.1. Classification (NCBI taxonomy): domain Eukaryota; kingdom Viridiplantae; phylum Streptophyta; class Magnoliopsida; order Ericales; family Sapotaceae; genus Vitellaria; species Vitellaria paradoxa. Next base: position 50,381,141 of record CM034237.1, on the reverse strand, counting down.
GGCTAGCAGCAGTGGAGGTCGATCTGAGAAGACAAAAGATTACAAGATGAATAGAGAAAAATGAGGAACAAAACAGGCGGTAAAAGAGAACCCTAAAGCTGTAAATCCCTATGCCAATACTATTGAAGTGTTATAAGTGTGGCACACTCGATCATAAACCAAATGAGTGCAGATCAAAGTTGGTGTATTTTGTTGAGATTGAAGAAGGAGATGATGAGGATGAGTAGGAAGATGATACTGTATGCGGGTCAAATGAAGACAGTGAAAAAGATAATGGTGGCAAGCAATGTTATATGATCCAGAAGATTTTGCTATCAGAGAAGAGAGATTCTGGTTCACAGCGACACAAATTATTCCGGACAAGATGTACCATAGTAGGTCATAGTTTTGATATAGTTATAGATAGCGGTAGCCAAGAAAATATTATTGGTAGGAGTATTGTTTTGAAATTGAAAGTACCTGTTAAAAAACTTCCTGAGCCTTATTCTATTTGATGGATAATACCAATAGAAAGGGTTTACTGTACTAACCAAAAAGAGAGTTACTGTACTTTAGCTCGAATAAGTGTACCTTCATGGTGGATGGATTGGTGTTTCTTAGTTATGTGATCAGTGGAGAAAGTATACAAGTAGATGACGAGAAAATTAAAGCAATTCAAGAATGGCCCACACTGAAAACCATCAGAGATGTACGAAATTTTCATGGCCTAGCAACATTTTATAGGCGTTTTATTCAAAATTTTAGTAACATTGCCACTCTTTTTATAGCTTGCTTAAAGAAGGGTAGTTTTTGGTGGATTGTAGAGATCGAGTAGAGTTTTGCAATACTAATAGAAAAACAAGTACTATACCAGATTTTGAGAAGCTATTTTGAGTAAAGTATGATGCATCAGGTGCAGGGATTGGCACAGTTTTATCCTAAGAAAAGAGACCCATTGCGTTTTTCAGTTAGAAGCTCAGTAAGTCAAGACTGAAGTGGTTAACTTATAAAAAGAGTCATATTCGATAGTACAAGCTCTGAAGTTTTAGGAGCAGTATTTGATTGGCAAGGAGTTTGCGTTGTATACAGATTATAAGGTCTTAAAGATCCTCAAAAGCCAAAAGTAACTTACAGGCAAGATGCATGTCAGGTTGTCTGCTTACATAGAAAAGTTCCCATGTAAATTTATACACCAGTCTGGAAGTGCTAATAAGGTGGTCAATGCTTTTAGCAGGCGTGTGTCTTTTCTTGCTACATTAAGTACAGAAATGTGGGATTTGATTATGTTCGAGACTAGTATAAAGATAATCCTGACTTTTCTGATATATGGGTGAGATGTGAGCAACAACAATTGATTGAGAGTTTCATGTTCATGATGGATTTTTAATGAAAAGTAATTAGCTATGTATTCCTTATGGATCATTATAGGAGAAGCTGATTAAGGATTTGCATGATGGAATTTAACAGTGCATTTGGACATTGATAATACTGGCAGCAGTATAGGCACAATATTTTTGGCTTCGGCTGAAGTGGGATGTTGAGAAATTTGTTTAAAGGTGCTATATTTATCAAATTGCTAAGGAGAAAGTACAAAACACCAGCTTATATACTCCTCTTCTGATTCCTAAATCTATTTGAGAAAACCTATCCATGGATTTCGTACTAAGATTACCTTACACTCAGCGAGGTGTTGATTATGTGTTTGTAATAGTTGACAGGTTCTCAAAGATGTCCCATCTCATTCTATATAAAAAGACTTTGGATGCATCTTACATTGCAAAACTGTTCTTTAAAGAAATTATCAAGCTCAATGGAATGTTAAAATCCAACTGTCCTTTAAGGAAGAGCATCACAGTGTATCCACAAACTGACAGACGAATGGAAATGGTGAGCAGAACTTTAGATTACTTTGTTCGAAGCTTTTACAGTTCATGGCTGTGAGGGACTGTGAGGGACCTGCCCGTGAGAGACTCTGCTTGCGGGAGAGTGAAGCGGGAGGTGAAGTAGAGAAGCAATGCCTCCCATCCCACATCACGTGGGTAGTGAAAGGAAGTAGCATATATGTAATATTCGATATCCATCTAGAACAACGCGTTTTAAAACCGTGAGGGCACTGGATTCAGTGGGAACTCCAGGGTTAAGCGTGCTTCAGTGGGAGCAGTACTAGGATGGGTGACCTCCTGGGAAGTAGCTTACCAAGCCTAAAGCAGACAATATTGTACTATATGGATGCGGGTCGTTACAAATGGTATCAGAGCCAATACCCAGCCAGAAGTGTGGGATCACGCGTAGGCCCCACGTGTGGGGAACCTGCCTGTGAGGGACTATGCCTGCGGGAGAGTGAAGCAGGAGGCCACGCGGGGACGCGTGTCCTGTAAAGGGGAGGATTGTGAGGGACTGTGAGGGACCTGCTTGTGAGAGACTCTGCCTGCGGGAGAGTGAAGCGGGAGGTGAAGCAGAGAAGCAATGCCTCACATCCCACATCGCCTAGGTCGTGGAAGGAAGTGGCATATATGTAATATTCGATATCAATATAGAACAACGCGTTTTAAAGCCGTGAGAGCACTGGGTTCAGTGGGAACTCCAGGTTAAGCGTGCTCCAGTGGGAGCAGTACTAGGATGGGTGACCTCCTGGGAAGTAGCTTACCAAGCTCAAAGCGGACAATATTGTACTATATGGATGCGGGTCGTTACAAATGGTATCAAAGCGTTTTTGTAACGACCCGCATCCGTATAGTACAATACTATCCGCTTTAGGCTTGGTAAGCTACTTCCCAGGAGGTCACCCATCCTAGTACTGCTCCCACTGGAGCACACTTAACCCTGAAGTTTCCACTGAACCCAGTGCCCTCACGGCTTTAAAACGCGTTATTCTAGATGGATATCGAATATTACATATATGCTACTTCCTTTCACTACCCAGGTGATGTGGGATGGGAGGCAATGCTTCTCTGCTTCACCTCCCGCTTCACTCTCCCGCAGGCAGAGTCTCTCACGGGCAAGTCCCTCACAGTCCCTCACAATCCTCCCCCTTACAGGACACGCGTCCCCCCGTGACCTCCTGCTTCACTATCCCGCAAGCAGAGTCCCTCACTGGCAGGTCCCCAACGCGTGGGGCCCACGCGTGAGAGCACTGGGTTCGGTAGGAACTCCAGGGTTAAGCGTGCTCCAGTGGGAGCAGTACTAGGATGGGTGATCTCTTGGGAAGTAGCTTACCAAGCTCAAAGCGGACAATATTGTACTATATGGATGCGGGTCGTTACAAATGGTATCAGAGCCAATACCCAGCCGGAAGTGTGGGATCACGCGTGGGCCCCATGTGTGGGAGACCTGCCTATGAGGGACTCTGCCTGCGGGAGAGTGAAGTAGGAGGCCACGCGGGGACGCGTGTCCTGTAAGGGGGAGGATTGTGAGGGACTGTGAGGGACCTGCCCGTGAGAGACTCTGCCTGCGAGAGAGTGAAGCGGGAGGTGAAGTAGAGAAGTAATGCCTCCTATCCCACATCACCTGGGTAATGAAATGAAGTAGCATATATGTAATATTCGATATCCATCTAGAACAACGCATTTTAAAGCCGTGAGAGTACTGGGTTCAGTGGGAATTTCAGGGTTAAGTGTGCTCCAGTGAGAGCAGTACTAGGATGGGTGACCTCCTAGGAAGTAGCTTACCAAGCTCAAAGCGGACAATATTGTACTATATGGATGCGGGTCGTTACAATGGCCAAAGCAGTGGGTTTTTGCATTGGCTCAGGCAAAAATTGCTGACAATAGTACTAAATATCAATTAACAGGTTAGTCACCTTTTACTATGTAGAAAAGTTCCTTATCACACGTTAGACTTGGTATAGATTCCTGAAGCGAAAAGTGCTACCAAAAAGCTTGCTGCAAACTAGGTGGATATCATTGCTGATGTTCAGTAAAAGCTTACGGCGGGAGCTTAGAAGTACAAGGAGCAGGTTGATAGGTGTAGGAGGCTCTAGTCTTTTGCTGAAGGTGACCAAGTGATGGTATATCTGCGTAAAGAATGACTCCCTCTGGGCGCTACAACAAGCTACAACTAAAGAAATATGGGCCTTATAAGATCCTGCAGAAGATTAACGACAATGCTTACGTGGTTGATCTTCTTTCCAGCATGGGTGTCTCTTCCACTTTTAATGTTGTTGATTTGTTGCTATTTCATCCCAACGAGCCTTTGTATACCGTGATTCTAGTAATAGCTCGGAGTTAAGTTTTTCTAAAGTGGAGGGGAATAATGTGGATGCAGCTGCAAATGAGTTCTTGGGCTAGTTGAAACGTCAGAAGCCCAGAAAGACTCATAAGAATTAATGGACCTTGGGTTTTGTCTATAAATAATATTTTGGGCATAACTTTTGATCTGTAAGGAGTTCTACGACCCACCATATATTTCTAATGAACTCTCGCAGAGGCCCACAAGGCCATTTTTAGGCTTAAAAACCTTAGTTTCAATAGTTTTTCAGCAGTTTTTTTTTATTATTGTTAAATTTTAGACTTTGTTGAGAGATTTTTTTTCTCCATTTTTTGCTTGGAAGATTAGGCTTTAATACTTCCGGTTGTGTGAGATCATATATAAATTAAAACTGTCAACTTAAATTCCGCCTAATTATGATTTTTAAGAAATTGAACCTTTCAAATTAAAGTATCATTATTTGTATTTTCTTTTATGGTACTTATTGAAAAGTAATTAGAGAGAAAGAGAGATTAAAATACATATAGTAACTGCAAGAGCATAAAGTTTTGAAAAAAAAATTGAAACCTATGAATTAATTATCATAATTTTTTTAATTTAAACCTTTTGTCTGAAATTTCAACTATATAAAAAATTTAATACTAATTTTGCAAAGTGCCAACGGCATGGGTTGTTAGTGTGTGCGCGCGCGAGAGAGGCACCCCTCCCCCCCCCCCCCCCCCCCAACAAAAAAAAAGGAACAAAACTGGACCTCAAGCAAGAGCAAGTCCTTGCGCAAAAGGAGGGCAGGGCTTCGCAAGTCTTCATAAGCGTTGTCATTAGCCTTTATCCCAACCATATGCAGTATAGAGTTGCCATCGTTCATAGTCTTCCGTACAAGCCTTTTCATCGGAATTTCCAATTTCTCCACATAATCAAAAATACGTATTTGTCGATACTTGATCGCCACGTGCAGTATGTTCCTCCCATCGTCGTCAATGTGCTCAATTGCCTGGGGATAAATCTTTACTATTTCCTCCACAATCTCTAAGATGCCAGACTTCGTAGCCAAAAATAGTGGAGTTTCAGCCGATATTACTTTCCTCGTCTGCTCACTTGTTGGAACCTTTTGTTCATCGTCTCCTTCGCCCAGCTGATGAGAAGAGGCTGCGGAGAGTATTTCTCCATATTTATGCGGCTTGGGCATGCTCCAACTCATAGCTGATTCAGTAGCCTCCCATGAAGTGTCTTTCGCTATTAAGAACCGAGCAAGCCTCACTGCTGAATCGTATCTCTGCTTTTTTTTCCGAATTGCTTGCCACAGAGGAACTCTATAGCACGATTCATCTTCTCAAAAAAAAAAATTGTCAGAATAATTGAGTTGTGTAACTATCTTAATCCAGCATTTCAAGTAAAAGGAGCAAATTTCATTTTGCACTGGCGAGCTGTGCGCCGTATATCTAAAAAAATAACTCTAGAGTAGTTGTAGGAAGAGATAAAGAATAACAAAAAAAAAAAAAAAAACTAAAGAGAATAAAACATGTCACTTTAATTGGTTAAAAAATTAATTTTAAAATAAATATATTTTTATTACTGCATATGAAATCATATGTTATTAATTTAAACAAAAAACTTGACAGTAATGCTTCAATATAACTATAAAGTAGTAAGGGGTTGTATTTTAAAATGTTATTACCTTAAAAAAAAAAAAAAAAAAAAAAAAAAAAGAGAGTATTGAAGTGTCCACACTTGAAATTTCGGGTAAAGCGAATGGAAAAATGAAATTTACCCCAAGGTTTTCCCATATGGTTGTTTAATTACCTTCTTCTCTTGCAGGAGCATCCCCAGTAGAGACACCTGTAAAAACCCAATATTTGTGACTTACAAATGCTAAAACACGAAGTGCGAAAAAAATTAAGCTCCTAGCTATTTCGAGATCAAGAATAATCGATGATTGACAAAAAGGGACGAGGAATAAATAAACCCTTTCTTCCCAATACGACAAACGATGAGAACGAAAAGAGAGAATTGATCCAAGTTTAGGTTGCTATTCAACACTAAGGATTGTTTAGTAACGTTGCCATTTTTTCATTTACGTTTATGTGTTTATATTTTTTGTTATCTTTTTTTTTTTTTTTTCTGAAAAGAAAACTGAAACTGCGTTTAGAAATTCAATTTTTTTTTAACAATTACTAATTTTTTATTTTCATAAAATATTTAATTTTATTAGTTTTTTAGAAATTAATTGAATTTAATAAATATATTTTATATTAATTTAATTATATTATTTATTAAAAACAATTGAATAAAACATAAATATTATATAATTTAATCTAGTAATTATAAAATATATTAATTATAATTTAATTATATTATTTACTAAAAATAATTGAATAAAATATATTTTATAATAATTTAAATAATTTAATTACGATATTTATTAAAAATAATTTAACAAAATATAATTCATATTAAATATATTAATTAAATTAAATTAATTATTAAATTAAATAATTTAATTATAATATTTATTAAAAATAATTTAATAAAATATATTTATATTTATTAAATTAAATTAATATATTTTATTTTATTATTTATTAAAAAAATTTAATAATATATATTTCTTATTAATTAAATTAACTAATTTAATTTAATTATTTATTAGAAATAAATTAATAATAGATATTACATATTAATTTAATTTTATTATATTATTTGTTAAAAATAATTTAGTTTAATAAAATATTTGAATAAAATAATTTATTTTAATATGATGTAACAAAAATGGATAAAGTATTAGAATTGACAAAATATTTGCAACAGAAAAAAATAGAGTAAAAATACATTTTTTCTATTTACATTTTTCTATTTAAGTTTTTATTTTTTTAGAAACAAAAAAACGTAAATAGATTTAATAAATATATTTCTGTTACCAATTTACAAAATTTTGAAAATTGGCAGCAGAAAAATAAAAAATAAAAACGTTACCGAACATGGCCTAAATATATTCAACCAGATTTAAATAATTAGAAGCATATCGATCATACTAGAGTTGATGAGCCACTTTGGGAATCTTTGCCTGGTTCCGAATTTGAATGCCTCGGGATTGCATGCTAGAAGCTGAAGAGCTGTCATCCCATTTCTATCTTTTGCACCAACTAAACTCTCGTGCTCTCTCGCAATGTACAAGGCTAAATCTGCTTGAAATCAAACAAACAAAATAATTAAATGTGGCTTAGCAGAATTTTTCCCAAAAATAAAAACACCTTAGACATGCACTTTAATTTACAGCTACCTACCATTGGCATATCATTTTGACAGTTTTCTATGATAAATTGTATTTTGCATGGCAAAAAGACTAACCAAAGTTCTCTGAGAGTACTGAAATGTGAAGAATGGTGGTTTTGTCGCCCCTTCGATAAAAGGCGTCGCGGGCTTCTTCCTCTGCTCCTGCTCCTGTTCCTGCTCCTTCACCTTGGAAAGTTCTATTCACTTCACCGTCAAGAAACCTGAACATGTCCATTCTTCCGTAGCGAGCAGCACGGAAGAGGACGGTTTCTGCACTCCGGTTGCGCATATTTAGCAGCTGAGGAGCCAAGCGCAGCAGTTCCATAGCGACGGGGACTAATTTGTCGGAGGTGGCTACCTCATGGAGTATGGTGTTTCCCAAGTCATTCTGAATGGTCATTTTGCTAATGTGACTTTCGGGCAATTTCTGGAGTAATTTCAGTACTAAATCTTTCTGCTCGGCGTAAGTAGCCATGTGGAGGACTGTGTCCTTGTGGATCGTTAATATGTGTAACGGGCCTTCTGGAATTTCTCTACAGAGTTCAATCACCCTCTCCCCATCTCCATCCGTCACTGCTCTGTACAATTCGGCGTTGAGTATAATTTCCTCATTGTTGGCAGGGAGAGCCATCAGATCAGAGAATGAGCCGTGAAAGAGGGCGAGAGATATAAGTGCAAAGTCCATTAATTTACTCATGCTTTATGTAGGGATGATTTAGAAATAATGCGTACTTTAATAATGCACTAATTCTTAGTGGCGCATTCATCATTTTTTAAATCCTACTTTTGTGTGAGTGTGATTCCGATTGAATTTCTCCTGACGCCTAATTTTCTCATGAAGGTATTCTCAACTCAAAGAGTTGAGAATCGATGCAGTGTCTGCCACAACCTGATTTGCACTCTTACTAGCCGCCGGTGGGGCTTCTCTTATCTTGTGAAAAGTGAGCTTTCTTTGCGCAATTAAATAACAAAGATGAATTAGTTCTGTGTCGATCGATACAAAAGCAACTGTCCTAAAGAGAAATTCCGAGGGAACTGAATGCTAAACTTTTAACATAAGCAACTATATATATATATATATATACATATGATCTTTTGTTTCATGATACACGAGGTGTAGTCTTATAATAATCTAATTGCTTGTGCTTGATATCTTGAGAACGTTTAATGCCTGGTAAAGGGCTGGCATTATTTAAGAGGCTTAGCGGACTTGTACATTTACAATCACACTATATACATATAATATACATATATATATATATAAATATATGAAAACAATCAATTTAGCGTAGTTGTAACGAGGATTTGATGGAAATGTTTATCCATGAAACTTATTTTAGCGACGCACTTTTACATTCAGTGACGAATTGTTTTGTCACTATTTTACATTTGTCATTTTTCACTTATATTTTGCATTTATTCCATTTGTAACAAAAAAAAAATTATAAAAAGATATTACTAAGAATAAAAAGAAAAATCACTTATGATTGAAGAAACTAAAAAAATCAATTTTTAATTTCTTTTTTCATCCATACCACAGAAACATTTAAAAGTAATATTTTTTTTTATAAATATAAAATAACATGCGTAAAAATTACTAAATATGTTGCTTCTAGGTAATTGGTGATAGGCTCCAAAATTATTTCATTCAACACTGAGTTTTTATTGCATACAAGATTGTGCCCGAACCCAAAATCAATAAGCATATATATTGTATAAAAATTAAAAGTAATTGTATAAGTATTTGATAGTTAATAACAACTATTTTAGAGTTGTGAATATATAAATATAAAAATAAAAGAGAATGAAGAATATATACATGAACAGGTTGAAAATTAACTAAATAGGGTAAGAAATTAGAAGAAATAAAAAGGGGGGGGGAGAATAAATGGGGAAGGAAATAATTGAGAGAAGGGAGAATGTATATATATATATATATATATAAAATGTCAAAAAATTGAATGGTAAAATGGAAAGGAAAGGTATGAGTTACACGAAATCTGATAATTGCCATTGCATGAATTGCTAAAAACCATACAGAATCCTCGCAATATTATGCATGTACCAAATACACAAAACGAGATTCTTAAAGCTAATTCTCCCATTTAACATTTACATGAAATCTTATACATCCCCAGAAATTATATTTATTTCCGTTCCAATTGTTTGTTTCCCTCGGTTTGGGGGGCAGCCATTATTGAGATTCTGAGATGCTTTTAATTTGGAACTCTTTCACGAAGGCGTCAAGAGAGTGCTACCCTCTTGGATGAGCACAAATACACTGCCTGCATCTCCTCTTGAGATCCGAAGTTCTTCATCGAGGTATGTGGTAAGCAACCATGATTCTACATTCCTGCTAGAGAGAGAACTTGAAGGGTTGTTGGCACTCTTAAAATTAATTTGATTTGATTTGATTTTAATAAATAAAATTTTATATTTAAAATATATGTTTAAATTTAAGAATTAAATTAATTTAATTTAAGAAAAATATTAAATTTTATGAAGTTCATAAAAAAATAAAAAATATAATATATCAGAATAAATTTGTCTAATTATTTAGATGGTTTAAGAAAATAATAAATTATTTTAATTTTTTTGAAATGATCAAAATTATCCTTTTATATTTTATTTTAATTTTCTTTTTTAAATTATGAACGAAAAAAAAAAATCAAATAAACAAAAAGCTAAAATGTATTCACACATAGGAGGAACATTACACACCAAACAATCTATATAAGCTGACGCATTAAACCTGTTCCATCAAATCTTAATATATAATCTGAATCAGTAATTAATAAATCATTCAATAACTCTCAGCCCCTTACACAGCCATAATTCCTGACCTTTCCACCAAAAATAGTTCTAAATTCAGCCTTTCAGACATCATGGAGACGAGAGGCTTCTCCAGGCTGAGCAGAACTGGACAGAATTGGAGACTGGGCTTCACCGGATCGAAGAAAACCACAATTAAACCTTGGAAAAGCCTTGCCAATTGTCTTGAGTGAGTGCGTGAAACTTTTCATCAGTTCTACATACAGCGGCATATACGAAAGGGCAAAGATAGAGACAGGAAGGAAAGAAACAGCGTACAAGGCAATTCTTGTCCACTGTCCATTGTTGCGTATCAATAGGATTACTGTCGCCGCAAACGCCACCATCATCATCGACACGGAGAAGATCAACAGCGTAACTCCGAGCATGAGCTTCTGAGGCAGAGACTGCTTGAAGTCGGTTAAGCGAAACGGTGAGGTGAGGATGGAGAGGAATGTGATGACGGATGTGAGAGCGAATGCGAGGGAGAGCACATCGGTCACGGTGAAAATCACGAAAAAGGGTTTGTTCATTAGGAGGGGGTAGCCGGTGCTCTCGTTCGGACCTCCTGGTACTGTGTAGGCTGCAGCGAAGGCGACGGTGGCGATCAGCACGGCGACGATGGAGCAGTTCTCGGAGGTGCGCTTGAGCCAGTCCTTGGCGTCTGATTGAAGTTGAGCATTACTGATAGCAAAGAGCTTCTCGGCCGTCTGTCCTTTGTTGTTGAAGTGCTTTGTGAAATGAGCTGTGGTGATCTTCCCCACACGCTGCGTGTGCACAGATTGCAAAATCACAAAACATTTGCAGTTGCAATAAAGGGTTAATAATGCTATACAATCAGGAAAGAAAGTTCACAGAAAATTTAACCAAATCACGTGGGAAAATGCCATCTTGTCAGTAGAGAGAAACCAACAAGAATAACTACACAATCATGCGGTTTGCCATTCTTATAATTAAGTGGCTACTTCTTGATTTTTTTTCCCCAAATTTAATTAGGGTTTGAATCTTACTTGACACTTATATTTTTTTCCCCTTTCAGATTAGTTTTTATATTTCAAATTGTCTAACTTTGCTTCGTCCTTAGTTTACCTTTAAAAAATATTTCACGAAAAATATATAAGCTATTTGAAGGCTCAATTTTTTTAATAAAGTTATCAACTTTTAGAATTTAGATATTTGACAAAATATTAATTTTTGTCTTTTTTTACTTAGTAACTTGTTCAACTTAAAAGTTATTAAAATTTTTATTAAATACACAAAAAGTTAATAAAAATTTTACTAAATACTCAAAAGTTATCAAAAGTTACTAAAAATTATTATTTATTTTACCAAATATACTAAAAATTTCAACTACCAATTTTTGGTAAAAAAATACCAAAAATTATTAAAATTTAAATTTACAAACTACCCCATGTCTGTTGTGTCAAATAATTTGACATAAAAGCGTAAAATTAAATGATTTAAAGGTACAAATATAAGGCGAGACGATATAATATATATGGGCCAAAACGAAATTGAAAATAAAGTACAAAGTTATTGGGTATAATTTATTTTTTATTGACAATAACTTTACCACACGATTATTTATTTAATTTTTTTTTTGAAAAATTTACTAATTGCGTAACATTATTATTGTCCAATCAGCCACATCATTCCCGTTGAGTTTTCTTTAATTATTTATTATTATTATTATTATTATTATTATTTTGTTTATTATTATGTAGAACATCGTCTTCCTTGACAAAAATTATCAGATCTTAAAACTGTTCCTAGCCAGTTTCTTTACGATCAAATTGAAACAAATAGAGTCATCCAACGATCGAGGCCATTGTTTGATCCTAAAGCATACGACTTTCACAATTCCAATGCTGATATATATATGCAAGGCAGAAAAAAAGGGGAGGGGAGGGGAGGGAACAAAATTGGACCTCAAGCAAGAGCAAGTCCTCGCGCAAAAGGAGGGCAGGGCTTCGCAAGTCTTCATCAGCCTCATCCTTAGCCTTTATCCCAACCATATGCAGTATCGAGTTGCCGTCGTTCATAATTTTCCGTACAAGCCTCATCATCGGAATTTCCAATTTCTCCACAAAATCAAAAATATGCATCTGTCGGTACTTGATCGCCACGTGCAGTATGTTCCGCCCTTCGTCATCGATGTGCTCAATTGCCTGAGGATAAATCTTTACTATCTCCTCCACAATCTCTGAGATGCCAGACTTAGTAGCCAAGAAAAGTGGAGTTTCGGCTGATTCCACTTTCCTGGTCGTCTCCTCACTTGTTGGAATCTTCTGTTCGTCGTCTCCTTCGCCCAGCTGATGAGAAGAGGCTGAGGAGGGTGCTGCTCCGTATTTATGCGTCTTGGGCTTGCTCCGATCCATGGCTGATTCAGTAGCCTCCCATGAAGTGTCTCTCTTTATTAAGAACTGAGCAAGCCTCACTGCTGATTCGTACCTCTGCTTTCTTTCCCGAATTGCTTGCCACAGTGGAACTCTACAGCACGATTCAACTTCCCAAATACCCAAAAAAAAAATGTCAGAATTAAGTCGGTAATTTAGATAGAAAACTTGACAGTAACGCTTTAGAATAACTATGAAGTGGTAAGGTGTTATATTTTAAAATGTTATTACCCTCTTCTCTTGCAGGAGTATCCCCAGTTGAGACACCTGTAAAAACCCAATATTTGTGAGTTACAAATGCTAAAACACAAGTACAAAATAGATTAAGCCCCTAGCTATTCCGAAATTCAAGAATGATGGTTGACAAAAAGTGACAAGGAATAAATAAACCCTTTCTTCCCAATAAGACAAAAGATGAGAAGGAAAAGAGAGAATTGTTCAAGTTCAGACTGCTATTCACCACTTATATGCAAACAGATTTAAATAATTAGAAGCATATCATACAAGAGTTGATGAGCCAATTTAGGAATCTTTGCCTAGTTCCAAATTTGAATGCCTCGGGATTGCATGCTAGGAGTTGAAGAGCTGTCATCCCATCTCCATCTTTTGCACCAACTAAACTCTCATGCTCTCTCGCAATGTGAAGGGCTAAATCTGCTTGAAATCAAACAAACAAAACAATTAAAAATGTGGCTTAGCAGAATGATGGGTAGACTTTTTGAGCTTATTAATTTAAATAAAAGAACACCTCAGATATGCACTTTAATTGTAAAACTACCAAAGACTAACCAAAGTGCTCTGTGAGTACTGAAATGTGAAGAATGGTGGTTTCGTCGTCCCTTCGATAAAAGGCTTGGCGGCCTTCTTCCTCCACTTCTGCTTCTGCTTCTTCACCTTTAAAAATTTTATTCACTTCACCATCAAGAAACCTGAACATGTCCATTTTTCCGTAGCGAGCAGCACGGAAGAGGGCGGTTTCTTCACGCAGGTTGCGCATATTTAGCAGCTCAGGAGCCAGGCGCAGCATTTCCCTAGCCGCAGGGACTATTCTGTCTGAGGTGGCCGCCTCATGGAGTATGGTGTTTCCTATGTCATTTTTGATGGTCATTCTGCTAATGTGACTTTGGGGCAATTCTTGGAGTAAGTTCAGCACCAAATCTTTCTGCTTGGAGTAAGTAGCCATATGGAGGACTGTGTCTTTGTGGATCGTTAATTTGTGTAACGGGCCTTCTGAAATTTTTCTGCAGAGTTCAATCACTGTCTTACCGTCTCCTCCCATCAGTGATCTGTACAAGTCTCTGTTGAGGCTAATTTTCTCACTGTCGGCAGGGAGAGCCATCAGAGAATGAGCTGTGAAAGAGGGCGGGAGATATAAGGGTAAAGTTCATTAGTTTATTACTATATATAAGGGAGATTAACAGAGGTGGGACCCAGTGTCTGGTTGCTCTACTTCCAATAATTGAGGACTTTTTGAGTAATAGTTTCAAAAAGAAAACTGGGACGTGCATGTTAGCAAGTGTTATGCTGGATCTGTGAATCTGATTCCGATTTAATTCGTCTGATGCCTAATTTTCTCATGGAGGTAATCCCAACTCAAAGATTGAGATGCTGTGTCTGCCACAATCTGCATTGCGCTGTCACTAGTCGCCGGTGGGGCTTCTCTTTTCTCGTCAAAAGTGAAAGCTTTCTTTGCGAAATTGAATAACAAAGATAAAGTTCTGTATCGATGGACACAAAAACAATTGTCCCAAAGAGAAATTCCAAGGGAATTGAGTGCTAAACTTTTAACATAAGCAACTATATATGTGTGTGATCTTTCGTTTCATGATACACGAGGTGTAGTTTTATAATAATTAATCTAATTGCGTGTACTTGACAATTTGAACGTTATGTTCCAAGCGTAGCCGAACCTGTAAGTAGATATATTCCCTATGTTATTGGTGAGGTTTTAAGTCTTGCGATTCAATTAGGAGACGTGGTTTATAGAGCCGGCCATGTGTTCCCGACAAAGTCAAGTGAAGTTCTGAACCAACAAAAAAAAAAAAATTTGAACGCTACATACCTAGTAAAATGCTGACATTATTTAAGAGGTTTATAAGTGCAGACTTGTACATTTACAATCACAATAGATATATATATACATATATATATATATATATATATACATATATATGAAAACAATCAATTTAGCATAGTTGTGACGAGCTTGTGATGGCAATGTTTCATCGATGAAAGTCATTTAATGACGCACTTTCACACTCAGTGATGAATAGTTTTGCCGCTATTTTACATTTGCCGTATTTCACTATTTTACATTTATTTCTATTCTTAAAAAAATAATTATAAAAAATATGATTAAAATAAAAAAAAAATCACTTATGATGGAAGAAACTAAAAAAATCAATTTTTTTCATCCGCGCTACAAAATATTTAGAAGTAATTTTTTATAAATATAAATAATATGCGTAAGATTACTAAAACAAATAAATTTAAAAAAAAATAACTAATAGTTCCTAAATCGTACCTGAGATATAATTTTTTTAAGGCACAACTACATATGTTGCTGTCAGGTAATTGACAATAGGCACTGAAATTATTTCATTTCAACACCCTGTTGTTATTTCGTACAAGATCGCGTGGAAATCCAAACTGATAAACATAACAATATATATATTATTGTATAAAAATAAAAAGTTATTGTATAGATACTTGATAGTTAATAAGGAAAGTTTCGGAATAATTGTAGATATATAGATATAAAAATAAAGAAAGAAGCAACGAATGAAGAATACATGAAAAGTTTGAAAATTAGAACAGGGAAAAAGGGTTTTGTGTTTTTTTTTTTTTTTTTTGGGGGGGGGGGGGGAGGAGGAGGAGAGAATAACCCTACATCGTAAAGTCCGATGGAGTTGAAGGGGGAAACAAACAGAGAGAAGAGAGAGCGTATTAAAAAAATTAAAATAAAAGAGAAAAAAAAAGGTCAAAAAATTGAATGGTAAAATGGAAAGGAAAGGTACGAGTTTCAAGAAATCTGATCATTGTCATTACATGAATTTCTAAAACCACTCAGAGTCCTCACAATATTATGCATATACCAAATACACAAAAACGAGATTCTTAAAGCTAATTCTCCCACTTAAAAATTTGCATGAAATCTAACACACCCCCAGAAAATATATGTATTTCCATTCCAATTGTTTTTTTTCCTCAGTTTGGAAGTCTTTCAAGAAGGCGTCAAGAGAGTGCTACCCTCTTTGATGAGCACAAATACACTGCCTGCATCTCCTCTTGAGATCCGAAGCTCTTCATCCAGGTAGGTGGTAAGCAACCACGATTCTGCATTCCTGTTGGAGAGAGAGAACTTCAGGGGTGGTTGGCTTGAGATAGTCTTAGCAACGGAAGAAGCCGTGTCCTGGACAGAGTTCATTATGCCTTTCAAGGGTGTGAGATCAATGCTTTGTCCTAGAAATTCAACCTTTTCTGGTAAAACTATGGAGTCTGTCAACTGGGGCGTCCCGATGATGCCTTCCTCAAACTTGATCTGAATTCAACAAAATATAATATATATATATATATATATATGGATGATGTTAGGAAAAATCTCAGCTTCAAATTTGTAGTAATAATCTGGGAAATTCCCCAAAAAATGTCGACCTAATCTGCGACTCATCTGAAGGACACATGAAAGGGGAAAAAATGAACCTGGACACGCTGGGGACTTCGGACTTCAAATTTGGCATTTGTGCTGATAGAAGTAGTAGCCAGTGGCCCGGAAAATTGGACAGAGTTCTGGACAGTAAAGTTCTCGGAGTCGATAGTCTGTGATATCTCCTCCACCTTCACAAGTTGCGGAGTTCTTGACAACAGAGGGAACAAACCAACAAATGATGTATACCTGCAACGCTCACATTAAAATTTAGCATCAGTATACTTACTGATTTACTGACAAGAAGTGTTTGAGCTGCTGACAAAATTTAGTCTCCACGCCATTTCCTCAGCAGCTTAAACAGTTCTTGTTAGTAAATTACAGAAGGGTAACACGTACATACAAGATGGGAGATAAAAGAGAAACTAAGCACCGTTGAGGACGCTTCTAACTACTCAGCTTTTTAACTTTTTTTAAAATGACCAAAATAACCTTTTTACATTTTCAATTATTTTAAACCATAAAGAGCAAAAATATCAAATGAACAAAAAGCTAAAAAAATAGCTACTTTTTTCCTCCCCGCCCAAAACACACACACACACACACAAAACTAGATTTTTTGTAGCTTGCTAGCTTTTGTTCCCAAACTAGGTCTAAAAATAATACAGACACGAGCAGGGACCAATCGGATTCATGCTGGCTAATAGCAGACTACAAAAGTTTCGAAGTAAAGCATAAAACAAATGGAAGTTAAACATGCCTGTAATAATAATGGACCCGTAAAGGAAACAAAAGTTACAGAAATGTACTACTTTGTGTTGAGGTAATATTAATTATACCCAATGCCAGTCACATGGTTATCCTGGCAGAAACTAAAAAGTAGATATAAAGTCTTCTAATTGAGGGTGGCTCAAGTGGTTAAGAGCTTCTTTGTCCGCTCATCCGACTCGGGTTCGAGTCTCCCCCTCCCCCTGCTTACCTAACAAAAAAAAAGTCTTCGAATTGCACATGCTATCTCATTTAAGTATTGATTGCTCTGCTTCTTTCTCATGCATGCTAAAGGCATATCTAGATAAGTCAGTGTACTGAATTAACAGGCTTTGATCATATATAAGCAGGTCCCAATAGACTGATGAAAAATTTAACATTGATACTGACAGTTTCCAGTTTTTAATAATAAATACACATGGCCAAGGTTCGTCCCTGTCTGTTCTTTCTAAAGTAACATTTTCATTTTACTTGCTTTTCTATATTGAATTATTGTACTGCTCATATTATGCATCTAATAAGGACAAATACAAGCTGCCAACCCTATTTGAGGTCATGTACCCTGCTTTAGAGAGATACCAATAGCTGGCAGAATTTTGAATTTAAAAAAAAAAAAAAGGAACTAAAATCAAAATGGGCCCTCGCAGTACCCAAAAGAAAATACCCACATTTTTAACACTGTTAGGTAAATCAGTGACCAAAATATCCATTTACTTTAAATTATCCCATTTCAATCTTTCCGTCAATAGTTGTCACATTTTAATCTTTCTGTCAAGTTTTGACGTGGCATTTTTTGTGACCAAAGACATTTTTCTGTCAATTTTTTACCATTACTTACGGAAAAAGGCAAAATAGAACCCAATTAAACTACCCTAGAAGTGGATACCGATTATGTGTGATTTTTGTTAATTTTTTATTAATAAAAAAATTAACAAAAATTAATAAGTAGTTATGTTTGGAATGATGGATTTGATAAGATTTCATTTCATTTGATAAGAATCCTTAACAATTTTTATGTTTGGAATTAAAATAATTTTTATTTCATAATTTAAGTTTCAGAATTTCTATATCAATTAAAATTCAATCTAAAATAATAGAATTTAATAAGAATTCATTATTTTCTTAAACTATATAAATACTTAAACAAATTTATAATCATATATCATATTTATCAAATTTTTTATTAACTTGATCGAATTTGATATTTCTTTTAAATTAAATTAATTTTTAAATTCAAATATGTGTTCTAAACATAAAATTTTATTTATCAAATTAAATTAATTTTTTATTTTAAAAGAGGATATTTAAGAAAAATAAAAATATAAATGAAAAAATTACTTAATTACATTATAATTCTAACTATTTACTTTTCAATGCCATTCAAAATTGAAGTCCTGAGTAGTTATGGTTATAGAGAATGTAAGCGTATTAGGAGGGGTAAAAAAATTACTAAAATAAAGTTACCAAATTTTAAATTCTCATCAGTGTTTGTTTTATATAATGGGATATAGATAAATAAAAATGGGACGAGCTAAAATAGAGAGTTAAGATTGAGGGTAAAATTCATGAATCATTTTTAATTTACCCTAAAATCATGGTGAAAAAAAAACTGGCAATAAAGCGTAGAACGATCCCAAGATTAATTTTTTTTCCCCCTAAACTTACGCAAGAATCCATTTGCCATTGAGAAGAGTCAACGCCTCAGTCGGCGCCGGAGTAGGATTCTTCGCTTCCAGCTGAGTGATGAGCTCAACGATCTCCGCCCTCGTCTCACTACTCACTCTCAGCCCACGATCGGTCCCGTAGAACGAGTCCACCAGCCGTTTCTTCAACAAATCGATCTCCGTCGGCTCCTTCGGCGGCTCGTCCTCCGCCACCGCCACATCGGAGGCGTCTTTCTCTGGCCCCCACTCGTCTTCGGTCACGGCATACACCTTGAAAACCGGCCTCGCTCTAATGGAAACCTTCAACCCCTCTACCCCCGCCGCCGCTTTTCCGGCCGCAAAACCGATCGAATTCACCGCAAAAAGCGCGGGCTTTGAGCTGAAATGGGGAAGAGGCGGCGCGACAGACAGGGCCTTGCCGGAAAATTGATTGAAAAAAGACACTCCAGCCATTTTTTGATCAATCAACTCAATTAAGAAAAGCTTTTGCACAGAGCTCTCCTACACGGACTGATGAATCCCGAAATGGCAAATCGTAATATACGGGACTCCGCCAAGGCGGTTGGGGTGGAGGGAGTGATGATAAGACAATTATAGCCTTACTAGTTAACAGTTCTGCAGCTATGCTGTAGGGGTAATTAGGGGTCTAGGCAAGCACCTGTGAGGGCTTGAGAGATTGACACGTGGTTTACTCGGGTCATGAAGAACGCAATCTCGGCACAAGGAGAAACAGGGGAAAAAAACAAAGGGCGTGATTACATGATGATCTGATCGGCGGGCAACAACAAAGGCCTAGAATATTCTAATTAACTTTGTGTAATTTTTTTCGTTAAATAGGTGGATGGTTTTGATTGGTTAAGCACTTTAGCCTTATTTATTGTACAAAACATATTTATTTTTAGGTAGGTTGGAAGAAAAAACCTGAAATTTACATTATATATATATATATACACGAAATAAGCTCGGATAAAATAATATACAAAATTGTGATCGGTGTCGTTGGTGGAGATGATGACACCGAGGTGTCAGTGGCGTCAAGGGCGGAGTTACCTGTGGCCGAGTGATAGCGATCGCTGTGACTGAAGTCCGAAAAATATATATATATATATATATATATATATATATTTAAACCACCTAATTTGTAAAAAAAAAATATTTATTCTTCAGACCTCATACACTTATGATCGATAATCTTATTTTATACATGATATATTACTTACACACATGTACAATCGATAGTGTTCATCGCCTGAATATTCAACTTTCAAACTTTAATATCTTGAACCTATGAAAAATTATAAGATTGTGTCTGGCATGTAATATTTAATAGGATAAATATTATTTTTACAAAATTTTATTTATTTTAATTATTAACCTATATTTTATAACATTACAAATGCATTATTTTTTTTTCATATATTTGTTAAAAATAATTTTTTAAAAAGTCAGGTAAAAGTTATAAAAGGTTTTGAGAGTAAAAAATTAATAATTTATTTTATAATTGAAATGTTTGAAACTCGGTAAAATTGTAAAAGTTTTTTTAAAATTAAAATTTTTTACTTACCATATGAATTATGAAAATTATAATTTTTATAAATTTATACTAATTTTTACAACATCAAACACCCAGCCCTAATATTTATTTTATGAATTTTTCGCTGCCACTGAAAAAAATTTCTGGATCAGCCACTGAGGTCTCGTTTGGCGTAAGAAAAACAAGATAAATTGAGATAAAATGTGATTTGGGGTTGATTTTGGCACCACTTTTTTCTGAAAATTCGCAAACATTGGGAACGATTTGTCAAATCCGTTCCCACAAATTCAAAAAAATTCACAAAAAATAACATGCGTAAAAATTACTAAATATGTTGCTTCTAGGTAATTGGTGATAGGCTCCAAAATTATTTCATTCAACACTGAGTTTTTATTGCATACAAGGTTGTGCCCGAACCCAAAATCAATAAGCATATATATTGTATAAAAATTAAATGTAATTGTATAAGTATTTGATAGTTAATAACAACTATTTTAGAGTTGTGAATATATAAATATAAAAATAAAAAGAGAATGAAGAATATATACATGAACAGGTTGAAAATTAACTAAATAGGGTAAGAAATTAGAAGAAATAAAAAGGGGGGGGGGAGAATAAATGGGGAAGGAAATAATTGAGAGAAGGGAGAAAGTATATATATATATATACATAAAAGGTCAAAAAATTGAATGGTAAAATGGAAAGGAAAGGTATGAGTTACACGAAATCTGATAATTGCCATTGCATGAATTGCTAAAAACCATACAGAATCCTCGCAATATTATGCATGTACCAAATACACAAAACGAGATTCTTAAAGCTAATTCTCCCATTTAACATTTACATGAAATCTTATACATCCCCAGAAATTATATTTATTTCCGTTCCAATTGTTTGTTTCCCTCGGTTTGGGGGGCAGCCATTATTGAGATTCTGAGATGCTTTTAATTTGGAACTCTTTCACGAAGGCGTCAAGAGAGTGCTACCCTCTTGGATGAGCACAAATACACTGCCTGCATCTCCTCTTGAGATCCGAAGTTCTTCATCGAGGTATGTGGTAAGCAACCATGATTCTACATTCCTGCTAGAGAGAGAACTTGAAGGGTTGTTGGCACTCTTAAAATTAATTTGATTTGATTTGATTTTAATAAATAAAATTTTATATTTAAAATATATGTTTAAATTTAAGAATTAAATTAATTTAATTTAAGAAAAATATTAAATTTTATGAAGTTCATAAAAAAATAAAAAATATAGTATATCAGAATAAATTTGTCTAATTATTTAGATGGTTTAAGAAAATAATAAATTATTTTAATTTTTTTGAAATGATCAAAATTATCCTTTTATATTTTATTTTAATTTTCTTTTTTAAATTATGAACGAAAAAAAAAAATCAAATAAACAAAAAGCTAAAATGTATTCACACATAGGAGGAACATTACACACCAAACAATCTATATAAGCTGACGCATTAAACCTGTTCCATCAAATCTTAATATATAATCTGAATCAGTAATTAATAAATCATTCAATAACTCTCAGCCCCTTACACAGCCATAATTCCTGACCTTTCCACCAAAAATAGTTCTAAATTCAGCCTTTCAGACAGCATGGAGACGAGAGGCTTCTCCAGGCTGAGCAGAACTGGACAGAATTGGAGACTGGGCTTCACCGGATCGAAGAAAACCACAATTAAACCTTGGAAAAGCCTTGCCAATTGTCTTGAGTGAGTGCGTGAAACTTTTCATCAGTTCTACATACAGCGGCATATACGAAAGGGCAAAGATAGAGACAGGAAGGAAAGAAACAGCGTACAAGGCAATTCTTGTCCACTGTCCATTGTTGCGTATCAATAGGATTACTGTCGCCGCAAACGCCACCATCATCATCGACACGGAGAAGATCAACAGCGTAACTCCGAGCATGAGCTTCTGAGGCAGAGACTGCTTGAAGTCGGTTAAGCGAAACGGTGAGGTGAGGATGGAGAGGAATGTGATGACGGATGTGAGAGCGAATGCGAGGGAGAGCACATCGGTCACGGTGAAAATCACGAAAAAGGGTTTGTTCATTAGGAGGGGGTAGCCGGTGCTCTCGTTCGGACCTCCTGGTACTGTGTAGTCTGCAGCGAAGGCGACGGTGGCGATCAGCACGGCGACGATGGAGCAGTTCTCGGAGGTGCGCTTGAGCCAGTCCTTGGCGTCTGATTGAAGTTGAGCATTAGTGATAGCAAAGAGCTTCTCGGCCGTCTGTCCTTTGTTGTTGAAGTGCTTTGTGAAATGAGCTGTGGTGATCTTCCCCACACGCTGCGTGTGCACAGATTGCAAAATCACAAAACATTTGCAGTTGCAATAAAGGGTTAATAATGCTATACAATCAGGAAAGAAAGTTCACAGAAAATTTAACCAAATCACGTGGGAAAATGCCATCTTGTCAGTAGAGAGAAACCAACAAGAATAACTACACAATCATGCGGTTTGCCATTCTTATAATTAAGTGGCTACTTCTTGATTTTTTTTCCCCAAATTTAATTAGGGTTTGAATCTTACTTGACACTTATATTTTTTTCCCCTTTCAGATTAGTTTTTATATTTCAAATTGTCTAACTTTGCTTCGTCCTTAGTTTACCTTTAAAAAATATTTCACGAAAAATATATAAGCTATTTGAAGGCTCAATTTTTTTAATAAAGTTATCAACTTTTAAAATTTAGATATTTGACAAAATACTAATTTTTGTCTTTTTTTACTTAGTAACTTGTTCAACTTAAAAGTTATTAAAATTTTTATTAAATACACAAAAAATTAATAAAAATTTTACTAAATACTCAAAAGTTATCAAAAGTTACTAAAAATTATTATTTATTTTACCAAATATACTAAAAATTTTAACTACCAATTTTTGGTAAAAAAATACCAAAAATTATTAAAATTTAAATTTACAAACTACCCCATGTCTGTTGTGTCAAATAATTTGACATAAGAGCGTAAAATTAAATGATTTAAAGGTACAAATATAAGGCGAGACGATATAATATATATGGGCCAAAACGAAATTGAAAATAAAGTACAAAGTTATTGGGTATAATTTATTTTTTATTGACAATAACTTTACCACACGATTATTTATTTAATTTTTTTTTTGAAAAATTTACTAATTGCGTAACATTATTATTGTCCAATCAGCCACATCATTCCCGTTGAGTTTTCTTTAATTATTTATTATTATTATTATTATTATTATTATTTTGTTTATTATTATGTAGAACATCGTCTTCCTTGACAAAAATTATCAGATCTTAAAACTGTTCCTAGCCAGTTTCTTTACGATCAAATTGAAACAAATAGAGTCATCCAACGATCGAGGCCATTGTTTGATCCTAAAGCATACGACTTTCACAATTCCAATGCTGATATATATATGCAAGGCAGAAAAAAAGGGGAGGGGAGGGGAGGGGAGGGGGGGGGGGAGGGAACAAAATTGGACCTCAAGCAAGAGCAAGTCCTCGCGCAAAAGGAGGGCAGGGCTTCGCAAGTCTTCATCAGCCTCATCCTTAGCCTTTATCCCAACCATATGCAGTATCGAGTTGCCGTCGTTCATAATTTTCCGTACAAGCCTCATCATCGGAATTTCCAATTTCTCCACAAAATCAAAAATATGCATCTGTCGGTACTTGATCGCCACGTGCAGTATGTTCCGCCCTTCGTCATCGATGTGCTCAATTGCCTGAGGATAAATCTTTACTATCTCCTCCACAATCTCTGAGATGCCAGACTTAGTAGCCAAGAAAAGTGGAGTTTCGGCTGATTCCACTTTCCTGGTCGTCTCCTCACTTGTTGGAATCTTCTGTTCGTCGTCTCCTTCGCCCAGCTGATGAGAAGAGGCTGAGGAGGGTGCTGCTCCGTATTTATGCGTCTTGGGCTTGCTCCGATCCATGGCTGATTCAGTAGCCTCCCATGAAGTGTCTCTCTTTATTAAGAACTGAGCAAGCCTCACTGCTGATTCGTACCTCTGCTTTCTTTCTCGAATTGCTTGCCACAGAGGAACTCTACAGCACGATTCAACTTCCCAAATACCCAAAAAAAATGTCAGAGTTTAGTCGGTAATTTAGATAGAAAACTTGACAGTAACGCTTTAGAATAACTATGAAGTGGTAAGGTGTTATATTTTAAAATGTTATTACCTTCTTCTCTTGCAGGAGTATCCCCAGTTGAGACACCTGTAAAAACCCAATATTTGTGACTTACAAATGCTAAAACACGAAGTGCAAAATAAATTAAGCCCCCAGCTATTCCGAAATTCAAGAATGATGGTTGACAAAAAGTGACAAGGAATAAATAAACCCTTTCTTCCCAATAAGATAAAAGATGAGAAGGAAAGAATTTTTCAAGTTCAGACTGATATTCACCACTTATATTCAAACAGATTTAAATAATTAGAAGCATATCATACGAGAGTTGATGAGCCACTTTAGGAATCTTTGCCTAGTTCCAAATTTGAATGCCTCGGGATTGCATGCTAGGAGTTGAAGAGCTGTCATCCCATCTCCATCTTTTGCACCAACTAAACTCTCATGCTCTCTCGCAATGTGAAGGGCTAAATCTGTTTGAAATCAAACAAACAATGAAACTCCCAAATCACTCACTGGTATCGAATACAGGAGATAATAAGCTGAAATTAACTGACATCCATAAAGAAAAATCTGCTCATAATAATCATCCACCACAAGACACAAAAGTTTTGTTGACTAGGGAAAAACTCATTTGAACCCAAAGGAGGAACAACCCCGGATCCGTAAGTGGATCAGTCTAAAAATCTTCACTATATAAAAATGAGGTTACAAGGTGTTCAAGGAGAGTTTTACAAGTTTTCCCAACCAAATCCCATTGATTTACTTGTACATCAACCCCCTAACCTTGGTTGCTAGACTACCCACAACTCACCTCAACCCATGAAGATTTCTGCCTTCAATCTATGAAGATATCAGCTCCCAAATCTGATTCCACATCACAGATCTGAGTTTCAAGAGAGAGAGATTTTTGCCAAAGATAGTAAGAAAAAACATAGATTCAAATCATCAAGAACCCAAGGACATCCTCTCAGCTTTTTGCAGAGAAAAGTAAGTATCAGCTGCACAGAACCAAAAAGCTTAGGGTTGGAAAAGAATATTTGCTTTTTATATCAAGAAGAGGGGTAAAAAAGTCTTTTAGAATTTCTTAAAAAAAAAATCTGCGCGACTGACTGGGGCAGCTCTTGGGCACGAGCTTCCCTGCTCATGCTCAAGAACCTGCTTTCACAGAAAAACAGAGAACAGAACCGAAGAATTAAACACTGTAACAACCTCCTCTGTAACAAACAATCTCCCAACTAGATTCTAATATTCACAAACATTCTTTGGCTTATGTTTGTGAACAAACTCACCAACAATGTGACATTTTTAGAAAACAAATACAAGTAAAGTGTTTGCTCAGAAATTGTCAATCAATAACCTAGCTATACAGATACTAACAAACAAAACAATTAAAAATGTGGCTTAGCAGAATGATGGGTAGACTTTTTGAGCTTATTAATTTAAATAAAAGAACACCTCAGATATGCACTTTAATTGTAAAACCACCAAAGACTAACCAAAGTGCTCTGTGAGTACTGAAATGTGAAGAATGGTGGTTTCGTCGTCCCTTCGATAAAAGCTTGGCGGCCTTCTTACTCCACTTCTGCTTCTGCTTCTTTACCTTTAAAAATTTTATTCACTTCACCATCAAGAAACCTGAACATGTCCATTTTTCCGTAGCGAGCAGCACGGAAGAGGGCGGTTTCTTCACGCAGGTTGCGCATATTTAGCAGCTCAGGAGCCAGGCGCAGCATTTCCCTAGCCGCAGGGACTATTCTGTCGGAGGTGGCCGCCTCATGGAGTATGGTGTTTCCTATGTCATTTTGGATGGTCATTCTGCTAATGTGACTTTGGGGCAATTCTTGGAGTAAGTTCAGTACCAAATCTTTCTGCTTGGAGTAAGTAGCCATATGGAGGACTGTGTCTTTGTGGATCGTTAATATGTGTAATGGGCCTTCTGGAATTTTTCTGCAGAGTTCAATCACCCTCTCACCGTCTCCTCCCATCAGTGATCTGTACAACTCTCTGTTGAGGCTAATTTTCTCACTGTCGGCAGGGAGAGCCATCAGAGAATGAGCTGTGAAAGAGGGCGGGAGATATAAGGGTAAAGTTCATTAGTTTATTACTATATATAAGGGAGATTAACAGAGTGGGGACCCAGTGTCTGGTTGCTCTACTTCCAATAATTGAGGACTTTTTGAGTAATAGTTTCAAAAAGAAAACTGGGACATGCATGTTAGCAAGTGTTATGCTGGATCTGTGAATCTGATTCCGATTTAATTCGTCTGATGCCTAATTTTCTCATGGAGGTAATCCCAACTCAAAGATTGAGATGCTGTGTCTGCCACAATCTGCATTGCGCTGTCACTAGTCGCCGGTGGGGCTTCTCTTTTCGTTAAATAGGTGGATGGTTTTGATTGGTTAAGCACTTTAGCCTCATTTAATGCACAAAACATATTTATTTTTAGTTAGGTTGGAAGAAAAAACCTGAAATTTACATTAATATATATATATATATATATATTAATTTAACAATAGACGAAATAAGCTCGGATAAAATAATATACAAAATTGTGATTGGTGTCGCTGGTGGAGATGACGACACCGAGGTGTTAGTGTCGTCAGGGGCGGAGTCACCTGTGGCCGAGCGGCAGTGACCGCTGTCACTGGAGCCCGAAAATATATATATATATATATATATTTAAACCACGTAATCTATAAAAAAAATATTTATTCTTCAGATCTCGTACACTTATGATCGATAATCTTATTTTATACATGATATATTACTTACACACATGTACAATCGAAAGTATTCATCACCTGAACATTCAACTTTCAAACTTTAATATCTTGAACCTGTGAAAAATTATACGATTGTGTCTGACATGTAATATTTACTAGGATAAATATTATTTTTGTAAAATTTTATTTATTTTAATTATTAACATATATTTTATAACATTACAAATGTATTATTTTTTTTCATATACTTGTTAAAAATGATTTTTTAAAAAGTGAGGTAAAAGTTATAAAAGGTTTTGAGAGTAAAAAATTAATAATTTATTTTATAATTGAAATGTTTGAAACTTAATAAAATTCTAAAAGTTTTTTTTAAATTAAAATTTTTTACTTACCATATGAATTATAAAAATTATAATTTTTATAAATTTATACTAATTTTTACAATTTCAAACACTCGGCCTTAATATTTATTTTATGAATTTTTCATCGCCACTGAAAAAATTTTTTGGATCTGCCACTGAGTGTCGTTGAGGCAAAGCACGACACATGACTATCTGTCCCTGACGCAAGTAGCGACACCAAGGTGACACTCACACTCACTTTAGCCCTGAAAATCAGATCCTCAGTATTTCCAATAGTCACGACACAACGATGGAGGGGAAAACAATGGCGACGGATGATCGAAGGCGTTGGTGATATTTGTTGACGACGACCATGCTGGATTGGAGATGAAAAACAAGTATAAAATAGCGAGAGAGGTGGTTCGCAACGATTTCACGATGACGGAGGATGATTAATTCTCAATTCAGGCGGTTAATTCTGCATGGTGGTTTCTTTCTCTGTTCCTTCCATCTAGATGAACAGGCGACTAAGTTGCATCGTCAACTGTGTGTGCGGGATTGTAGGGTGTCGTCAACTGTGCGTGCGACATCTCGGCGAGTGTCGTGAGCTTTACCGGTGACATCATGTGTCGTCACCTTCACCAGCGACACCAATCACACTTCTACATAACGTTTCACCCGAACTTATTTTCATATATTGTTAAATTAATATATATATTAACGTAAAATCCCCCCCAAAAAAAAACTTTCCTCTTGCATATTTTCGTGAACAAAAGCAAACGAAAACTTTAAATAAAATCATCATTTATGTGGAATAATTAATTTTTTAAAGCTTAAAAATAATTTAAATTTTTATTTTATTTTAAGTTTAGAATTTTGAATAATTTTTTTTTTAAATTTCAATGGCAGCATTTTAATATTTATTTTTAAAACGGTTTCTCCAATATGAAAACTACGAAAGTAAATTACACTTTGTATGGTAAATTTTATTTCATGATTTTCAATTTTAACCTTAATAACTAAACTATTATATGTTTTATTTTTATAATGTTAAATTTTTCCTAAAGTCTCATTCGGGGACTAAAAAGCCCATGACCACTAAAGTAAAATTATTTATATTTTCACGATCTCCATCATTTTTCACTCATTATTAAAGCACACTTACTGATGTTATTAAAATTTTCTAACCACCATCGCTCGTTGACAATTATCTAGATGTACCGTTGTATCTAGTACCGTCATTTTCGCTTTTACTGTCACCAGAACTAAATGATGTCATTGTCCCTATCTACTACCACAGTCATTGTCACCACCGCTAATTACTAATCTACTTTACCACCATGACTTTGGTTATTTCACGTTGCTGATATACTCCACCACCAATATTCATTTTTTTACTGTTATTCGTCTCAATTAATACAACTTTTGTCGCATATTTTTATTTTATTTTTATAACATTTGTTGTTAAAAATAAAAGACAAGAAATATAATTGGGAAGAGAAAATTTAGTATTTACATCTTATCATATATATTATAAAGATAAAGAAGAGGCTTTTAAACAGATTTATAATGAGAGGTATATATAATAATGATCTACATATTAAAATAAAACTAACTACTTACTAAATATTAAACTATAGAATGTTCTAATATAAGTAATATATAAAATAATATATCGTAACCTAATATAAAATATTTTAACACCCTTCCTCAAATTAAAGATGATAAACCAACTCGAATTTAGAAATAAGAGAATTTTAAAAATAGTTAAATCAGATAACAGAATAAGCTATAAGTGTAAAATCTAGAGGTGTATGGCTGTAGGCGTTGACAAAGTTTTGACGGTGAGTTCCTGAATAAATTTTGTTGTCACTAGTATAATTATTTTTTAGATTGGAGATTGAAAAATAACCAAACAGAATATAGGTGTGCGAAGATAGAACAAGAAAGATAAAACTGAAAAACGTTGAAAGAAAATGGGAACACTTTGCTCTTCAGAGTTTTACGGCGAGTAAAAAAGATTGATATTTGTTAGTGCATAATAATCGATTCTATCAATAATAGTACTGTGAATATGATAAAAATATAATATTGAAATATCATCCTAAATAAAAAAAATGTACTAAGATAATGAAATACGAAGAAACGGATGTTATAATCGAAATAAGAAAGGCCAAAAACCCTAAGAAGTGGTTCAAACTGTAGAAGAAAAAAGTTTCTGTGATGGTTATAATGGTGTTATGGTAGAGAAAGACTTTTAAAAGAAAAACACCAGAGAAGAAAAAAAAAACATAAAAAAGTTTGATATGGTTCAGAAAGCGAAAAAAAAAAAAAAGAATTCTGCAATGGTTGTTCTTTTATGGTAAAGTGAGGTTCTGAAAAAAAACACTAGAAAAGAAAAATACAGAAATTTATGATATCATGTTGATATAAAAAGTGAACGAATTTTTTATATATATTGTGGTGATGAAAAATAGTGTAACAGAATAAGACGATGCCAGCATTGATGAAAGTTAAACAAATCCGTCAAGAAATTGGCAAGGTTGGCAAGGTTTAGCAAAAATAAAAAAATAAAAGAAAAATTGATACCATGTTAAAAATAAAAAACAAGAAATAGAATTGGGGAGAGAAAATTTAAAGTCAACATGCTGTCCTATATATTAAAGGTAAAGAAGAAATCTTTAAATAAGTTTACAATGAAAGATATGTATAATAATGATGTACATACCAAAATAAAACTAACTATTTACTACATACTAAAATATAGAATATTCTAATATAAATAATATAACCTAATACAAAATATTCTAACATTTGTAATTTTGAAACTTGTCTTTTTTTTTTATTTTCTTGTGAAAATAACAAAATATTTAATTAAAAAAAATATCAAAAGTTGACGAGAAACAAGAAACAGAAACTGAAAATAGAAAATTTGAGCAAATGGCACCTAAATAAGACACCTTAAGAGCAAAGGGTCGGCTCAGTATAGGGCATGTTCCCTGGTTCAAAAAACATATACAATTCCCTTCCTCTATTCCTTTAGCAAGGATGCGTAATAATTAATTCTACATTTATTAAAAAAAAAAACCATCTTAAGGACAAGCTTTGACCAACCATAAAAATTGGTTGTGTGTGACACGAAAGGTGATATGGTAGTATTTGACACGAAAGGTAGATGTATATACGCATATATATATATATATATATATTAGTTTGAAAATCAAAGTATAAATCCAGTGTTTTGTGAATGAAGAATGATCAGTGGCCTAAAAGAGGGGACAAAACAAGCCATGGACAGCTAATATGAACCATTAATCCAAAAATCATTGAGTGGGCATTGTAGGTATGGATAAGGCCCAGAATAAGTCAGATTTCATGCGCCTCCTTATCAGTATTTCAATGGAGAATGGCCCATGAACCAGGTTTCCTGCAGGTAAATTATATTTATTATTGGCCAGTTTAGTTTATAAACATTGGGCGCATTAATAAAATATTAGGACATGTTACATGTTAGCTCAAAAAGCCCAGGAAGTCCTAATAGCTAGAAAAATTGTATTGTTCAGATATCAATAAAAATTATTAAACTCAAAGATCATAATTGAAATTTTCTATCCAAATACTCTAAAAACCCAACCAAACACTCTTAACGTCAAGGCTTCTATATCTAATGCACATGCATCAATTGCCGTGGAGGTACTCCTGGCTGACTTAGGGTCAAAATTGGTATTTACTACGTCGGGATACTAATGAAAAGAATTAAAAAAAAAATGTTTTGGAGGGGGGGGAGGGGGATAATTCTTAAATATGCAAAACCATATATAGCGACATATGTATTTGGATTGAATATCAATCAAATGCATCCGCCAAATTCTCACAAGTGGCGAGCATGGGCATAAGAGGGTTTATAAAAACATTAAATTTTATTATAACAATTAAGAAAAAAAACCAACAAAATAGGTAGCAGATACTTAATATATAGAAGGTGTTTGGAGTGACAAAAATGATAAAATTTAATAAAAACTATGAGTTTATAATTCGTATGGTACAATAAAAAATAAATTATTTTTACAAAATTTTAATGTTTTTCAACGATTTTCAATATTTTTTATCACTCTAAACGGAGCTGAAATCAAAAGGTAAATTTTTTATTGTTGGCCCATATCACTTATTGTATGGTTCACCAAAATCTGACTTTTTATTATTTTCCAGATTCGGCGATTTGCCTCTATCACAGTTATGGATTACCTAATTTCATAAGTTGAAAACATTAGATAAGCTCCAAAAATTCAAAGAGACTGAAGACAAGAATGAGATTTTTCCACCAAATTACGCACTCCAGTTGCAGCACACTGTAGCGAGGGATCAAGTGCAAAGTTAACAGACACACGGCAAAAAGTGGATCTGTGGGGTTGACGGTGTGCGTCCGGTCAGCCAGTGAAGATGCAACTTGAAATCATTAAATTAAAATTTAATAATGTAAATAAATTCTTATTTTTTAAAAATTAACTATATGTAAAAATCTTTTTAATTATAGGCAAGAACAGAATTAGAAACTTAAATAAAGAGGGTCAATTCGTAAAAAACTTTACTGTTAGACCACCCTTCTATTGTATGAGATATACATATAATATATATATATATATATTTTTGGGAGTCACGATCTCCTATAATCATAACGTGATTCCGTCCCTAATTATAAGTAATTTTATATTTGAAATTAAAGAGAAAATAATTATTCCCGACTTTTTATTTCTTCTATTTGATTTTTTTTAAATTCATAAAAAATATTATTCAACTTCTGAATTTTCATATTATTTGTCAAAAAAATAGAAGAAGAAAAAAATAAAAAATTATAGTATTTCACACGCAAGTAGCGTGGGCAATTCCTTGGTATAAACTAAGGACGTGTCTTCACAATAGTGGTTAGATCAGAGGAATTTGACCACCGGCCTGCATGAAGGGATAATAATTGCTTGGTCGGGCCCTACTGCCAAGAAATCCAAATCATTCATCCCCTCTCACCGTATTGCGGTGGTGGTAGAAAAAAAAAATTTATGAGTTTGTAATTTATATGGTAAAATAAAAAATAAATAATTTTTAAAAATTTTAAAATTTTTAAAATTCTTTTAAGTTTTTAAAATTTTTTAATGCGTTAAATGCACTAAATTTTACACTATAGAGATTTATCTTAAAAAAAGTAATAATAAATATATTTTATTTACAATTTATTATGTTTAAAAAATATTATTTATTAGGAAAACATAAAATATAAAAATAAAAAAGAAAAGTACAGTTTATTTAATATTTTTAAAATAAATTAATCATTAATAAAATTTTCTCTTATGCCTCGTTCGAAAACGAATGGATTTTATGTATAAATGGTGCCGTTTGGTGTATAAAAAAAAATTCAAAAATTTTTTAAAATTTTCAAAAGTTTCACTTTCTTTGAACTCTAAAAAAATTTTAACTTTTTTGAAAAAGTTATTAAAATTCGTTAGAACAAACCAAAATTGTGCATTCCAACAGATTTTATCAGATTTTTTTAAAAGTTGAAGTGATATTTGTACCAAAAAAATTCACAAAATCCTAAAATTTTTTAAAATTCTCCATTAAAATTAAGCCACGTGTCACTTTCTATAATTTTTAACAATTTTATATTAAATCAAACACAAACATCTACCTATCATTTCAACGTAACTTTTTACCTCCCAAACTCTAAAAAATTTTCACTTTTTATATTTTTTTTTGGGTTTTGTGGCTCATATATATATATATATATATAATGGAAAAGGATTTGGATTAAAATAGCGTAATCCCCAGTTGATGATTATTTAGCTTTTTTTTTTTTTTAAATAGACTTTATTTAGCTTTCAATTAACTTAAAAAGTTGGTCCAATTATGAGACTATAAGTTTCTTTTTCTTTTTTCTTTTTTTTTTTTTGTAATCGAGGATGTCCGGGTTAAGTTACACGTACCTCGAGTAATTTTTGAGACCTTGAAATTAACGGCCAAGTAAATTCTCTAATAATTTTGAAGAGATTCAAACTAGTGACCACTAAAAAGTAATTTTGATAAACGTCCTTGACATTTTGCTTAAAAGTCGATTTTTTTTTTTAATATTTTTTCCATAGTTTTATGTAAATGAGATCTCACATATTTTAGATTTTTTTTAATTTTATTTAAAAATTTGTGAGTAACATACTCACAAAATATCAAAAATAAAAGAGAAAATCAAATTTAATAAAAAATAAAAAAATTATATAAGACCAAAAAAAACCAAGACTTAAGCAAAAATTAATGTATATCAATTAAAGGAGGCATAAAAGTGCGAACCCCAGCTAGCCTCGTGATTTTTTTTTTAAAAATATTATTTCAAGATTCATGAACTTGTTTTTAGCCCCTGTTGCATGTGAATGCAATGTTTTAAGCTAATAAACAAATTGTACCATTAAGTTATAGCTTTAATTCATAGATTAGATTAGGAGGAGGAGGAGGAGGAGATTTTTTTTTTTTTCGGGAGATAATTTGGAACGTTTACTAGTTTATTTTAACTCTCAACAAGTCACATAATCAATGAATAAAAAGAAGAGGTATGTGCAAACTCTTACGCACATCTTACTTAAATCAGACCTATGTGATTTATGTGAGAAGCATACCTATTTTTCTTAATTCCCTTTAAATGCCGCTAAACCTATTTAGAGTATTCACATGCAATGCAACATTACTTATTTGAATGGTTGACTAAGTTTGTGGGTATAAAAATATTAATTCGGCTCTCTAAATAACTTTAATTTGAGAAAGAGAAGCAACAAGCTAGGAGCTCCAAATAAATATAGCTATTCAAAATACATTACAACTATTAGGAGATGAATAAGCAAAAT
The DNA here is from genome assembly GCA_019916065.1 of Vitellaria paradoxa. Taxonomy (NCBI): domain Eukaryota; kingdom Viridiplantae; phylum Streptophyta; class Magnoliopsida; order Ericales; family Sapotaceae; genus Vitellaria; species Vitellaria paradoxa. The sequence continues at coordinate 50,346,791 of CM034237.1, read as the reverse complement.
TACTTGTAATGTTTCAAGATATGATAACAAAACTAATTAAAAGAAAATTTTAAATTATTCAAGATAAATTAAACTAGGACTTCTATGCATAGCATCACGATCTATATCTTTGATTATGCAATCCATTTCTATTTTATTTTTAAATCTAAGTAGGACTCATAATATAATAGAATGCACTAAAAATTTGTTAATTTTTATAAATTACACAACTTCGCTCGGACAAGTACACGTATCTTTTAATATTTATCAATTCTTCCAATATATATTGTGTTATACACGCTCTTTAAATCCAGAAAATTCGATTTGGAACTGGGTAAAACAGTTTAATAAACATTTTTAAGGACAACTATGCTGTAACTCTATTACTCTCTAAACTACTTGTGTTAAAATTTTGGTTGGAAGCGTTTAGGACACAATTGTGTATACATTGCCTAAGATTTTGCTCAAATGGGATCAAAAACTCTCGTCCATGGAACAACCATTGGTGTTATATTATTCATAAATTAATTAAAATCTCTTTTAATTGTGTATATACGTGCATCTCAATTTTGCCCATCAGAATCAAAAGCTCCTTGTGCCTTACTTTAATAAATTAGTTTAAATACTTCTGATTTGTGTTTATATTGCTAAAGTTTTACCTATTAGAGTCAAGAACTCATTGTCCCCCCATTTTTTAGATAGAGAGTATATACACACGTGTATATTTATACAATAGCATGCTATGGGGTTCAAATAGGCAGACAAAAGTTCCACTAGATGTGGTGAATATGGTTAACCGGTGTTACTCTTGTTGTTGACGATGGGTGGGTCGGCCACATGTTAAATGATGGTTTGTTTGACGGCTCAATGGAGATAAGGGTAAGAGTAGAGATATGCCGGGCAAGCTATCAATTAAGGGTTTGTTTGGGGTGACAAAAGTAAATTAATTTGAGATAAAATGAGATAATTTGTGAATTCGTAATTCGTGTAGTGAAATAAAAAATAAATAATTTTTAGAAATTTTTAAAAATTTTTAAAATTTTTCAACATTTTTTAACAAATCAAATGAACCTTAAATATTTTTAAAGAACTCATCTCTACAAAGTAGGTATAAGGAGAGAACCCAAAATATATAAACATCGCATAAAAAAATCTAGAGGTTATAAATACCATACAAGCATTCTAAGCTACATATGCTTGTAGGATCATAATATTTCCCTGCATTCTATAACTCTATACCCACGTAAGTAGGTTTTACACTATGGTCCTGGTCACAATTCCAATATCACTTTTTAGGCTTTCCATTACAGTCTTGGGCACAATTCTAACGTCACTCCTCAGGTTTTACAATGTAGTTTCGATACTGATGTCACTCTTTGCACTGTAACGGATAAGATATAGTGTATACTTTGATATCATTTGTTAGATATCTTGAAATAGCTCAATCTTAAAAGCTAGTTGCTAAGAGGAGGAAATCAATATATATAGACACCATACTAGCGTTTTATTACTTAGTGTATTAGAAATATAGCATATATTACACATGCTCGTGGGATCATGACTCTATCACTAAAAGTCAGTGAAACACTCATGTTCCAAGTCACTTGGATATGATTAGGTGAAGTGTTATTTATATATGTTATATCTAACATTTTCAAAAAATGACATGTTTAAAGGTTGTGTTAATACCTGATTCTATCGAATCTTTTGAGTTAAATTAATATATTTAGATGAGAGTAATACCAAGATAAGTAATTCTTTGAAAAATCTACCTAACTAAATCAAATGATAATACTATATTGTATAAGATGCAAGTAATGACAATTTAAACAATTGTTATTTTTAAAATTCAAATTTGATAATACAAAAATGATGATTATGAAGGGGGTAAAATAAAAATATTACTTAAATTTTTGGTTTATTTTACCATTTTACGTTAACAATTGTTGATTTGTTTGATAAAATGATTTAATTGTTACAAAATTTTCAAATAAAAGAGATTAGTGTAAGATTTAGATTTGGGGGGGGGGGAGGGAAGTTTTTATATTTTGTATAATTAATAGAAGAGATTACTGTATGATGTTACGGAAAGTTTTTATTTTTGTCTACCGTTGAAGGATGTTTTTGTAATTCATCATTTTTATTTTATTTTATTTTATTTGACATCCCTTGGCCTGAGAGCCAGCTCCAATGGCTTTTTGACTTCAATTACAGCCGGCGACCACCATTGCCAAACTCTGAAAAATCGAAAGTAGAAAAAGAGAGAGAGATCAATATAATAATACCACATACGTAAACAAATCGTTAAAATTCGTTATCAAAGAACGTATTTTTCTAATAGCAAGAAAGCCAAGCCAGCAAGAAAGCTTTGTAAAGAATCGCCATTTTAGTTTTTCTTTTCTGCTTATCCTCTTATTCTTGTTCTTCTGTTTTGTCTTTGTTTGTTTCTTCAAAACTTCACCATTAATATCCCACTCCTTTCTATGACAGAGCTGTCAATTGAATCACAAAACTCAGACCCAAACTTTCATTGACTTCCCACGCCTTGCGAATTACAACACCATCCCATCTCTCTCTCTCTCTCTCTCTCTCTCTCTCTCACACACACACACACACACATTTATGCTCTGTTTTTCTTTGATGAATTAATTCACCCGGTGGAGATGGCGGTGGTGGGGTTCTCAGTCTCGAAGAAACTCACGTGATTTAATTAATTTCACCATTCCAAACTCGTAAGTATTATATTCTCTTCAACCCCTTTTAGAATATATATATATATATATATGTATGTATGCATGTATGTAAATTGTAAGAGTATCTGAATTTTTTTTTTTCTTTTTGGGGGGATATCTTATGATTGGTTTTGCTTAGTGGTTGCGTTGCGAATATGAACCAAATCGATGAAATATTGGGTTTGGGTTTGCAGGGAAGGGTGGACAGAGGAAGAGGAGCGAGAACGATCGTGGAATTCTTGAGAGAGACAATGAACGGTGTTGATCGAGTGGAGAGGCGCAAGAGTCTAAAGGAACGGCTAGGATTGAAGGGTATGAGCTGTTGTGGGGCCACCTGGGGCCTCACGCCAATCGCGGAACGCGTCGGAGACGACGATGACGAGGAAGCAGCATTGCCAACGCCGCAGCCCCAGCCGCCATCTCCTCAGCAGCCGCAACAACAACAAGTAGAAGTGATTGATGTCAGTCAGACTCCGCCGGCAAATTTTACCGATCATGGCTGTCTGGGTCAGAGTCCGGCAGCGTCGGGAATGAACTTGGCGGCGGCGTTAGCTGCCGAACGGCAATACCGGGCGGTCCAAGATTCGGATGGCGATGGCGGAATCCCAGTGGGGCCTGCAAACAACCGGCCGGAATATGCACCGCAGACGCCGTCGAGAATGTCGTTGATGCGACTGCTGGAAGAATCGGACGGTGAGAACGGAGAGAGAGAAACAACGGAGAAGGAAGAGAGAGGATTGGGATTGGATTGCATGTGCTGCGTGTGCATGGGGAGAAAAAAGGGCGCAGCATTCATACCATGTGGGCACACTTTCTGCAGGGTGTGTTCGAGAGAGCTGTGGCTGAATCGAGGCTCCTGTCCCCTCTGCAACCGTCCGATCCTCGAGATTCTTGATATATTCTGAATGTTCAAAGATCACTCGTTCTCCTCCTGATTTGTGATTTCCATCCATCAGACGGTGTGAGGTTATTCTGATTATCATGCCTAATATATATATATATATATATATAGATATGTTTGGTCCTTGGATCCTTTCTTTCCTCAACAATCCAATATTTTCACATTTTTTATATACACTTTTCTTGCAATCTCTTTGAAATGAAATTGTTTTTAACAAATAACAGGTTACAGATTCATAAATTTGTTTGTAATTATATATATGTTTAGTTGAATTTTTAGATATATACGGATTGCTAAATTGTGGGAAACCAATCAGTCACTAATCACAAAGCAACACGAGAGGAATGTGAAGAATTGACCCTATCACAATTTTTAATAATTTTTAGTCAAAAATTATTAGTTATAATTTTTGGTATATTTAGTAAAGTAAGTTATAATTTTTAATAACTTTTGAATGTTTGGTAAAATTTTTAACAATTTTTAGTAATTTTTGTGAGTTTGATAAAATTTTTAGTAATTTTTGAGTGGAGCAAATGACTGTATTAGAGCAAAAAAATGACAAAAGTTAAAGTTTTACCAAACACTTATTTTACGACTTTTAGTAAATTTTTGTACATTTTTGTTCTGCCAAACGAGACATAATCAAGGATATAAATGGCTAAAAGTATCTATTTAAATAATAATTATTATTATTAAATTCGTTTATTTTTTATTTATTATTATCATCTTAAATTCATTTATTTTTTAATTAAAAATTTGAATCTGTGCCGTTCCAAACAAACTAAATCTGATTAAAAAATAAAAAAATTAGTAAGTTTAACACAGTTTTGTCCCTTAAGACAATTAACCTCGTATATATTTTTTTTTTATAATTTTATCAACAAATAGAATATATCTATTGCGGTGAAAAGGAACAATTATAAAGACACATATTTATACCAAGAGTAATTAATGAAATATTTAAACTAGAGTAATTAATGAAATATTTCAACATCTAGTTTAGTAACAAAATTTCAGAAAAAAAAATAATAATATTAAGGGAGGGGGAGGAAATAATTTTATTTTATAGATAAAATTATAATTATATAAATATATATTATATTATATTATATTAAACGGGTACTAAGTATCCTATAGGAAATTCAAAACTCATCCCGATCATATTAGGTTATTTTTTAACGGGTTTTCAACAGGTTTGATTAGAATCAGGTCGGATACCCTCTTGTACTCGTTCCATTGATATCCCTAATTCTGAATTATCTTTTTATTTATTTTTATGTTGAAAAATTTGGCATTTTCTTTGGGCAGGACAGCCTATCAAACTAACCAATTCAAATGAGAATAAAATTTAACAAGGAAGAGTCAATTAGCCTATTTGGTATATACTTAGGCATTTACATCAATTATATATTTTGAATTTTTTTTTTTAAATAGAGAGAAAATTAGAAATGATACCGATATTAGTGTTTGTACATACTATTTATTTTTAAAAAATCTCTATCGAAATGTAAACTGTTAGTGTATTATCAAGCATGTCTATGATTATGTATTAGTAGAGTCAAAATTAGTAGTGATTTGGTTAAGGTTGATTCAGAAATTTTATTTGAATTTTAAAATATTATTATTATTATTATTATTATTATTATTATTATTGCTCTCAAAAGAAAAATAATAATTTAGTTGAGCTGATTATAAACTGATTCCAAGCAGCTTGACTTTTATGTGTGAAGGCTTTAAGCTTATCAAATCAGTTTGGGCCGTCATGAAAACAAAATTTTGGGCTTTCTATTGGGCAGTCAATTGGTGCTTGGGCTCAAAGTCCTGGACCCAAGTTTCCAATTGGCACTTGGGCCTAGATGTACATATATACAAATACATATGTATGTGTGTATGTACGTATTTGAGAATGCGAGAGACCCAGGGCCTAGATGCAGTTTAGGCTTGAACCTAGTCATCCCTAGTTATTATCCACATCCATTTTGTCATGCAACCGGGAAAGGAAAAAAAAAAAAAAGAAAAAAGGGAAAACCTCAGCACTTTAATAACCCATTTGGGTGGGAATAAATGGGAAAAAAAAAAGGAAAAGAAAAAAGAAAGGATATAAGAATATGCCATTGTTTGTGAGTTTTATTATTTATAAGGGAAGAAAAAAAAAGAAAAGAAAAGAAAAAAAATGGCAAGAAATTCCAATATATTTTCAATTCAAAGTTGAACAAATAAAGAGAGAGAGAAGGAAAATTAGTGGGTGAGTCTATTTGCATTTCACTAATTTACTTTTGCACTTTGTTTTATTTTTCATTAATTGAAATAAAATAATTGTTCCTATCCTATTTAATTTTTTTATGATTATAATATCATAAATACTTTTATACAAAAATTAAATTCAAGACATAATTATAGTGTCATAAATATTCATATTTTATAATAACAATATTTTAAAAAAATATTAATTTTTCTATTTTAGTAGTTTTTTTTTTTTGTATATGAATGGTAAGAAAATAAATTAGTGGTACTATTTTGTAGACCTACTTTCATGGTTGCAAGTCTTATGTAATAAAAAAAAAAAATTTGTTTTAAGACTAAACTAAATGTTATTATCAGTTATATTTCTTACAATTATATAAATAAAATTTCTATTTTATTTCCAAAGTTAATAAAAAATTTCTTTAATTCATTTCATTTTCTTTACAAAATTGTCATTTCTTTATCATTTTGACAATTTTTTTGGGAACAAATCTTACATATTTTATTAATTTTAACATTTATCACACTTATTTTTCTTACATTTTATTTCATTATATTATATTTAAAATATCTGACTAAATGACATAATTTTGATTAAATTAGAATATAAAATAAGACAACATTAATTTTATATAGTTAAAAAATATAAACAAAAAAATTTATTTTAATCTAACTATTAATTTTTTCATTCTCTTGTATCATTGTTTATGGAAATTTATAATATATATATATATATATATAAAGCAATTATGTCATTTCAAAATTATACTTAATAACAAGCCCAAAATATAATTTATAATTTCACTAAAATTATTTATAGAATACAAGTAGGCTTATCCAAAATTAATTTCCAAAATCTTTACAATAACGTATTAATTTATGAAACAAAACTGATAGTTTGAGAACTCATACTAAAAGTGTGCCTTTTTTTAATTTACTGTAGCATGTACTAATGGTTAAATTTAAAATTACGAAATTATCTTTTTATTGAGTATTTATGTTTTTAAAGTAATTTTTAAAAATAAAATAAAGTAACGAAGATAAAAATTTCAATATATAAAAAAATACTTTTAGCATATTTCTCAAACGCAAAAAGCAAATGTTAATGGTTACCAAATCATGCCTGAAGTGTATTATGATTGTTGATCAAGACCAATGGAATCCCTCCGGTTCAACCCAACTCAACTTTTGAGAAAAGCCGCCCCCCTCCCCCCACCACCTTCTTTTTTTTTTTTTTTTTTTCCTTCAAGTTGCAGTTTGTTCTTTTGTATTTTTGTCCTTTTCTTCATTCTCTTTGGCTCTGATTCCCGTTTACAAACGTTTGGTACGGAGTAAAAATTTAGGGAGTAAAAGATTAGCAGAGTAATTATTATTTTAATAATAACTAATAAAGTAACATATATATGATATTTATATTTATATTAAAAAATAAACATTATTCGATAATAATTATTCATTCAACATTTAGATACACGGTTTTCTCATTTTGAATATATATGTCATTCCTCAGGTTCCAAACAAAATAATTTTATTATAAATACAGGGTTTTGATAATAAACGCCACATTTGTTTTATGATTCTTAAAATGTTTTTTCTAAAATATAAATAAATAAGTTTTCAATCCAAAAATGGAGCCTAATATCTTGATAGCTCTTTTCAATGTTACACAACAATTAAGGGTTCATTTGGTTTATTTTTCTATTTTTTATTTTCTGTTTTGAACTTATTTTTCATTTTGTATAAGGAAAACAGTTCAAAATTAATTTGGTTAATTGTATTTTCAAAATTTATTTTCGAAAACTGAAAATGAGTTTACACATGAAATAAAAAATGATAAAAAGTTGTTTTGAGAGTTTTTAACAAAAAATAAAAAAAATCTCAAAATAAGGAAAACAGAGTATTTTTTACTTCTTTGTTTTAAGATTTTTAACACATAAAACGAAAACAGAAAATAGAAATCAGAAAAATAAACCAAATGCCACTTAATTAATTTGGAATCAATCCTAAACAGACCCACCATTGTCAACTTCAAATTAAGCAGCTAGCTTAATTTTTGCAATTTTGCATGCAATATGGTTTCTTATATTCTAAAGCCTAATTTTAGGTCGTAAAACAGTCAGATCCTTTTGTTTTTTTGACCTTTTTCAAATCCTATGACCGGCCAAAGGTTGACCAATTGATACACACTAACTAGAAAAAACTTCATCACCTACTTGCATGAATCAGCCTTTTGAAAGTCATATATAATTAGTATAATTTTCTAAGTCTTAAACCAACCGCACGGCATTAATAAATTACAATTGCATGCAACGAATGGTCTTGAAAGATTATTAGTCTAACTTCTCGTGCATTCACATGGGTTATTATGGGAGTGTTTGGTTGGTAAAAATTAATTAAAATTTATCAATTAAAATTTGCTATATATTAATTTTTACATTCAAATTTTTAAACTTTTATTACAAATTTTTAGTCAAATTTTTACCAATTAAACACCCCATACATATCTATATTATCAATGATAATAACCTAATGGTAGTCACTTATATAAGTACATTTGTGTGCGTGTGCATGTGTATTAGCAATTAGTTTTTCAGCTAGCCTTTGGAATGGGAGCCTAGAAATATGGACAAAATTTTAGTTATTACAGACAATTACAGCTAGCGGTTTCCCCCTGACTGGATTTTGATATTTCAGGGAGGAAATTCATCTAGTGAATTTACATTATACGCAATATTAGTGGAAGTTTCATTCACATATATATATATATATATATATATTTATTTATATTAAAAATAATTTGTAGGAACTAATGTTTTTGAGAAACAACCACATCAAGGTGGGACCTAATGGAGAATGATTCCTGTCAATCAAACGACTGTAAGATCATGTGAAGAATGATTCAAATAAATATTAAAAGCAGAGGCTGGAAAATTTTGGTGAATGGACCATATATATATATATATATATTACACACACAAACATCTGATTTGTAATTATCTTCATTGACTTGTTCTCGATTGGTCTCCATGGCCAAACCCACCAAAGAGCACTGCATCTAGACCAGAACCAGCACGCCGAGAGCTTGAATTTGGAAGGGATTGTGAAGAATCCATGGCCATTATTGATTTTGGGATTTACACTTCCTTTTTTTCGTTTCCTTTTGTGGAAAAGGACAGAACCATTGAGTGATTGCACCGGCTACCAAATGACCTCTCTCGCTTTTTGGTGAAAAGTATTGCCTCTACTGCTGCCTCCTGCTGAGATTCCCTGCAAAGTTTTACCAGTATTTTTCAGGTTTAAACTAATTTTTTTATAGAAAGGAGAAATTGAGAAAAAAACATAGCATTTTAGAGTCAAAGTCGTTGAAGCATATTTCAAATGCTAACATTTTTTTTTAATTAATTCTTTCATATTTTACTTTGGTGAGCAATCTTCACCATCAATTATCAACCAACTCACACACCCATTTGAGTTAATTTTTATCTACATGTATGTTCAAGTTTATATATACATAGTTATATTCATTCACATCTTAATAGTTTATATACATATATATGCAGTTATATTCATTCACATCCAGAGCCGATCTTGTGCTAAAGCCTAAGGTGCGACAACTTTAAACTTTTTAAAAAATCTCTTATACAAGAGACCCCAAGGTATCGAGTACTCTTATATACGGAGGTCTCATTTCTTCGAATGACTTTAAACCTCATAAAAGTCAAGACAATGCTGTTCATATCTTAATATTTTTAAGCCATACATGCTAGACTTAAAGCAACATTAGGAAGATATATACAGGAATGATCTTCAAGGGTCATTGTCACAACTCATTCTTTTTCTTTTCCTAACATGATCATGATACGGCTAGTTGCTAACCACGAAATTAAGCCTTCTATGTGTGGTATATTCATGGTCCTGTGGCAGTGGTACTGTTACACGTCATGTGCTTGGTTAGAGATTTTGGTAGAATGAATAGATAATAGCTAGTCCAAACAAGGCGTACGTGTGCACTGTGTGTGCACCACTACCGCCATTCTTTGAAGTAATGCTTGTGTCTACCTTATCCACAGGACCCCTTCTAATGAGCTTTCAAAGTGCAGAAAACAAATGGCACACAAGTGAGCATTGCCTTAGTGGTTTACGTGTATCATCATTTTGGTGGGTATATATGTATATATTGTTGGTACAGAAATAATTAAAAACATGTGACGTTCTCCCGAGTACAATGAGACAAGACGCGTGACACCATTACGAGTACAATAAAAATGTGCTCGGAGTTGATTTAGTAATCGATAAATTATTGTAATTGGACCTTATTATTATGTTAGTATGATTCTAACTATAAATGTAAAATAGTAATAAATAAACTGAATTTATTATTTAATAGTTACTCCAGTTACTACGTTTCCTTACAAGTAATAGACACGTGATATCTAGACATTTCTCAAGATTATATTCAGTCTATTTTGATACTCATTCTTCCCATACACATTTAATGCTAAGTGGGAACCATTAAGATGTCGTTTGTAGCATCAACAGAGTTCAAAAAAAATTCTAAGAAACGTCAAAAGTTTTAACTTTTTTAAACTATAAAAATTTTAACTTTTTTAAAAATTTATTAAAATCCATTAGAACAAACAAAAATGATGCATTTCAACGAATTTTGCCAAATTTTTTTAAAAGTTGAACTGACATTTGTACAAAAAAAACTTCACAAAATGTCAAAAATTTTCAAGATTTTCTGCTAAATTTTGTTAGGTGTCACTTTATATAATTTTTAATAACTTTATATCAAATCAAACACAAACATCTAACTATCATTTCAAAATAACTTTTTATACTCTAAATTTCAAAAAAAAAATTTACTTTTGATTTTTTTTTGTTTTTTTTTTTTTAGACTCCAAATGATCCCTAAATATGGAATGAAAGATATTTAAAGAAAAGTAAATTGCCAAGTATTTTGGCGTACATATATAAAAGATGAAATCATTACAATTTAATTATTTATGTATTAATTTATTTTTCTATCTTACTATAAATATAAGATTTAATCTTAAAATTCAGGTACGCTCACTACTGTCAACTTTCTACATTACTTTTTTCTTACAACTTCTGCAAGCTTTTTTTTGACTTTATTATCGGAGGTTTTCTAGTCGGAGACTCTCTCCGGTCATAACTTTTGATTTCTTTTGCTTTGCAGGTTTGAACTGTGCTTTTTTGGTTGACGTGATGAACAGTTTCAACAGTTTTTTTTATTGTCGTATACACATATATATGTGTGTGTGAATGAAGAAGAGGGGCCAAGATCTTCCATTATTTGAATTCGAGACCACATAAGATGACGACAGAAAGCAAACATAAAAGGAAATTCATAGTATCTAAAACTAGATCCAAAACTGGACCGAACCCACACAAGGTTCCTGTAGATTAGGTCCTTAATTTCCCTTAATTACAAGAGACATTTTTGGATAACTTGCTTGTAGCAAGGATGGATTTTTCAACACCCCCCCTCCCAACCCAAAGAATCCATTACAGATTCAAGTAATGAGGTTTTCTTTTCTAATGAAACCTTAAGAGTTTTAGCTAGGCACCAACCGAAAGAAGAAAGGAATTACCAAACCTATAGTACTGTTCACTGAATTCACCAAACATCCTAATCGTCTGTGCTGAAAAATTACCACCCTCTCTGGAGTGATGTTTCTTGGTAGAAACTCTCCTTGTAATTGTTGGCATATACACACTGTAGTAAACTCGTCCACACGAAAACCTAAATCCTTCCGTGACAAAAATATACTCATATGTATGGTGAAAGGACATAAAGTCCAGTTGACAAATATACCCAAATATATGATGAAAGGACATGAAATATTCTTGCCTCCGAATGAACTAATTACGCGGAGATCTTTTGAAAACTAGAGATTGCATTAATAATTGCATTTCTGTTCATGAACGCTTGTACGTATTAGCTTCAAAAAGTGCCAGAGAGAAATTTACTATTTTCTCCCCCAGCAACTTCATTAATTACGATGACGGGACAAAAGAGAGAGAGAGAGAGAGAGAAAATAGAAATTTCGCTCTTCTTAATTTGTTTGATTTTTGGGTCTGAAGAAAAAAATAAAAAAATTATAGAAAAGATTTAACATACTTCCTCTGAATTCCCCCCCTCCCCGCAACCCCTACTTTCCCTTCTTTTCAGTTTCTCTTGTCTAAGTGCCTAAAGAAGTATTAAGCTTGCTTGATTCGTCACAATTTAAAGATATAATTCCTTTCTTTTCTTGTGCACTTTCTGTCGTTTTACCAGATGCATTTATAGGACGGCAAAAACTTTATGGACCATGCTTCATATTGCACGCAAGCTCTGGTCAAGATTAACATAAAACCATGACAAAATTAAAGGTGGGAAACAGTAATTACCAAAGAGAAAAAAAAAAAAAAAAGGTGGGAAACAGTAAAAGCTGAGCTAGCTGGTGATCATATATAAATGTATACATATGTAGGCAAACTCTCTCTCTCTCTCTCTCTCTCTCTCTCTCTCTCTCTCTCTCTCTCTCTCTCTCTCTCTCTCCATCCTTTGCTTCTATTATACTTTATGAAAAGTTTTTAAAAGTTGTAATGGAATTACATACATACATATATATTTAATGAAAGATGTCCAAGATGCGCACCTCGACTAATCCCTAAAATCCTAAAATTACGGATATTACATATATAACATAAAACTTAATGGTAGTTAGAATTTTATTAAACTTCCTAAACTTATGGACACATGCACGTGAATAGGGATTAGATTGCCTTCTTTAGTTTATTTTAGTGATCATCTCCATGAAAAAAGGGATTGATTTTAAGGCTGATAAGCATCTATAGATTTTCCTGTTCCATCCTGGAAAAGATATTAGCTTGATGTGATATTAACAATTGTATAACAAATGCATAGTGAATTTAATAAGTTAATATTTTTTAAAGGCATTTATTAATGGAGACCGCGCACTCATTAGGAACTAATGAAAGTTTCATCAAAATTTGGTATATTATTACATAGTTTATGTTTATTTATTTTTAATAAGTGCCCAAACACCCACTAATTAACATGATCCTTTTTTAAAAGATTGACTGATAATCTTGTCACATGATTCTTACAATTTTTAAGAGTTTATAACATACTCGTAAAGATGAGCATACATCTGACATGCATAAGAAAGTTATTTCATAAAATTAAATTAGGAAAAAAGGAAGATTTTATGTTACTATAATGAAATTAAAGTTTCATTAAAATGTGATATATTATTAGGTGGTTCATATTTATTGATTTTTAATGAGTTTCTGAGCACTCGCTAATTAACATAACCTTTTTTTTTTTTAAGATTGACTTATAATCTTGTCACATTATTCTGATAATTTTTTTATAGAGTTTATAACATATTTGTAAAGATAAGCATACATCTGACATGCATAAAAAAGTTATCTCATAAAATTAAATGAGGAAAAAAAAAAAGAAAGTTCTATGCTACTGCCATAATTTATGGTAACATATCCTAAATAAACATATATAGATATTGTACAATTAAAACTCATCATTCACCTAAAATTATATTTTCAAGCATGCTTTCAGAGACAGTATTCAAAGGTATCTGAATTCTCTTTTAACGCACCACTACTCCAATCCAAAAAAAAAAAATTCAGATTTCTTGCTTTTATTACTGAAGGTTTAATTATTATTTATGTCGGTTAGGATTAGCAATCATGTTAATGACCTCCAGTTTTGGCAGACTAATGTACTTTTGAAACTCAATGTTCGGCTAAATTAATGATCTTATTTCATAAAGGCATATCCATTGGTACCCAACTATACATATAAAGCTAAATAATCATGTCAATGCCAAAAAAGAAACCTTTAACCAAATTCAAGGCCAGTGAGAGGCCAACTACATAGATGTCATTACCTCAAACAAATGCAAAAGGAATAGGGCATGTGCAGCAAAAGAAATTGCAACTATCAGTGTTGGTCAATTAACCCCCAAGAAAGCTACTGAGGTGAACAAAGTTATTATTTTAGTACTCCTGGAATAATATAGTTTGGTTGTTACCATATTATACAGATATATTTCAGTAAATTTTATTATAATTGTGCATGCGTGACACAATTTTAATAAACTTGAAACACATATTCCAAAAATATCAAATAATTTTTCCAAACCATTGAACTTAATTGGTCCCAATCCCACCAGATCAACAAGGTGATGGGAGGCAGCCCAAACTGGCGGGGTCCATCAGGGAGTGATCACATTCATGCCCACGAGTCCTGTTTCTTTTACTTGGATTCGGTTTGGGGGGGTTACTTTTTTCCAATAAAGAATTCACTCAACCCTTATCTTTTTTTTTCCCCCTCCTTTCTCACTTTTGCAGACCTATAAATTGTAATCCCAGTGCCTTCATTCAGCCCATGAAAGCAACAAAGTTTTCCCATACTGAGAGTGAGTGGAATTCAGAGAGAGAGAAAAATGGAGACTTTACCAGTCATCAACCTGGAGAAGCTTAATGGTGAAGAGAGAGCAGCAAGCATGGAGATGATAAAAGATGCTTGTGAGAACTGGGGCTTCTTTGAGGTAGTACACTCACTATCCAAATATGTATAATATATAGTCTATTCCTTCTATTTTTGGATATGTGTATAAACAGAGCCACACAGACACATACATATTTGGTTGGAAATTATTTGACAAGTTTAATTTTTTTATGTGGATATTAAGTTGGTGAATCATGGTATATCCCATAAGCTTTTGGACACCGTGGAGAAGCTGACAAAGGAGCACTACGAGAAGTGCATGGAACAAAGGTTCAAGGAAATGGCGGCAAGCAAGGGTCTAGAGGCTGCTGAGTCTGAGATCAATGATATGGACTGGGAAAGCACCTTCTACCTCCGCCATCTTCCTATTTCTAACATCTCAGAAATCCCCGATCTTGAAGAAGATTTCAGGTAAAATATCATTATGAGAAAATGTTATTCTACCAAAAAATAACTTCATTTAATTCGAGACCCAGAATGAAGCCTTATTAACATTTATAAAGTAAAATAATTTTTTTTATATAGTGAGTTGTTTTTTTTTTTGAAAAAAAAAAAAGAAAATATTATTCTACCAAAAAATTAACAAAAATTCTAACTAAAAAGAGGTGATAATAATAGAATTGTAATAAAAAATATATTTTATGGGCATATTATTTTTAATAGATTGACTCACAGGTATTTCAGTCATTCTGATAATATATATATATATATATATTTTTTTGATAAAATTTTTTTATTGTATGATGTTTCTTTTTTTAAGAAATTTCTAATAATATAGCATTGCTCATCTTTATAAACCATCCCATATATTTAGCTGTTTGAATTAATTGCTTTTTGTTTCTCTCTCTCTCTCTCTCTCTCTCTCTCTCTCTCTATATATATATATATATATGTTGTTTAACAGGAAGGCAATGACGGAATTTGCATCAGAACTAGAAAAACTAGCTGAGCAGCTTCTGGACTTGCTTTGTGAGAATCTTGGGCTAGAGAAAGGGTATCTCAAGAAGGTTTTCTATGGCTCCAAGGGTCCTACCTTTGGGACCAAGGTCAGTAACTACCCTCCATGTCCTAGGCCGGAGCTGATCAAGGGCCTCCGAGCTCACACTGATGCTGGTGGTATCATCCTCCTCTTCCAAGACGACAAGGTCAGTGGACTCCAGCTGCTCAAGGATGGCCAATGGATCGATGTCCCACCCATGAAACACGCCATTGTCATTAACATTGGTGATCAACTTGAGGTTTACCCACAAAATTCTCTAATTCTCTTAATGATTATTTGATTGTGTATATTGAAAAAGAAATATATTCAATATAGCAGTTTGTAAAGCGAAATTATCATGAATTGTGGA
The DNA here is from genome assembly GCA_019916065.1 of Vitellaria paradoxa. Lineage (NCBI taxonomy): Eukaryota > Viridiplantae > Streptophyta > Magnoliopsida > Ericales > Sapotaceae > Vitellaria > Vitellaria paradoxa. Next base: position 50,331,023 of record CM034237.1, on the reverse strand, counting down.
CCTCTACCCCTGCTGAACATTTGTTTGAGTCATTCCCTCAAACACCCAGCGCAAGTAAGACTTGTACTTTGAACTATTTTAGGTAATCACGAATGGAAAGTACAAGAGTGCTATGCACCGCGTGATTGCACAGCCTGATGGTAACAGAATGTCCATAGCCTCATTCTACAACCCGGGCAGCGACGCAGTCATCTATCCGGCGCCAGCTCTGGTGGAGAAAGAAGAAGAGCAAAAGCAGTTGTACCCAAAATTCGTGTTTGAGGACTACATGAAGCTCTACGCCGGCCTCAAGTTCCAGGCCAAGGAGCCCCGTTTTGAAGCCATGAAGGAAATGGAAAGCACCCTCAGCTTGGGTCCAATTGCAACAGTTTGAGAGTTCTCGTTGTTAACAAAAAGTATTATAAGTCATGTTTGTGTGTGTGTGTGTGTGTGTTTTTTTTTTTGGGTTTTTTTACCAAGGCCAATGAAGCAATTAACTAGACTTAATGGTTCTTCCGTAGTGTTTGCTGGTGTGTTGATCGGAGGATTTGCTTTTGGCCAGTATGTGGACTTGATTAAGAGTTGAAATTACAAGTTTAGAGACGTGGGTCATGGGGGTACTTCTTGAGTTTGAATATGGTGTTAACGTCAGTCTGGTGTTTGATGATGTATTTGTAATATATAAAAATAGTCAAGACTCGACTCTTTTGATGTAAAATTTCCTGATGGTTAGAGTTTTTGAGAAGAAAAAAAAAAAAGCGTATGTTTTTATTTATTATTTTATTATATCCTTAGACATGTATGCAATTTTGTTTTCTTACTATTTACATGAGGGATAAATATAATATTTTAACAAAAACAACAAACCTTTTTTTTTAAATGTTTCTGTTCAACTTTTGAGAGATTTTGGTACTCTATTTTCTTTTTCTTTTTTTTTTCTTCCCATTTCTCTCCTCGTAAAATTCACAAATAAGAGAGAAATCTTATTTCCTATTTTTTCCTCTCTCTCTCTCTCTCTCTCTCTCTCTCTAATCTTGTTTCCATTTTATCCTATTCAAACGGCTGTTCAAAGTAATTGGCAAAAGTTCAAAACCAAAAAGAGATTTACTTGCCACATAGGAGTTTTAATGTAACAATCAAATAATTGGTTCCTCTAATTTTTTTTTCTTTATTCTTATTTCTTTGTAAATTAATTAATCCTGCTATCATGTTAGTTCAGAAGAAATCTTTACCGCTAGAAGAGAGAATCCACAACAAAGCTTAATAATGGAACAACCCTCTTATGGTACAAGAACCCAATAACTAGCTCTGATGACTCCCATTAGTGGAAGAGTTCACTTTCGAAGCTGCATGCCCCATTGAACTGAGGCTAATCAGAAAATTTTCCATTTCAGAAGCCGCACTGCTCTGTTTTCTACTTTCCATAGTATATTCTGAATAAGTTTGTAGACTTGCAGTGCTGCTCTGTTTATGACCCTCAAAACAGAGTCCATAGCTAAGTTCAACCAAAAACAAAGGCTTCTCAAGGGCGCAAAGGAAATTCCATAGAAATTAGATCACTTCCGCAGAAAAAGGTAACACAAGCAACTTAATGCACGAGTATGGGGAGTCTAAGAAGAGACAATGTATACATTAGTAATCCAACCCATAATAAATTGGTTCATGCAAAAGAAATAGGTGTCATGGCAGAATCATTAAAGACCAGAGCATTTGCTCTATTTAATCCTTCTTGGCCATGGAAACATACAGAAATTCTAATTTTATTGTGAATCTAAAATAAAAATAACGCACCATTTCTTGAACACTGATGACAAATCACATAAAAGCACAACCGTGTATTGAAAATTCCATGTGGATTAACAAATAAACATTCCAGAAACTGACAGGAAGGGCCAAAAGAAGTCCAAGACAAATATGTTTCTACTCATCAATAAGGTTTATAATCTGCTTCAGATGCCTACCATTGGAACATGTTCTAAATTCTAACAGTATACGCACACCATGAGATTGGTAAGGTCCCATCCAAAGTATTGCACTGCAGATTATTAAGAATCAGTTCAGTTAAATCAGAAGTGAATAAATTATAGACACAAACAATGAGATGATTCCCAGCAAAGAAATAAACCAAATCCAGTAACAACCAAGAATACATATGCCAAACCCCACTCAGGCCAAATCCACAACCGCTGCACTTGGAAATTGCTGAAGCAAACTTGGTATTGCAAAAATAATGTGATCCTCATAGAGACCAGCCAAAAAAATTTAAGTCCGTAACTTTCTGGGCGAGTACACAGCACTGTGTGGTGTTGGCACCTAACTTCCAATTAAAAAAAAAAATATAGTAAACAAAAACTTGCGCAACCCGATTTCTGCAAGAAGAAAAAGAACATCCTCTCCAATCCAAATTGTTAAAGGGGGGAGAAAATACTAAGATAATCAATTGAAGGCACCATGCACACACCAATCTCAGTCTGCCGTTGCTTGATCTGACTTAGCTTTTTTATCTTCCATATCAGTGCTTGGATTTCCAGCCTTCTTTTCAACTCCTCCAATAACATCCCCATTAGAGCAATGGTTCTTCAAAACCATTGAAATGTCAGCCTCAGATGCTCCGGCAAGCTTAAATCGCTCAGCAGCCGCATCCAGCTTCTCTTTCCAACCGTTCAACCCTAGCTTACATTCAACTTGGGAACGTTCAAAAAGCATGTTACCCCAGAATAGATGTATCTGTGATCTCATCACTGCTGCCTGTTCTGCTGCTTCATCAGCTGAAATCTCTCCTTGACCACCAACACCAGAGGATTCACCTTCATTACCACTTCCATATTTCTTTCTTCTTTTTAACAATTCTTCCCTTTTGCTCACACTTGGATCTTTTAGCTCAATAATCCTCTGCTCCTCCAGCTTCTCCCACATTTCAGTTGCAGTTTTCATTTTCTCCTCTGCGCTATCAAAAAGTTTAATTGTTTCAGCAGGCTCCCATTTTGAGAGATCCTCTTTCTTAGCAAGCACATAAGACCAATGAAGTTTTGCCATTTCAAATTGCTGCTGTCCCAGTGCAAGTAACCCCTCATAAAAGTCTGGTTTAATCAAGAGCGCTTCCTCGTACTTCTCTCTGGCCAGAGAATATTTTTCTCTCACCCAGTCATAAGCTGCTTGAAGTTGTGTTGCTACCAACTCTTTCGCTGATGAGTCATCTATTGGAATCCGCTTCCTTGCTGCACACATATGAACATTACCCCAATTGAAGAAAGCCAGTGCAGCCACCTCCTGGAACTTTAAGGCAGCCTTATCAAAAAGGCTTTGAGCCTCTTCACTGGTTACTGTCTCTTCGAGAGCTTCCGAACACAGCTCCATCCCAAGCTCATGCAGGTCAATATGTGCATCTGGGTCAATACCAACATGCGACCGGAATAACTGAGCAAATTCAAATAGCCAGTCATCCATCTCCACTTCCTTGCACTCAGGATCTTCTGAAGCTCCAGGTTTTTCCTTTGATGCTTCCTTCTCCGGTTTATCAGTCTCAGTATCCACAGTTTCAACAGCAGAATCACCCAGTGAAGAATGTGAGCCACTCTCATCTCCTTTGATCCCATCACTTTCAAAAGGCTTTTCTTCTTTCTCCTCCTCTTCCAGTATCAGTGGCTCCTGCTCAGGACTTACCTCAACAATATGCAACCTCAATAACCCAATTGAATCAGTCTTGTCTGTTTCAGGTTCTTTTGTCAAAAGACTGTCAACACATGACTCTGCCAATCTGAGTTCAGACGTACACGTTATAGTTACCAAATCATCATCATTATCCTTGTATTTAATCAAAACTGACTTTGAAGATGGAAAGCGTTTGCTAACAATCTCTCTCAAGACTCTAAAACTGCAATTTAAGGGCATTTGAGCAAGCCTTATGTCATGATCATAAACAAGTTTCAATGGCCTCCATCTAATTGCAGTCGCCAAACCTTGACCCTGACGAGGTAACGACATTGATGAAGACATCCACTCCTTTTGATTATCCTTAGAGGCATTTGATTTGGTAGTACCGCTTGAGGGCCTCAAAACAAGCTTTGGCAATTGGGTTTTGGCCTCAGGACCATTTTCAGAAGATGGAACTGATTGGGGCTTATCCGGCTTATTATTGGGTGATAAAACAGATCCTGCCACTGAAGCTGCAGCCTTCTTTGGCACTGGCCTTGCCGGTAAGCAAGGTCCAAGGCCAGAAATGGGGGCTCCACGGACTGCAGAAGCCCCCAGAGCCGCTGGTGAAGGGCGGCTCTGAAGGTCCTGCTGGGCTTCCTGTCGAGGCCCCAGTGCTGTCCGCAATCTCCGGGCAATTTCCAACGCATCCCCGTGATTCGGATCAGCACCCAATATTGCTTGCACATCTTGCATCGCTGTTTCAAACTTCCCTATAGCCTCAAATGCCTTAGCCCTCCTAAGAAGGGCCCTCACAAACTGGGGCTGAACCTGAAGTGCCATAGAACACTCAGCAATCACAGTGTCATAGTCTATGGGCTTCATTTGCATCAAACAAGCTGCTCTATTGCTGTGAAACACAGCTCGATCTGGGTGGGTTTTCGGGGTAAGTTTTAGGGCATTATCATATTGTTCAAGAGCACCCACATAATCTTTGTTTTGAAATCTTCTATTCCCTTCCTCTTTTAGCTCCTGGGCTCTCCTCAAGAAAATTGAGAAATCTATATCAACACCACCATTAGCATTGGGGATTGGCTTGTTAGCTCCTGGAACTTGGTTTTGGTTGACACCACCCTTCTTTTTCTTACCTCCGGACTTCCCCATAAAATTCTCCCACCACACCCACTCAAATATACGAACTTGAAACTAAACAAGATAATAAATAGCAACCTTGAAGCGTATCTAGATATGCAGATACAGTCCGTTGATAAAACAGAGAAAAAAATCGGCGGGGGGAGAGAGGGAGAGAGAGAGAGAGGGGTACTCACGCGGAAAAATTCAAACCTTTTCGGTGCAGATTTTGATGATATCTGATTAGACCGTGAAGACCCAGAAGCTGGATTGGAGAGAAAATAGATTGGATGAGATGGGTCTTTCTTCAAAAATGCTGGAGGAGGAGAAGACACCAGAAAGATGGGGCTTTTGGGAAGAATTCACTTGCGTAAATTGAAACCCTAGATGACAAGTTCATTTTATTAGATTGAATATCCATTGTGGACCCCGCATTTGGTCTTTCCCACCGTCGGATGTGTAGAATATTGGCATCACAATCCAATCTCATTGGATAATCAACAAAATCGCACGAGGGACAGAAAAATCACAGTTACGGTGCCTCACCCACCATATGCCAATTTTCTCTATTTTCCACTTTTTTTTGTTTAATTATTAACACAAGTTTCTAAATTATTAACAATTTAGATTTCTACTTGGTATTACTTTTTAAATTAATAAGTTAATTGAAAACAAATTAAGTGTTTAAATTGACAGGAAAAAAGAAAACACCTACGGTCATGAGACTTAATAGTTGGTCCAAACAGTTAATTTTTATTCAAATTTTTTATGCATAAATTTACTGACTGAAATAAAAGTGACTGTTTTATTATACAAAAATTATTATAATACCTTTATATAATTGTTTGCATAATATTGCGTTAACCAGTAAGGTTAAAATCAAAATATTTAATAGTAATTTTGAAATTTTGAAAATAATTAATTTCTTTTAAATATAATTTTATAATTTGTTAAATATAATCTATTAAATAAATATGGATAAATTTGGTTTTTAAATATTTATATATAAAGTATTTTTGGGATTTTAGTAAGTGAAAGCTTTTAGAAAGTCAATAAAGAAAACCTTAGACCTTTCGTGTTCGTGATTTTTCAGCTTTTTTGTTTTATATTTTTAAGCTTTTTTGCCCCTCTTATTTAGCCCTAAAACTAGGTAATGCGTATTAAAAAAAAATTAAAATTTAGTACCCAAAGTGTAATGAGTTTAAAAAATTGATTTAAATTTGATTCATTTATTTGAACTCAAACAATCATTTAAACGAATTAAACTCAGTTTATTTAATATTTTAAACTATATTTATTGAGTCAAATTCTGATTATATTCCTAATACAGGATAGTCAAGTTCAATTTGGTGGAGCTTAGGAACTCCCTAATTGAATAATTTGAGTCAAATTCTAACTATGTTTTAGCATGCTAATTTCAAAAATAAATAAATAAATAAATAAATTGATAGATATATATATGTATTTACTTTTATAATATTATAATGCATCGCACTGTCAAAAATAAAATAATTCTATATAAAATGTGATGGTATTAATATATTCTAATTAGAATGAAATCATGCTTCATCACTATTTTTTTATTATCTTTCTGCCTGGGTGGAGTTATTGTTTATACCAAGGAAAAAAAAGGGGCGGGGAGAGAGGGAAATTATTTGAAACATATATCAGTGACAATTTTATTAATCTTATATATTTAATGGCACGATACCACTGCTATATTAAATAAATATTTATTGAGTATGTTTGAAATTATATAAAATTATAAAAATTAATGTCTCGTGTTTTGTATAATAAATAGAGAATTTAAATTTATTTGTCTTATAATTCGTGTTTGTAAAATTTTATTTTATTTTATTTTAGTCCAAACGTTACCATTCTAATTGATGCTTCTGCAACGTTCATCAATTTAAAAATCATGTCAACTGCGGGCATCACACGTCATCCACTCAATTAGAGCAAATTCATTCAATCCTTTCTGGCGCTGAAATTTTTTCTTCAAAAGGCTCTAGTAGCCAAAGATTTTGCCTTTGCCCAGGGTGTCCCACTATCCCGGCCCAGTCTCCTAATATATATTTGGTGTGTTTGTTGTTGTATAAAAGAGTATAAAATAAAATTGTAAAAGTAAATATTTCGTAATTCGTACAATAAATAAAGAATTTAAATTTTATTATTTCGTAATTCGTATTTGTAGAAATTTATAGGATTTTATTTTATTTTGTTTAGCTCCAAACGGAGCTAATATGAAAAACACGTGGATTCTTCTTGTACTTAAAAATAAAGATAAAAAAAAAAATAAGAAAGCGTTCAAAGTTCAAACCATTCGCAAAAAAGCATACGGAGTCTGCTCCCCTCCCAAATGTCCATATCCTAAATTAAAAATAATAGTATATACTAGAATAAATTGACATAGAAATCTTTTTAACATATCACTTAAGCTAAAAACATTCTAATACCCTGATATGCACTGTAATTGCCAAATTACTATTGACATCTTCTTTTGACATATTATTCTAGAAGAATAAGACGTAATAAATTGTTGCAAACGATGTTGACTCAACTTCCTGTTCATTACATAATACAGTTGAGAGTAAGCATGAGCCAGTCTTCCCTAGGCAGTGAAACAAGTTCAAAAGAGAGTTGCGGTCAGAACTTTGGTGCTTCAGTAACTGATGATAGAAACAAGAATACGAGGAAAAAAAAAAAAAAAAACAATTTCTAGCACCAATGTGTGGAAAAAAAAAAAAAAAAAGGAAAATCTCATCACATACGAAGGAGCCATAGAAGAACAAAGACCAAAAAGGCTTGTGTATGATTTTCATTTATGTGACTGAAAAAAGCACCAAAATATAGTATCCGATTTCGCTGCACTCAACTTTGTCAAGGCTAATTACCCCAAAAAAAAAAAAAAAAAAGACTACTTTCTCAAAGCAAGAAGTGGGAGAAAGAAAGCAAAGCTGCGCATCATTGGCACAGCTAGTTTTTTTTTTTTCCCTTTTCTTTTGAAGGCTAAGAAGAAGAAAATGATGTTGGCAACTGTTCCAAGTCCAAAATGTCAAACAACTCTATAAACGTCTGATCTGACACTCTACTTTTGTCAGCAGCAAACCTCTGGTACTCGTCAAAAATTGAAGACAGGCACCACTTCTGCGTTTTTCTTATGCACCCCACCAGGCAACCAGTTCGGTGCTGCACAGCATCAAAAACACAAATTGGGGCAAATTTCGTAAACTTTTTTTTCTATACAAGGAAACAATTAAAGAGGAGATAACAGCACTACCTTTCCTCTCCTGCAATGAATTAGGAGAGGACGGTTCTTTTCATCTGTATGGAAGAAAAGTACATGCAGAAATTAGCATATTTATAAATCAATTATATTTCAAAAGTTATTGGAGTTTGTCATACCAAGTACCACTTTCAACGCTTTGCGAATTTTATCTTCTGGGATGTTTACAAAAGGCTCCTGTCCACAGCAGTGGTTATCAATATGTAGCAAAAATGCTGGTCCTCATGCAAAACTCAATACATTGTCAAGCATTCAACTAGATATTACAGAATGAAAGGTTCCATTGGCACCCCTAATTACTAGGACAACAGCAGAATATGAACTTTTAATGCACAAATCAATGGACCACTTCACAAAACATATCTAAGATCAAATGCATATAGTTCACCAATTTCTGATATGGCAGGACACTTTTGCAAAATCTTTTTATGAGTGCATCAACATACTTTTGGCATAACAGCAATTACCCTTTGAGGATGCCCCTGATGGCTGCTTAATTCCCACAAAAAAAAAGGAGAAACACAACTTATTAATGAAACTGACTAGTAACAATCCCCAAAACTGTTAAATTGATGTGGCATATTCCATTTTCTTTAGCATCTCACAATTATCACCAGTCAACATAGATTCAAATGAGCAGTCAAACAAAGACATCACAACACCTAACATATAAGCAAAGACGGGTCTGAACAACAAATCACATGCAAACTCATATAGAATCTATGGGTTGGAAAAAAGGATATGTGCTTCCACAACACATTTTATTGTTAAATTTTGTAGAAAATAGAAGCAGGCTGTTTTAGTAGGCGAGTTTCCATTTAGGTGAAGGATATTGAAACAAAAGAGTTACTCAGTGATACATGTATTATGCCCTGCAGGAGAAGGCACTTAATGAAATATGCAATGTTACTGCATGGAATTTCCAATCCTTTTTATTACAGTTGGTTTTTCAATTGACCTCCCCATAAAATGACTACAGCAGTGCAAAGTTGCGAAACACACCTCTGGGAAAGACATTCGCAAACACATGCAATGCATAGTTGGGGAATGTAAATGAAGTTTTTGCACACTACTTTCATGTTGAAATAAGGTGTAGTGTGCAATATAGCACAGGATTAGAATTTCGGGCAAAATATTTGGGTGGCAATTCAAGTTGACTTGTCATGTTCGGATTCATAATCTTATCTATTCATGTTAAAGCTCAAACTTCTTAAAATTTAATCATGTTGAATAATTAATTTATTTCAAAATCCAATTAAATCATGTCACTTCCAGGTCAATGTATTTGTGTTGTGCCTGTTTTATTTTTCAGTAGTTTCAGAACATGTTATCGTGCTGTGTCCAATATTTTCACCCCTCTATGTCATCCAAGTTTTGATAAATAGAAGCACCAACTTTACATACGAAGCTCATATTTTTTTAAACAAACTTCCAAATTCTCAAATTATCAGTGAGTGAGGGACTAAAGAAGCAAGATATTCAATGCAGATATACAATTTATACGCCATAATGCAACACAGAAATATCATTGGGTTTTTGCTACACCAAACTTTTCGCTTAGCACATTCATGGATTAGATTGTATGTTTGGTCCCATCTTTAAAGAGAAACACACACCAAGAGGGTTAAAAGAAGTTGTCACTAAATAGATATAAAAGATATTGTCGCTAAATAGATATAAAAGATAATTTTTAGGCACCAAATTGCAAGAATACGAGGCCCATTCTGAAAAATGCTTCAGTTGGTGAAGCCCTAGCCATGGATGAAGCTAGCCTAGGGCCAAGGCCCCCACCCCCACCCCCCTTCCTGAGTTGCGAAAAATGCCATCTGCATATGTAATTTTTTGTATTAAAAAATATTTTATGTGATAGTTCGATCCCCCTAAAACTTAAGTTCAAGAAAACACCATTAGTACATATAAATTTTTGGGTCAAAAAAAAAATTTAGGCAATGAACCATTACCAACTTATCTAAAATTTAATATTTTTCTTAAGTGATATATATAGTTTAGAATTTAAAAGTTCAACTAATTTTACCATCTATACATAATTCGGATAACACAAAAAACTTAAAAAAAAAAAGGTCTAAAATTTAAATGGTCCCAAAAATTTAAGCATATAAAAATATTCCTACTTTAAATATTTTAAAACTTTAAACCGATTATAAACAATCAAATATTAAATAATATTTAAGAACCAGGGAAAAAAATAAAAGAGAGAATGAAATTAAAACACAAAATGTTAGTTTACGCAAAATAAAAGAAAATTAATATTTAAGAACCAGGAAAAAAATAAAATAAAGAAGGAAATTAAAACACACAATGTTAGTTTATGCAAAATAAAAAAGTGTCAATTGCTACTACAACTATCGAGCATGCATTTTTAGTTTAAATTTGGCCCCTCCAAACAAAAAATTCTGACTTCATCCTTGGCCCTAACACAAAATGAAATGAAGACTACTACCACGTAACCATGTTTACCTGCCGTTAAGCATTCTGCATAAGATACTTCTACGCCTAGAATGATGGCAAACTATCTATTTCGTGAGCCAGAGAAAGTATAGAATGAAAAAGAATTGAAATATGCAGTAATAACAACAGAAAACAGATAAGTCATTATATCAATTACATAGACTGATCTTTCTAGCGGAATGATATTGTTATTAAGGCAGGCACACATTAGCAGCATTAAGTTATTCGCTCTGTCGTGGATTCTAAATTAAGAGAAACCAAATGCACATTCATAGGTCTCACAATCATTGCTCTTCTTTTGGCTAAATCATTCACACACGTGATTTTCTTAAACATCCATCTCCTTATCTGCACACCCAATAGTAGTTAAATTGGAGATGCATCCAATAATCAACTATAGAAAAGATTCCACTTTTATCTTTCTGATCATCTAGACAAAACAATGCAAGCCAAATGGATCCAATTCCCCTACTAAGCCATACAGAAATATGGCCAAATATCAACATTAGTATTAAAAAAAAAAAAAAAAAGAAAAGAAAAAAAAAAAAGTGGGCTAATCAACAATGTGGTGAATGTGCAGAACTACATCTCATATTTGGAATCTTAGAAGCATTATTCTACGCACAAAACACAAAACACAAAACAATAACAAAAAGGTAGGCGATCTTCCTTCAATATGATCCGCACCTTAATCAGAATCCTCAAGTAATATAACAACAATTAATCCGCTTACCATGAGGATTCCAGGTGATCAACATAAACAATCCTAGGAAATCCAACTTAAATTTTCAGAAAACAGGTAAAGTAACTCGAATTAAGAACATCAAGCCCAACTCCGAGGATTAAACTCACTGTTCAATTCCCTCTTTTACAATCACATTCTAAGTTTTACCAAAAAAATAAAAGAGTAGCAATCAATAAAATCACATAAATAACAGGTAGGGCACAGGCATGCATGAATGTCTTATATGAAACCGAACCTTGCAACCCTCGATACCAAACTGAAAAAGTTGAATTCCGTTCGCATTGAGAAACTTCTCGTTTTCTTCAGGGTAGGGTTCTGGACAGAGATATCTACACGCCAAATCCCCAACTCTCAAAACTAAGAACCAAATTACGAAAACAATTACCAGCATTGATCAATGAGAATGGAAAAAACAGTACTCACACGATCGAGCGGAGGCCTAGGGTTTGCAAGAAGGCGAAGTTGACAGGTTCGGGAAAACCAGACCTGAACACGCCGGAATCGACCTTGGCGAAGTTACGAGGCGGCGCCAATAGCTCTTCTCCGTAGCCCTCTGCCTCTTCGCCGCTCTGTGGTGTCGATTTTTCGCCGCCGGAGGGCACCGTGGCTTCGATCGCTTGGCACATCGGTCCCTCAAAATTCTCTATTTTCATGGCGTTGGCGCCAAAAAGTACACGTAATATCTATATGCAAATAGGTACACGAGTCAATGCACACCTCTCTCTCTCTCTCTAAAATAGATACGGATGGCTTTATTGGAAATTTATTATCAGTAAAGGGCAAGATAGTCTTTTTAAGCATTTATCTATTTACTGGCGGACCGCCGCAAATTGCTACTGTGCGCGTGGTGTTGAGAATGCCGAAGATAGCTTTAATGTTGCTTTTTTTTTTTTTTCAAATTCACGTTTATTTTCCCGTTTAATTTTATGAGATAAATTTTTGTGAATTGAGTTTATCTATTGATGAAAAAGGTGAGAATTAATGAGGAAAAAAAAGGTTAGTTTTTAAATGCAAATTGAGATTAATTTTAATTATTTGTTTGCTTTATTTGAAATAGTTTTTAATTAATGAAATCAAAATTTATTTCCAAATTAAAACATTTTTAGTTAATTTGTGGATTAAGCATTTTTAGAAATTCTTCACAATTAAATAAATATATATATATATATATAAAGTATTAGATCGAGATAGAAAATTTGTAAGTTTATCACTTAAAAACTAATAAATTCATAATATAACTCTATTTTAAATGTAACTATCACGATTGTACCATTTTAGTGTTCTATGTTAAACTCATAAGACTCTATTTTAATTATAATTCTATTAGTGGTCTTATAAAATTCTATTTTAAGTACAATTCTATCATTAAAAACTCTATTTTAAGTATAATTCTATCACTATTTTCATAAAACTCTGTTTTAAATATAATTCTATTATTGCTGTATGATTTTAGTATTTTATTTTAAATTCATATAATTCTATTTTAATTATAAGTCAATTGTTATCAAATAGTCAAGTTTTCTTTACAGTAGAATAGCATCTTTCAGTAGAAGTAGAAATAATTTTAACTTTTCCAACCGGTGGTTGCATATTGGTGTCAATAAATGTTATTTATTGAATTTTTAATTAATTTTTTAAAAGGGAAATTAGTTCGATTGTCTATCCTTCCGGTTGGGATTGTTAAGATAAAGTTAGCAAGATTTTTTGAGGGCGAAAAACTGACATTGGGGTATTAGAACCTCGAGACATTATGTTTGAGTGGGTAACCGACTTCTGACTCAATCTCATGTCATTAATAAGGAGGTATTTGGAAGTTAAAAAAATTTAAATTTTGGTAGTTTTTTGGGTTTTTTTTTTTTTTTTTGCACTTTTTTATGTGTTTGATTGAACCAAGTGAAATTTTTAGTATTTTTTAGTAACTTTTGGGTGTTTGGTAAATTTTTTACTGTAACAAAACAAAAAAGTGTTAACTTTTAGGTGTTTGGTATGTTTTTTACTGTAGCAAATCAAAAAAGTTGTAATTATGGAGTGTACTTTTTACTGTAGCAAATTAAAAAAGTAAAAAAATTTATAATTTTGCTAAACACACCAAAAGTTACAAAACATTTGGTATTTTTTTGAGTTGCCAAATGGTACCTAAATGTTGTTGACTTTCCTTTTGATTTTTAACTAGTTTTTCTTTAAGTTATGTTTGGGAAAATTTTTTTTTTTTTTTTTTTAAAATGGTCAAGTATGCCATCTTATATTTTTAATTTTTTTTTAAACCTTGAAGGGTAAAAATATTAAATTAATAAAAAGTTAATAAATTAATTACTTAACTTTTTTTCTCCTTTTCAAATATAAAAAAAATTAGTTTTTAGTAACTACCTAATATCCAGCTACAAAAAAACTTACTTTTTTTTTTCCTTCCCAAATTCAACCTCGAGAGAAATTTGTTACCGACTTTTTAATAAATGTGTATTTGGTATATAATTAGCTACTCAACTTTTAGCTACTTAATTTTTAGATTTTTTTTAATGATTAAATTTACCTTTTTATCTTTTAAAATTTTTTAAATTTTGACAGATCAAAATATTAAATTAATAAAAATTTAAAAAATTAAATTTTTTACTAATTTTGACCTTCTAAACTCAGTCTCAATCTTTGGTCTTGTTAGCTAACTTTTTAAGGCAAAAAATTTTGGTGTGCGCGCAATGTGCGCAACCCATCTGCGTTAAAAAATTTGTCAAAATTTTGGTAAAAACATAAAAAAAATAAATAAATTTTTAATTATTAAAAACAATCAAATCTCAGACTTTTATTTTTCATTATAGCTCCTGTAATAAATTTTTCCACAGTAGTCCTCTTGAACCCGAAAAACTCACATTGGGGTATTAGGGTATTAGAACCTCGAGACATTATGTTTGAGTGGGTAACCGACTTCTGACTCAATCTCATGTCATTAATAAATGTTATTGACTTTCCTTTTGATTTTTAACTAGTTTTTCTTAAGTTATGTTTGGGGAAAAAATTTTTTTTTTTTTTTTTTTTAAAGATGGCCAAGTATTCCATCTTATATTTTTAATTTTTTTAAAACCTTAAAGAGTAAAAATAATAAATTAACAAAAAGTTAATAAATTAATTACTTTAACTTTTTTTCTCCTTTTCAAATATAAAAAAAAAATTAATTTTTACTAACTAACTAATATCTAATTACAAAAAAACTTACTTTTATTTTTTCTTCCCAAACTCAACCTCGAGAGAAATTTGTTACCGACTTTTTAATAAATGTGTGTTTGGTATATAATTAGCTACTCAACTTTTAGCTCCTTAATTTTTAGATTTTTTTTAATGATTAAATTTACCCTTTTATCTTTTAAAATTTTTAAAATTTTGAAAGATCAAAATATTAAATTAATAAAAATTTAAAAAATTAATTTTTTTACTAATTTTGACCTTCTAAACTCAGCCTCAATCTTTGGTCTTGTTAGCTAACTTTTTATGGCAAAAAATTTTGGTGTGCGCACAATGTGCGCAACCCATCTGCGTTAAAGAATTTGTCAAAATTTTGGTAAAAACATAAAAAAAATAAATAAAATTTTAATTATTAAATATTTGATGTGTTCTTTAAAAAGTATAAACTATCTAATAAAAATTAAAAAAAATTGGCAAAGTTTAAAAAAAGTTTGTGATATTTTGTGTAGAAAAAGTTGAAAAAGGTCAAATAATTTTTAATAAAATTAAAATTTGTTGATCAAATTTGACACCCCAAAGACGCCATTAGTGGCATCTTTGACTTCATAACTGTGTTACTTAAAACAATTTTTAATTCAACATTCTTTATTCATCAAATTTCATGCATTTTTCTGGATCACGTTTTCATCTTAAAGAGAACGTTTTCTTCATCACAATTTTTGTCTCCTTTGGTTTTCTTTGATAAATGTGTGATTTTCAAACAAGACTTAGGGGTCAATCTGGTAAGCAGAAATAAATTGAATTTTTTCTGCTATTTTTCGTTTTATATGATTTTTTAATAAATTTATTTTTTTATTTGAATAGTGTTTAAATGTATTAGTCACATTTCAAATATGATTAAAATGGGATTACCCTTGTATGAGTGAAAAAAAATTAAGTTTTTTTTTTTATTATATATATATCCTATCAATAACATGTTTAAAAGTTATCAAAATAAAAATAATAAAAAAAGGTTTTAAATTTTGTGAACAAAAAGGTTTCAATAAGTTTTAGAGTGACAAAAAGTAAGATAAAATGAGATAAGTTACAAGTTCGTAATCTGTACAGTGAGATAAATTTTGAATAACTTTTAAAATTTCTCAGTATTTTTCACTGTTTTTTAGATTTTTTTGCCACGTCAAACGAAGCGTTACAAATGGTCCCCCAACTTTCTCCTCTTTTTTTCCAAATCATCATTTCTCATGATCGTGTAAATAGTAACAAATTCAAGATTCAATAATTATTTGGCATTGTTAAAATTTTGTATTTTTTAGAATTATTTGGTGTAATTTGAGAAAAAATTAAAATATTTATGGTCTAATACTCAGCTTAGCTAAAAAAATCAAGAATAATTCGTGAATTAATTCGTAAATAACTTACATTTTATGTTATTATCTTGGGATCTTTTTCAAAAGATTTTCTCAATGCATGGCGTTGGAGAAAATAAAATATATTATATCTACTTAAAAAATTTATATTTTATTTTATAATTTTCGAAAATAGTTCAAAATGTCAACTTGAATTAAAAAATTACTCTTAAATTCAGAAATAATTCGTGATTCTTAAATGTGAGGTATACATTCAAGATCTGTTGATTTATAAAAATATCATAATAAATTTGGGAGATTTAAAAAAATGGTTAATTTTATTATTATGATCATGGACAAGCAATTGGCATTGCTGCCTCTACTCTTCCCATTCAACTGGCACGTGCCCTCGTGATTCATTTGTGAATTTAGGAGGGAAATAAAGAGAAAAGTAAATACTAATAGCCAAAAAAAAAAAAGGAGAAAATAAAAAAAAATGATGTCTTCTTTATTTGTGTCTGACATTTTAGGGTAGAAAATATGTATAATAATTATTTTCTTCTTATTTATGAGATGAAAAATATAATAAAAAAAGTAAATGCCCGCTGTTATTTTACCATTATATCTATTGACATACATTTAATTTTCATTTTCTTATTCTTTATTTGGTGAACGAATATCGTGTTGCAAAGTTTCATTATATACTTTGAAGACATAGAGAAGTGATGATTTTGAATATATATATATATATATATATATTTCCCTCTTAAAACTCACAAACACAGTATATATTTTCCAATAATTCTTGTCCCTAATCACCGACAAACCAACCCGATGCACCATGAGTTGGGTTAGGGGTTAGTTTAGTTCTAGTCCAAATATATAATAATGCCGCTTAAAAGATGAGTCAACTGAAAAAACAATTAGAATCACCTGAAAATAATGTTTTACAATCATTTTCCAACGGAAATATACATATATATATACATACAGCATCACAGAAGTCAATGTTACATATATATGTGAAACTTTATATGTTCTCAATATTTTCGGGTCTCTTCAATCGTCATCTCTCTCTCTCTCTCTCTCTCTCTCTCTTCCAGCTTTACACCTATCTATAAAAAAACAACCGTCTCTTCAATCCAACATCAATATCAACAATTGCCATTAAAGAAGGGTTATCTGTCCTGTTGCAACAACAAACTTGACTTCACAATCGTGAATAGCTGAATGAACGAGCAACTCCCCATCCGACAATACTTACATATATAACTTTGCTACCGATACTTCTATCACTGTAAGAATCAGTTGTATTATGCGCATTGCTTTGGCAGAAGCCAAGCTGCAATTTAAATGAGATAAGAACTCCTGAAACGTGGTGGAAAAATTAAAAAAGAGCCTTAAAAATTACTTAGCTAAGAAACATGGAAAGAATTTCAATTCAACAATTTAACGTGTTTTTTTCATTCTTAAGTTAGTACCATTCAAGCTGCAAGTACAAGCACTTTAATCGTTCCTTGACTATTCGCAGTTAGCATTGTTGGGCTATCACTCTTCCAACAAACAGCGCTGATGAAATAATCATTGTCAGCATCGTCTGCATTTGAAGAAGAAAACCTATGCCAAGCTGCGGGTTTAGAGATAGCCTGCCAGCGGAACCCAAATAGAATTAGAAATAATAATTTTTGGCCATGAAGGTACCAGCTTTATCTAGTATTTAATAACAGGTACAACCTTGTGATAGACAAAAACATCATTTGTTTCACTGCCGCATGCAATGTATTCGCTGTTTACTGTGAGACCGACGAAATTTTTCTCATTCGTGTGGCCTCTAAATGTGCGTACCTGAGATATATATATATATATATATATGTATGTATATATCAAATTCGTGTATTGTATTAGAACGAAACTTTACATCTATAAATCAAAAGGAGTTTTTGCTCTTCAAATTAAGAACTGTGGAAAAACCAATGTGTCATAGGCATTACAACTTACGGGCAGATTCTCTTTGACATCCCATAAGCGCAATGTGCTGTCCGTAGATGCAGAAGCAAGTTCATTGATAGACAGAAATTTTACGTACGAAACAGCCTTTCGATGTCCGCTGAAAACATGCAGTGGCTGGCTAACATTTCTCAAGTCATAATAGTGAACGTGATGATCTGCAGAGCCCACCTGCCAAACATATATCATTTCCATTCATTGATTAACTAGCTGCTAGATTACAGGTCATATCCATATTCACAACCCAGAGAGGACCAGAATTAGGAGTGACATACTGCAACGTGAATGCTAGATCCCGGATTATACTTGACAGAACATATATTTGCTTCCATGTCAATGTTAAGAACACTAGCCTCCTGTTTCGTACACCAAATTTTGACCTGTTGGATACAAAGAGCACACCAATAGTGAACAAAAAGTTAAATTTTGTTAATTTTCTGAACCAAGGCCTCATCAGATTATGTGATACAGAAGAAATAAACAGTAACTCTCTGCACATAAATGGCACAAACTGAGTTTTTATCTTTTATTCCTCCGTCCCATTTTTGCATGGCTTTGTGGAGAACAAGATCTAGAAAAATGCATTTTTCCCTATTTGAACAACTTTGGAGGGAGATTTTGTGCCCAAAAAAAAAAGGACTTTGTGGTTAAATATACATTTTAAAAAAGGGAAATATGGAAAAGTGATGATTAATTTTTTAAATCTCAAAATTTTGACACACATAATGGCACTGACCAAAATGAGAAGTGAGAAATATAAAATGGGTAGTGAAGTATATATATATATTTGTGTAATTTATATTATTTACGTTAAAAGTGAGGATTTCTTGTGTTCCAAGCACCTTGCAGTCATCACTCCCAGATACAAGCATCGAAGGTTCAGTGCGTGAAAAATCTACACTCCATGCTCGTTTTTCATGCTCTTCATACTCCATCACACTCTAAAATGAAGAAATCGGGTTAATAGAAGTGTTAAAGATCTCTGTAGGTGAATCTCATACTAAAATTTGAAGGAAATGGACAAAGGAAGCTACCTGACGAGTAGTTACATCCCAAACAGTCACTATCCCCTCATAATCACTACTGGCTATATGATTTTTTGTGTACTTATTCCAGCTCAAGCAACTAAGTTTGGAGCGCGTGGACATTTCCACAACAGGACATTGCACATCTGCTGGTTCATTCACCACCTGGAAAGCAAGATGTTACCTGGTGATATGAAGATAAACACATTTTCCATACATATAAAGAAAAAAAAATTATATAAAAAGATTTCAACTCAATAAATTCAGATCATTATTTTTTTTTTTCTCCCAAATGCCTATTTCTTTGGTGACTGTTGGAAATTCAATGCCAGTGATCATTTAGCTAATTTCCCCAAAGCTCTAAAAATTTTTTCAATGGTATATCTTGCGTTTGGGAACCAGTAAAATCAACATAAATCATTAAGGAAAGCACAATAATGTGCTTTTAATTTAGACATACCACAGATGTAGTACAAAACTTACAGCTCCAAAAGAACTAGAATCATTTATGGTAGAAAAAAATTATTAAACACCAGCTATGCCAGAAGGAGCACTAAAGAAAGGTTATGGCCCCAACACTTGGCCTTTCTGCAGAGATTAAAGACTCTTTCACGGAGACCAGATTCATCAAATGATGCATCACAACCATTGAAGGTAAACTATTATCAACACATACCGATGAAAATTCAAAGACCTTGATGCGCCTAGAAACTCCAGCGGTAGCAAACAGTTCATCATCTCGATCAAATTCTATGCTGCAAAAAAAAAAAAAAAAGAGGAGAAGAATCAAGCCATGATTGATTAATTACGACAGAGAACAGGATAATATGAAAGTAAGCGAGGTAGGTCACACTGATGATGAAATTTAATTCAGATACAAAATGGGATATGATTACTTAACAGGAAGCTTGAGTACTCTATTAAATTTGTATGCATTATTATATAGACATATTATGTAGAAAGAAAAAATTGCTGCCATCAAATTTTCGTTCTTGTTGATATCCAAACAGCTAGATCAAAGCCAGATCAGCATTGTTTAGGCGGATGGTCTTTTTTGCTACTGGAAAAATTATGTAATTGTCACAAACTTAACTCACCTTGATACGATATTGGCCGAATGAAAAAGATCCCGATGCCTAAGTTCAGCAATGACCCTCAGTCGGCTATTTACATAACCAAATAGAAGAGAAATGAGAATTTCCATCATCAAATGCACAAAATCAACGATCAAAAACAAAACCAAGAAGCTTCCTCAAATAAAACCAAAATTTATTGACCAAAAAGTCAAAAACAAAAACCTGTATCGCGTAAAGGTAGACAGCACAGACTGGAAATCCTCAAGTCCAGTATGAAAACCTTCTCTATTTATGGCATTTGTGTCCAGTTCTTCCTGTTTATATGACTGTTTAGCCCATTGCCGCCGCTTTTGCAAGTAGCACTCTTGTAGGTCACTGAACTGCTGAAAAATAACAATTTGGAAAAAAAAAAAAAGAAAACATATGAATTGATGAATTTTCTCAGGCTGGCAAGCAGCCTTAGCCTGTTCACTTTATGAATATAATGATTTAAAGCTTCAGTAGCAGTCTGCCGAAGAGTGACATGCTGAAGTTTCTAAGTAGCAAGATCAATAGCTTTCCAACAGTAGATAGACAGAACAGATGAAGCACAATAGGGATCAAGATCCTCCAGTATGTATAATCATAGCTACCAGAGACAAGCTATTTTTAGTGCAGAATATTATTAAGGATTTAGAGAAAGGCACAACCAAAATCTATACACACACTATTACTCATAGGCCATTGCTGCTCGATGATCCATTACTAAAAATTTTGAAACCTATGTGATTGTTAAGCATGAATAATATGGTACTCAAGGAGCGCCACAATTTAGAGGTATTTCACAAGAGTACTGACCTGTGAATGGACCTTCCTTTTTCTTGCTACTGCTAGCCCTGATTGACTAACATGAGAGTCTGACCCACTGCAAGTATCATTTCTTTGGACCATTTGAGAGCTTACAAGAGCCTTTGCATCAGCTTTCCTATTCTGTGAATTACCTGCATTCACCTGGCACTGTCCCTGTGCACTGGGGATACTAGAAATGGTGCCACAGCTACGTCTATCAATCAAAGAAGGCCGTGCTTTTGTTGCAGAACGATCGTCGACAATCATCCTTAGTTTTACTGAATACCTCTCTCTTGCCCGATATAAGTCTATTCTATGTCTCTCTACAGAATTTATGTCCTCTTTAATGTACTGGAGATCATTTTGTATCTGCAAAACAAGCACACAACCATCAATTATTATTATTATTATTTTAAATCTTTCACCATCAGAAAAGATACCCCTATGTTTGTTAAACAGCTATACAACACGAGGGCTATGTTGCCAAAACATACCAGTCAGTGGGTGCATTTTGGAGATATCTCCAACAAAATTATGAATACTTATATACTGAACCCCAAATCACACAGCTCTAGGCACTATAGCCCTAGACAGTTACAAGTAACAGCATGAATACTCCAAAATTTGTTGCTTACAAGATGAAAGATGCCTAAAAGGAAGCAAAGTCGGAGCCCATATGCTCCATAAAAATTGCTTGTTTAGTCAGTTTAAGATCAAAGAAAGTTTATAATGAACTGTTGTTCGCAGCCTTATCCAATCCACTTGTTTCACCACCTAGTTTACCTCCTAATTGAGATAGCTTTTAGACTCTTCAAACCACATGACAGTCATTAGTTTTTAGGATCCAACTCATTTTGACAGTTTGATCTGTGTGGATCCAATGTGGGCCCCACGCAGAAGGAAGACCACGATCTATCACTCCCAACTAATGATAGCATTCCTCTTAATGTTTAACCAACATTAACCTAGCTTTCTTTATAAAAACTACTACTTCTTTGTTTACACTTTACAAGCAGCCGTTGGCATTTCTTTCAATTTATTGCTGCTCAATAATAATTTGTTGCGTAGAACTGAGACACAATAGATGCTCACAAAAAGCCAACTGGGTATGTGTTGGGGTTCCCACATCGATTGTAGAAAGAACTGATGGTCAATATATAAGCGTAAAAGAAAGTCTCGCCCTACAAACTAGCTTTTGGGAATGAAAGAAACCCAAGACCACCCAACAACCGGTATCAGAGCGCAGGTGTGCCCTCAATCTCAGTCCATCAGGAAGAACGAGTTATCTAGGTGTACCATCAACCTTAGTCCATCGGGAGAAACGGGTTATCGCTTCATCCGACCTAAGACCCGGTATGTGAAGAGGGAAATTGTTAGGATTCCCACATTGGTTGTAGAAGGGGACCCAAGGCCCGATATGTGAAGGGAGAGATTGTTAGGGTTCCCACATCAATTGTGGAAGGGGTTAGTGGTCAGTGGTCAGTATATAAGTGCGAGGGAAAGTCTCGTCCTAGGAGCTAACTTTTGGCGATGAGAGAGGCCCAAGACCATCCAACAATATGGTCTAACCCAAAAATAACATTTATGAGCAAATACGAATTTTTTTATGACGATGGAAACCCGCAGCCACAACATTTCAAGTATGCACTAGGTAAACCCATTGGATTCACGCAATAACCCACAAAATACGCAAACTGGATAAACCCATGAAAAATCTGTATACAAGCTCACCCCCAAGGAGGAGCCACTTGGGGTCAAACTCAAGAGCTCTCTAAAATGAGGCTTGAGTTCTGACCAGCTAGTTATTTATGAGTAAGTACTTTCTCCCAAGAACATCACCCCTCCCACCCCCTCCCCTTTAGCTCTTGCAATTCCCTCCTACTTATGTGTCTATATATAATATTTTTTGCTTTGGTAGGCAAACATGCAAAGATGCAATAAAGTGATAAATTCAAGTTCAAGAACCTCGTTGAGCTGTTCAAGCTTTTGCTTCCTTAGGCAATGCAAAAAGTCCAAAAGAATCTGCATATTTGTCTCAGCTTCTACTTGTTCTATTTTTCTCTTCTTCTCCGTGAGTAGAGACAAGAGGCTGTCTAGCTCCGTAACTGACACATCACATCCCTGTGTAACAATAATAACAATAAAGTTGAGTTCCAATAATTGAAAGCAGTCAAGCACGGTTGGCAAAATATAAAGTGTATACATCTAACATTAAGTTACAGAAGTGACTAAAGATTCAAGTCAAGCATGGGTTGTACTAAACAGTAAATTTACAAATATTCAGTAGCTTTTCTTTCAAAATATTCCAAAAATGTAACACTGACCTGTTGCAATGCCTGACGAAGCTGTTCGAAAGGAGTAGCTGTTTTTGCTATTTGTCGGGCTGAAGTCTTCTTCAATAACTACAAATTCAAGAGAGACCTATGAAACAATTTAAAGAAGCCACCCAGAAGTAAACTTTTGAAGCAATTTTTTCACTTCTTTGGAGTTGAATTTGGAGAAGGCATAACCACCAGCAATTTGAACTCCTAATAAGAATAAGACATGGAATGCAGGATGCAATGACACAATACAGGAGTTGATGCGGTAGTTTCTCAAAAAACCATGACCTATGCATGAAAATTTCAAGTGTGAACAAAATTGTTTGAATATCTATTTTGGAAAGCTTGATTAGTTAATAAATTGGAAATTTCAGACTTTAAATTTCCTAAAATTAATAGTCTAAAGGATAAAAGGATTAATAAGCACAAATTTATATTTTATTTATTTCAATCATCAGATACCAAAGTTAATTTCTTCAAATTTGTGGTATATTTCAGATATCTAAGGGGTGGAAATATTGGACAAGATATGAAAACACGACAAGAAACTAATGAGAGAAAACACGAACATGATATGAATACATTAACTCAAAATTAAAACAATTATATTTGATTCTGAAATAAATTAATTATTTAACATGTTCGTTAAATTTTGATATATTTGAGCATAAATATGAATAGACACGATTATGAATTGGAATATGATCCGTCAACACGAATTGCCACTCATCTAAGCATAAACATGTGTCCCCAGGCAATCCATAGTGTCAACGACTGGTTCTAGGGAAAAAAAAAAAGTTAAAAAGTAAACACATTGTGAACATGTCAAAGTGTTCTGCTTGATAAAGATACAATACGTTCTTAGAAATGTCCATGCTTAAATTGAACAGTGAACTCAAAAAAATAAAATAAAATAAAATAAATTAAAGATAGATGTTTTAACAAATTTTAAACAACATGGCAAGGGGTATGATAAGTACAACCCTAATTAAGTCTTCCTATCGAACTTCTAAAACATAGTATACTTATTTAAGTTATTTTCTATTTTTCCTTAACTGATTTCTTCGTATGGTAGATTGGCAAAATGAATGTAAACTCAGCAGTAACCAAAATAAAGGCCAATAAATACGTAAGAGTATATAAGTTCTATACTTAGGTCTACTATACAAGCAGAAAGAGAGATTTGTGATGATGTTACCCATATAATTAAGGAGGTAGATTAAGTGGAGGAATGTATCAAATTTTTATGTGATCTTCATAGACCTTTTAATGTTAAAAGAAATATATACCATAGCAGATAGATCTGCTATGTAATTTGATTTCGAGTGTTGAGCAACCAAAAAAAAAATGTTAATAAAATGAATATAACAAAGAATGCCACAGTGGATGTGTCTTAAAAAGAGAAAAGATAAAAAAAAAAAAAAAGAGAGACAACTGGTTTAATGAGATGATAAAGGTAAAATAAATTAAAGATAAACTTAGCAAAAATCAATTAAGATTGTTTGATCTCACACAATGAAAACTGGCAAATGTGTCAATTTGGAAGAATTAGAGTATCCAAATCGTGGATAATGCAATGGGGTAAAGAAGACTAGGCCTAATGTGGTTAGAAATAATAAAAAAGACATGAATCATTATGGTTTAACAGAGAAAATAACTCTTGACTATGCGAAATGAAGAAAAATGATCCATATAGCCGACCCCATTTTGTTTTTTTTTTTTTTTTTTTTTTGGGGGGGGGGAAGCTAATTTGAGTTGGATAGTAGATTGGCAAAATATAGATAATGTTTGAGCATGTTAATCATTCAAGTTTAGTGTCAATATCTTGACGTCACTTTTTATATTTGACATACTTAGATCCAATATTTGCTTATTTACAATTAAAAAAGGCCATAACATTAACGTCATATTTAATGCGAATTATAGTTGATTAATCCCAATTCAGTAAACCTCTGCACGGTAATACGAGGAATATAAGTGTGCAGGATGTTATCCATGGACAATCGAGATATTAGTGCTAGTCTAAATAAGGACAGCAGCATTGAAACAGAGAAATGAGTTCGTGACGCTTCGCATGTGTGCGTATGCAACAGAAAAATGCTGTGTTTTGGATTGTAATTGTGGGATAGAGGTGAAATTTTATCACTTCATGTGTGCATGCGTAAACAGTAGGGGTGCCTCAGAAAAGGATGTTTCTCTAGAGAACTTTTGACATCATTTACGACAACCAATTTTACCAACATAGAAAAAGAGACCTCACAAAAACAATTGTTTAATGTTACATTTTCTAAGTTTGGGCCAAAGATTAGGTTAAATAAGCGTGTGCAATGACAACAAATGCCTAAGTAAATAGAAGTTGGGACTTGGAAAAGTGAAAAGGACACTGAAATGTTTCCTTGACTGAACCCACATAAATATATATAATCAAGTAGTGTAATGAGATTCCGCTTCAATTCAGTACATGGTGAATCTTTTCCCCATGACGAGATAATAGAGTATTGCTTCTAATTGTCCAATAGAATAAGAAACAAAATTTAAATTCCCTGAACAAGTCATAAGGTAATTATAGACAATTATAATAAATTCCTTTTAAATATAAATCAACCAGACACTGATCCACCACTTAATCGATGCCAGACACATCAGCCTAGTCAAAATCTTAAACTGCGCCAGCCTCCCAAATAATATAGCATAAGAATATAATGCGTCTCATTTTCTCTAAAAGCAAAATCTAATTTTGTAAATTTTCTCGATGGAGATGTAAAGAATACAGTAGGATCCCAAAAAAATAAAGTATTTTGCACAATTTCTGAGCGGCCAAACAATGTACAATTAAAAAAGAAAAAAAAACTTACGCAAATTCAGATAATAACTTGAATTGAGCTCACAAAAAACACTAGGAAGCAAAAGATTCACCTTATTAAGGAGAAAATTGGGGAAGAGATGACGAGTGGTGAGGTAGTGACCACAACAAGGACAATCGCTCTTGTTCTGAAGGTGAGTCACAATGCACATGTAACAGAAGCTGTGTCCGCAAGCCGTCAAAAACGCGTCCTTGATGATCTGCATGCATATCGGGCACAAGAAGTCCTTGTCCGGCTCCGCTGCCTCCTCCCGCTTCTCCGCTGTCTCCGGCGGTGGAGCTGGAAGCGCCGGAGCCGAAACTTCGACCGCCGCGTCGGACGGCATCGGCTCCGACTTCACGGAGGGCACCAGCGCCCCCATTGAGCTATCTCCCATCACTCTCTCTCTCTCTCTCAATACAAAAATATACGCTCACTTTCTCTCTCAGTACGTATATATCTATGTGTCGTTTTAGAGAAGAAAAAGAAGAGGAAAAAGAAAGAACTTTTCTGCTCTGCCTCTATGTCCGTCAATACGTTCATATTGATTGTAGACGTGAGTGGTTTCGTTTTAGTGAGAGAGAGAGAGAGAGAAAGAGAGATATTTTTGTGAGGGCAGAAACGGACCACGTTAGGCGGGCGTTTCTCATTTGATTCTTCGGTTCCTTCTTCCCATTTTGTGCGTTTTCGGTTCAGTTAATGTTGGAACGATGTCGTTTCTTTTGCGCTTATGGCATGAATAATAATTTATTGATCTTGTTTCTTCTCGTGCTTTTTCGAGAACGTTGAAACGTACCAAAACTAGTTAAGTCTACAATTAGTAACGTTTTTATTTTTTATTTTTTTAATTATATTTTTAAAATTTTATAAACTCACGACAAAAAAATATATTTGATAAACTTATTTTTATTTTTTTATTTTTAAAAAAATTAAAAACATAAAAAAAGTAAACAAAAAAAATATATTTTCAATTTGATTTTCTTCCTATTACTAATATTTTGTCAATTTTAAAACTTTATCTATTTTTGTTACATTACATAAAAAAATTTATTTTATTCAAATATTTTATTAAAATAAGTTATTTTAATAAATTATATAATTAAATTAATTATATAAATTAATATAAATTATTTTTAATAAATAATAAAACCAAATTAATTAATTTAATTTAATTTAATAATTAATTATTGTTAAGTTATCTGAAATAAATATCATAATTAATTTATTTTATTTAATAATTAAATTAATTTATATAAAATAATTAATAATATATAATTAAATTACATTAATTTTTAATTTAATTTAATTTACTAATTATTATTAAATTATTTTAAATAAATATCATAATTAAATTAAATTATTTATGATTTAATTAATTTAATTTATATAAAATATTTTTATTAAATTATTTTAATAAATAATTAAATGAATTTAATTAATTTAAAAATAAATAATTTAATTTAATAATTAATCTAATTTAATTATTTATTTAATATGAAATATATTTTATTGAATTATTTTTAATAAATAATATAATTTAATATATTTTATATTTATTGAATTAAATTATTTTAATAAATAATTTACTGTATTAATTTAATTAATTATATTAAATTAATATAAAATATATTTTATTAAGTTCTATTAATTTTTAAAACTAATAAAATTAAATATTTTGTAAAATAAAAAATTAATAATTATAAGCAAACTTGTATTTCCAAACGCAGTTTCAGTTTTCATTTCAAAAAAAATAAACAACAACAGAAAACAAAAAATAGAAAACGGCAACAGAAAAACAACAAAAAAAACGACAGCGTTGTCAAACGGGCTCTAACTATCCAGCGCCCCAATGAAAAGTGTTTATCTGTTAAAAAGTTAAGGCACCGTTTGGAAAAATTAGTATGTGCTAATGATAGCTAAAAAAAAGTTAGGTTAGTAGTTAGCTAAAAAGGTTAGTTAATTTTGTGTTTGGGAAGGAAAAAAATTATTTTTTTTTAGGTTGCTAACTTGTAAAGGTAAATTGAAATTTTTACCCTCAAAAATTTTTAAAAATATTAAAATATAAAAGGGTAAAAAATTTTAACCACTGTTGAAGTAGCCATCATATACTAATGGCTACTCTTCCCAAACGGTGCCTAAGAGTAATTATGAATAATCCACACCCAGGATTAATTTAAATCACGATTTTATAAAATTTCCTGGCCAGAGAATTGCTCCTGTCATGGGCGGGTACGTGCCTACCCCAAAAAAAATTATATTATTTTTTTAGGTATTATTTTTTATGTTTAATTGTGCTTATTGGGAGAAAGTAAAAAAATTTTAACTCAATATTAATTGTGCCCATTCATTAAAAAAAAAATTAGTCATTACCAATTACGCCCACCCAAAAAAATAAATTTTAATTCAATAACATCAATACAATTGTATTTAATTTATCTAATATAATTAAGGAGTGTTTAGAGTGACAAAAAGTGATATAATTTGATATAATTCGTATAATGAGATAAAAAATGAATAAATTTTAAAAATTTTCAATGATTTTCATCGATTTTCAACAATTTTTATCATTCCCAAACAGAGCTTAAAAAATATCTAACTCCACTTCGACCACTTTCCCTACTTCTTTTGGTCAAAATTCTTTCTTTATTACTTTTATAATACTCCACCAATTATTTCCACGTCTATAATCAGTGCACACCCAAACAAAAATTTTCCGACTGCGTCCGAGCTCCTGTGAAGGGCAGTTTAGTCCCTTTGTTATGCCGCAAATTTTTCGGAGGCTTGATTGATGCGTGTAATATTTCAATTTCTGAATTGAGCTTCCTCTGAAAAGTGTAGTAAAATACTCACTATTTAATTTTTTAACTTTTTTTTTTTTTGGAAGTAATTGCAATTACATTCTTATAGTTTAAATTTTTTTAAAAAATAAATGATAAATTTGTTAAATAAATAAATAAATTAAAATAATAACTATTAAAAAATTAATTTTATTCCTTCTTAAACATAAAAAAACTAATTTTTTTTCTCAAATTAAATCTTAGTTGATTGAGTCAGTTAATTCAAAAAATAATAAATTAAATCAGACTCAATTTATTATTTTTTGAATTAACTTGTTATTAAAAAAATAAGTTAACATATCCAACAAGTTTTTGAGTTTGGATAGGAAAAAATAATAATAGTAATAATTTATATTTTAAATATTTAAAATGATAACTCAGTGCACAAAATCTTCAGACTCTAAAATTTGAATCAAAAGAGAGTTAGAAGTAAAAATTAAAATTAAATATTTTAATCTAAAAAATCTATAAGTCAATTTTAAGATATAATTTATATTTTATATTTTAATTTTTTCTTAATTCTAACGGTTTAACCATTTAAAAAATTGGTGAGATTTATAACGGGTCGGGCCACTGAATCGCCTTGGGCAAACAAGTCAACAGCACACCGCTAACCGAATTACACAAATTTTATTAACACGCGGCGTCAGTGGGTAAATTCCCCCCCCCCGGGGGAAAAAATTATTTAATATTTTTAGGGACTATTTGGAGCTCCAACTTTTACTAACAAATTTATCAAATTTTTAAATTTTTTTTTTCTAATTTTTCAACTTTTTACCCACAAAAAATCTTCAACTTTTTTTCAACTTCAACAAATTTTACCAAACACAATTTTTTCTAAAAGTGACACGGACAGCGCCAAGATAAAAATTACAAAAAAAAAAATTCATTTTTTTGACACTCCAAATTGCCCCCTAGAGAGGGACATAATTGGCAATTGATCTTTACCTATACATATATACAGAAATTAAACAGAGCTGCATATAGATCGTTCTCCAAATTTCACAAACTTAGAAAATACAGAACTATACTTAAATCTCTCATATCCAATTCAATACAAAAGAGCATTTGCCACAAGTTCAAATCAGCAAGGCACTGTTTGGTGGCCCTTGGCAAACTGTGCCCCCTAAATTGATCTCTTCCCATGCACTTAACCTCTGGGATGCTGCCCATCACTGACTCCACATGATATACAAAACCAAGTTTCAGGGCATCGACATACATTTCACTGTCCAGACCAGCAAGGAATCGAATGAATGTTTTTATCAATAGTGTTTATGTCAACAAGAAATCCATCCGTTATGGAAAAACTAAAGAGCCCTATAATCTACAAGTTCAACAATTATCGGCGCGGGCAAACTACTTTCTCATCGACTTGGACATGTAATTGGAGGGCAAATAAAAGAACAAAGAAGCATTCTATTGAAAATTATCCTGTTGTATTACTTTTTTCCTGTGGATTGTCAACTTTCATCTATGGTAAATATTCTCGTCTTTCTTTCAAACGTACTACTTTTCCCTTGCTGGAAGAGATGTAAAAGATTTCTTTACACAGTCGACAATGCCTTCACAATCTGCTTGAGGCAGGACACAGCCCGACTCATCTTCTTCAGAGGCATCCTCTTGATACGAATGAGGAGAGCGAATCCCATGAGTTTGGCAGGCCTTCATCGTCTTGCAATGTTCTGCTTCATCATCTCTAATGTTCATGAACACATCATACAAATTCTCTGGAAAAAGGAAATAATTCTCTTCTTAGCTGAGCGTCAAGACTTACATTGGCATATTCATTTTTTGACATTGGGCAAGACTTCTAGGTAATCAAAAGTTTAAAATTTCTGATAGCTGCAATAATAAAGTGCAGGAAAACACTGCTTCTAAAGGATTTTGTGCATCAAGTAAAGGGCAATCATCAGAACTTTGGAGACCCATCGAGAAATTGGTAAGCCGCTACTTCCACTGTTCCACATGCTAGTTTCCATTAACATATAGCAGTCCTAACTACCACTGGCAAACAAGGTTCAGAGTTTAAACCTTACCTATCTTTGGCCTTCGAGTATTGGGAACTCTTGAAGTTTGAAATTCATCTGGACAAGAGATGCATAGGAATTGTAAAATATATCTAGCAATTTGGAGGACAGAACGGAAGGCAGCAAAACTGCATCCCCCCCCCCAACAAAAAATAAATAAATAATAGTAATAAATAAATAAATAACTAAAAGGTGGTGATGTTACCAGAGCCAAAATTATAGCCAGGGCACAACTAATCCACCTATTTCATGAGGACAATTTTACCCATTTCCCTTGTGATACCAAAGCTTTTTTCTCATTCCTGAAATACCACTTTCTCTCTTTAGCGACTTAACTCCTGTGTTCATGGTTGTAATGGTGTGCCCAGAAAATCGATTTCAAAGACGACCATGCTCTGCCTGTTCTCAATCAAATGGTTGAAGACTTAAACTTCATCAAACCCAACAACATATTTCTCTCACCTCTTTTAATCTTTGATTGATCAATCCCAACATACTAATATTTATTTATATATACACGTGTGTGCATTTGTAATCGCTGGACAGAGAAGGAAAGGTTTAGCAGCTCCTGTAAATTTACCTCCCCTAGAGCTTAGCAGTAGTATTGGACCACTGGTAATGCTTCAGCAAGAAGTTCTGACACTAGGCAATCCATCTCCCTCACTCCTGCCGCTGCCTTGCTGCTGTATCCAACACTGCATATGGTTACTCCCTCTTCTTCAACCATGTAATTTATTTCCCTTTCCCTGCTTAGACTTCTTTCTCTTCTTTCACTCGCTGGTTTGTTAGGAAAGATAGTTGCGACATGGGCAAATTTAAAGCTCTATCAGAAGCCTCCATCAACAATTATGACCGAATGAAAGAAGTCAAAAGTGGTCTTCTTTCACATATTAGGTGCCAGAACCAGAGCAACAAACTACTCATTGTAAGGCTTTATGATATGGGATCGGAAGGCAAACAGTTTGTGAGAGTTGGAGCTGTCGAATTTGCAATCAGCTGCACCTACTTTTCTTTTGTCTTCCCTCCCTCACAAACAATAAATATATTAAATGTCCAGAACTGCCGCTGGCAAGGCGGCAATGAAGGCATGAACCACGCCAGAAACATTGCCAAGAGCAGCAAATTGAGAAGAAAGGCGGGTTTTCATTAATGTTCTATGAGAAGAAGTAAATATAAAACGGGTAGAATTGTCAATATAAAATAAGAGCATTAATTATATTATGGCGAAAACAAGTTTAGCTCTGGCAATATCACCTCCCATAAATAAAAAGTCTCTTTTCTTGCAGCAGAAGTTTTAACTTACCAAATAAGTACAAGTCATCCCCAGTGTAATATTTCACGGCAACCTCAGGTGGAGCCAATTTTTTCAGTTTATCTATAACAGAACAGAAGAACAAGATCATAAAGTTACAATAAAGAGAAACCTGAGGACAATATATCATCATAACTAGTAAAAGGACACATCATCATGAAGAAGTTGCATGTAGAATATATATAAATATATGAGCAACTCAGATTGCCTGGATCACCCATTTGATTCTATGGCATAATATAAACCGTTTATATTCATCTGATGTCAAAATGTGATCCTTGAATTTTAGCATTCCCATTGAAAACCTATTAACATGAGAACGATGATTTAATTTGGCTTAACTTTTGTGGCTATGCATGAGCAAGTGCAACTAAGATTAGATTTCCAAAACCTCTTGAAAATACCTCCTTCAGACTTGATAAACTTGTCGTAAGTTTCATATGCATGGCTCTCAACACATTCAGAAAAATGATCTGCTCCAAAGACCAAAAGTGTAAACATCAGTACTTGAGAATGAATGCTTTGATCTAGCAACTCTACAACACCTTTTATGACATAGTTCTTAACTTAAAATGCTAAGGGCAAGGAAAGAGATTAAAAGAATACAGGGGCAAGAAAGAACCAGTTAAACTAAATCAACCAGAAAGACAGGAAGTCAAAGGTACAGGTTTTACCATCCAAAATGGAGGGGTATTAAAACTGGCTCCAAGTAGTAGAAATCTTCCATATGGAATCACATTCAAAATGTTTCAAAAATTATGTTGAGGTCATAAATCTCACACATGTATCTTGATTTTTTTCCCCCATAAATATGTAGTGGGGTTTTCAAACAAAAGATAGGTTTTATGAATCCCATCACCATTCATGACAAATAAATCAGCATGTAAAAAATCGACGTACTTACATGCCATTCTTGGGCTTAAAGCATACATGAAGACTGTCATAAAATAATAAAAGAACGCAATATGCTGAGCAAGAAAGCGATCGAACCACCAAGCATTTCCACCCAGTTCCTGAAATAATATATCCCTCGAGTCAAAAAAACTCAAACAAAATATGCAAGTACAGCATAATTTATAGTTGTTTGGAGCATGTGTCATAATAAATAGTTGGTCAAAAGTAAAATATATATAGTTATGAAACTTATATGCGGGAGAAACTACTAGTTCATGGTCATGTCCTGTTTCCATTATCAGCTTTCCTCCTAAAAGTACTCCAGCTTCGTGCCAATCATGTCTTCCTCAAATAATATCATGTTACCTAACTTTCTTCATTGGATCTTTGTTGTGAAACACAGAGAACCAACCGTAGAGACCAAGAAGCCAACACTAGCAGGGATGGAGCTCCCTTAGGACTGACCAATGGGGGCCATGCCCCCCCCCCCCCAAGTTTGGGAAAATGCTGTCTATACATACAATTTTTTAATTATAAAAAATTTATATTATAGTTTGGCCCCCCCTAAAATTTTAAAAAAATAGTTGACCTTAGTTAGGAAAACACCACCATTGTACCAGTACACATAAACTTTTAGATTAAAAAAAATTTAATTATAGACTAAACTCCCTAAAGTTAAACTATTCTTGTCAATTATTTTATATAATCCAAAATTTAAAAATTCATCTATGTATATAAATTAATTTATTTTTATTCACTAAATATAATTTATGATATTAATTATGTTTTTTTCAAGGGCTAACTTCAACCTATGAAAAAAAAAAATTGGCCCCTCCTAACCAAAAATTCTGGCTCATCCCTGAACAGTAGGGTGGACAAAGGTGAACGAAAAGTTAACAAATACAAACTATGGTGGTATTGTTTCAGTAGAATGCTTGCTTTCCTATGAAACATAGTAAAAATAAAAGAAAATGACTGAATGAGATAATGAGGAAGCTTGAGGCAAAAGCATTACTTCCATTATAAGCAGATGGTGCATCTCATTCCAGCTCTCGGCAAAGTGCACTTTCAGATAATCTGCTCTTCTCCACCATCCAAAACTCTCATACATATGTAGAACAGAGATAAAAGCTGTCACAGTAACAAAATGATAGTCCAATCTCAAAATGGCAGGCACAATATTCAGTAATGTATGAAATGATGTGACTATAAAGATTTTTTAGGAACCTCATAAATTCCAAAGCCAAGTCAATAGGAAAGCAGTAGCAACCAGGGTAAAATTGAAGCTTTGGTAAATCAGAGCAATAATCAATCACACTAATTTATTATGCTTTACATCAGAAAGAATAGAAAGGTCTCTTTATTTCCTCTTGTTATTTTTTAGACAAACCATACTCTTCAAATATGCATGACTGTAATCTTTAACGTACATTCGACACTCATCTTCAAGTTTTCTATTCTGATGCATTAGCAAGACCTTTTGTGTATATTAGTTACAATACAGAATTTCCTTGAGGACAAAGAGTTAAACCCCTTCTATAAAGAAGTTGCCAATGCACTCATTGATAACCCTTGAAGAGAATTAAGAGGAAACAAGGTAAGAAAGCTCTGGCACTCACCAAAATAAGGAACTCTTGCGATAGTTTCTAGTACAAAAAACCTTGCGTAGTTTCTGTCGTGGTACAAGGTATCAAGTATCTTTATCACCGCATCCTGTAATGATTGTACAGGTCAAAGTTAATTAATAAAAATAATAATATTAACTTGTTCCAAAACAGAAGCACCGTAAGCTGATTAAGATTACAAGTCACATAACCCAACAAGAAACAATTAAAAAGAAAAACATAACAACTCAAAGATGAAGTATGGCAGAGTCACTGGTTAGAGGAAATGTAGGTCGAAATCAAATGTGGTAAGAATCCTTATATTTTTAGATAAATACAGTGCCTATATTCTTAGTGTTTAATATTCTATACAAAATGGCAGATGTTATTATGAAGAAGTCCATGTAACAAAATCTGACCATCAATATAGTGACATTTATTGATGGATCACATAACATATGATAATCCATCAATCAACTTATAAATCATTGAGAGCACAGTTTCTTTCATGATTTCATCCAATATTCACTTGGTATCAAAACGAAGTTTCAGGTATGAGTCTCATATGTGCCAATACCCATATAATTCATTAGTTGTCCAATTTTCACTCAAGCACTTCCTTTGCATCACAAATTTAAAAACATACATATAATATGAAAATTTCCTAGAAAAGATTAAAAATGAGTCAAACAAATCCGCAACTAACAGGTTAGGACACATACAAGGCAATTAAATTGAGGCATTGGATAGTATGAAATTACTAATGGAATTGAAGTTAGGCTTGTCTGGTTAGATGAAGAGTACAACAAAAGAAGAAAACTTACTATAAGTAAGACATTTATGGACTGTTCAAACTTAATAACCCATCTCTCCAACCCACTAGAGGATGAACTATTGGATGACTCCCCAATTCCTTTCCCGACATTGTCAGGAATAGACTTTGGTTGGAAAGATTCCTCCACAACCACTTTCTCTTCATCATCTTGCAAGACTGTTGCTTGGACTCTGAATAACTTCCTGGACACATTCAAATGAAACTGCAAAATCAATGAAGCTTTAAAGAATTAAAACTTCCAATTTTAAAAACAAGAAGCCACTTGCCCAAAAAAATCCATCTTCGACTAATAGACTTGAGTACGGTCAGGTACGGATGCATGCCTAAGAGCTGGATCTATATATTCTCTAATTTAAGGATACGGAGACACAATTAATATTCATATATATAAATATATATTTATATATAATATAATTATTATATTCTATAGACTAATACGATATTCACAAGGTACCGTTGAATTATTTCATACAAATATAAGTTTTAAGTATAATTATGTGTTATAATTAAATTGCTAAATATGTTTGTAAAAATGTCCAATTATATATCTGAATGCATATTCATACCCTTACCAAGTTCCTTGTCCAAGCGTCAACAGTATCCAACACAGGTATATCATACATTTAGATGTAACATGGATCTTCAAATACCAAGCAATCTAATCAGAACCCATTAGTAAATAAGCAAGTTCTGGATTCAATACATAGCAAGAATAAAAAATAGCTTTAAAAATGTTATCTCTGAAGAAAAATAATGTCACAGAATAACAAGCTTTTTTTTTTTTTTCTTTGAGGCTTTAAATATCAATACTGAACAAGGCTTAATGTTCGGGTTGACTGATATACATAACAGTCAAAGGCTTCATTTTTCCCCCCAATTTTTCTCATCAATCGAACAAAAAATCAGAGTTCTAAATAGTTCGATTTTTCCGTATAAGGGAAACACATAAGAACAAGAGCTCAAGGTTTCATACCTTGGAAGCAATCTACGAGAAGCATCAGAGGCGCAATGGAAAGAGAGATGACTGAAGCGGAAAGGGTTTTGAGAGATGATAGAACACGACTTTCTGCAGTTTGTTGCTTTAGTGGACGAAGCTGATGACAACGTTGTTGCGAAGACCGAAGAAGAGAGAGACGCCGCCATAGTCGCTCTCTCGGGGTTGCAGAGAAACTGAGCAACGGAATTCGAAATCAATTAATCAAACGTGAATTGAAGAGTATGAAGTGGGAATATTCATTTTAGCGAGAAGCGATAAACAAACAAAGGGAAGCCGGGATTGGCAGGCCAGATGTTTGCAAATTTGCGCAACAATGAAACCATTTGACCCCAAACTCACTTGAGTTGGGCTCCGTATTGACTCGCTCATACGCGTCTTAAAACGTTTGTAAATCAAACTTTTAAATTTGGAGTAGTACGGTAAATTTAATCATTTAAAAAAATATTAAATTTAAAGAGATTTAAAATTTAGCTCAGAAATTAAAAAAAAATAAGTAAATTACATTTATTCCCGTTTAACATTTAAATAATTATACTTATTACTCTTCAATGTTTAAAACCTACATTTATCTCTTTTATTTTAAAATATTATTAATATTAATTACATTTCGTTAAATAAATCATCAAAATTTAAAAGAAAATATCAAAATAACTAAGTATATTTTTTAACTCCTCCCTCTATCATATATTTGTCATTTTTATTTATAAAATTTCACAAAAATAGAAAAAACTTAAAACTTTGGTTCCTTTGACACTTTTTATTAAATTTTAACGATTAATTTAACAGAAAGATTAATAGTTATAACATTTTAAAATAAAAGACATAGGTATAATTTTTAAAAATTAAAAGATAATAAATATAATTACTCGAATATTAAGGAGAGATTAATATAATTTATCTTTTTTAGATACAAAGACAACATATAAAGACGTAAGAATATGTTATTATTTTTAATTTCTTTTATTCTGCATTTCTTAGTGTTGGTTAGACTGTGTTTATCAATCAATAAAACTATAGAAGCAAAAAATAAAAGATTGTCATGTACAGGGACTAGAATTAGGATTTTTGGATAAAGAGGTCAAATTTTCTTTTTTATTTTTATTTTTTGAGTTGAATTTAGGTCTGAAAAATTATAATTAATATTATAAATTATATTTAGTAAATAAAAATTAATATATATGATATAATTAGTTGAGCTTTCAAATTTTAAATTATATATACTAATTAAAAAAATAATTAAATTTTAGAGAGGTTAGTTTAAAACTAACTTAAATTTTTTAATCCAAAAATTTATATACATTATTAGTGATATTTTTGCAACCGAGATCAACTACTTTTTAAAATTGTAGAAGTGGTCGAATTATAATATAAAAAATTTATATATGTAAATAGCATTTTTCAAATTTCAAGAGGATTTAGCCCCAACATACCTCTATCACTGCTTATGCTCTCTTAAACAAATTTTGAAGAGACGAATTAATCATCCACACACAAGTGACCCTTTTAGTTCAAAATAAAAAATGTAAATTACATTTATTTTTCTTTTAACATTGGAATAATTATAGTTATTACCGGTTAATATTTAAAACTTATATTAACTTTTCTTATTTTAAAAAATTATTAATTTTGACCTCCATTCATTCTTCTTACTTGTAACTCCATTAATTTTTTTTTCTACAAAGACAAATATATCCTTAACTTACCATTAAAAAAAAAAAAAAAATTTATCATCAATCTTTCGATCAACATTTTTTAAAAACTCTAATCACAACCACCACAACATCGTTCCGACACTTATGGTCACAACCACTATGTAACTAAATAAACACGTGTCAAGATATTTGTCGACTTCCACAATTTCATTATTATTGAATAAAGATAATATAAAAAATATAATGTAATCAATTTTAGATATTATATAAAATAATATAAAAAATTTGATACAAATTACTATTAAATAGAGAATATGTAAAGTAAAAAGTGTTACTTTTTACTATATTTTAGATAATGTATTAAGAATAATTGATATAATATTGTCGTAGTGTTAGGTAAACGAATAATAACTTCCGTGCAAGAGAGCCCTTCATCGAGATGGAAGAAAAATTTGTACCTTTCGTTTTATAATAAATTATTGTAATATATTAAAAACAGTCTCTTCATTTATAATAAACAAAAGAAGACTAATTTAAATTTCAAAAGAGAATAAAATAATGAGAAAAAAAATGGAAAGTCTAAAGTTGGATCCAGGTCAATTTCAATCCACCGCCCTCGCTTCCTCTCAGCCTCTTACTGGAGCCCACGGTAAGCCTTTACCGCGATCCCCCCTTGTGCTATGTTTGGGAAGTGAGTCGATAGAAGTTGGGATGGGGGTAATATTTTTACAATACTTTGTGGATGTATTTAGAGTGATAAAAAAAAAAGAGAGAAAATGAGATAAAGTGAGATAAGCTGAGAGTTCATAATTTGTGAGGTAAAATAAAAAGTTAATGACTTTTAGAATTTTTTAATATTTTTCATTATTTTTTAGAATTTTTTATTATTTTAAACGAAGCATTTGTATTGAATTAAGGTGTTATTTTTTTGAAAGAATATTTTGAGAGTTTCACTCAAAACTCATCCGCTACCAAACCTACATCCCAAACACAGCCTTTAGTTAGGAGGGAGAGGACGTTAGGAGCTTGATATCCCACACGGGGACCACCTTGAGATCTCCAGGATAGAAACCACTAGCATCAGGGGTTTTTTCGCAAACCCTTGGGACGAACAAATCAGGGCCATGTAGGCTCAAATGGATGATATCCTGGCCGCAGTCAAAGCCCCACATACAGTGGAAAACTTGATTAGGAATACCATTTCCCCGTTTACCCCCGCGGTGATGGCTTGTCCCTTGCCGTCAAAGTTTAAGATGCTGATAGTGGAATCTTTTGATGGATCACAAGACCCACTAGATCATTCGGAAACTTTCAAAACGATAATGCACATACATGTCTACCCTGATGAGATTATGTGTCGGGTTTTCCCTGCCACCCTGAAAGGCCCTGATCGCCTATAGTTTTCTAAGGTCAAGGTAGGGACCATTGCCAATTTCGCTCAGCTGAACAAACTCTTTGTGAGTCATTTCATTGGAGGACAGAGGTAAAGAAGGCCGCCCACCCATCTTCCCACAATTCGGCAAGGGAAAGAGGAATCCCTAAGAGATTACGTGGCGAGATTCAACAAAGAGTTGCTTGAGGTCGACGAGGCCAATGATAAGGTGATCGTAACCGCCTTCATGAGCGAGCTACGATCTCCTAGGTTCATGGCTTCTTTGGTAAAAAGACCCCCCATTGATATGGTAGAACTCTTGTTTCGAGCTCAAAAATACATCAATGTGGGCGATGTCATGAAAGCAAAGAAGGACAATAACGGGATCAGGAGTTCCAAAGTGAAGAAAAAGATGCCTAATGGATCGGATGATATATGAGACCACAGAAATACCAAGGCTAAGAAAGTTGACAATCAATCTACCCTACCCGAAGATACGATGACAGATGCCAATTCACTCCGTTAAACACTAGGCTAGAGAATGTTCTCTTTGCGATACAAAATAATCATGCTTTGAGGTGGCTGGGCAAACTGAGGACCCCGGCAGATAGACGTTCTCGAGCAAAATACTGCCGTTTCCACAGGGACTATGGGCATGACACCGATGACCGCATTGATCTGAAAAAGCAGGTGGAAGAACTAATTAGAAAATGCCAACTCGGAGGATTTGTCGCCGGTCAGGAAGACAGAAGAGCCGACCGAGCGCATCAAAATAGCCAACCAATTGGGGAGATCCATGTAATCTCAGGAGGGTTTGCTGCTGGAGGGGAGTCCTCAACCTCCCGTCACAAATACACTCGGGAAGTAAGGGCCACCCAAGAAGTCCTCACGGCTGAAAGACCAAGTAAGAAAGTCCGCCCACAATGTCCCCCCATTACCTTCACGGAAGAAGAAACAGACGAGCTATATCAACCTCATGATGATCCTTTGCTAATTTTTTCAATTATTGCCAACTTCAAGATATGGAGGGTGCTGGTCGACAGCGACAGCTCAGCAGAAATTCTATACTGGGAGGCATTCTAAAAAATTAAAAAAATGGGCAAAGATAAGCTGCAACCCATATCTTCTCCTCTTGTGGGTTTCATTGGAGATCGGGTCACTCCGCTCGGGTCGATGGTCTTACCAATTACGCTTAGGGATAAACCCCATCAGGGCACAAAAATGATCAATTTTCTTGTTGTAGATTGTCCCTCAGCTTACAATGCCATTTTAGGCAGAACAGCTCTCAATCAATTTAGAGCAGTCACATTCACGTACCACTTTTGTGTAAAATTCCCAACCAATGATGGTATTGAATATGCCCGAGAAGATAAAAAAGTAGCCACAGACTGTTATGTGTCCTCCCTCAAACAAGACACACAGAATGAAACACTAATAGTTGATAGCCTTGAGGTACGAGACGATGAATAACCCAAGCGAGGGGAACCAACTGGAGAATTGGAAGATCTATTTATTGGGAACTTAGAGGAAGATAAAGCTCTCAAGATAGGATCCGAGACACCTGAGCTAATAAAAAGTAGAATAAATGATTTTTTGATCCACAATGCCGATGTCTTCGCCTGGTCACATGGGGACATGCCTGGAATAAGTACCAGTGTGGTGGCTCATCATTTGAACATCTTCCCCAATGCTAGGCCAATAAAGTAGAAGAGAAGGATCTTCTGCCCCGAATGCAACAAGGCAATCGAATAGGAAGTTAATAAACTTATGAAGGCCATCTTCATCCGCGAAATCCACTATCCCACCTGGTTGTTGAATGTAGTTATGGTGAAGAAGTCTAACGGCAAATGGCGCATGTGCGTGGACTTTACGGATTTCAATAAAGCGTGTCCGAAAGATAACTTCCCCTTGCCCACCATTGATACCTTAGTAGATTCTACTACAGGCCATGAACTACTATCATTTATGGATACCTTTTCAGGTTACAATCAAATAAAAATGGCGAAATGTGATAAGGAACTTACTGCCTTCATCACTGAGAGAGGCCTCTACTGTTACAATGTCATGCCATTCGGCCTGAAGAACACAGAAGCAATATACCAGCGACTGATGAATAATGTGTTCAAACACCAGATGGGTAGAAATGTAGAAGTATACGTTGATGACATGCTCGTCAAAAGTCGAAAAGAAGATTCTCATGTCAATGATTTACGTGAAACCTTCAACACATACGGAAATACGGAATAAACTTAAACCCAGCCAAATGCGCATTTGAAGTGACATCTGGCAAATTTCTGGGCTTTATGGTCTCCGGCAGAGGAATAAAAGCCAACCCAGAAAAAGTCAAGCTAATAATGGATATGCAACCCCCGTGAACAACAAAAGAGGTCCAAAAATTAGCTGGCAGGGTGGCTGCGCTAAACAGATTTATCTCCCGTTCAATGGAAAGTGCCACCCATTTTTCAAAATACTTAGGAGAGCCTTCGAATGGACACCCAAATGTGATGAAGCATTTCGACAATTAAAGGAATACCTGGGGTCTGTCCCGCTGCTCAGTCAAACGACCCTAGGGGATGAGCTATATTTATATCTCTCTGTATCTGCCACGGCTGTGAGCTCAGTACTCGTGAAAGAGGAAGAGAGAATTCAGAGGCCGGTCTACTACACAAACAAGGCCCTAAGGGGGGTAGAACAGCGTTATCCCAAAATGGAGCTCATGGCCTTTTGCTCTTGTAATAGCTGCTCGGCGCTTGAGAGCATATTTTCAAGCCCATACCATCACTGTCCTCACAGATCAGCCTCTCAAGAACATCTTGCACAAGCCAGAGACATTAGAACGATTAATGAAGTGGTCAGTTAAGCTCAGCCAATTTGACATTTAATACCGACCGAGAACAACAATAAAAGGATAAGCCATTGCGGATTTCATTTCCGAATTCACAACCCCCCACCACAGCCCCTCGACCCTGAAGACGTTGATCATTTCTGGGTGCTATACGTTGACGGCTCTTCCACTCAACAGTATAATGGTGTAGGTATCATACTTATTTCTTCGGATGGCCACAAGCTAGAGTACGCCCTCCGCTTCAACTTTACTACCTCAAACAACGAAGCTGAATACGAAGCCTGCATCGTAGGCCTCCGGATGGCTTCGACGAATGGGAGCAGATCATATAAAAGTATACAGTGATTCTCAACTCGTTGTGGAACAGATGCAAGGAGATTATGAAGCACGTG
Source organism: Vitellaria paradoxa (assembly GCA_019916065.1). NCBI lineage: Eukaryota > Viridiplantae > Streptophyta > Magnoliopsida > Ericales > Sapotaceae > Vitellaria > Vitellaria paradoxa. The sequence continues at coordinate 50,288,390 of CM034237.1, read as the reverse complement.
GTGAAACTATGGCTGAATATACCTAGGGTTTCCTACAAATCCTATGGGATCAGGTAATCTGTGACTCCTATCATAGAAAAATGCATAACGGATGAAAAGCCAAAACATTCACCCAGGCAAGACTCGAGGACGTTAGATTTAACTAAGAAGCTAGAGGAAACCCAAAACCCCACGCCAAAAACCTAAAATCGTGGAACACACTACTCGAGTTGTAAAATTCGAAAGGAAAACGAGCAGAAAGCAATTCAACAATCTAAGTACAAAGCTCAAGAAATGAATCTTACCAGCAACACGGGAAACTAAGGTCTTAAAAATGGTAATACGAGCACCTTCGAGCAAGGAAACACAGCAAAGAGGATAGACGACGATAGTACGCAGAGTAAAATGCATGTAAAAGAAACATCAAATTCTATACCCTTGCTATTTATAGCTGGAGAGGCCCTGACCCTTCACGTGGTTTAATTTGAAATCAACGGTGTGGATTTAATCCATCCAACGGGCAAGATTAAGCATTTGCAGCTTTAATGAAAAACAGCTCTCAACATGACACCTGGGAAACGGCTACGTCTTTTTGCTGTCAAATCGCCCACGCTGCGCAAGCGCATAATTAATGCACGCGTAATTGCGAGGTGTCCCAACCCTTGAATTCCCTCAATATCTCATCTGACCGACCATCTGAGGAGATCCTTCACTCCACTCGGTCCACTTCGATCATCTAGGAAATCGGGGGCATCTGATAGGATATGTCCAATTAACGCCCAAATTACCCGACCGACCGATCATATGCCCGATTGAGTTCCTGCGGGCGGTTGGTCGGGGCTTACTTTGATGTTCAGTCGATCCGACTGAGCGCCCCTATAACTGGTTTCTGACATATCCCGTGATTCATGCCTATAAAGATGCTACTTGTTAACCGCCTACTGCGTAACAGTTCCGATAACTAATTATAACAATCGTCTTGGGATTCGCACAATACACGTGGTGCAATACTATTGGGGAAAAATCACGATTACGTGAGACTCACATATATCATGTCTATGCAAATATCAAGCTTTTATATAAATAAATATATATATATATATATATTACCCCTTGGAAAACCAGGTACATATATATATCATCTTACTTTTGCTGTAACTCGGCCTGATTGTTCTACTGAAAAAGCTAACTTAACCATCAGAGTTTCATTGGCAGGCGCCACACCGGTGTCAAGTTCAGGTACCCAGACTCGCGTTTAGATCGTTACTAGATAATTTCGTTATCATTTTATATTTTAAAAATTTCAAAATAAAAAAACAAAAAAATGATCTATTTAGATAAAATTATTTCCAAGCTAACATTAATCTGAGTTCTTTCAGATAATTTTTACTATAGGCCTGTTTGGTAGCACAAAAAACCACTAAAAGTCACCAATTTTAACTAATTTTTGTACTTTTCTCCGATTAAAATTTTTTATATATCACCTTTATGTCACATCTTTCTACTTTTATTGTATTTTTTATCTTATTTTTTATCAATCAAACAGGCCCATATTATTCTGACATTTCAGCCTTACTTTTAAAAATAAGTAACTAACTAACTAAATAAATAGAAAGAAGAGATAAGGACTTCTCAGTTCTCAAGTGCATGGATAAGAGAGGGAATGAAAAGTACGTTTATCTTTCGAGTTTTTTTATGAAAATATCCCTCAAACTATCCCTCTTTTTTCTATTTGGTCCTCAAACTATCAAATGCACCTATTATATCCTCAAACTATCAAATTTTGTTCTATTTGGTCAGAACACTAACTCCATCCGTTAAAGTTAACGAAAAATTTGTCAAGTGCAGGTTACATGACCTTTTTGACCCTATCTTAAGGTATAATGGTCAAATCATAGTTATTTATTTTTATGAAATGATAATTTATAAATTATTTTGATTATATTATTATTAAAAATAATTTAATTTAGTAAAAAGAAATTATATTAAATATAATTTAATTATATTATTTATTAAATATAATTTAATAAGATATATTTTATATTAAACTATTTAACTAAATAAGTTTTAAATTATTTAATTATACTATTCATTAAAAATAATTTAATAAATATATTCCATGTTAAATTAATTAATTAAATGAATTATTGATAAATTTAATTATACTATTTATTAAAAGTTATTTATTAAAATATATCTTAGCTAGATTGTATTATTTATTACATAAAATAGTTTCAGGTTAGTAAAATATTTGAATAAAATAATTTTTATTTTAATATGATGCAAGAAAAATGAACAAAATGTTAAAATTGATGAATGGTTAAAATAGAAAAAAAAAAGAGTGAAAACACTTTTTTGTTTAAGTTTTTATTTTTGTTAAATTTGTTTTGATTTTTTAAAATTAATCAATTATTGATTTATTTAATTAATTTAATATTGAATATTTTTATTAAATTAATTTTATTAAATAATGTAATTAAATTAGTCAAGAATTGATTTAATTAATTAATTTAATATTGAATATATTTTATTAAATTACTTTTATTAAATAATATAATTAAATTAATTAAATTAATCAATAATTGATTTAATTAATTAATTTAACATGGAATATATCTTATTAAATTATTTTTAATAAATAATATAATTAAATCAATCAATTATGATTGATTTAATTAATTAATTTGATATAGAGTATATTTCATTAAATTATTTTTAATCAATAATATAATTAAATAATTTATTAAACTATATTTAATAAATTAAATTAATAATATAACTGATTTTGTTAAATAATTTAATATAAAATATACTTTATTAAATTATGTTTAAAAATTTTATAATTAAATTATATTTAATATATTTTATTTTTACTGAATTAAAATATTTTTAATAAATAGTATAATTAAAATAATTTATAAATTATTATTTAATAAAAATAAATAAATATAGTTTGACCATTATATTTTGGATATGGTCAAAAAAATTATGTGATTCACAGTGACAATTTTCCGTTAACTTTAACGGATAGATTTAAAATTTGGACCAAATAAAATAAAATTTAATAATTTAAAGATATAATAAATACATTTGGTAGTTTAAAAATCAAATAAAAAAATAGTTGAAGAGATATTTTCATTAAAAAACTATTATCCTTCCCTCTCCTCCAGGTCAGGGTCACCCCTCAATACATATATATATTTTAGAAGAGTGTCGTATTAACGTCGAAGTCCCTGTTGGGGGAGAAGATACGTAACGTTGAAAGAGACCATGGAAGAGGAAGAGGAAGAGGGAGAGATTTTCTTGAGGAACGACAACAAGGCATCGCAATATTCAACACCGGAAGGGATCGAATTAAAGGGTTTCAGATCATTCCTCAGTTGGGTGTGCCTCGATCAGTCCAATCTATGGAAGGCCGGTCTATCTGGGACAATCTTCTTGGTGCTAGCCGTTGGCGTGCCCCTGGTTTCTCACTTCGTCTTCTCCTGCTTGGGCTGCGACGAAGAGCACCAACGCCCTTACGACGCGATCGTTCAGTTGTCTCTCTCCGCGGTCGCAACACTCTCCTTCTACTGTCTCTCTTCTTTTGCCCACAAGTTTGGGCTCCGAAGGTTTCTGTTTCTCGACAAATTGAGCGACGCAAGTGACAAAGTCAGAGAAGGTTACACCCAGCAGCTTCATGTATGTGTTTCTCTCTCTTCTTTGATCATTTTCTTTCTCATTTGATTGTGATTCGTGCTCAGCTAAAAAATAATTTTTTTGGGGGGGGGGGGGGGGCGGGGAGGAGGATTATTCTACACCTCAATTCTGAAATTTAAAATCATCAATTGATAATTTGCAAACGATCTAGCCGAGTAACGGGTTGTTCAAATTGTAAGTTTAGCTTGTTAAGCTCTTTGAACAGAAAAGCACTCTGAGTAATTTGATTTACTTTATATAAATTTAAGTTTATGAGTCGAGCTTAAATGCACGAGTTATAAATTATGTTCAAATTTTGCTTAATCTCATGACGAACAGTTTTTGGATGAGTATTAGCTAGCTGAATGTGAACCGATTTTATTTTTATTTTATTTTTTTTTTTGTGTAAGAATAACATCAAGGTATATCATTTTTATTTAATAAAGAATGGGATGGGAAGGTGGATAGAAAATTTTCAGCCACGAGATAAGAGGCTCCGTTTCGAGCGATAAAAATTCTTAAAAATGATAAAAAATATTAAAAAAATTTAAAAATTATTCATTTTTTATTTTACTGTACGAATTATAATTTGTCTCATTTTATCTTACTTTTTATCACTTTAAACGCATCCAAAGTTATTTTTAATGCAAGGGCCCAATTGATTGAGTGCCAAACACCATAAATTAAGGCTCCACTTGATTACACAATTGACACAACAGAAGTATCTTTCGGACCCATTAAAAAAAATGATTTAATGCATTATTTATTTTTTCGTCTTATCAAAGCAAAGCTGTTATGAAAATGAAAAGGAGTTTTCATCAAGTGTTTGAAAAGATTTTGAGTCATACATGCTACACCATCCACATAATTTTTTCTCTCAAAAATCAAGAACAGATTTCACGTGATTAAGAGGAACAGTTTACCTCCATTGGGCGTGATTGACATTGCCTAGGTACTGTGTTCATCCATTATTTTTGGATTTTTTTTCTTTTTTTTTTTTTTTTGGTTTTTTGGTTTGTGTGTGTGTGTTTGGGTTTTGAGCGTGATGAGCACTATTTTCTGAAACTGTTATTGGGACCTTCCATTAGAACAACAACACAGGCTCATGGAACAGTTTTTGGTGACTCTAAATTATCCAAAATGAAGAAAAATAGCTTTCCCTGGGTTTTATAGTTTTTGATGTCTTTGAATTCTCCAAAAGTGAAGAGAAATACCTTTCCCCCAACACAAAAAAAAGTACAAATACTCAGTCCTTACCTGGGGTTTAAACTAAAAACCCGAACCCTTATGCTATTCATTAGACCTTTTGTGCCAAAAATAATAATAATAAAAATAAATAAATAAATAAATAAATAAAAGAAGAAGAAGAAGATGATGGTGACAGAGGTCTTGACGTTTTGAGGACATTTCTTAACCTAGATTATTGGTTTTTTTTTTTTTTTTTTTAATTTATAATAGAGGTGAATTATAGGAGGTAGTTTGCTGCTTAGGCTAAGTTCGGAACAGATGGAAAGGAATTGAAGAGAGGAGAAAATAAAATAAATTTTATCTCCTTTTCCTGTTTGATCTCCTAAATTGGTAGGGGAGAAGAAATTTAAAAAAATAATAATAATAACTTATTTACACAATTGTGCTTTCAAATTTCTCATATGTTATTTGAGAAAACAAAAGCAGTGAACTGAAAGCAATCCAATATGCAACCTTTATAATGCTTGACTTCAGGGTATAAGAAACTGAATTATTATCATTGCAGAGGTCAAAAAAGCTGCTGTCTGCAATTGTCCTGCCCTGTTTTGTTGCAGACAGTATCTACAAGATATGGTGGTTCATTTCAGGAGGAACCGGCACTCCTTTCTTCGGCAATGTCTATGTCAGCGACATCATAGCCTGCACTCTGCAGCTGTGTTCGTGGCTCTACCGGACCTCAATTTTCTTCCTCGTCTGCATGCTCTTCCGGCTCATATGCTACCTGCAGATCCTCAGGCTTGAAGACTTTGCTCATGTCTTTGAGAAAGAAAACGATGTGGGCTCAATCTTGATCGAGCACCTCAGCATTAGGAGAAACCTCAGGATCATAAGTCACAGATTCCGAGTATTCATTTTGTTTGCTCTGATCTTCATTACTGCAAGTCAACTTGCTTCTCTGCTCGTAACAACTAAGTCTAGTGATGTTGTCAATATCTATACTGCTGGAGAACTTGTGGTAATAGTCCTTCATTTTCTTGGCAGAATAGTACTTTTTTCCTTTAAGTATTAAACACTATGGTTTACTTAAGTTGTGTATTTATATATTTCTGCAGTTATGCTCTATTACCTTGGTGACTGGGCTGTTCATATGCCTACGCAGTGCCACAAAAATCACACACAAAGCTCAGTCTGTGACCTGCCTGGCGGCAAAATGGCACATCTGTGTGACAATCAATTCTTTCGATGACTTGGACACTGAGACTCCGACAGCTCAGGCTTCTTCACCGCGGATGTACTCTTTTGGCGCCAATCTAGAATCTGATACTGAAGAAGCAGATGGAGATGATGACCTGGATAACACCAAAATGGTGCCTATTTATGCGCGTACCATCTCCTTTCAGAAGAGGCAAGCTCTTGGTGAGTTTCGCTAGAAATTTGTGTTCTTTCTGTATTATGCGTACAATAGCGATTTCATTTTCCCCCCCTTTTTTTTTGGGTAAAAATAAAGATGTTTGAACGTTTTGCAGTGAATTATTTTGAGCATAACAGAGCTGGAATTACAGTGTTTGGATTCATGCTGGACAGGACATGGCTCCGTACCATTTTTGCAATTCAGCTGTCTCTCACGCTTTGGTTGCTTAATAAGACAATTGGAATTTCATGAGCTTCTCCTTACTGTGCCTGCATGCGTATGAGGAGAGTATATATACATTTGTTGAAGTCTATTTCAAGGTTGATGGGTAATTTGAGACCAAGTTTGCAGAGTAGGGAAAGTGGATTTTTCCTTAAGGGCACTCACTCACAGGGTGTGGTATTGCAGAGAACAATTTTAAGCAATGGCTGTGTTACAGTGCCGTACACAATGCTGGGTTGTGGAATAAGAAGACTCCCAAAAATTCATAAACAACTTGCAAGGTGGAAAATGCTGCAAAAATAGATATGAAATGTCTGCAATTGATTTCATTCAAGGGGCTAGCAATCACAGCCGCAGCCACCAAGGGCGTACACTCAAATGAAGCAACCATTAATCTTTTCTGGTCATCTTTCTGTAACCACTTCTGCTGATTAAGATGGAGGAGTCTGCAAAGCATATGATCTAATGGCTATACATTTATACATACATATGTAAGGAATTTTGGAGAAGTTTATGTTCAAGAAAGAGTTGTAGGGTGGAGTTACTGTTGTTTTACTGTTTCAATGGTGTTTTGAGGTGCTTGATTTACAAGGCTATTTAATTTGTGATAGTTGATGGAAAGAAAAAAAAAAGTTCTCTTGTATTTGTGACAATAATATGGAATTTCTGTTCAGTCTCTTTTTGCAGTGTTCAATTGATTGTTCTATGGAATAAGCTTACCCATGTAGTTCAAGGTTTCTAAACCCTAACAAAAGAATCTTCACCATGTTGTAGTTTGGCTTAGATTATTGCATCTTTGACAACTTTCTTTTTGGAACTATGGGCTTGCTGCATTTACTAATATGTTGCTTCTTCTGCAGCTCTATATTTCGCCGCTGGCATGACATTGTTTCTAGTGTTAAGTATCTTGCACATATATACATTCATATATTGAATATAAATATCTTACATATATATATATATATATATATATATATATATATTGGTGCAAACAATTAATGCAGAAAGAGGGAAAAAATACTTTGTAAAGACTGCTTCATTTGTATTATAACTGTCCATACTTAACAAAAAATTAGCCTAAAGGGAAACAGTTAAGGTTTGCTTAGTTGTATTATGATTTATATGCTTTGGTTGGATCCCAGTTATCAATGATGAAAATGAAGATGATATTGTAGCTGGCTAATAGATTTTATCGTTTTGTGTTAAAACATTGTGGCAATCGATTCACTGCCAATGACGGCTCAGGCTGTCTCATTGGGATTTCCGGGAGTAAATAAAACTCTTCCAAAAATGGTTTAATCCAAACTTGGATCTCCCGTCTTCATCTTGTTGGGAATTCAAATTCTCAACAAACACAACATCCATGGCTGTAAGTGTCCTTAGTTTCACTCTCTTTTAATTTCTTCTTCCCAATTGCTCTTTACTTTTGTGTAATGTCCCTTTACCATGTGCCTATACCTGTGCTTCCCTTTAGGTTGTGTTTGGACATATAGCTCATATTTTGCTTACTTGGCTAGCTACCTTTCAAGGGACCATTTTTAGCTGATTCTTTCTTAGTTTTGATCTGTGGCATCTACTTGCTTACAGGGACAAACTCAGGATTTTTTGTCCAGCGCGGTCATTTTTTTTTTTAATTGGGTTGAATTTAGGTGTCGAAAAAAATATAACTAACATTAAAAATTATATTTAATAAATAAAAGTAAATTAATATATATGTATAAATGTTACAATCAGTTAGGTTTTTAAATTTTTTATTACATATGACAATTAAGAAAAAATTAAAATTTTAGAAAGGTTGGTTCATAATCTAATTTTTTTTAACCCAAAATTTATATGTACTAGTAGTGGTGTTTTTATAATTAAGACTAATTATTTTTTAAAATTTTAGAGGGATAAACCATAGTATAATTTTTTTTTTTTTTTGTCAAAAATTTAAATGTATGGGTAGCATTTTTTTATGGACCCTATCATAACCTTATCCCTTTGCTTGCATTTTGGATGGGAAAAAAAATGCTAAGAGAAAACCCATAGAAATTAGAAAGATTTCAAGCCCACTTAACAAAAATTCGTTTAAGATAAGATAATTATAAAATCAAGTAAAATTTAAACATAATATGTAACTCGAACACAATTTAAGTTCAGCTCCATAGGTTTAAATGTGTATAAAAAATCAAGTTACTTGATCTCGCCTTGATTGGAACTCAACTTGAAATCTCAATAAGTCAAAGCTTGAACACATTTTAAAATTTGATAGGATTTTCAAATTAAGTCTGAACAATTTACCATTTGATCTGGCCTTACTCCTTTACAACCTTAATTGAAATAATTCTTTGCAGCAAAGAAAAGGTCATGTTCCAAAGTATGGAGGCTGGGATGGTGACAATGTACTTTGCACAGCTTACTTTGAGTGTGCAATAACAGGGAAAGGCAGTGGTGCTGGGAAGATGATGAACCCAAATGATCCCGAAGACAATCCAGGGGCATTTGACCTTGGAAGATTAGAAATTAAGAGTGATGATGATGGCTCTTCTCGAGAAGTTCAGACCCCAATCCGTGTCGATTCTGCTAGGTACTCAACGTCAGGGAAGAAACACCACACCGATCAGAGGCCTCCTAGAGTTGCAAGAAATCATTCTGAAGATACGGTAATCCAATTCTTCGTCTCTTCTTTTCCTACAATTCCTGCAGTGTGAATTAATTATTGAATTATAAATAAGGTTATAAATAGTTAAATGGATTTATTCGCGAGTTTTATCGAACCAATGTCACTCTTATTTGAGCTCAGCTTATCTATTTGTGGGACTTAAAAAATGTGTTTTAGTTTATTTATTTAACTTATCAAATAAACATAAATTAACTTTTAACCAATTTGCTCACAAGTGACTTATTGAACGTTTAGTTAATTGGATGGGTCACATATGAAAATAACATATTGAATAATATGTAAATTAATTATTTTTTTATTTGTAACCTGTTACGTCATTCGACAATACCGTACTTTTATCTAATAATTTTTTTTTTTAATTTTTCGCAAACTAGGACATTTCTCTTGCAATCATAGTAATGGCCATGTTTTAGGTTTGTTTTGTAAAAATTGAAATTCAAAACTTAGCCACTAGAAATTTGTATTGTATCAGTAATGAGCGGGTATTAGTATTACATGCAGCCCGGTTCGAACACTGAGTATTAAAAAAAAAAAATATTAGTCTTACATTGGTTTGAGTAAGCCTAATTTTTGCAGCCCCATAGAACAGCATCAGTGCCCAAATTCGGGTCATGGGATGAAGCCGGCCCGAACTCGGGAGAAGGTTTCACTGTCATGTTCGACAATGTGAGAAAACAGAAACAAATCGCAGCTGCATCGTTGCCCGTGGTGCCCCCTAAACCAAGCATCCACACGGATGATTAGAAAAATGATACTAGATCAAAGGTTGGCTCGCATCTACGTCCTTTAATTATAAATTTATATACACAAGAAAATAAGGAATAAAAATAAAATTTTAATTACTTCAATTATAAAAAGATAAACAATATTTTTTTTAATAAACTAGCCTTTTTTTTTATTTATTTATCAAATTTCGTCTGAGGCTCCGCAAAAATGATTTTTTTGCTTCAATGCAAAAAGTTGAATTAAAATTTTTTTATTTATTTAATAGTTTTTAGATATTTATTGACATTTCAAAAAATGTAAAAAAATAATAAAAATAAAAAAATCACAAGTGATCTTTTTTTACCGATGCGTAATTTTTTATTATTTAATTTTTTAATAAATAATAAAAAAAATTTATAAAAAAATTTTATAAAAAATAATCCCAAAATGAGATATAACTTTTCACATTTTACATTGATTACGTTCTAACCAGTTTCCTTTTTAACTTTTACTTTTATTTTGAAATCAATTTTAATTAAATTAAATCATAATCATTAAATTATTTTAATAACATCGATGCCGTTGATCAATATATCTCGACCCGTAAAACATATTTTTGCATTTCAACCTCTTGCAACCTTCAATAATAGAATATGAACATTGAGCAGGGATGATTTTCTCTGCAGCCAAATGGAGCATATATAAGAAAATCACATTTTTCTGGTTTTTTTTTAACATTTCCTTTCATTATTATTAATAATATTATTTTTTTCCATGTATTATTATTATTATTATTATTCTGCATATTTCTAATGTTTGTTCTGCTGGTGCTAGGGCCAGGCACGTTGCTGCCTGCTTTTGAGGGGAAGGAACTAGCTCGGGTGGCTTCGCTTCTGCTTCTTTTCGGCCTAAAATTCATCACACAATAAAAATATTTATATAATATAACATTTTTGCCCTAACCTTTTGAACGGTCACAGAATTGTTGTGCGCTTTTTTGTAATACATAACAATTTCTGATATTTTTGATATAAAAATAACACATACATAACCAAAAAATAATTCAATATAAAATTTTCAAAAAAGTAAAAAGTGCGCTTCATTCTCCAAATATTAAGTAAAAACTAAAAAAAATGTGAACAGGGACGTGCCAATCAATTCCTACTCTCTCGGGATTTGATATAACCTTGTTTAGTTTATTCTAAATCTTTAAAAATCTCTAAAAGTTATTCACTTTTTATCTCACTGAATTACGAACTCATCACTTATTTCACCTTATCTCATTTTTTATTACTCTAAATATACTCATAATTGTATAGATTAGAAGTTCTAATTTTATTATGGATAATTTTTAGGAAATTATCATCTATCAATATTTTTTTTTTCTTCCACAATGAGTTGCTATCTGGTATTATATCTTTCTTAATAAAATTTGTTTTAATAATTATTCTTTAAGAATACTTGTCAATCAAAATCTAGTCGCATTATTCTTATAAATATTTACGCTTGAAATTTATTTAGATTTAAAAATTCTGATTATATAATATAAAATTAATCTCTATTCGTAATAACAAGAGACGCGAATGTAATGTTTACAAATATATTACATTATAATTAGATTTCAAGTGAAATTAAATTTAAAATTTTAAGTCTAGGTCGATGGAGAGAAGAATATGCAAATCAATTCCTAACTTCGTGCATTGTATCTTTTATTTTTTAGGAGTAATTGTAAGCTAATTTTTTACTTTATTATTTTGTTACTTGTAAATTGTAAATAATATATTAGACAGGTTTATATTCTTAGAGCTTAGTGAATTTAGTTTGTTATACTGCAATTTGTATTTGATCCCGGTACGTTTATTGTGGGTTAATTTTGGCTTGTCCCTGAAATCCTGAGATCTCGAGTGGTGAGTTTAAAATGTAAAATTTAACGCACCCAGCTTATTATAATCTCGTCATTTATCTTTTTAGAGCTCCTGATTATTCCAATTATTAATATAGACAATAGAGCTGATTACTTTCATAATAAAACACACACTTAGTCTTGAATTAACACTAGATAACATGAACCATACTTATTTATAAAGCGGTATATCTATATACATTAAATTTTTGAAATCATTACACATGGAATCTATTCACTACAACTGTGCGGTTTAACAGCTGTGTCGACCTTTCTAGATCTCAGACTCCGCACTTGCAATACAATTTGTAGGAACGTGAGTACTAAGCCATATATACTCACGGTGTATAGAAATATACATTTTATAATGCATTTTAGGAATCATATAAAAATAATGAATATAGCAGGAAATCACCAAATATCTTAACACATAGCAGAATAAGACAACATTAATTCCTAGCTTTTATTTCTCTTGTCAACCTTTTTTTATGATATTATTTTCTCTTCCTAAGATTGGGAAGGATATTCTGCAAGACTATCCCACAATTAAAGTGGTAGTTCAAAATATTGCCAGTTCATATAAATATACAGGTCACGAGACAATCTTGCGTCGTCATTTATAGATCCAGTTTAAAGGTCACGATGAGTTTTGCCATGTCATCGTTGTTGTGGATTACTAGTCCACGAGCACGATTACCCGACCCTGCGCAGGTTTAAGATCTTTCAACTTAAGAGTATCTTATACCTCTTTCTATTTTGTACAGTATTCTCACTTTCTCCGTAGCCAACATTTCTATAAGTTTCACTTTTTTCCTGTTAAAGTTTAAGAATAATGTTTATGAACTTTTAAAACTCCATACTTCCATTACCATTACAATCCATTTATTTTTTTAATTATTATTTGTTTCGTAATAAACACATAACATAACATAACATATATCAGCACTGAATAACAAATTAAAGAAAGACTAATCACAATTTTAGTGCCATTGAAGATTCAATTATAAAGCTTAATATTAATTCAATAGCATATAAATTTTTAACATACGTTTATACCTCAAAAAATATTATATATTTATAGATTATTATTTATAAAATTTAAGGGCAAAAAAGGGAATAAAATCGGCCAATCCAAAGAGTTGTGGTTGCCGAGAAAAAAATTTAGTTTGATCTAAAAATTTAATTTTTTTTTAAGAACGTGTCAAAATTATTTTTATGATTATTTTCTATCAAAGAAAATATTACAAAAAATATAAATAATATATCAATTTCTTACCCGTTCTTTGTCAAAAATCAAAAATTTGTCATGTACGTAAACCAAATTTTTTTTTTAAATTGGGTAACGTAAACACGTGAAAAATGAGTTTAATTAAAAACATAAGAATTAATTTAGATTTGACACTTATCACTCTCTCTCTCCTTTCTTCTTTTTCTTTTTTCCTCTTCCCTTCTCGGTTTGCTTGGTCCCACTGCCCCACAACATTATGCACCCACACACACACACATGCTAGTTTCATGTACACGTGGGAGACTCCAAGAGTCCCAGCTGCCAAGCTAAGATGCAGCCCCCCTAATTATTACACTATGGGTTGGAAAGTCTTGCTGCGGGGCACGCGGCTCCAATTACTTGTGCCCAAGTGCATCTATATATATATATATATATATATATGTATGTATTAACAATTATAAATTTAAAGATTAGGAGTTAGAGATCAGAAATCGAGAGTTAAAATTTTAGACTATTACAAATTTAGGATGGGTTTAATTTGTTATCAAAAGTTGAAAATTTTTAAAAATTATTAAAAATTTTTAAAAATTTTTTACTTCTTATCTCACTAAACGAATTACGTATCTACAAATTATTTTATTTTATCTTATTTTTTATTACTTTAAATGTACTTATAATTTATTTATTCTATTTGTTCAATATTAGTATTTTAATGAGCTCTACTTTGATTTGCGTTGACCACAGTCCGCTGATCAAATGTTAACGGGTCTTAGTTAGGGATATTATTCAATATTTAAAAAAATTCCAAAATACGGCAGCTAACTACGAGCACAATCGCATTTAGTTAATTATGGGGTCGATTAGTTTGCTAAAAATTTCTAAAAAATTTTATAAATCTCTATTAACTTTATATCACATCAATTTTTTCTCTCACTACACGCATTACGAATTCTTTCCAAATTAAAATTTATCTTAATTTATCTCAATTTATCTCACTTTTTCTTACTCCAAACAAACCCAATATAAACAGTTTTACAAAATTGTCACTGTTTCTTTCTACTGACTTACTAGCAGAAGACTTGCTTTTTTATCATTTCCGAACTAATGGATGCCGACACGAGAAATAATTAATTTTGGGAGGCTGTGAATGGTTAAGAAAAACTGAAGCCTAAAATTACTAAAGTTGCTATTTAATTATCGGGGATATTTGCATTTTAACTCTATATAATTAAAATATAAATTATTCATCTTCCCTGAATTTTAAAATTTTAATTATTCGTTTTTCCTGAATTTTAAAAATTTATCTTTTCACCGTTTATATTTCGAACTAAAGTAGTCATGAATGACGTTAAATTTTTAAATTAAAAGACCAAAATATGCATTAAAAATCAAGTAAAATTAAAGGTATAAATGTAAGTAATATGAATTACAGTACGTACAAAAAAAAAATTTCAAATTACTAAAAGCAAAAACTGTTATTCTTGATAATTTTTTTTAACATTTTTAAATACAAGAGATATAAAGATAAATTTTTAAAATTTAAAAGTGTTAATAATTTTCGCTTTAAGTATAAAGAATTTAAAAAAAATAATTATCCTTTAATTATTATTGGCTTTGAATACAAGTTTTCTAAGCAAGAAGCTAAACGAAGTGGTTAAAGTGTTGAGCTTTCCACACTCAGGTATGCATGGAGGGGTTTATATCGCATTTTTACTACAGGACTACAAACCTTGTTGTATTTATATTGAGGGCAAATTACACTTATTTTTTCTCGATATTTGAATAATTAAATATATCACCCACGATATTTAAAAATTATACTTATTTTTCTTATTTTGAAATATTGTTAATAATGACCCATTTTGATAAAATTAACCATTAAAACTTATTAAAAAATTAAAATTTTAGATATTTTTCACATTTTATACATCTATCTATTACATCTTCCGTGAGTTTTTTTAACAAAAATCTCCAAAAATAAGTAAAAAATAAATAAAAATAATAAAATTTTAAAAATTTTGTAAAGAAAACTAACGAAAATGTGAGAGAGGAAGGTATAAAATAAAAAAAGACCTAAAATTGTGGTTGATTTGACATTTTTTTGTTAAATTTTAACTATTAATTTTATTGGAAAGAAGTCAATGTTAAGAATATTTTAAAATAAGGGAGATAATTGTAATTTTTAAATATTATGTATAATAAGTGTAATTAGTCAAATATTAAAGGAAAGCAAGTATAATTTATGCTTATATTAATTGTTGGAGGAAGTGTGGGGTTTACATTATGGTAGGTTTCAGACTCATCCACCAGTTACTAGAAATACTAAATGGTCCTCTAATGAAAATGCACTAGAGGCATCCCTTACGCGTCTGGTTCATAATTTGAGAAGCAAAATATTTCTTCTCTTTCATAAATTGTGTTTCGTTTAAAAAAAAAAATGAGTTTGTTTGTTTGTTTTTTTTTCCATTGATATATGTCCCCACCATTTATAAAAAATATAGAATTTAAAATTTATTCTCTTGCGTTATATTTTTAAACATATTTAAATAAGATCATATTCAAAATTTTATATTTTCTTCATCTTTTTTTTTTATTTTTTAATCACATATTTTTTTGTCTCTCTCTTTATTTTCTCCAACCAAGAAACAATCATTCATTTCCATTTCCCTTCTCATTAATTTCTTCAAAATAAGAAAAATCAAAATTCTTTCTTTTTATTTACTTTAATTTCTTTCCTTTCAACTCTCCCAAACAAAGGTTAAAAAAAATAATTATCCGAAAATAAATAATAAAAATCACTTAGGCGTCCCGACGTTTGGGCTTCCATCGACTAGCCCCATACATTTTTTTAAATAAATATTTACACTCTCGAGATTTAAATTTTTCGTGGTAAAACCCTTATGTTACTAATCAATAATTCCATCAGTTTGAATGATTTAACAAACCTGATTACGTAAAAAGTCAAAAATGCCCTCAAAATATCAAAATTTGATTTTTCTTATACCTTTTAAACATAACCTCATTTGGTGCATCAATTTCTACTAAAATTTACTAATTTTAATTAATTTTTTATATTTTTCTCCAATCAAATTTCTCCATATATCATTTTTATGTCACATTTTTCTATTTTCATTGTATTTTTTTGCCAATCTTTTATCAACCAAACACACCCGTTATTTATATTTAAATTAACAAATATGGCACACATATACTTAAAAAAAATACAATAATATATATACTTATTTAAATTTAGACTATCAAAATTTATTTATTTTTTGTTAAGTGTTTTAAGCATATTATTAATATTTAAAGTAAAAAAATCACTTCACATAATCGCGCCAAAAAAAAAAAATAAATATGCTAAATTATATGATAGTCTACATATGAATAATATGTTTAAATTTTACTAAAAGATTTTATATATTAGTAGTTTAAAAAATATAAACTTTTGATAATTTTTGATTTTTTAGATTATTAAATTAGTCAAATCGACTAAGCGCTGATAAGTATTTTTTTTTAATTGTCAGAAAACCCTGGAGAGTGTAAAAATGTGAGGATGTAAGGCCCCGCTTGGATGCGGAGAAAGCTAACGTCAAAGGCTTTGTCGATGGGTCCCACCCTATGCCACGATTTGGCAACCACTTCCCCCCCTTCCCGAGTCTTGGCTTTCCTTCGCGCACGGTCTCTCTCAGATAAATTTTGGGCGGCCTCGACCTCAGCTAAAAATTTATCCGGGGAAAAATGTTATTATTTTGGCATTTTTAACCCTCATTAATTTGATCAAAATAAATATAATACTAGTAAAAAAATAATAGATAGGCCAACAAGTCAAAATAAACATAATTAAAAATAAAATTAGATAATAACCAACCATTAAAAGCATATATTTAAAAAAAACATTGTTTAAATAAATTTATAAAAAATTAAATTTTCGATGAAATAAATAATATAATTTCAAATTGTTCAAAAATAATTAAATGGAGTCGGTTTTACAATTTAATATTTAATTTAATGAGTAATCAAGTTTGGAACACCACAAGGGTAAAAGAGTCATTTGACTATTTTTTTCATCATTCACCCCCTCTTATTTATAAAACATCTAAATCAAATCAAAAGTTATCCCCCTCCATAAACATCACATCAATGTCGGCCAACTCTCTAAAAATAATGCCTCCTCTTATCTTATACTCCCTCTAAAACTTATCCCCTGACGGGCCGATTGGATGCAGTTGAAGAAGGGGGCATAAATTTTGCCCGTGGGCCCCACATTTTTTGCTTGGTTTGGCAACCAAAATGCTTCCTTTCTCCCTCGGATTAAATTTTGCATGGTATTAAATTTAGCCCCCGCGAGGGGATTATTTTTAGCTAGGGTTTGTGCTAGCTAAAAATTATCCCTCTTCAAGTGGATAAATTTTTGACGTTTTTAATCTTCGTTAATGGTATTGTTAACTTGATTAAAATAAATATAATGTTAATAAAAAAATAATAGATAAACCAACAAGTCAAAATAAACATAATTAAAAAAATTGGATAATAATCAACCATTCAAAAGTACATATTTAAAAAAAAGTTTTTTAAATAAATTTATAAAAAATTAAATTTTCAATGAAATAAATAATATAACTTCAAATTGTCCAAAAATAATTAAATAGAGTGGGTTTTGTAATTTAATATTTAATTTAATGGGTAACCAAGTTTGGGACATCACAAGGGCAAAAGAGTCATTTGACTCTTTTTATCATCATTCACCTTCTCTTATTTATAAAACATCCAAACCAAGTCAAAAGTTATCCCCCTTCATAAACATCACATCAATGTGGGCCAACCCTCTAAAAATAATATCCCCTCTTATCTTATATCCCCTCTAAAACTTATCTCTCTAAAATTTTAGCACCATCCAATCGGTCCCTGAAATTTTAACATCATCCAATCGGGCCCTAACAGCTAAGAGTTTAACTTGGGGGAGTGGCAAGTAATTGGTGCCCAGAAATAAATAAATATATTTGTTAATCCGCGTCCGATAAAGATACCAAGAGTGTGTTTGGAGTTGTATCCAAAAAAATTAAATTTTTACAAATTTGAATAAAGTTTAAATTTTTTACTCATTATATAAATCATAAAATTATAATTTTTTATTAATTTATATTATTTTTTTCTAAACACTTTCTAAGAATTAATGAAAATATATTATGTAATAATATTTTTATTTTTTAATACGCAGTTTGACAACAGTGCGAGACCCCGAGGGTGTTTGGATTTGTAAATGTTAGAATTAAATTTATAAAATTTATAATTTCGTAATTCGTGTAATGAGTAGAAAATTTTTAATTTTATTTAAATTTATGAAATTTTGTAGAATTACAGACTAATAAGATGTTTAGATGATAAAAAAGTATAATAAAAGTATACGAAATTAATATAAAAATAATATGCCACAAAATTTATTTGAAAAAATACAAAAAAATTAATAAAAATTAATTAATTTTGATAAACCTAACCACCCCTAGTTTACATTTAATTATTTACATTTAATCGTCGAACCATAAAGGCGATCCCGCTTTACAAGTATCCACTGCAGCTGAGTAGTTGTAACTCCCAATAAGAGATTTTTTATTTTTATTTTTTTGGGAGGAACTCCCATCAATCATAATCCAATTGTGTTGTGGCCCTTCCACTGGGCAGGGTCGACTTTCTTCGCTGAGAGCGGACAAAGCAGAGGACGAGAGGGAGAGGAGGCATGGAGAAGACTAGTGAGATTGGGATGAAGAGATTTGAAGGGAAGGTGGCGATTGTCACCGCTTCCACGCAGGGCATCGGCTTCAGCATCGCCCACCGCCTCGGCTTGGAAGGCGCCGCTCTGATAGTCTCGTCTCGCAAACAGGCTTGGTTTCTTTTTCGGATGCCCTCACAAATTTTGATCCTTTCCTGTTCTTTTGAGGAGATTAAGCCTCCATTGATCTTGTGTTTTTTTTTTTTTTTTTTAAATTAACTTTTTGATTTTGTTTTTACGGGGAGTACAGGCGTTTTAGATTTGCTTAGATGGAATTTGATTTACTTTTTTAATTTTTTTTTTCTGTTTTTATTTTGTCTGATAAAATCCTCGAAACGAATAAGCAGGGATGTTCTGTTTTTATTATTTTAAAATTTTTCTTATTTTTGATTAAAAATTTTTAAAAATAAATTTTTATCAATTTTTATTTTATATATAATCTCATTTTTTTTTAAAAGGTGTGAAAGTATAGAGATTGTCAGGAGTAGGAGTAAGAGAGATAGAGGAAGACTCAAGAGAAATTGAAAAGAAACTATTAAACAAGACCTGACCTACTTGACCTACGTAGATTTATCGGAGTACATATCCTTAAATAGATCTAATTAACGTCGACAAATCCATATAGCCTTGGTTTGGTTTGGTTATATAAACTTATTTTTATTTTTTAAAATAAATTTTTAAAAAAATAAGTAATTAAATGAGTTTTAATTTATTTTTTTATTTTTAAAAATACAAAATAAAAAATGAATTCAAAAAAAGGAAATTGACAAAATATAAAAAAATAAGTCAAACTTAATTATTCGCTTTTTGCTCAACGTTGAATTCCATCGTTGAAAGTAGAAAATAAAAACGAAAAAACAAATCAAATGGCACCTTAATTATTCGCGTTTTGCTCAATATTGAATTCCATTCTTGATTCAGATTGGTTCATTTTTTGTGTTGGATTTTGATTGTTTTGCAGAAAAATGTAGATGAGGCAGTGGCGAAGCTTAAAGCGAGAGGAATTGAAGTGTTTGGAGTGGTTTGTCATGTGTCAAATGCTCAACAAAGGAAAAACCTCATAGAAAAAACTGTTCAGGTGAGCATACCCAAGCTCATTTGCTATATTTTGAATAGGGCATTTGGTTTTTTTTTTTTGTTTTCTGTTTTTTATTTTTTTTTTATATTTTAAAAATTTCAAAATAAAGAAATAGAAAATACACTATTTTCATTAGTTGAAATTTTTTTTATTTTGAATTAAAAACGCTCAAAACAAATTTTTGTCATTTTTTATTTTATGTGTAAGCTCATTTTTTGTTTTTTAAAATAAAATTTGAAAAATAAGTGACCAAATGCGTTTTAAGCTTTTTTCTTATTTTCAAAAGTGTAAAATGAATAATGAGTTTAAAACAGAAAATAAAAAATAAAAATAGAAAACAAAAAATAGAAAAATAAATCAAATGGGCCTTAAATAAAGGCGAAATTTGGAAAACCTCGCTTTTGATTTTGCAGCTCGAGAACGCAAAATGGTCAATTAGTCCTTTTAATGGATTTTTTTTTTCAAAGGAAGAATCAGAATCCTTTGATTTGGTCTTTATTTACATGATATTAACATTTTACTAGTTGATTTTTGGCATCCCTTGATAAGCAGAATGGAAAAATAGGATTCATGTAGCCAAGGGCAAGTAGTTGGGACAAAGCTTTGTTTGATTTTGAGTTTATCAAATTAGATTAATCATGGCAAGTAGGCAGCTTTGGAAAGAAGAACCATTACATTCCACATATGGTGGGAAACAAAGAGTATTGGGAGTCGGGTTACTTTACAAACTGGAATCCGATGATTTTAAAGCCAAGTTTTAGCAGCAGCTGAGTACAAATTACAATAATTTTGGATGTGTAATGTAATACTTGAAAAACATGAATGATAACACATGCCTTCTCAATGACTGATAGCAGAGCTTTTAACTAGTTTGGGGTTTCCATTTGATTTTTGTCTGGTTGGAGCCTTACATTTCTCCATGTTTCCTTTACAACTTTTACAGAAGTTTTGAATGTAACCAGAGGAAGAGTGAGTAATTTTCTAGCTTCAGCAATTGTAGCCGTAGCCCTGCAGGGAATGCAATGGTTTTCATTTTTTGTTTTCAATAAATATTTGGCATTGTACTTTGGCTTTCAACAATTAGTTTTTGCTTCTTGTTCTGTGGCTTTTGTAGCTTTCTTTTTCTGCTCGGAACTTTAAACTTTTGGTACGTGGGTTCTTGTTAAATAAAACTTACTGGTTTGGTTGCAGAAATATGGAAAAATAGACGTAATTGTGTTAAATCATGCCGTCAATCCGTCTGTTGATGCCATTTTGGAAACTGAAGAGTCTGTCCTTGACAAGCTATGGGAAATTAATGTTAAAGCTTCTATACTTCTCCTTAAGGTAATTTCCTTTAACAAAGCATTTCCTTATGCCATATCAGGAACCTATGCGATTTGTTGAATAGTAGTACTCGACGAACAATTATAACCCACATACGTACAACACAATTTATTTATTTTTTTTTAAGACATTTCTTTCTGAAGTTTCGTGCTGGTTTTCTTACAGGAGGCAGCTCCTCACTTGCAGAAGGGCTCAGCAGTTATTTTCATTTCCTCTATTGCTGGCTTTCAACCACAGGCTTCCATGGCGATGTATGGAGTGACCAAAACAGCTCTTCTTGGGCTTACCAAGGTACGTAAAATGTTCCTCGCATTCTTGTCACTGCAAGTGAGCTCTGTCTCTCTCTATCTCTTTCTCCTCTTTTTTCATCTTACCATCACTTATTCTTTCAGGGCCTTGCCGCTGAGATGGCCCCTGATACGCGTGTAAATTGTGTTGCTCCTGGGTTTGTTCCCACACGCTTCACTTCTTTCATCACAAACAACGATACAGTTGTAAGTATAATTTACCCTTAAAAAAACTCATCTAGCTTTCTCAATCTAGGAAGGTCTAACGAGCACCACCAGCCTTCTTCCCGAACTAATTTCGGATCTGTATTTTTTTTTTTCTCATTTTGAATAAATTTTCAGAGCAAGGCCATTGAAGAGAGAACATTACTTAACAGGCTTGGAACCACACAAGACATGGCGGCTGCCACTGCATTTCTGGCTTCTGATGATGCTTCTTACGTAACTGGAGAAACTCTGGTTGTTGCTGGAGGGATGCCTTCTAGACTCTAGTTTCCTTTCGAACTTGTCTTTACTTCATTTTTTTTTTTAAATGCAAGAAGAAAAGGGAAAATATCCTTTTAATACTCCCTGTTGTGTTCATAGGAGTCACGGTAGAAAATTCAGACATGCGCAAAGTTTGTTCTTATACCACCTAGAGCAATAGAATGTACTACCGAATGGGCTAGCTTTTTGAAGCATAGAGAATAATGTGCATGTCACTTCCAAGCTGTTTGTATAGACGCTCATATTGTTATGCTATATCAGAGTTGTCAGAAATTACTATTACTCTGCTAGCTACTACTTGGGGGCAAACTTTGCACACCAACGATGACATGTGTCACTATTATGTTAAAGTTGAATGTTTGGTGAAAATTTGTAAAAATTGAAAACATTAAAAAAAATTAGTAAAAGTTGGAGAACGTAAATAAAAGTTGGTTTTGTTTTTAGTAGAGAATGTTGGTAAAAATTAATTTTTTTGGTAAAACTTGGTGAACCAACCTGTGCCTTGGTACGTTTGAATAGTGGTTTGAAACACATTTTTGGAAATTTGGTACATTTACGTTAATTTGGCGTTATATTTTTAAGTATTGTTTGGAGTAAGAAAAAATAAGATAAATTGAGATAAAATGTGATTTGAGGTTAATTTTGGCACCGTTTTTTTTTTTTTTTGAAAAGTCGCAAATCGTGGGAATACTTTTTCAAATCCATCTCTACGCATTCAAAAAAATTCATAAAAAATAGCGACAATGGTACTTGTTTGAAAGCTTTTGACACGAAGAATATGATTGTATAAAAAATTTACACATTCGATTAACTTACTTTCAAATTTTTTTGTTTTTTTAGCGAAATATTGAAATTTTTTAAAATTAATAATTACAAAAAAATTAGAGGTAGAGGGGTTATTGGAGATTTATAGAGTTTTTTTGAGTTTTATTTTATGCCAAATTGGGCCTTAATAGAAAAACTTGTAAAAAATAATGAATTAATGAAGAACAATAATCAATAAAATTAAATTTTTACAGGAGTTGAATGAGCATTCATATCAAATATAAAATGCCCTTGATTTTATAGATATCTATATTATTCTATTTATTGTTATTGTTATTATTATTATTATTATTATTTTGTTAAAAATAAGTCATCTTTCATATATAAAAATGTTTTAATAATATAAAGCGTGCCCTGCCCTCACCAAGAATGAATTTTGTTAGGGGCATGGGTTTATGCAGTTGGAAACATGCTACAAGCTCAGCCCACAATTTAAGCATTCCTTCTTGTGAAGAGTTTTGACATTCACTGCACGCATACTGAGATTCTATCAAGACCTCAAAATAATCAAAATAGAACCGCATTCATACACACACATATTGATCACTCTGCTTAAGGTAGAAATGAGTCTTATCTTAAGAAAGCAAACACAGCCACCCATGTAGGTGGTGCAAATAGAAAACAAAGAGATACTATGCAACTCATGTACATAAGATCAGCTAAAATCCAAATGCCGCATTACAGTATTACAATACATCGTTTCCTTGCTGCTCTCAAGGGAGGAAGCCCATTTCCTCTGCTTCTTGATCAATAGCTGTTGGAACCACCCAGCACATAAATCCAGCACTCATTTACCCAAAAAAAAAAAAAAAGAACATAAATCCAGGGACTAGACTATACTCTCATATGTTCTTCAGTCTTCCTCCTCTGCATCTTCGAAGCCATTAGAATTATGCTTGAAATCCCGGAAAGGTATGAACAAGATGATCGGGCATGGCACGATACCAAAATCGAACTTTCAACATCTATTCGTGGCATGATATCAATATCGGCCTTTCAACATCTACTCATGCCCAGCTGCAAAACAGGGTTGAAACGAAACACAAAATATCTACACGGGAACCACATCAGAGTTTTGACTTTCATCGCATGTCAAAATGAGCCCTTCAATATAAGTTGGAAGAAGGCAGCGTGCCCACTGACAGCCAGTGGAAACCGGTTCTGTTGGAGGTACAATCATGAGAACATTATCGTGGCGTCTGACAACGCCCATCACACTCACTGTGCTTCCTTCTTTGATGAACCTGATATTAAAGGAGTGAGAGTTGAAGTCAGTCCAAGGAAAGTGGTGAAACTCCCAGAGATTGATCAACTGATGGTTTACCAAGAGCAGCAAAATTCCAAGAAATATACCAATAACAAGGTCGAAACAGAGTATTAGCAGCTTACCCTTCTTTGAGGCGCATGATTCGGTCATCACTAGACAGGCTGCGCTCAGCAAGCCATTGTACAAAGCTTGGGGAGAGCTCTTGGTTTTCCTTTGTTACATCAACTATTGTTGCTGGTTCGACAAATGCAGCAACCTTGGCTCCATAGCCTCCTTTTACTAGAGCTCTTAATCCGGTTTGGAAGTCTGATATGTAAAAGTCAGCCACATATTTCTGTCAACCAGATACAAGGATATTATAATTTTCACATGGACAAAGGCGAAGAAAGAAACATGATTACATGGTATATTTGATAGTAATTGTGGGGCCAGCACTCTTAACTGAATGGCTCCTCTCTAGCGTAACATTGGCCCACAAGGGAAAGGCTTGACAATAAAAGTGGAAATGGAATGGTGGTGGAATAGAATAAACTGCCCATTCCATTCCCTTGTTCGGTTGCCTATATGAAATATCATGGGAATGGCCATTCCAATTTCTATAATTTGGTTATGTATTTTAAATATGTTGTAATAAAAAAATTACTAACATCATTCACAATAGAAAAAAAAAATTTATTTTCTTTCTCTTTCTAACTTGATCAAATAAAATAAAAAAAATTCTTTAATTTAATTTTTTCATTCACAAACCCTTGCCATTTCCTTGTTATTTTCTTCACCAAGGTGGGAGAGAGAAGGGTCGAGATTGAGAAAGCAATTCCAAGGGAGTGGGCAATTCCTCTTTTAATCAGGGAATAAAATGCGGGAATGGCAATTCCCATTTTAAATAAGTGTATTAAAGAAGGTAATAGAATAAAAATAGGGAATGGCTATTCCATTCACTTGTAACATACTAGACCTTAGTTTTCATTAATGGACGACAAACCAAGACTTTTTACATTATTTGCACAAAGTGGCTTCTTTATGCCTCCACCTTGCATTTTCATTCTTCACACGCCTGGTAATGCCCCATGAGGTATATAACTTACTAATCAGGCTTCAGATTTTACAGATGCTGCATTTTCCTTACAGAGGACATTACCCATGGGGTGAATCAGGTACTTGCTACTTGTACAAGATGCCCCATGGTTCTTGGCATTTCTCAATGTCCCATTTTAAAACACATGGACAACGACATGACGCAATGCGACGCGACACGGCACAGCACAGATGCATTGACTCAGCTGAAAATCCAATAATTTACATTTGCAAGTTGGAAAGGAAGTGGGGATAAAAAGCCCAAATGTCTTGGCTGGAAGTATATATAAACAAACTAGTTGTAAAAGTTTTTAGAGTTCCAAATATTAAAAGACGTAAATGAGGGATTAATATTTGTAAGTCTTGAGACTTCCCACATTGACAGCTTCAAAAGTTTAGGAACAATCATAACTAGAATGAAAACTTCTCCAGGTGATTAGAAACTGAATAGAAGTCAAGTCAGTCTAATACAACCATGTCACTTGTTAGTAATGAAGGAATTAGTAAATCAAATTAAAGCAGGCACATGGCAGACTGAAGGTATCAATTCATTTCCTGTCAACATCAACAAAAAACCTAGATGATTTTAGTCTACGCAATTGAACAAAAAACAAAAATTAGTTCCATGACTGGTGGCAAAAACTAACCTCTCTGTGTCTGCGTCCCCATGAGAAGAAACAGTGTTTAGGATTTGCAGATTTCCCACTCCATCCTCTATACTCAAACAATTCTGTGGAAACATATACACATCTTGGTACCTTCTGGAAAGATGATTCAAGAGTAATACTGCCACAAGTGACAACCTGTACATAAGGTAGTATGTTACAATTGTTAAGGCATTACAAGAACAACAGAGAACAAATCAACAAAAGAAAGTGAAGGGAAAAAAAATAAATAAATAAAACACTATAGAAGAACAAACTAGAGGGTATCCAAGAAAACTTAATCTACAATCAAGCATAGGTTTACCCCTGCCTCCATTCCTCTGATATTCTTTAGATGTTTAATGTACAAGAAGCATCATGTCTTGGTTAATTCGTCACTTCATTTCAGATTCCACATTGCTAACAAAAGGGTAAAACCCAATTCTAGCACAAAAAATAGGCTATCACAAGCACAACAAACTGGTCAATATATATTCTGAGTGCATATACATTCAGATCAAAATGGTCATCAAAATATAGTGCCATAAATAACTATTATCATAGTTATAAATATGCAGCACAAAATTAACAATAACTAATTGACCTATTATTTATTTATTTATTTACTTATTATTTTTTTTTGATAAGTCTAGTTGGCCTAATAATAGGGAAAATCACACACATACAAGCCCCCCCCCCCCAAAAAAAAAAAAACTTTTGGCTAATTTATTACATTTTAATGAAGTCAAAAACTTTAAATTCCAAATATATGAATTTTTACTGTTTATATTTTTTTTTTTAAATCGAAAAATCCCCTTACGCATCAGCTGCAACTTGTTGCTGCATCAAGGGTATTTTTTGGGTTTAACAAAAAACAAAGAACAGAAAAAGTTATGCATTTGGAATTTCTAAATTTTTCGTTATTACTATAGACAGATTCATATATGAAGTCATGAAGATATGCTAAGCCATACACCTTAACATAGCAAGAAGTTGTAATGTTTATAATTGAAACACATGAAATGGTAATGATAAATAATATCTTAAGAAAATCCATATCTATAACAATGAAGGTATATTATTATATATACAAAGATAGGAAATTACCCCAGTAACCTTGACATATTGTCCATCAATAGCACCTCGGAGCTCAGCAACAGGGTACCTCTTCAAGAACCCTAACAACCCTCTGGACTTCCAAGCACAATTCCACAAAACCACCAGCAACACTGGCACCAGAATTCCCGCTACCGCCATCGCCACCGCGCCCAAAATAACTGCTTCCTTCACCGCTACCATCAGAAACGCCCCAACCACCAAAACCATCAGCACCATCACCAAGCAGACCCACATTACCGATTTGGACACCCTGAAACCTTGCTTCACGTCGTCGTTCAAGTTCGTCACGGCCGAACCATAAACCGCCTTGCCACTCGAACTCGTCGACTCCAACTGCCCGGACCGCCGACCCGCCGACGAGCCCAGTGGCCCGGAGGTGATTAGCCCGGTTGGCTGGAGCGGCGTCATCGGCCCAGACGATTTTCTGGGGATCGGACCGGAGCTTGAGGATTTAGTCCCCAGGGGGCCGGAGCTGGAGGCGGATCTGACGGATCCGCTGTTGTGGAGGGAAGATGACGAGGAGAGGCGCGATGGCTTCAACGGAGGGGCGTTGTTATCAAGGCCAGAGACGTCGAACATTTTGCCGAGCTCGCCGGACTTCTTGATGTCGCCGCCGGTGTACGGCACCGCACGGGACGCCATTGTTGGCTGTCGCTCCTTGAGCTGCTCGGGTCGACCCGAGACATAGAGCCCACCGCTGAGCTGGTGTGAAGGGATTCGAGTCCCCATCGCTTTACAGAGAGAACGCTTGCACAGAGAGAGAGAGAGAGAGAGAGTGTGTGAGTCAGTGAGTGTGCGTGTGTAGGAGGGTAGGTAGTGGTGAATGGTGATGACGGCGGGGAGGAGGAAAGGACGAATATAGGGCTCGTTTTCCTGATAATGACGTCGGTATCCCTGCCTTCTTGTCTCGGTTGGCAGTAAAGGTTTCCGTCTCTTACTCTTCTAATTTACCTTTTTACCCTTTTATATTCATAATTTGTGATGCGGCACTGGTAGCCCTGCACTGCAAGGGCCAGGTTGAGGTCGGGGAGGAAAAAAAAGTTTTTTTTTTTTGAAGGTAGGAGAGAATATTAATTTTTTAGCATTTAGTTTTTTAGTTTTTTTTTGTTAATTTAATATTTTAATCTTTTATAATTAAAAAATTTAAAATATAAGATAATAAATTTAATCATTTAAAAGAAACTGAATTGTTAGAAATTAAGAAACTCGGTAACTTTCAATTAGAGCCTAATTAAATTCGGACAATTAAAGTTATCATACTATTTTTGTTACAAGTACAAGGGGTATACGAAAAAAAAATTAAACAATTCGAAAGCTGAATTAATTTGACCACTTAGTTTGAGTTAGTTAAGTTAAAAGTTAAAAAAACAACAATTCGATATTTTTAATTTGATTCTTAGATTAGTAGGCAAAAGAATTAAATCGAACTGAAAATAATCCAACCTAAGCAAATTTGAAAAATATAACGCATATATAATATATAATATTATAAAGCCAGAACCCAGGTAGTGTGCCTAAATTTTAAACTTATTTGAATTTTTAATGTTACATATTTGAATGTCTAGAAATTGAAAATAAGCAAATCAGCTCAACTTGAAAAGTCAGACCAATCAAATCCGATATTTTTAGTTTGGTTCCAAGTTGAAATTAGAGGTGGAAACGAGCTAAATTAAGTTAAGTTTTAACTCGTTCAAGCTCAGTTTGAGCTTTTTATACCAAACTCGAGCTTGAGCTCAAGCTTTTTATACTAAACTCAAGCTTGAGCTCGAGCTCGAGCTCGATTCAATAAGTTCAAACTCAACTCGATAAAGAAGAATTTAAACTCGAGCTCGTCTTGTGAATGGCTCAATTAAAGTCAAACAACGTCATTTTAGTTTAAAATATAATAAATAAAATATTATAAAAATTTATAATAAAAATATTATTAAAATATACATATATATATTATTTTATCGAGTCTACACGTGAAACTTTTGAACCGAGCTTTTTTAAACTTGAGGTTGAGCTCGAATCTAACTAGTCATAAATCAAACTTGACTGGTACTTTTTTTAGTCACAAACCAAGTTTGAGTCGAGCTCGAATAATTTGCGAACAGTTCGATTCGTTTTTACCCTTAGTTGAAATATGTTCAGTGTGAGGTCTATTTTAAGGAATTAAAAAAAGTAGTTCCATTCTAGATTAAATGTGAACCCACATCGAATCAACTAATGCATACCTTTATTATGTGTCCACTTGTAATATATGAATTTTAAGTATTTCAAGTTACTGTGGGTTACATTCAATATGAATTTTAATCACATTATTCCGTGCTATAAGATTTTCAGCTCAATTTTTTCCAAATAAATGTGTCAATTACATAGAAATTTTTTCTACTCTACTAGTAAGGGTTATTTTTTCTATTAAGCTGCACTCAAGTGGTATTTTTATTTATTATTTTTATTCATATTACTTTTATTCTACTTCGGCCATTTATGACAAATGAACCAACAATGACGTGAGGCCTAAAAAAAAATTTTTTAGCAACTTAACTTTGAAATGCTTTTACTTCTACATTGTTTCAGAAAGATAAGACAACATGCTAGATATGAATGATATTTTATTTTTCTATTGTGAAACTTTTTTAAACCGTACGGCCCAAAATGGGTTCCAAGGAACTGTAGAGAGAAAATTTACTAATAAATTGTAGTGGATTAATCAATGATTAAGATGTAATTGTATTAAATTAATGTGATAAAATTAAATTTAAAATAAAAATAAAAGTTAAACAAAATGATTAGAACATAATTAATGAAAGATATGAAATGTTATATTAAAATACAATCATATTCTGACTATTGATTAATTTACTGCAATCCCTAAAATTCGCCTGAAATAGACAATTTTACACTAATTACATCATTGAAATTAACTCTGATTTGAATGTTATTATATATTTAATCCGAGGATATATTTTTCCTCAACCAGATTCTCATGTGACAGCATCCTTATTATGTTCTCGGTATGCAAAATTAAGTTTCAAAAACTACGTATGTATACAAGTATGGGTAATGAAATAAAAGTAAAATTTTTATGTCATTGAAGTTAAAACTGATCCGTGCACACCCGACCCGTTTGGAATGTGAGTTCTATTGTTATTTGGAAATTTAGAAATTGTTGTAATAAATGGAGATCAGATTCCTTTTACCTTTCCTCTAAAGAAAATCGTATGCGAGTCTCATGAGATTGCGTTATACGCAAGGGCGGAGGGAGTACATGCCCAGGGCACATGCCCACCCTCCAAAAATAATAATAATAATTATACTATTATTATTTTTCTATATTATTTTTCGTATTCAATTGTGTTCATTTAAGAAAAAAATTAATCTAATACTAATTGTCCGCTCAAAAAAAAAAAAAAAAAAATTAGCTCAATTTCAGTTGTGTTCACCTAATGAACGAATCAAATTGTAACCCAATATATACTAATGTAATTGTATTTATTCTACCCAATATAACTAAAAAAATATCTAATCTCTCTCTCACTCTCTCTTCTCTTCTATTTCTAACGACATTCCAACCCTTTTTTTTATTTCTTTTGTGAAATTTTATTCACTATTTATATATCTTATAATTAGTGTTCATCAATACATAATTTTCTGACTCGTGTGTGTAGATATATATATATGAGGTGCCAATGCAAAGCTAAGGGTATACTTTTACCCATAATCAATCGAAGTTTTCTTCTGTAGAGCCATATATGTATATACGCATGCATACAAAACATTTTTTAATATTTCAAGAAAAAAATTCATGGAGTGGCTTTCATGTTCTTGTATCTAGGTTAGTTTGGTAAATTTGAATAACTCTGTTTATTTTTTTTATTTTTATTATTTTTGTTTTATAACTTTTAGGTAAGTTATTTTCACATATATCAAAACAATAAATAAAAAAAAAATCCATGTACCTATATAACAAGCTTGATTATTTGAAAAAAAAAAAGAAGCTAATTTACATCGAATAATCCGGTCGATAAATCATATGACAACAGTTTAAAAAAAATTAATGACTAAGTATGAATTAATCGAACAATAAAGGTCAAAAAAATAATTTTAAGTTTCTTCTTTTGGTAGTAGATCGATCAGGGCCGGGTGGTCAAAGGAGGACTTATCTTTTTAAAATTTTTTCTTTTATAAAAAGTAAAAAATAAATAAAAATATATTTTTCTTCCATCTAATCAAGACTTAAAAAAAATTATGATGGAAGTCACCTCACCTCAATTAAAAGTTCAAGCAAAAGCCTACCAAGCCCATACTTATTTCAAACAAAGACAGCGCACTAACTTTGTATGTATATTCCTTTTTTCTTTTCTTTTGTTTCGGGGCATGTTTGGAATGCTAATTTTTTGTTAAAAAAATAGTTAAATTTTAGATTATTGAGTGTTTGGTATATTTTTTAAAAAATATAAAAATTAAAAAAAAAGTTAAGAGATTTTTAAAGAAAGTTAGAGATTTAATTTTGACCAAATTTAACACTCTAAACAAGACTTTATTGTTATTATTTTTTAGTAATTAAAAGATTTCACATTTGGCACCGATGGATACAATTCTTGAGGTTGATTGGTGATAGAGGTGGTAAAATTGACCCAAACCCATCAACCCACCCAATTAAACCCATAATAAATGGGTTTGGGTCCTATTATTTTACTAATTGGGTTGTAATTAGGTAACTTACAAAATACCCATTTATAAACGGGTGCAATTGGGTTGTAAAACGGGACCCGTTAAAACACCCATTTAAGTTAAAAAAATTAGTTTAACCCCTCTCTCTTTTTACACTTTTCTCTCTCTCTCTCTAGCAATATCTACAATAAATATATAATATATACATTACATATATATGATATGTGTATATAAATATTTAGCGTATACAATAAATGTATAATATATACATTATATATAATTTACTTCTTCTTCTATTCTCCGTTCTTAATCTCCTCCATATTCAATACAAATAACACGTGCGCGCGCGCGTGCACACATACACACAGGTGCCCACACACGCATACACGCCTACACACACATGCGCGCACATGCGCATAAACACGTGCGCACGCCTACACACGTGTGCGCACACACACATACACGCATACACGTCTACACACGCACACCTACACGCGCGCATGCGCGCACACACGCATACATGCCTACACACATGCGCACACAGACACGCATACACGCGCGCACGCACACGCACACACATACATGCCTACTGACGCGCGCGTGCGCATAGACACGCATACACGCGTGCACGCGCATAAACACGTATACATGCCTACACACACGCGTGCACGCGCGCACACATGTGTGCGTGCGCACATACACGCATACACGCCTACATGCATGCGCGCATGCGCACACACGCATACATGCTTACACACGCATACATGCTTACACACGCGCGCGCGTGCGTACATACATGCGTACACGCCTACATATGCACATGCGTGGGGGCACACAAGCACACGCACGCGCGCACATGCACACACACGCATACACGCATACACGCGCGCACGCGCACAGACACGCATACACGTGCGCACGCGCACATACACGCATACATACCTACAGATGAGCGTGTGCGCACACGCATACATGCCTACACACACGTGCACACGCACACACACACGTGTGCTCGCGCATATATACGCATACACGCCTACACGAGTGCGTGCACGTACACAAACGCATACATGGCTACACATGCGCGCGCACATACATGCATACACGCCTACATACGCGCACGCGTGGGGGCACACAAGCACGCGCGCGCGCGCGCGCACGCACACATGCACACGCGCGCGTGCACGTTCACGCACACACACACCCAGACACATACGTGCACATGCGCGCGCGTAGAGAGAGAGTTGTTGATTTAAAATTGAATAAAAAATAAATCGGTTCGTACAAATTCGAAATTAACTGAAAAATGTAAATATAATATATAATATTATATAATATGTATAATATTATATTAATTAAAATAAATATTGATGTATTTATATATATATACACATTAATTGGAATAAATTTTTAATTTTTTTTTTAAAAATAAGTTGGGTCACAAGTAAATGGGTTATATATGGGTTAATGGGTTTGATCTAACCCGTATTCAACCCGCCCATATCTAACCCGCCTTTTAAATGGGTGAATTTGGGTTGCACCCATTTAACCTCCAACCCGTTTAAACCCATCACTAACCCACCCAACACACCCATTTTGCCACCCCTAATTGGTGAGATAATTAAGATCAAATTAATTAATATGTGTGTATTGGGGTTAGTCCAATTGATAAAATTTTAAATTTATTTTTTAATGGTCACTAGTTCAAGTGTGTGTCTCTTGGGGTTAGTTAAACTGGTAAAACCTTAAATTTACTCCCTAATGGTCACTGGTTCAAATCTCTACAGGAGCCACTGAAGCTTTTATCCAGTTCTTAACTTTAAGGTCTGAAGGATTAATTCAGATGCGTGTAAATTGGTTATAAAACAATATATATATGTGTGTGTATAATTATATTTCACTGGAGTGTTTATTTAGTTTTAAAATTTAAAAAATTTTTAAAAATATTTAAAAATTATTTATTTATACGAATTACGAACTCACAAATTATTTTTTTAAAATTATTTATACGATTTACAAACTCATAAATTATCTTAAATTATCTAGATATACAAAAAAAAAAAAAAAAAATTCGAACGAATCCCAAGTCAAGTCCAATTTGCGATCGTCAAATAAAGGACGTGGACAAGGAATCCCATCAACTTTATGTCACCTTATAAATTAGCTTTCTTTTGAACTTCGAAATACTCTCCCAACTCCAAAAGTGCTGTTGGGAGGACATGGCATTTTATCCCAGCTGTTTATTCGGATTGATGTAGAATTTAAAATTAAATTATTTAAAGTTTCTGATTCTCTAAAAGAAAAATAATCAAAATCAAACCATCAAATTAATAGAAATAAATCGATTCGTTTGGATTTCGGTTAAAATTGAAATAATCAAAATTATATATATAAATATTTAATATTTAATTTGATTTTTATATATTATTGTATTATATAAAATCATATTAATTCATTTTTATATAAATTATCGTATATATTTATATTTAAGCTAAAATTTATCCCAAAAATAAATAAATATTTAAGCTAAAATTTATCCCAAAAATAAATAAATAGATGAAAAGCCACGTCGGTGATCGAAAAAAATAGCCTTAGGCTTGGTTTGGGAAGAAAAAAAGCTTTTTTTGAGGTAGATTTTTAGTTTTTGTTAATTTAACATTTTTATCCTTGAAAGTTTAAAAAAAAATTAAAATGTGAGAGGATAAATTTAACCAACTACTGTTAAAACTAGTATTTAACTTGACTAATAGCTACCGATACCAAACGGAGCCCAACATCCCTTCATTTTTTTTCCACGGATTTTGTGGCTCGAACTTCTATACTAATCAATACCCGAACTATTGAATTCTTGATTGATTTTGAAAAATTTTTAATTTAGTTTTATATTTATGAATTTAAAATTAAAAAATTTTGTGCTAATTGTATCCAAGGAGAATTGTGTAAATATAATTGTGTTAGTTTGTATAAAAATTTAGTCATGAATTTAAGTAGTTTAAGAATTATGATAGATTAATTAAAATCATTATAAAAAATAGTTATTTAAAATTTTTCATAATAATAGTTCTATCATTTGAAGTAATGGTACCACTAATTTCCTAATCATTATTAGCGAATTTTCATGTATTATTATTGTGATTAACTTTTTCTCTTATATTTTAATATAATTTAATTTTAAATTCATTGATTTGAAAATTCTAATTATTCAAAAGGAGTCTTAAATTTATTAAGCTACCATCATATTTGTGCAATTGATTAAGATCCTAATCAAAGGTAAACATCCGTTGAACTGAATAATTTTAAAAATTAAAAATGATAATCAAATCGATTAAAAATATATACAATAATCGATCAAAGGCCAAACAGAATCAATTTTGTTATGATCGGCTTGATTATATATACCTACATATTCAAAAATTAAAATAATTAATCTACTAACAATTATCATTCTGCATTGTCTTGAGTTAAAATGTGAAAATGTAGGTATTTAAATTAATATATTATTAATATGTGATTTATTGATATTAATAAAATTAAATTTGAAAGAATATACTAATATTATATATGATATGGTTCATATTACTTTTACGTTATATATATATATATATATATGTCAAATATTAAATAAGTTAAACTTGATTATTTCTATCTATTCTGTTTTGAAATAAAATTTTAAAATCATGACTTGAATTGATAATCATTATTTTTATAAATAATAACATTTTGAAAACTAAATTTGGACTGGATTGTGCAAACTCTAATCCCATTATAGATGAAAACTTTGTGTTCAATGCGGAAAATAAAAAAGGAAAAAAAAAAGAAAAGAAAAAAAAAAGCGTTTGTTTGATAATAAAATATGTAAGTTTGATTTTGAGTCTAGTTCAAGTCTTCTCAAGATCACTGAAAAATTTATTTAGTCGTTAATTTTAGAATATCTGAGATTAGTCGTGCATGCAATCTGGTCCGATCATCTTGGGTTACAAAAAAAAAAATTGATTTTGGGTCATTTTGTTATTTATAACGCTGGATCCTTTTTTTTTTTTTTAAATGGGGCCTATATTTAACCCTTACCCTACTCATTAAACCCACTTATTTTTTAAAAGAATTAAACTATATTTTGAGATGAAAATAATTTAAAATTTTATAAAAATATGCTTAGTACTAAAATGAATATCTAAAAACAATTAATATAAAAATTTAATTTTTAATAAGAATATATGCATTGAATAGTTTATAAATATATAAAATATATAAAAATATTTTTTTAATATTTCGAGCTAAGCATGCTCAATCTCTAGTAGGTCATGCCTACAATGTTGAAGTCAGCTCTTCATTCCCCTATTGGAATGAGTATCTCTATTTTATTTAATGCTAACTGGAAGCCAACATCTCATACATTTTAAAATGTACTAATCAAATTAAGAAACAACATCTTATTCAATAACTAATTAAAACTACATAATTTTAACATAAATATTCAATTAACGATTTAGAAAGATTCAATATATTAAAATAAAAAAAAAATCGATGATTGAAGAGGAGCCTAATTCTAATAAATATTTATTGTTTTGGTTAAATATCTTTTTAAATTGATGCCAACCTTCCAATACCACTCTAATATTTACTGACGGTATCTTAGGGTTGACTTTTCAAACCGATTTCATTCTTTGATATGAAATTTTTAATAAAAATTATTACTAATAATTAATATTAGTGATTCATGTAACCACTCCGTCTAGTTAAAAAAGATGAAGGTGAGTTGAGATTAGTTTTTTTTTTTTTTTTTTCCAATTCTTGGTGATTAGGATGAAAATCTTTAATTTCAAGTTCATAGTTACAAATGCCAATTTTAAGATAATACCCAATAAAAAAGCCTTTTTGGGCAGGGTCGTGTTCTGGGTCCATATTCCTTTTCCTTCTCTTATCGCGCACTCTTGTAGTGCTTCCTTTACCAAAATACACTATAGCTCTTAAATTTTGATAGATGCAAGCCTGGAGTTTTGACAATGCCTGGGGTGGGGCTGAATTGATACTCTTTGGTGGGTTCTCACTTTTGCCACTTGTGCATCGACAGCATTGTCTTGTCTAGTCTGCCTCACGTGACATTTTCGTTTTTTGTTTTTTATTTAAAAAATCTATTACACATCAATGGAATGAAGTCTTCTAAATTAATATAAGATTATAATAATTATATCTATTCCTTAGCAATTAACTTCTTGAAACCACGCATGATAAAATTTGAACTCAAGAATTTTTGGAGCCAGATGATTGATACTATGTTATGTTACCAATAAATGTTCTAACGTGATATCATGTTGGATTGTGGAGAGCAAAATAAAGTGCAAGAATAAATGGGGAAGACTTGAGCCCAATGTTTTTTTTTTTTGAAACAACCTAATAACAAAATTTGAACCAAAATATTTCTGAAATTAGAATTTATACATTATGTTAAGTCACTACTTTAGATGTTTTAACATGGTGTCGTATTAGATTATGGAATATAGAACATAGTGTGAGAATAAACAGAAAAGCAAACATGAAAATGAGATTTGAATGCACAACTTTCCAGAAATAAAATTTTAATAGCATGTTAAGTTACTAGTTGTTCTAAAAGATTAAGCTAGTAGCAAGAAAAAAACTTAGGTGGTATTTGGTTTACTCTTGTGTTTTCTATTTTCTGTTTTTGTTTTATGTGTTAAAAATCTCAAAACGAGAAAAAAAGAAATACTTTATTTTCCTTATTTTGAGATTTTTCCTGTTTTTTGTTAAAAATTCTCAAAATGACTTTTTATTATTTTTTATTTCATGTATAAACTCATTTTCAGTTTTCGAAAATAAATTTTAAAAACACAAGTAACAAAATGAATTTTAAGCTGTATTCCTTATTTTTAAAAGTACAAAATAAAATATAGGCTCAAAACAGAAAATAAAAAATAAAAAAAATAAAAAAATAAACCAAATGAGCCTTTAATTATTTATATTAACTTGTTTTCTGTTAAATGTCTTCTCATATATGACAGACACAGAAGACTTTTTTTTTTTAATGGTTACAATGACATTTGAAATGAGGACTAGTTAGATTATAAGTCAAAACATCACCGAAAAATTTTTGTGATTAAAAAAATGAGCTCAATAATATATACCTAACTAACATAACATTTTCTCAATATATACTAAAAAAACAATAACAATAAAGAACTGATTTAGGTATCGTTTGACAAGTTTGGCTAATTGGTTTATTTGCTTACTTGTAAAACAACCAAATTTATTATTTTACATTTTATTCTTCTTTTAAGTCTTTGAGGGAAAAAAAATATCAAATTAACAAAAGTTAAAAAAATTAATTAAAAAAAGTCATCTTTTTTCTCTTCCCAAGCACAAAAAAGTGGCTTTTTTTTAGCTAAACTAGCTTGAAAAAAAAACACCTATTTTACTTCCTAAACCAAGCCTTGACTTGTGAAAAATTCATGATTTTGTTAATTAATCATACTTGATTTCTTCTGGTACGTAGAAGTCCGCAGCCGCTACCCCGTATTGGGGTGCGCACAGGGCGAAGCACGCTCCAGGACCCTAGCCGGCAAAGGTCCCTGGAGAGTTAACCAGCCTAGGCAAGCCCTGGCTGACCGGCACGACCGAGAGGAGGCCATTAGGCACCCACCATTACAGCGGTAACCCACCCCCATGGGGGAGTCGAACCCGGAACCTCGAGAGGCCCAAACTCTAAGGCGAGCCCAACTTCCACTCGGCCACCCCCGAAGGGGTATACTTGACTTCTTGTTTCACTACAAAGCTGTTTCAGAAACACCAACTTTTGAAAATAGTCGTGATATATTAGTTTAACTAATTTTTAAAGGTTATAACTTTTAATTATATTACAACTGAGAGACTACACATGTCTATAGAACTAGAACTTAATTGGAAGTAGTATGGTGCTACTGTTGCTAGTGGATGGCATATATATCCACATATCCAAATTCTAAACCCACAAAAGAGCTTGATCAGTTGGAACTTTTTGACATGTTCATTTGGCATTGAATGATGCGGGAGGAGGGGTTGGATTTGCTCCACAAAAGCAATCTCTCTCTGCATCCCTCTTTCTCTTTCTCTGAGTCAACTTTTGAGCCAAGCAATCACGGGACGTCCCTGAGAACTCTTCTTTCTCTCACGTCTAGTTGTTTCTTCTTTCTGCTGCCGAACGACCTACTCTTCTTGATGATATTATAAAAAAGGCCGTGAATAGAACTGTATTCTCTTCTGCATTTTGATTAGTTTACTCTTCCTTTTTTGCTCCCAATTTTTGTCACCAGAAAACCTCCAAGCTCTTCACCTTTTTTATTTTTTTGGATTCTCTTTCTTTCTCTATTATCAGCTCTTCCTTGGGTTCTATGTTTTGAAAAAAAGAAAAAAAAATGGGAAACTTCTCAAAGGGAGATGTTTCACTTGGTTTTCTATGTCTCCCTTCGTTCCTCAACCAATTACTTCCTTGATTTTGATGGGTTCTTCTTTTGTTTATCATTATTTTGATCAAAACATGAAAACCCATCTCCCTTTTGCACTAATCTTTGGAACCCATGTTTCTGAATCAGTTCATGCACTTCCTGAAATCAATTCACACATTCAGAAGGGAGAACTCCTTTTGATGGTGTGTTTTGAGACTCTAGGTTTGAGAATCTGATAGATTCAGGGCTTTTCAAAGCCAGAGAAGCCAGAAAAAGAAAAAAAAGCTAGAATTTTCAATGGCAAGCTCATGTTTCAACCCATTTCGACTGAGAAAGTCGAAGGAGAAACCACTAACAAACCCTTCCTCATCGAAAACCTGGCTGGATAATGGTTTGG
This sequence comes from Vitellaria paradoxa, assembly GCA_019916065.1. Lineage (NCBI taxonomy): Eukaryota > Viridiplantae > Streptophyta > Magnoliopsida > Ericales > Sapotaceae > Vitellaria > Vitellaria paradoxa. Next base: position 50,249,043 of record CM034237.1, on the reverse strand, counting down.
AAAACATGGAAAGGAAGAGATTTGATAGTCTGGAGTCGTGGTCAATGATATTGGATTCTGATAATGTTGAGACTTGGGAGGTTTCAAAGGAGGATCAAGAAGAGTGGACTGCTGATCTTTCCCAGTTGTTCATTGGCAACAAGTTTGCTTCTGGGGCCCATAGTCGGATTTACAGGGGAATTTACAAGCAGAGGGCAGTTGCAGTGAAAATGGTGAGGATTCCAACCCATAAGGAGGAAACCAGAGTTTTGCTCGAACAGCAATTCAAGTCTGAGGTTGCCTTGCTTTCAAGGCTCTATCATCCCAACATCGTGCAGGTTAGGTTTCATATGACTCAATTTTGTAGAATGCAAAAAATTATGATTGTGTTGTTTTGTTTTGGTATTTATGGTATTTGTTTGAAAGCATGTGTTTCTTTATCATAGAAAGAGCGGTAAGAAAAAAATAAGTAGTTTTAAATGTCATTGGACTTGTGCTGTCAATCTCTTGATTTTAATTTAGCTGAGCTCAATTAGCATGGTTCTCTTCTTGTTTTTTTTGTTTTTTTTTTTTTCATAATAATCCTTTGGTATTTGATAGCACTACCCAACTTAAATAAATTAAGGGGCTTCACTATACAAAGTGACGAGGACATTAAATTTTAAATTTATTTATTATTATTCTTATTATTTTGGACCTAATCTGTTTTTGGGCTATTTTAATATTAGATTTATTTTATTTTAGACTTTTGTATTAGGCCCATGAAGTTTTCTATTTAAACCCTAATTAGAGTTAACATAACATTAGATTAAGAGTTCATTTGGAACCCCAAAAAAAACCCAAAAAACTTCAAAAAAACTTCAAAAGTTTTCAAATCCCTCCAATCAAATTTTGTCACATATCATTTTTACATCACATCAATCCCATCTTTTAGTTTTTTTTTTGGACTCCAAACGTCCCCTGAATGATATTTTGATTATTGCTTCTTTCCTACAGCTGCTATTCTTTTCTCCCTTATTCTCCTCATCCTTCTTCTTTGATTCTTTCGTCCCCTTTACAATTTTACATCAACTTTGGAATCAAATCGCAAAGGATCTTACAAACTTTCTCAAACCTGATAACTGTTCTGGTTAAAAAAAAAAAAAAAGAAAAAAATAGTAGCTGCCGCAGTAGTTGCCACAGCCGCAACCCCCACCGTTGCCCTGCGGACCCTCAAGCCCTGCGAGTATGTTTTCATTCGTTTCTAGCAATATTTAATTCCGGCGAATCCCACCAGCGGCACCACCAACGTCTGGCGAACTCGTCGATGACTCCGGCAACCTCTGACGACTTTTTCGGTGAGTGGCCAGCAACCACCAGCGACTTTTCCAACGAACTCCGATAAAGTCCAGAATACACCACTAGATCTGCCACACTCTGGCGATCTGAACTGTGCTCCAGCAAAACTCCGACGACTTTCCGATCACCTCCGTCGACTTTTTTGTAATCTTTGGCGAAGTCTAGAATACTCCAGATCACTTCTCTATTCATTCTTAGCAAATTCCAAACAATAGGACAGCCGACAACATATTTGGATATTTCAAAAATAAGCACTTTACATAGTATGAAGCAAAGGTTTGGATTAAGGTACAATTCTCTCATTGTTAATTATGACAAATGCTTATATCATATGGCAGTGTGAATTGCATAAATTTGAACTTGAACGTTGCTCATTTGTTTTCATTTATCCTAGTTCCCTTTTGAATTTAGTTAATTGTTGCTCATCTTAATTAAAAAAAAAATCACTCACCTATTGCTTGCCTAAATTATTTGTTGAGTTTCATTTATTAGATTCATCATTCCTATTTAAGTATATTAGGATTTTATATTTTTATTACTCTTTTTTCAGTTTTCTTTAATATCAGCATTTTAAAAAACAATTGTTTTTGTCCTTTTACCATGAATTTCGAAAACCAATCATATTGGAGTAATAAAGTAGAACTTTGTTCTATTCATCAAACTTATGTCAAAGATCCTCCTTATTTTAGTGGCACTATTGATCCTCATGAGTTTCTTGATTGGATAGATGATATTGAATATATTTTTTACTATCACGACCTGTCTGATGACTAATGTATTCGTCTGCCCAAAACAGGATTGACTAATTATGCTAGAGAGTATTGACAAATAGTCAAATTATACCATATACCTGTTACTCGATGAGTCTTGATGAAACAAATTTTGAGCAATCGATTTATTCCTAAAAGTTTTATAGATAAGGCATGGTCTCAATTAGTGCATCTTAAACAGGAGGATTCTTCTATTGATGACTATTTTGATTAATTTAAAACTCTTAAAAAATGGTCTAACTTTCAAAATGAGTCTTGTGCCATCCGTAGATTTGTCCTTGGGCGAAGGCCTTGCATCCGTGAGGTAGTTCAGCGACACACTCATAAAACATTAAATGGAGCTTATTCCAAAGCTTTACAAAATGAAAAATATTATAAATTTTAGTCTTATGAGTCTATGTCAGAGTCAAAGTGCCTTATACAAACCATTGAGTTACGACGTCTATATCCTAAACTTAGCGTCTCTATTGTTTCTGTTGACACTTGTGATTTTCTTATTGATTCTGTTCTTTTGATATTTGATCATGACGAGTCACCAAATCCTCAAAATGTATCTGAAGTAGTTGAATTGGTTCCACCATCATCTTATCTTGATTTTGTTGGTTTATTTGAGAACATCATGAATAATGATAGTCAAGATTGCATAGACTTTATCATTGGTGATGGTTACTTTTTCAGGGGATATTATTTAAGCATCTCAAGAGTTTTACTTGGTGACTTCATCAGTTGGGAGTTCTTTGAGTCTATGTCTAAGTTGTTCTTTCGTGAGATCGTTCAGTTGCATGAGTCCTTCTCACTTCTAGTGTATAACAGAGACATTCTTGCATAGATTGAACAGTTTCTCTTACAAGTTGTGTGTGGCATCTCTTACTACTATTTTATTGATATCATTGAGTTTCCAGCCACTTATTCATCTTTGAGGGATTCTAATTTGACAAGTTCAGTTGTATCATTTTTCGTCATTTTTTCCCAACCATTGATTCCACCTCTTTTTGATAATGTTGATATTAAATGAAAAATTGGATTGAGTAATAATTATTATAAATTTCCTATTTATGTTATTGATGGGAATAAAGACTTTAACGAATGTAATTCAATAATGACTATGCATTGGCTGTTTACTACCCCATATCATCTTGCTAAAATTTACATGTCAAATATATTAAACCATTTTATATCCTTTGTGATCCTTTACCCAATGCAATTGTTTTTACATTGCCATGTGATATAAGTTTTGTCGTAATTTGCCATGTGGGTAATAAAGACTTTAACGGATGTGATTCAATAATGACTTATACATTGCCTGTTTACTACCCTATATCGTCTTACCAAAATTTGCATGCCAAAGATATTGAACCATTTTATATCCTTTGTGATCCTTTACCCAATACAATTGTTTTTACATTGCCATGTGATATAAGTTTTGTCGTAATTTTGCCATGTGGGGAACTTGGTACCTTATCGAGGCATCTTTAGGTCTCAAATATCGTCTGCAGGTTATCGTGATGTTTTCATACCAATTCCAGTTCATCCACCTCTTCAGCGGTATCCATCTGTGTTCGATGTTGAGAATCTCATTTTCCTTCGACTCCAAAGATGTCCTGTCAAGTAGAAGATGCGACATGATAATAGTGCCAAGTTTTCGACTCGACGAAGTTGAGTTCTTCTCAGTCCGGGAGAGTTGATGAGGACATCAATTTTTAAATTATTTCTTCTTCTTCTTCTTATTATTATTATTTATTATTTTGGACCCATTTGTTTTGGGGCTATTTTAGTATTAGGTTTATTTTATTTTAGATCTTTGTATTAAGCTCATGAAGTTTTCTCTTTAAACCTTAATTAGGGTTTATAGCACATTAGATTAAATGATATTTTGATTATTGTTTCTTCCCTATAGTTGCTATTCTTTTCTCCCTCCTTCTCCTCCTCCTTCTTTGATTCTTTCTTCCCCTCTACAATCCTACATCACAAAGCTTGGCTTTTCATATCACAAATTAATCTCAAATGAGCCCCAAGAGAACCAATAGAGCCTAGTTCAACAGGCGTTGTTTGTATTACAATTTACTAGCCTTCCGGTTTGCCCTTTTCTCTTTTCCTTCCTCTTTCATCTAGATCTAGTGACTATCTCACTGAGGACAATGCTATGGCTAGTAGCCTAATTGAAATTGACAGATCCTGATCATTCATCTGCGTGGGGTCAAAGATCCGTCAATCATGACAATCAGGATGATAGTAGCATTGATGTAAGGTGAAAAACTGTTAGAAACCCAATTGAAAACAAAATTTTTGATATACCTTTTTATTCCAACTTAGATTGGGAATATTTTAGTGTTTAGCATAATTATTATCCCATTCTTGTGTTCTCCTAGTCAAATTTTGTCCTTTAGGAAATAGGATTAATGATTCCTAAACTAGTTAGAAAATCCCATTTGAGTTAGGAAATGATTAGAACATGATATCTTAATTATTTAAAATAGGACCTTGTAATCTTATATTCAATTCATTCATTAATATTACTCCCTTTTTTTTTTTTTGGGAATTTTGTGTTCTTGTAAATATCAGTGTGGATTCAAGGACATATCATTGTCGTATTCGGAAACGAGATCCCAACAAATGTCCCGCCACTACGTCAAGCATTCCTCATCTCACAAATGCGTTAGTGTTATTTTTAAAGTCGTTGACACATCAATTAATTGTGGTCTCAATGCCACCTCTAGCTTTCCAAGATTTCGTACATTTCTTCCTTTGTATTCAAAGCTGTCATATAAATCACCATATGTTAATATAACCTATTAGGATTTGGTCTGTAGGAACATAATTTTTATCCTGCAGATATCAAATTTTCCATTTGTGTCCACTCATTGTAGCATTTACATTTGTTAAACTTCAGTATGGACCTCTAGCGGCTTGTAACTTCTTAGCCTGATTGGTACAAGGTTCAAGGAAACTAGTACTTGGAATTTAGAATTCCTAAACTTCTCTTAATCTGCAATACTTTCTTTTACTAATTCACACTTTTGGTATTAAAGCAATCTGGCTTGTATCCTTATAACAACTAGATACTTCGATGAGTCTCTGCCTAAACTTACAGTGCTAGAAATCATGAGCTTCCAGTAATTTATGTGATTTTGAGTTAGGAATGACCTCTTCTTTTCCAACAGTTCATTGCAGCTTGCAGAAAGCCTCCTGTGTATTGTATTATTACAGAATACATGTCACAAGGAACTCTAAGGATGTACCTCAACAAGAAAGAGCCATACTCTCTTTCGACTGAAACAATTCTGAGGTTAGCCCTTGATATATCTCGTGGGATGGAGTATCTTCATTCACAAGGGGTGATTCACAGAGACCTCAAATCGAATAACTTGCTTCTAAATGATGAGATGCGGGTTAAGGTTGCAGATTTCGGTACGTCGTGTCTAGAAACACAATGCCTAGAATCGAAAGGAAACAAGGGAACTTACCGTTGGATGGCCCCGGAGATGATCAAGGAGAAACCTTATACTCGGAAAGTTGATGTGTATAGTTTTGGGATTGTGCTGTGGGAGCTCACAACAGCTTTGCTTCCATTTCAAGGAATGACCCCTGTGCAGGCTGCCTTTGCAGTGGCTGAGAAGGTTAGAACTTTCTAAAAACTACGAGTTTTTGGTGTTTAAAATGCATAATATATTCCACTTGCCTCCCTGAATTTTCTGGTTTTTGAAATATTTAATGATTTGCGTAATCTATTTTAGAACATACATATTTTCTCCTCCTGTATTTCCTGACTAGAATTTCTCAGCTTCTTTCTCTGTCGATCATAATTCATAAGTTTGTTCTGCCAAACTGGAGTTGTATTTGGGTGAATCAGCTGCTTTTTCACATGGCTTATTTGACTAGTTTTAAAATACTAAACCAAACAGCACTTTGTGAACTTAAGTTACCTTATTGGTTGAATATGAAATTCTGAGAACTCTACTTCACCCATAAATATATGTGGATCACCCACCATTTTGCTCTCTCCAAAATTTTGACATGATTGATGTTTGCATCTCCAAAATTTTGACATGATTTTGTGAGATCTGTGTACACCTTAAATATTTTACCTGGTTACCATTGTTTTAGCATCCAGATGTTGTCTCTTCTGTTTTAGGATTCAAATTTGATCTTTGCTTGATGATAGTGGAAGGGCAAGAAGAGAAAATCTATATGAATTAGGTGACTTGGACGAGCAGGCTGTATTAGGACTATTTGTTCAATATAAGTAGGGTCATGAACAGTTTTCCCTTGCAAGAGCTAGAGAAGCAGGGTTATGTTGAATTCTTATGAGTGAACTAACCAACTAGTGGTTTGGTCTGAGCTTGTTGTTACACACCAATAAATCTACGGAAAATGCTATTGGAGTTTTAAAAAAAATAAAAAATAAAAAAATTGGGTTTATTGTCTTCAAATGATAGGTTTATAAGTGTTCCACCTCATTCCAGCTAATTTTTCCTGATAGAATTTTCTGGTCGCGTACCATTACTCTAAATCTATTGTGTGACTTCCTTTTCTGATGGGCGCGACAGTAATTTGGAATCACAAATCCCTGTTTGGCTTAATTAGAATATTAATCTTTCCAAATAAACCTTGAATGCCTTCAAATTGAGTATGAGAAAGAATTATGTCTTGTGACGCTTGTCCCTGCGTTTGGTTAAAGAATTATGTCTTGTCCCCGCGTTTGGTTTCTCTTTGGGAGAGATTTCGGGTATCTTAGATAGATGTTTTCTGTTTGGCTATGCTTCATCCTCAATATGATTGCCCATCCTAGAATAAATAATAAATAAATAACACGTTCAACTACTTCTGTTCTATTTGGTAGAGGATCAAAAAGTGACTACTTAGTAGTTTGACTGTTGAAAGTTTTTCACCTTATGGCAGTAAAAGTAGAAGTGGCGAGATGGATGTTGCCTACTACAGGAAGAGATGGTAGTTGGAACAATGATGTGAACCGCTTGTGGACATGTAACTGAATGGGCAAAAAAATAATGGATTTTCTCTATCTCAATCTCCCCACTTCTGTTTGTGAGAGTGGATGAGTTATCCATTTATAGTAGTGCATGCAATACTTAGATGCCCAGAGTAAGTAATGTAGGGATGCCACTGTCTAGGTCATTGTCCCTTTTAGCAACCAAGCTCAGAGGAGAGACATGCCAGTAGTTTGACATGTTGACGCACATTCATCATGTCCACCTGGACTAATCCTTGTTGCACGAGGCGATGAGCTACAAGGGCTCTATGACCAATGGCAATTTTACAATTATAGGCCAATTTTGATGGGTCAAGTATTTTAAAGTGATGGCCACAACTTTCTGTATTTGGTTGTATAGCATCATCATTGGACACACTATCCTCAAGGGGCTTTATTTCCTATGGTCCACACTCTCATATTGGTTCTTGTCTTGTACAATTTGTTGACCAAAAAAACAACCCACCCTTGAAATAAGAGGCCACAAAATCAATGGAGTTCGTCCCTTCATCAAAAGCAAAAGGGAAAAAAATTGAAAATTTTACATTTTTATCGATCATTCTATATAGTTTATGGCTCTCATTTAATGAGTAGAATAGAATCATTCACCTACACCGTGGATTAATTCATATTCAATTAGAAAAACAAATTAGGGTGACTTTGAAGTGACAAAAAGTGAAATAAACGGGATAAATTGTGAGTTCGTAATTCGTGCAGTGAGATAAAAAATGAATGACTTTTGGAGTTTTTCAGTATTTTTTAATTATTTTTTAGAGTTTTTTGTCACTCCAAAATGAGCTTTAAAATAAAAATTATGTATGGATATGATATGATATATTCATTACTTGCTTGAATTGGATTACCCTGCTTTCTTGACTGATTATTATCCATACATGATGCTCAGTGGCCTTTTACTTAAAACATTGGCAGAATGAACGACCGCCACTGCCCGCTAGTTGTCAGCCTGCGCTCGCACACCTGATAAAACGTTGTTGGGCAGTCAATCCCTCTAAGCGCCCGGATTTCAATTACATCGTCTCTACTCTGGAGAAGTATGATGAGTGCGTCAAGGAGGGCCTCCCGCTCACTTCCCATTCGGGGCTGGTTAGTCGCAATGCCATTATCGAACGCTTGAAAGGCTGCACATCCCTGAGCTCGTCTATACCTATACGTGCCTGAATCTCGGCCCACAGAAGGATATATTTCACAATCAAGTCGATATTTTACTAGACTAATATATAGTACTCTATATATCACTTGTATATAGTTGATGTTATTTTCAGTGATGTAGTAGAAACCGTATCTGAAAGCTCTCTAAATTAAGTCTCCTTGATTCAAACTGCTGACGACGACCATCTGAATTTTTTAGCAGAAGATCATACTCTCTGTGAAGGAGATGTGAAGGTTTTTACAAACGTTTGTTTTTTTGACTTGTTTGTCACTTGTAAGCATTGGCAAAGTCAAATCTAGCCCCGAGTTGATAGCAAGGTCGTAAGGAAATTGACCGCTGAATGGCGGGTTTGATCCCCTTCTGGTAAGATGATGACTACTTCATCTATCCTTAATTATTCTCGGGGATATATTACTTATATTGAATTTTATGTTGTAAATTTTACATTATTAGATGGTGACATGACGTTTTCAACATTATATTTTGATGCAATAAAATGATAGTTACTTGTGAAATGATGTCAATCTTTTTTTTTTTTTTTTTTTTTTTTTTTTTGGAGTATGGTTTAGAGTAAGCGAAAACAACTAAAATCAATTGGTCTGTAAAGACTAAAGAGACAAACAGATCGCTTTCATGTTTGATAAATGTTGGATTAGTTGCTCCAGAATGAAATGGTTTCATCTGCTCAAATTTGTATACGTCTTTGTGTGAGGAGCGAGTATACGAAGAAGTATGGATTAATTTCTGCAGTGCCAATGATTCTAAAGATCAATTGGGCGGTGTGTATTCATGGAGATTTAGGGTAGGACCGGTACACTATGCATCAGTTTATTATCAAGTGTGAGATTAGGGCCATTAGATTTTTTTGGAAGAAATCTAACAGCTCTCATTTAAACTCAATTTCTTTTTTTCACTCTTTCTCATTGGTTTGTAATCCCCTCTCTCTCTCTCTCTCTCTCTCTCTCTCTCTCTCTCTCTCTCTCTCTCTCTCTCTCTCCTATTTTACACTTACTTCCTATTATAATTTCAAGAAAATATAATTTGATATACTAGTATTAGTTTGTTATTATATATTGTACTTGTATTTTCATATTTTATTCATTCGATTAGTAGCATTCATTGAAAATTTTTGATTTTGAATGTGTTTGGAGTGATAAAAAATGAGATAAAGTGAGATAAGTTGTAAGTTTGTAATTCATGCAGTGAAATAAAAAGTGAATTACTTTTAGAGATTTTTAGAGATTTTTAGTAAAAATTAATACACCAAACGTACGCTTTTATTGCCTTTGTGTTTTTAGGAATTAAAAAATTTATCTTTGTCATATTTGAGATTGGAAATGGGATCCCTCAAATGTCTTACAACAGATTCAACTGATGTTAGAGCAAATTTGCATTGGCTATTTTTTTTCCCTAATTTCTCTCATTGATCAAACACAAAGTATCTCCTATGCTCCATTGTCAATAGAGATCAAATATTGAATTTTAGCGGATCTTTATGATTCATACCCAACAATTTAAGCAGTCACTTGCGTGTTTATGGTCCAAACAACGCATCAAGTTATACAGTTTTAGATCAGGGAGATGGCTCGATTTGAAATAGTGTAAATTATTACTAATAAAACTCTGATGACCTATTGCTGCGACAAATGTTCATCCCTGAGGCAACGTTTGGCCAAGTCAAGTCCAAAAAATTGACTTTAAGGAGAAGCCCAAAATTAAATACCCAGGAAGTAAATCAGACAAAATTGGTTGCTGTAACCATCACTGCTTTAACAAGTATATATATATATATATATATATATTGTGTGTGTATGTATTTGAAGTGATAAAAAATGAGATAAAATATAGGTTAATAATTCGTGTAGTAAAATAAAAATAAATAATTTTTAAAAATTTTTAATATTTTATTTTACGTCAAACACACTCATAATGTGTTCCCTTTATTATACGAAGAAAATAAATGAATGTTAACTTATTTCTGAATAATTTAAATAAAATTAAATAATCAAACAAAAAAAGGAATAATTACTCCCAACACCTAAAAGTGGACTTACGTGAGAAAACAGAAACAAATTAGAGTAATTGATGCATGCAAGCTCTGTACTACAAGGTTAACTATTTCATTTATCAGAAAAAAAATATTCCAGGATGCGTTTGTATACTGAAATTTTTAAAAAATAAAAATTATTTACTTTTTATCTCATTACACGTATTACGAATTCATAATTTTTATTAAATTATCTTACTTTAACTCTATTTGGAGCAACAAAAAAGTCTGAAAACTATAAAAAAGTTAACAAATTTTAAAAGTTATTTACTTTTCATTTTACTGCACAAATTATAAATTCATAATTTATTTCATTTTATCTTATTTTATCTATTTTTTTGTTATTTCTAACTTACTCTTTGGCCCCGTTTGGAGTAAGAAAAAATAAGATAAATTGAGATAAAATGTGATTTGGAGTTAATTTTGGTGCCATTTTTTTCTGAAAAGTCAAAAACTGTAGAAACAGTTTTCTAAATCCGTTCCCACGGATTTAAAAAAATTTACAAAAAATAACGACAATGGTATTCGTTTAAAAGCTCTCGACGCGAAAAATATAATTGTATAAAAAATTTATATATTCGCTTAACTTATTTTTAATTTTTTAGAAAAATATTAAAATTAGTGATGGTAAAAAAATTAAATATAAATAAGTTGTTAAAAATTTTTAAAAATTTTTAATATTTTACCTTTGATGCCAAACTGAGCCCCTATTTCACTTTTCATCGATCTAAAACTCTACTCTAACCGTGGAAAATGATTTTCATTAAAAGTAAAAGATTTAGTGTCGATAATATTCTTTTTTTTTTTTTTTTTTGACTTTATGTACGTCCTAATAAATAGATAAATATTGGAATCTGAGTGACTCGTGAACGGTGATGTGGCCACTGATGGTCGATTGATGTGATGGGGAAGGAGGATACAGACAGCATGGTATTACCGAATACGGAGAACTGAGCCCACCTGCCCTCTGGTCCCCACCAGTCCTTTATCTGTGATTGGCGGAATGTACAGTAGCAGGGCTCGATAGATCGCGTTCCTAAGATGCCCCTGGCTGTAGTACAATATTACGATTGAATATTTTTTACATGATCAGAGAAAGGTTGAAGGATGAAGGCCGCGGAGCAAAAATTGACTTCACCTATCAGATTAAAAAAGAGTAAAATTTGATCCAAAAAAAAAAAAAAGAGTAAATTACATTTCAATATTTAAAATTTTATTAATATCTCTTATTCTCTAATATTTATCGTAATTAAATTATTTCATCTAATTAATTTATTAAAGTTATCAATATTACATGTATAAAATATATATATATATATATATATATATATATATATATTTTATTTACTTCTTTAAATTATATAAAAATGTTTAAAACGTTTCTGAGATCTTCAAACATTGAAGGAAAAAAAATTATCATTTTCACATTATAATTTAGCTTATTTTTAAAATTGAAACAAATGTTTAAAAATAGAAAATAATGTAATAAATAAAAAAAGATAGATTATTCCCTGCGCAAATTATTTGTTTCTTTTGACTTTTAAATTTGAAGGGGGGTTTTGAGGCTTAATTTCGGAAAAAAAAATTTTTATAGTCAGCTGGTGGAAGTTGTTTTTTTTTTTTTTTAATTTTGGGAAAGGAAAAATCTAAAAATTTTTAATTTTTTATTAGTTTGACATATTTACTTTTTATGATTTGAAAGTACTATAAAAAAATAATTTTATTTACTTCAAAAAATTAAAAAATTAATTACTCTTATCAGACAGAACTTAAATAATTCTTATAATCTAAAAAGAAAAAAGAGAGAGAGATAACTCATATTGCTTTGACATATGTCATAATATTTTTTATTTAATATTACTAATTATACGGATAAAAGAATTTAATTATATCAAATATTTCAAAATAAGTAATGTAAAAATAAATTTCAAATGTTTGTGAAGAAGTATCTTTGATTAGTCAAATGGTAAAAATATATAAATTTAATTTACTCAAAAATATTTCTTTCTTTTCGTGACAAAATTACTCGAACATGAACAACCTAACTTTCGATTATTTTTAATTACAAAAAGAAAAAACTTTCGATTATTTTAATTTATTAATGACGTCCTTTTCGAGGAATAAAAAATGCTTAATTAGTGCGAGGACCGCCTAGTCGTAGGGCTTCTTAGCATCCCCTTTTCCCAATAAATATAAGCTCCGTTTGGTAATAAATAAAATAAAATAAAATTTTATAAATTTCTATAAATACGGATTACGAGATAAAAAAATTTAAATATGTTTGGAGTTATATAAAAATATATAAAATAAAATAAAATTATAAAAGTAGATATCTCGTAATTTGTGTAGTGAATGAAGAATTTAAATTTTGTTGTCTCGTAATTCGTGTTTGTAGAATTTTATTTTATTTCATAAAGCTCCAAATAGAGCCTTTAAATTCTTCACTCACTGCATGAATTATGAGATATTTACTTGTATAATTTTATTTTATTTTATACATTTTTATACAACTCCAAACACACGCATTGTATATTACGTGTGTTGGGAGTGAAAAAAATTGAGATAAATTGAGAGTTCGTAATACGTAAAGTGAAAGAAAAAAATTGATTTGATATAAAGTTAACAAAAATTTATAAAATTTTTTTGTTATTTATTAACAAATCAAATGGTGCTAAAAAAAAAATATTTAAAATACTTTACGAAAGCACGCTGAAATGTTAATGCTTGCTACACGAAGCATTCAACTAACCCGAAAGGCAATAATCGAATGTACTCACCCAGAGAACGAATTAACTTGACCTAAAACTAACTAATTTTATTTTTTATTCTAAAATTATCAACTCTGGGTCAATTTTTTTTATAATTTAATAATCGAATTGACACATTTTTGTTACTTATTCCAATTAAACCCATTTTAAAAAACTTAATTCTACGCGAAGGGTTCGTTGGTTTGATTATAAGAGGATATTTGAAGTGTTGAAAAATAACCCAAAAAATAATTTGAGTAATTTTTTTTTACGTTCAACGAGCAACTACTAAATAGAAACTGTTCTGATGAATTTTTGGATCTGTTCTGACAGATTTTTGTCAAATTCTTTAAAAATAGTTGACAAATTTTTGAGATTTGTAAAAATATTAGAGCTTGTGAAATTGTTATTAGGATTTGTAAAAAATTTATGAAATTTTGTAAAAATTTATTAAGATATGTAGATATATATAAATTTACAGAAATTTCACGAATTACAAAGAGAGCAAAATATGTTAAAAAATTTTAGAAATTTTAAAAAATTTACTCACTTTTTTAGCGTGGCAAACTCACCTAAGTTTAAAATTTTAAAACCGGTATTAATTCTGAATCACTTGGCTTCAGATAGGTTTAAAAGAAAAGATTATTTAAATTAATTTTTAAAAAAATTATTTGATATGTATAAAAGTTACTTTTAAAAACACTTTTTTCCCCCAAAAGACCTTTTTAAGCATTCAAATATCACTACAATAAACAAAGATGGACTCAAAAGACCTAAAATCTTAGGGAACGTTTAGTGTTATTTGGTTAGTTTTTTTATTTTTTATTATATGCATTTTGTGTTTTAAAAATTTTAAAATAAATAAACAGAAAATGTTCTTTTTTATTTGTAGATTTTTCTTATTTCATATTAAAAACAATCAAAATGATTTTTTATCATTTTTCATTTCATGTATAAATCTATTTTCTATTTTCTAAAATAAATTTTACAAACATAAGTGATCAAATACATTTTAAGTTTTTTTCTTATTTTTAAAGGCGTAAGATGACAAATGAGTTGAAAAAAAATAGAAAATAAAAATAAAAAATAAAAAATAAAAAATAAACTAAATAACACTTTAAATGTGTTTAGAGTTGTACAAAATTATATAAAATAATAATGCAATGAATAAAAAATTTAAATTTTATTGTCTCGTAATTCGTATTTATAGATATTTTGTAAAATTTTATTTTATTTTAAAAAACTCCAAACGGAGCCCTTATATTACTCCTAATAAATTTGTCTACCGCTACAATTTTTTTAATTCTTATTAACTTTTATTGATTTTTATATTTCTTGCATATATTTTCAAACTCTAAATTTTACAAATTTTTATCTATTTTTATAAAATTTTACCAATTTTTTTAATTTTTTGACAACTTCTCTATTCAATCGAATGCGTTACATAATTGGAATAAGTTCGATCAAAATTTTAAACTGTGCCAATCAAACATCAACAAATATTTGACGGTCCACCCTCATCAAAATTTTTAGACTTCCAACCGCCCCCTAAGTTTATTAGGATATTATTAAGAGCATTTTTCCTCGGTAATTTGATAGACTAATAGGGGTAATGTGGTCAACAGAGAGCGTCCAATAAATAATGGAAAGGAATAAACGCCTTTGGGGAGCACCGAAAGAAACTTTGGACTCGAGTCATTGACGTGGGTCCCTTCTCTCGGTCTGCTTTGCTTTAATCGAGGCTAGCTTTAGCCAACCTCGTTATTGGTGACAGCAAACCCCCATGCAGAGAGAGATATTTCGTTCCGTGACTGTATTACCCCCGCCCCTCCCAACATGATTTCCCCAAACTACCCTTTCAACGTTGGCCTATTACATCATTATCAATTTTGAGTCTCTCTAGTGTTACAATAAGTGAGATAAAAAATTTAATTTAATTTACGATAAATCTGAAAATCTTTAGAACTTATTTATTTTTATTTTACTTTTCATAGAATATAACTATCTAACATGAAATAAATTATAAATTTAATTTATACATTAAGATAAAAAAAATATTTATAAAAATTTTAAAAAAATTTCAAGGGATTATATAGCAAATCTTACTCCCATGCAGTTTGGCGAACTCCAGGCAACTTTCGGGAAATAAAAAATTGCCAGTTAGTCCCCTCCCTGTCTGAAAATTTCCTGCAAATATCAAAAAGGTTGGGGGGACCATTTGTGGACTGAAGAAGACGACGCCGGACCACCACTTGTAGTAACCCATACGGCGCCGTTTTCTGATCCCCCTAACCATTCGGGACCCAAAAACAGATAGAGAAAAACCCACTTTTACCTCTTCAGATCATCATTACACATAGACAAAATTCACCTTCATTGAAAATTTCATAGATGTAAAAGAAGAGGTAGATTCGCCATTTCCAAAAGAAAATCAGGCATTGATGAACAAAAAGCATCGAAAAGCCACGAGACTACCATTAGGTTTTGATCTTCAAAAAAAGTTGACAACCATTTAAAAAAAAAATAAACAATGAATATGGAGAGAGAACCACCACCACCATCATCATCATCATCATCAAAGCAACTGGTGTTCGAACCCGATTTATATATGTATTGACAAAGAAACTTCGCTGCTTAATAAATAAGGAAGCTAATTAGATAAGATAAGCAAGTGATGATCATTCAAAAGTTGCCATTTTTTACATTGTGGAAGAGTAATTTACGTCTCCTAAGCAACAAGGAAGAAGAAAATATTAATAGACCCGAAATATATATATAATATATATATATTTTCTTGCAGAGAAAGCGGAAGAAGGAAAACTAAACCCACCTCTTAATTTCCTTCAAATTCCTCAGTTCCAAACGCCCCAAAACTTCTCCCCGAGAAAGCTCACAAACTTCCTCACCGATCCCTTTTCAAACTCTCCCTCTCCCTCTCCCTCCTCACCACCACCACCACCACCAATGCAATCTTCCTCTTCTTCTTCATCTTCACGACCGCCGCCGCCGCCGCCGCCGCTACTGATACTACTCTCTTCCACCGATTCCGACTCCCCAAACTCTTCCTTATTGGAACCGATCTCCGACCGCTTCTTCGACTCATCATCCGGTGCCTTAGAACCCCTCTTCCTCCTCTCCTTCTTGCTCTTCTCCTTCTTGCCCTTTGCCAACCCATCTTCGAAAGCATCGATGATTTCGTGTATCAGCTGGCGATTCGGCGACGAGTCCCACCTCACCCAGTAACTCTTATAGCACCTGAAACAGTTGCAGCTATAGGAAGGCGGGTGGTCAACGCTCTTCCCCCCGCCGCCGCCGCCACTGGTGGTAGTCTTCTGGGTGCCCTTCTGATTGCCGGAAAGGCTTCCGGAGGAGCAAGAAATGAGATAAGCCAAGACTTCTCTGTCTTCCGGCGAAAGGGCTGCCGCGAGAGTCAAGATGGTGGCCGGAAGGAAAGATAGGTGGTCGGAGACGAGCGGCGGCGATGGATGGACCGTACCTTTTTTGTAGAGCTTCTTCATTCTTGATTGGCGATGAGAGAGCGAGAGAGGGAGAGAGAATTGGAGTCGAATGGTTGTTGAGGTCTTATGCTTTGGAGAGAGAGAGAGAGAGGGGGGGGGGGTTAGAGGTGACGTGTTATGGGAGTGGGGGCACCTGGGGAGGAGTGTTTAGGTGCGACGCGGGGGTTTGGCACAAACAGACGGAAGAGTGAGTGATTGGTAGTCCTAGTTAAGTGGGTCCCAGCAATCAGTGTAATGTAATGTGACGTGGCGGGACCTACTCTCCCTCGTTTGTTCAGTTTGATGTCACGGTCCTATAGTGTAATGTGACGTGATTTTTGGAAACTGGCGTGTGCCTTTATTTATTAATTGTGTATCAATTAAAATACAGCTGTTAATTATTATAAGTTTTTATTTTATTTTTTTATGGGCCTAGCTAACCGTTCATTTACATGCGAGAGAGAAAATAACTTCAAATAATATATCATTTAAAATAATTTCGTTAGGCCTAATGTAGACTTTGAGATACACTAGTATCTTGGTTTTTATCAAACATTACCCATTTACAAAGATTTATTGATCATTAACAATCAAACAATGAAATTCTGGCGACCACGAAACAGCACTATTCCGCAAAACTCTGGGTGCAATCCCTGCATGAAAGATTAATCAGCCATTGAAGCCCCAAAGAAAACAAGGTAGAAAATCATCACTCCTTCAGGAAGAGCTCCGTAAACGAGCCTTTATCCATGATTTGAAGTAACTTATCCCCTCGTTGCCTACCGAATGGCCAACACCCGGATAAGCCTGCAAATTCATAACCAAACTAATTCATTCAGGGCAGTGTATAGGCCCCGTTTGGAGCTCTATAAACCTTAACAAATTTCTATAAAATTCAAATTTTCTGCGCACTGCATGAATTACGAGATTACAATTTTTACCGATTTATTTGAACTTTTTTCACTGCAAACGCCCACTGGATCGTGATTGTGAAAAGATTTCAGGAAGTGTGATATACACTACCTTAAACTCACATCTTAGACCAGCTCGTTTGAGGAAAGATAGACCAGCTCGTCCAGCTTCAAACAAAACCGTTCGATCAGCCATGCCATGAGACCACAGAATAGGTGTCTGCAGCAAGTGTCTTTAAGGCCTCAGATAACTTAATCATACGGGGAAAGTTCAAAGAAACAATTGTTTGTTTAAGGTCCCTAGAATGGTACAACTTCGAATGAAGAACAGTGGGGTATAGACTATCACGTCGATTACAATTCAATGTTTGCGATTTCGTCACCATGTGTTTGTGTTTGCAACCATGTTAAAGGTTTCCCCACCAAGAGAATGAACAATATCCAAATAATGGCATAAAAGATACAAGGGACAGTTCCAAATTTCTTCAACTGAATGGATAGCGTTTGTTGAGATGAGCTTTCAGTCAAGCTGCTAATTTACAAATGAGAAGTAATCCCACTGGAGAACTCCATCAATTATCTAGAATTGAACCAAAAAATATGTATACATTGAAGTCAAGTTGGATCATAATGCTTCAAATTGGCTTCAGGAACAGATGTTTCATGTTGGAAAATGGTTGCTAAACAAATATTTTGGACTTGTATCACCTTCTTGGTATGCTACAATTGTCCTTGATCTATTAAATGTAAAATCTAACTTGATGGTTAGACACAGAACCAGCAAGCCAGCAAGGCAAACGCATCCGTCAAGAGAGCAGCAAGAGACTGTAAAACCTAGATGCAATTAGGATGCAAGAAAAGTACCTTCTTTGCCTCTGGTGGAATTCGATCTATTATAGATGAATTAAAAGGAACCCATCCACTGAAAACTGCACCCCCTCCTAGAGTATGTGGGTAGAGCAAAACACTTGCCAAGGTCAAGGCCCCTGTAAAACATTACAATTTACCAATTACTTGCAAGAACCAAAGAAGGATGCATAAAGTTCTACACGTTTTTTTTTTTTTTGGGGGGGGGGGGGGGGAGAGAGACCTCCTTGACTAAATCCACATATAAATATATTATCAGGATTTGTGCCAGCAGCTATCTCCTTGTCTATCATTGCATGCACATTCTGAACTGCTTTAAGGACACCATTTTCATCATTTGGAGAATCCTGGTGCATGTTGCAAACCAAGCATAGTATGTAACCAAAGAAAATTGTTACTTTAGCATGCATGTGAAATCCATCCAGTACAGCATTGAAAATAATCCACCTTCCCACCTTTGGGATTTTCTGGCATGCATAAAACTATGTCGTACAATACTTTTCAAAGAATTAAAGTATGCTTAATCATTGGACATTTGTTTGATAAAAGGGAAAAAGCAGATTTTGCAATAACAACAATAGACCAGTATACAATGCAGGAAAATTCTTCAATTACCATCAGATAAGCCGACACAAGGACTATCGTGCAAAGATCTCATGCAAACCATCCATTTGGAAGTAATTCACATCAACAACAAGAGATGAAAAGAAAAACCCAAGTACAATCCCAGTAGACATTCCACTTCTTGTAAGTACTTAACAAAATCCCTTTCCATTACTGATGTCTCAATTCTCAATTCACTAGCATGCACGTATAATCCAATTTACAGGAAGAAGCCCAAAGGTGAATTCAAAAAGAAAAGGGTCCGCTAAATAATTTTTTTTTCCTGGGGGATAAAAAAAAATTACTTACAGCTTTTACTGGTAGTTCAAGAAGATCAAACCATGAAGGCATCACATGACCATCTGCAAAAGAACAAGTATGTAGCACGGTATTATATAAAAAGGAGAGAACATTTTCACCAGGACTGGGACATATTTTGACCCACTGTGGCTAACCATATGAAAATTTGAAATACCTTTGTAATAACCCGAACTTTAGTTTACATGTCAATATTCTTTAAATTATTAATTTAATGGTGGTAGTTAGATTTTGGCGGTTGATATTTTTATTCAAGTGATTTTTTTTTGTAACCATGTGACATTAAGTAATTATTCTTTACCAATGGATATTAGTTGCTGAGACTATGATAACTATTGGGTAATGATATGGTGTTGTGCTGTCTAGGGTATTATTATTAGTACCATTCTCATTGAGGTACCATATGTGCATTGCATTTTATTGCTAGTGGGTCTACTGCAAAGTATGTGTACCTTATACCATTGGATTGAGAATTTACTATCTAGTATAAATATTTTGATTTCTAATGAATTAGGGTTTTCTTTTTATATAGAGAGATGACGAGAGGATGCTAGGATGGTTTCTCTTGAAAGCCATTAAAGATTATTACTTCAAGAATTCGCACAGAGCGGCTATAAAAAGATTATTAAAAAAAAATGTACAAAGGGAGACGAAAACGAATGGTCAATGGGGAAAAACAGAGTTTGATTGTGAATGATACACGAGGGAATGTGTTATGAGGATACAAGACATTGGGGGGGGGGGGGAGGAGGGGAGTAGAACTTTGTGTGTGCTCCCTAAAGGACACTAGTTTGAGTCTCCTTAAGGGCCTCTCGAGGGCTTACCTAGTTGTTAACTTTATGGACCTCAAGAATTAGCCAAGTTGCAAGCAAACTACTAATATACTTTGAGTCAGTAAAAAAAAAAATAAGGGTAAAAGATAGAAGATTTTTTGTTCGATTTAGGAGTTTGTTATTACAAACAGACCTTTCAGTTAATATATTTAGAGATTATTTATTAGCATGATAATAAAAGGATTTTTTTTCATGTTATTTGTACCGTCAAGCGTAATTGAGACTTACACGTGTTGTGGGCTGACGCACCGTGGTTCATGGCAGGTCTCGTTATCAATTGGGGGTGTGACAACCCTCAATCACAATTTTAATACCAAAAATGCACATCTAATTATTTTATTGAATGAGACTCCACATAGGCGAGAGCCACATGGACGGGGTTGCCCATTAGTGATGAAACATGAATTCAAAAAGTCCCAAGTCACAGAATCTGTATTTCCCACAGCAGGACACCATTCAAAGGAAAGTATATCGTAAAATGAAACAAGATGAATGGGGTTAAGTTTATTAGAATAACTGGATTATTGCGACGTGGTGGCTTCCTCTCACCAAACTAGAATCTCTCTTTCCCACATGCTTGAGAACTATCAACTGTCAAGTTGTTTTCAGCACTGTTATCAGATTCAAACACTTGTATCCTCCAAGGAAAAAACTGGACTGCAAACATAGGCGACCATTGCTATGGCTTAAATTTTCAAAAGTTAAGCCTTATAATTTCGAACATGGGCAACCAACATGGAATAGGTGTCAGGCAGCTGCCATGACAACTCTTTTCCATGCATTTTTTTTTTTTTTTTGGACATATATTACATATAAGGAATAACAATAAAAATATATTATATTTATTTTTTTAATACCAGTTGAACCATTGAACCATGAACTGGCAGCACCTTCACTGGCTTGATGCCTGATTTGATTTTGATAACTATGATTTTTGGTAGCAGCATTATTAGCATTACTGGCTATATATAACTAAAACGAAGCGTGGTTTGGAAGAATTATCACTAACATTTTTGTTTTGCCTTTTTTCCATTTTATGTCTTTTTTCTTTAAACCAAAATTTGACTTTCTTCTTTTGTTTGGTAGTTTTTAGGCATGTTGTTTACATCTATATATATATATATATATAAAAGGCTTCCAAATAGGAAAATTTTTTGAATTTTCCTAGTTTTAAACATTTTTTATGGATGTGAATAATATGCCTAAAAACTACCAACCAAGAAAAGAAAATCAAATTTTGATTAAAAAAAAGTCATATAAGACGAAAAAAAGCCAAAACAAAAAAAGCGAGAGCTAATCCTTCCCAAACCACCCCCTCAAAGTTGGGTGCTATTGTAAAGATGTTATTATCCACGGCTAGTTCCCTCTCTAAAGCAATTGGTCTCACAAAGCCCATAGAAGCATAACTTCTTGATTTCATACTCGATATTAAGAACTGTGATTTGTTCACCGTGCTTCTTGTAGAAGCAAATTGCTAAAATAAGATCTCTTGAATTCAAAATAGCCCACATGACCTTGGAGTTGGAGATAATAACATTCCTACTTACTTCTGGGAGCTGTAGATGTTTAACACTGCTCAACTGAGACTTTCTCTTTAAGGACTTAAAGATCTGATAACCAAGATGAAAACTTTCAAGCCAAAAGAGGGGCCCCTAGGTTGTACATATTGAGAATTACATCTAGCACCCCATTATTCCTTTCCAATTCCATTTCCTTTCATGAAATTATGTCCTTTTTATTCTTAATTGAACTGAATATTAGGAAAACAAAAAATCACTTCTGCAGAGGAGTGAAGTTAAAGCCGAGTTTCCTCCAAATAGCCATTCACCAAGTCCTATTCAAATCGCCTAACACATCAAGCAAATTATCGAACAATTGTGATGAAATATTTGATTTAGTCCCGCTGAATTATCTATCTGATCATTTGATTTTTTTCCACAGTGTTGCTTCCAATAACAGAAGAACAAACAAATCAAATTCATCCAAAGCATGATTATTCTCAGTTTCATAATTTGAAAGGGGGCAAAAAATGGCATTTAAAATGACCCAACCACCTACAAAAACACTGATTAAACCCAAAAGCAACAATTAACCCATAAAAAAAGGACTTTTTATTATACCCAGAAAAATATTCCAAGGTGAGAAAATTCACGATATTCATCGTGAGAAACCCATAACAGAATCAAAAAAAAAAAAAGAAAAAGAAAAGAAAACCCACTTCATAAATGTAATTGTAACAGAAATTAACTTACGGTTACAGGTGACTGGACTGGAAGGAGCGGAAGGAAAAGACCAGGCGATGTTATTGAACTCGGGAGCAGTGAAGAGGAGCTTGATCGGTTCATTGGCGGGTCCCGAATCGCCCAACCCATGAAGCCAGAGAACAAAGCGACGAGCCTCGGAGGCTGGTTGTCGAGAAGGTGGGTTTTTGGAAGAAGAAGAAGAAAGTAGTAGTACAAAGAAAATCGTGGTACCACAGGTAACTGCCAGCACCGCTATTGGCTTCACCAACGTTGTTGAGTGGGATTTCTTCATCTCTGCTCCTCCATGGCTACGCCTCTCTCCCTTCTGCCTTTCGCCAAAGTAGTAAAAAGAAATGTTGAAAAGACTTAAATAACCCCCTTAGAGCAAGTGCACCGATTAATAGCTAAATTATTTAATAAACAATACATATTTTTAATTTAACTAGTAATTTTTTCTTTTCAAGCTACACCAATGCTAAGTATTTTACTAATTATTTATTAAAAAATTAATTTTTTTAAAATTAATTTTTCAAAATTAAAGTCCAACAGTATTTTTGCTTCCTGAAGTTGGAGCCCAACAGTCACCTGTAGATCTAGAAAAGGAAGACCACACGCATGGGCAGCAAAGTGATATCCACCAGAAGTGATTTCGAACCACATGTTTTGTGTGGTGTGAAGAAGAGAAGCGTGAGAGAGAAGAAGAGAATAATAAAAATTAGATTGCTCGTGAACAGTACCTCACCAAGAGAAACGAGTCACTGTAGAAGGAGAAAAAATACCCCCGGATTTGGAGAGATTGTGCAGGAGATTTTTCTTCATATTGGGTAGTAAAAATATCGAAAATATTTCTTTACCTCTTCTGCTGCACATGCTCTTAGTTTTGGATTTGGGATAGTTGGGTAGCCCCAGCGAGGTTGAGCCCACCTATGTGGGCTCAACCGGGTTCCAATGGAGTGCACTACATAGGATAAAAGGTGATGATGTAATTAAAATTTATTAATTTAGTCAAATAATATTTATTACAGTATTTATTAATTCGATTAAATTTATTTTGATTAAATTCTTGTCTTTTATTCTTACACTGTAGTCTTTAGAACCTGCTCAACCCATGCAAATCATTATGCTTCTTTAGTAATCAACTATTTAAGTTCAAATGAGTTTTGCTTAAATTTTATTTATTATTATTTTTAAATATTTTAAATGAAATCTGAAATATTTAAAATTTATTTTGGCTATTTATGTATTATTTTGAGTTAATAAAATAATTATTATGAGATTTAATTGATTTATTTTATTTTTCCTAGGACAGATGTAGCCTGAATTAATGTTTGGTTGAATAACTGGGCCAAGAGTTTAGCCTTTTTCTTTTCTTTCTTTTCTTTTACCTCATTTTCCTTTTCTTTCTCCTCATTTTCTTCCTTTTACTAGACTGTTGGAGAGAACAGGGAGGAGAGAGAGAAGATAAAGGAGAGAGAGAGAGTTGAGTTTGCTCGAGATGGAAGAAATCAACTTTTAAAGGTTGGAAGCTTAACCCGTTTTCTACGTTTTTCTTCAGATTTGAAGTAAGTGGGACTTATATCTGTATTCTAGACGTTGTTAGGATGATTTAATATATATATACATATATATATATATATATATACTTGATTTGGTTAAATATCTTGAGATTTGTGCATGTATATATGTATATATGAATGTGCGTATATATATACATATGCATCTAAATGTGAAGATCTTGCATTCCTTTATGTGTTGTAGAAATGTATGATTTAAGTATTTAAGTGTTTATACATGAGTTATTATTGAGATTGAGGCTTGAATGAGTTATTTGAGAAATGAATCAGAGTTGGGTTTCGTTGAAAATGAAACTTAGAACTGTGCACTGGACTCTGGTGTCTGGACCAGCTGTCTAAAGTGTTCAAACTGGAGGTGTCTAGATCGTAACTTAAAGTGTCCGGACACCAATATGACAGATTTTTAAAAAAATGTTAAAATTCGTTTTTAATACATATTTTGTGCCAAAACTAAATAATTTTTGATTTTTAAAAATGAAATGAATCCCAAATCATCATCAAGCTTAATAAGAATGTATTTTTATGTTGAGATGATATTTATTTGTATAAATTAAGCATATCATGTGCATGAAGTTGGGGTTGAATCATCCGGTTTTATGTCGTGATTACTGATTAACTAAAAGTGCCACATTTATATTGTGACATACCAAGGCAATAATTATATATGGATGGGATTCATGATTTGAGAAAAATGATAAAATGAGATTTTGAAAATACCGGGATCTTCAATCGATATATATGATTAGAGCTTAGTTATTTGGAGTTAGGACGTTAATTATGAAATATAATCGTGAGATTTTTCCAAACTGTAGCCGGACCTTACTTGAGTTAAGTAGATACTGACTAGGGGTGTAACACGATTCTCTAGTAGAAGGGGCAGGAGGTGTAACATAGTTCCCCCGAGTTTTACACCAGTTGAGGTGTAACACAGTTCTCCACTCAGTTTATATGTGTGTGTGTGTGTGTGTGTGTGTTGAGATATACGTTTGTTGTAAGTATAAACGGTGTGGTCCGTGACCCTACGTGCTTTGCTAAGCGTCACCCGTCCAAGGATAAAATTGGGGGGTAAATGGAGATTAGAAAATACGTTGGCCATTATATTGCATCACATATATATTGTTATATTATGTTTTGATTGATATTGTTGTAAATTATGCTTTTTACTTGATTACTGTTCACTCGTACACACTTGCACGATCCTACCTACTAGACAAGTTTATTCATCTCATCTATATTTCAGGTGCTCGGAAAGGCTAGAGAGCAGCCACTCAAAGTTGAGTTAAGACTAATGGATTGACTTAGCATGTGATTTTATTTTATTATTAGAGTATTTTTATTTGTACGACTCGGAGTGTGGGTCCCAATTTATTACGTGTGAAATTATATTATCATTATGTTGTTTCGGCTGTGTAAGCCTTAGATGGGTGTCACTGGAATGTGACATCAGCTTTTATTCGGGTGATGTTGTTTTTATTATTTTAATATGGGAATGAGGGATGTGTTTAGTTGCTCTAATGATTGTTATTATGTTATGACTTGATCTTGGAATATATTTTCATTTAATTTAATTAGTTCTCATATTTTCATACCATCCGTCCTAAACAATTAAGTTAGAGACGTGACAAAATCAGCAGATAATTTTCTTTTTATGTATAATTGGTTTATTAATTTAAATCTAACATAATTACTGAATAGTATTTTTCGAAGCGTAAAAAATTTAGGCACTCGGATTTCATTTGGTAACATAAAATACAAAAAAAAAAAATTAATAATAATTTTTTTCCATCTTGTATGATTTTTACTAAAATTTAATTTTTATTTTTTATTAAATTTTAGATATATTGTTCATAGTCATTAAGAAATACTTTCAAATAAAAAATAATTTATAAAAAAAAAAAGAAACAATTTTCTTTACTCAACAGATAATTATTTTAATGTATAATTGGTTTATTAATTTAAATCTAACCTAATTACTAAAGAGTATTTTTTTTTTTTGGAGCCTAAAAATTTAGGCACTCAGATTTCATTAGGTAACATAAAAAAATAATTTCTTTTCATCTTGTATGATTCTTTTGTCAAAATTTTATTTGATTTTTATTTTTTATTAAATTTTAGACATATTGTTCATATTTATTAAAAAATACTTTGAAATAAGAAAATCAATGTATAAAAAAGAAACGGCCTTCTTTACTCGCATATTAGTTCTTTTAATTTAATTTCTTTTGTAACTTTTTTATAATAAGAATAATATGATTAGCAGACACCACCCGCTAATAAGATTCATAAAAAAATTAAATTTCATTTAAAAAAGTCAACTTCTTATAAATTGCTAAATGAAGCCTAAAATTTAATTAATTTAACATTTTCTTAAAATAGAAAGTTCACAAGGTGTGTTTAGATTGGTAACCGTCCACACTTTGTTGAGGATCATCGGAGGAGAATGCATTTTCTCTGTAGCTATCAAATAACCAAACCAAACCAAACCAAACCAAGCATTTTCCCACTAGGTGGGGTCAGCTATATAGATTTGTCAACGCCAATTAGATCTGTTTAGGGCCATATCCTCTGATAGATCTATGTAGGCAAAGTTATGTTTAATAGTCTCTTCCCAACTTCTCTTGGATCTTCCTCTACCTCTCATACTCCTAGTAATCTCCATACTTTCACACATTCTAACAGATACCTCCACTGGACGCCTTTTAACATGGCCAAACTATCTTAATTAGTTTTCCCTCATTTTATCTTCAATCGGTGCTATTCTTACTTTGCCAATAATTTCCTCGTTCTTAATCCTATCTTTCCTTGTAATCCCGCACATCCACCTAAGCATCTTTATCTCCGCAACTACCATCTTTTGACCATGATTATGCTTTACTGCCCAACACTCTTATCCATATAGCAGCGCTGGTCTAACTGCCATTTTATAATACTTTCCTTTCACCTTAAGGGGGACTTTTCGGTCGCACAAGACCCCCCGAAACACTCCTCCATTTGGTCCATTCGACTTGAATCCTGTGACTTACATCAGTATCAATCCCTCCATCTTATTGCACCATAGATCCAAGGTACCTAAATTTATCTTTCTCTACAATCTTTTGTGTGCCTAAACTTACTTTTATACTACCCGTTATCCTACTTTGACTAAACTTACATTCCATATATTTCGTCTTGCATCGGCTTAGCCTAAATCCTTTTGTCTCTAACGTTTCCCGCCACAATTCTAGCTTAGCATTCACTCCTTCTCTCGTCTCATCTACTAAAACAATATCATCTGCAAATAGTATACACCACGGCACCTCATCCTGAATATGTCTTGTAATCTCATCCATAACTAAAGCAAACAAGTATGGACTTAACACTGAGTCTTGATGTAAACCAATCGTGATAGGGAACTCGTTAGTCTCACCACCCATCGTCCGCATCGATGTCATGGTTCTATCATACATGTCCTTTATTATCTCAATATATGCGACACACGCTCTTTTCTTTTCCAATACTCTCCATAGAATCTCCCTAGGAACTCGTTCATACGCATTCTCTAAATCAATGAACACCATATGTAAATCTTTTTAACCTTCTCTATACTGTTCCATTAACCTCCTCAAGATAAAGATAGCCTCCATGGTTGATCTTCTAGGCATGAAACCAAATTAATTCTCTGAAACGTTTGTTGTCCTTTTTAGTCTTCTGTCAATAACTCTCTCCCATAATTTCATCGTATGGCTCATTAATTTAATCATGCGGTAGTTCGCACAATTCTGAATATCTCCTTTGTTCTTGTATATGGGTATAAGGATACTTTTCCTCCATGCATCAGGCATCTTCTTGCTCTTTAACACTACATTAAAAAGTTTTGTCAACCAACTTATGCCATCCTCTCCTAAGCACCTCCAAACCTCAATAGGTATACCATCTGGCCCAATCGCTTTCCCATTCTTCATCATTTTTAATACTTCTTTTACTTCTTCCCTACTGATTCTCCTATAGAATATAAGATTTAATTCTTCTCTAAAAGTGGTAAACTGCTCTAACTGTATGTCACTACTACTGCTTTCGTTAAATAACTTGTAGAAGTAGCTCTTCCAACGCTCCTTTATCTCCTCTTCCTTTACTAATACCTTTTCATTCTCATCCTTAATGCATTTAACTTGGCTTAAATTCTTGGTCCGTCTATATTTGGATTTAGCAAGCTTGAATATCTCTCTCTCGCCCTCCTTAGTGTCAAGCCGTCTGTATAAATCCTCAAATGTCCTTGCCTTAGCCTCACTAACTGCCTTTTTGGTTTCTCTTTTCGCTTCTCTATACCTCTCTAAGTTCGCTTCATTTCGATCATTTTGCCAAGATTTAAAACACTCTCTTTTAATTTTTATCTTGTCTTAGACGGCCTCGTTCCACTACCATGCCTCTTTTTGTGTCGGAGCACTCCCTTTGGGTTCTCCTAAGACTTTTTTCCCTACCCTCCTAATATGAAGGATAAAAAAATTTGAATCTATATAATAAAACAACACGATTTTTTTTTTTTTTAGGTTTAGGTTTGCTTTGCGACGTGAATCCATTATTCAGAATCATTTAGACTAAAATGGTTTAATTGACTGAATTTAAATTATTTAGATTTAAATCTGTTTATATTTCAGATAGAATTTAAATCATTTAGATTTAAATATGTTTACGTGTAATTAGAGTGACAAAAATTTATAAAATTTGATAAAAGTTGTGTGTTTGTAATTAAAAAGTGAATAATTTTAAAAAAATTTCAGTGTTTTTTATCGATTTTCAAAGTTACAAGTGAGATGTGTTATATTTTTTAGTTACAATTGATAGCTACATTTTCTGTCATCAGTTAGTAATTAGTGGATCTAAACTATAACTATTTCATTGTTGCAGTTCGCTTTTGGGCACCAACTGTTAAGTGGGCCATAAGCGTTGCCAATATTGCTGACTTCTCCAAACCACAAGAGAAACTTTCTTATCCCCTGCAAATTGGTATGAATTTCTTGATTGTTTTCCCACCCAGGTCACACATGCACGCGCATATTTAAGCATACTTCATTTCGTTTTCTTTTAGTAGTTGTAGGCTTAAAAATAATTTGTAATCTCTGCACAAAACTCTCTGCATTGTAGGATCTAAGAGGGTGAATTGTATACAACCTTCCCTCCGTAGCCAGGGAGGGTGACGATGCAATCCTCACCGTATGGAGTCATGAGACATATTCTGGAATAACTGATCATCCGCCTTTTAGTAAAATGATAGGCACTTCAAACCATGGTGCCTGCCCAAAGAGCTTGTATATATAGGAAGAAATTTTCAATTTTTCATTTGTTACTTCCTTGCTAAAATGGTGCATGTCTAAAAGTACAGTCATAGTAATCTCTTGGATCGCGTCTGCAATTGCTTTTGTATCTTTTGAATTCTTCCTCTTGAAATCTCAACAAAAAGGGAGAGAATTCTATGCGGGCGTTAACACTTTCCGATCCTTGATGCCGTCAACTAGTGTCAATGGAAGAATTTCAAGGCCAAATTCAAAGAAGTTATGCTAGTTACCCAGTGTCTACACGTATATTCACAGGCTTTGCAGAAGTATTAATAAGCCTAATGATCAAAACACATGCTCATGAGGAGACATGATCAAAACGCCTGATTAAATGTGATCCAGACACTCCAGAAATACTTGGGGAATATTGTTGGGGGGGGGGGGGGGGGAAGAAATATCATCAAAACAATCAATTAACAATTTGTTAATTAGATCTATCCCTCTATCTCCGGGCATTGGCAACCCACATGCTCATGAGGAATAAGGCAGAAAAATATTTCTTTTGTTTTTCCTATGTTCCCTCATTTGTAGAACCTGAGAGTGGTCCTTTCCCTTACTTCTTGATTATGCTTAATAGGTTATCTTGATGAAGTTTCTGGGTAATTATATTTTTTTGATTATTTTTACATACTGGCGGCAGAAAAACTAGAATCTTTTTAGTGTAAACGTAGCAATGGCAGGGACCGGCCTCTACCGACTTACAAGGAAAATTTAGTTCCTGCTACGTGTACTGCTTTGGGCTCTCTGATGGTCATTTAGCGGGAAAAATATTTGTTACAATGGTGATGCCATGTCACTATGCTAATATGGTACAGAGAACTCATTAAATGAAAACACGTATATTTACATAATCCTAATTGCTCGCTCGTTAAATTTCAAAATTTTAATTGCTGCCCTAAAAAGTACGTGTATTTTATTGGCCCGTTGTGCCATCTTAGCACATTTGACATTGTAATGAGTGTTTTTGGCATCATCAATGTACTAACCTTCTCAACAATTTCAGGAGTGATTACTTTTCCAACGGAGAAGCCGCTGTTGCCAACGAATGATGATGAAAAATCTTTAAGGGCTTGAAGGAGTCCCTTTTGTTAGGGGCCATTTGGCCTTCACCATTATAATCAAGTTCTTGGTTACATGTCTAGTGCTTGCCTTCTGTTTAGGATTTTTGATTGTATCTGGATGAAATTTATAGTTCTGGCTTTGACTCACAATAGGCAATCCAAGCAACAAATAATAATTTTGGCCCATAGAATGTTTGTCATTTTTTATCGTTTAAGTGTCTCTGCTACAATTTTCTTTTCATCCTTCTAGGCTATATTTTGTAGTAGTGCTGTATAAGATTGGACTCACTATCCAAAAAAAAAAAGAGAAGATTGACATCGCACAATGTCAGTTAAGTGACAAACAAGTTTGGGGACGTTAGATGTCCAAATTTATTCAAATGTTTTTTAGATTAAAAATATGTGAATGAATCTAATTCATTAAATTTTAATCCAATAGTTCCTGAGTTAATGTTTGAGATTAATATCGAACAACAATGTCAGCGCCCTGAAGTCTACCATCTAAATGTAAACTAATTTAGAAGTCATTAGTTTGGGAGGATTTGAAACCGTAACTAAATCATTCAATAAGAAAGTTGACTTCTACCAAACCACAAATTTCGATTTAATTTGGTTTGACAGTTTCTGTGAGAAATAATTTAGCAACATAAAATTTCATATTTTGAGATTAATAACACTAAAAAAAAATGTAAGAACGAATACAATCTTATTTTCACAAAAATAAGCCTAAATCATAAAATGCTTCTCAAACAACTAACTCAACTACAATCTGCTGATCAAACCTTGCTCTCTTCTTCTGGTGCCTACTTAATAAGAGGGAAGTGGTTTAAAAAACAAAGTAAAAGCCAGAAATAAAGTTGCTTCTTTCAACAGTAAAAATATCATTGTCTGTCTATTTAACACGAGGAAAGAACTTAATTACCAAAAAAAAAAAAAAAACTTGAGAAAAACAAAATGAAAAGCCAGGAATAAATTTTGTTTCTTTCAATGGTAAAAATATCCAATAAAAATTGTCTCAGCAAATCCAATACAGATTGCAATCAGCTCGTCAAAGGAGCATCAAATGAAAAATGAAGTAATCTGTGACCGCCCGCTTGACAGAAACGAGAAGGAAGAACTGCTACGGGTCGACAGGCCACTTCTTCTAATGCATCATCCCTTGAGTTAAAATTTTCTTTAAAAAAGGTATCCTGTTATGTCCCGGTGCTACTTGGGTTCGGTCTTTCCAACTGATCTGTCTTCGCATCAGAATCAGGTTCCCCATCATGGGACTTCAAGCCCAGACTTAGATCCAAAGTGCTCTCGTTCAAATCTTGCCTTTGCAAGGGAGCATCACTTGGAGCCTGACATAGAAGTAGAATTCACAGTTTCATATGAAGTCCCAGAAACCAAGTATTAATATCATGCAATGCCAAGGAAAAGGATACACCCATCAATTTACTTTTATTAATTGCAACAGTGGTTTCTCATCTTGATGCATAGAGGATTTTTGTACAGGTCAGTCAAAAGATAAGAACAAATAATTAAGTCACCTGACTTTCTTCCATGGGCACATCATTAATGTCGGGTTTTTCATCAAAACCATCACTAGTGGAAGTTTTAGGATCAGCATCACTTGGTTTAGCTTCATCATCAACCTTTTCAGCAGCCTCATTTTCTGCAGCCTCATCTTTTTGTTCTTCTAGCAAAGCAATCTGAATTTCACGTCATCCAAAAAGTCAGCATCAGAAAGGCCCAGTGGAAAAGTCTTATCCAAGTGTACCAAAAGAGAGGATAAAATAGACCTTTTACGGTATTTATTGGCTCCTATAGCATGATACTAAATGTATTATAGTGAACATCCGTTACAATGAGTACAATTCATGCTTTAACCAATTTAACAGCTTTGCATCCTCAATTTGCTACAACATTTGGTAAGAAATCATTGTATGGGGCTTCTTTTGGTACACTGTCCACATCAGAATTAATAACAAGCAATGGGAATCTGAAAACACGAGCCTGGATATCAGCAGAAGAACAAAGGACACTGAAACCAAACTGCATGATGTTCATATTCTCTTCCAAAAGCCCCTCCTGGGTTACCTTTCACTCCCTTCTCGGTAATACACACTCTTGTATGGTACGGAGATTGTACTGCATTATGAGATAAGATTTTTTTTCCCTCGACCAAACAGATCATCATATATACAATCATGAAGGGCAAAAAGTAAATCAAATTGAAAACCTCAAATGATTTACATAAAGCTCAACTGAGCTGGAAATGCATCAAAAACAGATTTTAGAGGCATGTAATAATAACAGATAAAGCAAAGTTTCCAAGGTTCCAACACTTGCAGTCTTTGTCAAGAATCTATAAGCAAATTAACCTTCCCTTCATATATATATATATATATATAAGGCTGGAGCTAAAAACAAGTAAACTTGCAACACTGATATCAGTACCCGCAATAGCATTCAAAATGCAAAAGCTTCCATGCATCAGACACGGCTAAGAATAACAACTAAGGCTACATTTTTACTTAAAGCAACAGAAGCCTAGTCTTTTCCCCCTCTTTTAATAACTAGAAGATGTGAAAATGATGATTAAGCACCCAATAAAATCCAAGAACAAACAGATCTGCCAAATCTGCATATCTGCAAATTTCTTGTGTTACAGTGAGCAGCAAATGGAGGAGTGCATTAATTGAGGATGCATTTTTATCAAAGCATGCACTGCAACGCATATCATTTTTTAGAAGAAATATAAATTCTATAAAAAGAAGTATCAAAGACCCATGATTTGTAAGCGGTACAAGTGTAAATTACATGATCCATCAATAGAATCTTGTCCAAGAAGTCACAGCAAGTCAAGCCAAACAATAAAAGCTCACGTTAGGCCTTCCTTGTAAATCACAAAAGGACAGCGACACAATTAGACTGGTGCTGCTATAAAACACACCGCTTGGTGCAAGTTGCCCCTGTTAAGAGTGTTTTTTTTCAAAGAATAAAAGAAATTGTATTAATCATGGCATTAAGAAGATGGCAAAAGAACGATAGAAAACCTACCCAACTAAATCCCCATGTTCTCAACAAAACATAAGAAAGAGTAAATCTGGCTCTATTCCAACCCCCCCCCCCCCCCCAAAAAAAAAAGGGGGAAAAAAACAACCAAAAAAATCCCCAACCCAACTACATAAACAAGATACCACAAAAACTTTGATCCTATAAACTGGTGTTTCAACCCCTTCAAAACTTCTCCTGTTCCTTTCTCTCCATACAAGCCAAAATGGATACATCATAAAACCTCAGCTTACAACCCCATGAAGACATCATAAAACCTTTGACCTTCTCTAGGAAAGTCCACATCACCCCAAAACTAGAAAGCATCAAGTCTCAAATCTCCTTAGTCCGTTGACAAAGGATAAATAAGTGATCAATTGATTTCTCCCTCGACTTGCATAAGCAACAACGGTTGACCAAGACGAGCCCCCTTCGTTGAAGATTATCAATGATGAGGATCTTTCCCTTCATCATGCACCATACGAAGAATGCTATCTTGGGGGTAACCCCATCCTTCCAGAGCTTGTGCCATGGCAAGCCCATATCTCCATTTTCCACCAATGCCTTATAGTACAATTTCACCTCAAAGTCCTCTTTATTTGCCTTTGCCCATAATATTATATCCTCCTACGCCTGCATCCTAGAAATGTACAGAAGATCCATTAGCCAAGCTTAGCTCTCCACCTCCCAATCTTGCAATTAATTCTTAGGGTCACATTCCAAGCCCTCTTCTACTCATGGGGCGTTCTGCACCCTGCTATTGAAGTTTCTTTGTTTATAACTGAGGAATATATCTCAGGGAACAAATCCATAAGTCTACCCTCCTCCTTCTATCTATACTTCCAAAAAAAATTCTTTCCCCCCTACGCACCTTCTAAATCAGATTTCTTTTGAATTCAGGTCATCTATTCCTTATCCCCTTCCATAAGCCTATCCCATATGACTTGCTACTACTTACTTATTTCCAACAGCCCTAATCTTCTCCAAATTTAGACGCAATGACTTTCCACCACAATCTATCCCCTTGGCAAACCTCCATAGCTACCTAGCAATGCATCATTGAATTTCCTGAAGTCTCTGCAATGCATCATTGAATTTCCTCAAGTCTCTTACTCTGATGCCCCCTTTAGCCATAGGAAGACACACCATCTTCCAATCTACCAAGTGATACTTTGCGCTATCAACTTTGCCAACCCAAAGAAAATCCCTTTGAAGTTTTATCAAATACTTTACCACTGAGACTGGCACTGTGGATAAAGACATGAAGTAAGTGGGACGAGTTAAAGAGTTCTTTCAATCAAGGTGACTCTACCTCGATCATACTGTCCCGTACTTATTTTGCCTTGAAGGTTACCCCTAAGGGTAGGCCCAGATAGGATGAAGGAAGACCATTGTCTTTACACCCCATTACTGCTACCAAAGCCTTGATGTCCTCCACCTCCCCAACCAATAGAATCTCAAATTTCCTGAAGGTAATCTTCGAACCTGAGACAGCTTTGAAACATAGCAACACACTTCAAATGCCCTAATTGAAGAACCTCAGCCCCACAAAACACCATGAAATTTGCAAAGGGGAGGTGAGAAAGCATCGTGGGCTCCTATCCCTACGACCCACTGAAAATCCCTCCATAAAACCACCTTCCACTGCTCTACCCAGCATCCAACTAAAAGCCTCCATAACCAAAATGAACAGCAACAGGAGAATGGTCCCCCTGCCGAAGACCTCTAGAAGACTCAAAAAATCCTTTCAAAGAACATTATAAGCACCGAAAATTCTGAGTTTGAGATACATTGCATAATCCACTTTCTCCACATAATCCACCATCACACCTAAAAACTTAAATTGTTAGGAAAGGGGCAACTTTATTATTGACTTTTTTGAAAGGGCTAAACGAGTGTAACAATTGATTTTTTTGGGTGACAATGAAATTTGAATTTAGGACTTTTGCCCACTCTGATGTTATATTAGAGTGTTAACGACCATCTCATCTAAAAAACTTAAACTTTAGGAAGGGCAATTTTATTATTTATATCGACTTAGGTGGTGTTTGGATGGCAAAAAAAGTACAGCAAAAGTACAAAGATTTAATATAAAAGTGATATATGACGAAATTTGATTAGAAGAAAATATAAGAAGTTGGTAAAAGTTTGCAAGGTTTAGTTGGTTTTGGTAAACCAAATACCCTCTTATTTTCTCCCAATATGCCTCCTCATGTGTAGCCAAACCAACTTTTTTTTAAAGGATTAAATACATGACACTATTATTATTATTATTATTATTATTATTATTGGGCAACAATGAGGTTCTAAATTCAGGATATTTGCTTTTAAAGTGTTAGCCACCACCTTACCAAATAACTTAAACTTTTAGGTGAGATGATAATTAACACTCTAACATGGTATTAGAATAGACAAAACTCCTGAGTTCAAATCTCATTGTTGCCCAGAAAAAGTCAATAGTCACAAGCAAGTAATCTCTCAAAAAAGTCAATCTGACCATTTCACATTAAGAAAATGAATGCATCCATGTGTTTCCATCAACTAGGATCAAGGACCATACTTGTGTACCTAAATGGTTAAAGTTCGCTACAACGTGAAGAGGAACTCGCTGTGAGGCACTGCCAAACCAAAAAAAGTTACATAAATTCATTGACCAAGATGATTCTCACTGCTTGCACAAACTTGTTTTACATATTTTCCTTGAAGATTATCCTTTGCTTTTGCAGTCTAAACAATTCTAGACCTTCGTTAGATGTGAAAGAAACATGATGCACAGTCCTCAATACATCATGTGCCTCTATATACACGATCAATTGCTATTTCAACTCTGCAACCTTGTACTTACCAAGGGGGAAAAAAAAAAAGACTCTGCAACCTTGTGATATCGAGACTCAATAAAAAATTGATCCTTTTAGCTTTTGCAGTCTAAACAATTCTAGACTTTCCTTAGATGTGAATGAAATATGATGCACAATCCTCAATACATCATGTACCTCTATATACATGATCAATTGCTCTTTCAACTCTGCGACCTTTTGATATCAAGACTCGATAAAAAATTGACCTCTAACCTATTGTATTTCCAATCAGAAATACCACCAGCCACCTTAAAACACCACAAGTAGATTCGGAATAGACAAAACTCCTGCCCCAGCTTGCCCTTATCTACTCCCTGGTTTTTGTATTTTTCTTAGTGTTTCTCCACTTACTTAAAAAAAATTAGACCATAAAACCTTAACCAATCACCATTGCAAGATTATAAAACTATTTATCAGCTATTTACACAGCTTATAAAATGCACACACACATATATATATATTATCAGTTATAACACAATAATGCTTTTTTAAGTTGCACGTATTCCAATAAGCCAGTCTACCAGATTTTTTTATATCACAATTAGGAAAAAGAAACTTGTAATTTTTTGCTATTTTTCATTTTTTTTTTCTTTTTTTTCCTGCTTGCAAATATAACAAATGAAATGAAGTGGAAGAAAGATAAAAAAAATGGTTGAATAAAGTTCATGATAGCAGCAGCATATACTTCATATTATCTTATGAAATATATATCAAATAATGATGTACAACATGCCTAATAACTCAAATTGACTGAAAAAAAAAAGTGTCTGTATATCAGTTACTTAACGCTATATACAGCAATAAGCCTTATTTTGAACCAGTCATGACTTCTGAACAAAATTCAAAAAATTGCCTCAATTTCAACAATCCAAGGACTCAAACCCGCTATATTATTCTACCAAGTACCACCCTAAAATTATTAACTTTGGGGTAAATTATCCACACAATAAATCTATTTTAGCTCCTCGAACACAATTTTCAATTAAGGAAAAAAACCCTAAACCATGTCAGACTTCAGATCAGGACATAAGTCAACTGCAAATTGCTCCACCAATATTCAATTCCATTCCCAAAATAAATAAATAAATAAATAAGTCCACCAGAACCCTAGATTCAGAAACAAATCCAAGTACACATAAACATATTTATGCTTATATAAAACAATCGAAGAAATTGAGACGTCTAGTGACAGATATATACCGGAATGTATTTGAATTTACGCCGAGGCGGCTCCTCCGCGGCACTAGCGGCGGCGATCTCGTCCTTGGCGGAGCTCTTGTCGCCATTGCTGCTGCTGTTATTGTTTTGGCTTTGGGTAATTGGGGTCCATTTGTAGAGGAGGAGGTGAGAGCCGTTACTACCGTTAGCGCTGCCGTTGTTAGCTGTTTGAGAGTGATGGTTCGAGGAGGCATTAGTCGACGGTGAAACGGGGACCCATTTCTTCTTCCATTTTCTCACAGGCCCGTTGAACACCGTCGACGTCGGACCGTATCGAGTCGACGACCGGCCGAGTCGGGCCCCAACTCCCTCCATATCGCGGCGGGGAATTCCGATTGGTGAAAGAAAGAAGGGGTTTTCTCTCTCTGCCCTTTCTCTCTCTAGCCTCGGCTTCCTTTGCGTTTCTAAGTTTGGTAAGGATCGGGTGGTACCGGTCGTATAGGAGGAAGTACGGGGCAAATCAGGGCCGTTGAAATTATATTGAATTTCCAAATCGAACAGGAGAAAATTTTTTTTAGGTGATTATTTTACAATCATTGGAGTACTATTTTTGCCTGAGACTATAATTGATAGATTGTCTGATGAAATTTGTATCGATCAGCGATTTTTACATCCATGTGCCCTGTTGGACAAATTCGATCCGGAGGAATATTGTAATTTGTTTTCCAATTGCTATGTTATGTTTTGTAACATATATTTGTGAAAGGACAATAAAATTATTAATTTGTATAATTTTAATATACCTGATTAAGTAAAAATTATTTTTTTATTTTTTCAACTTAAAAAAAATAAGTAAAATTAACTTTTTCAGCTTACTTATCATTCTAATTATTTTTTTAATTTTATTTTTCTCTGTAAACATATTTTCCAAATATAATATTAAATTAATAAATAAATAAATTTTTGAGTATGTAATTGTGTCAATTCATTAATCATTCCACACTTACTTATGATGACAAATTTATACTGCCTAACCTATTTTTTATTGAATATAACTAATTTAATAATTATTGAATTTTATTGAAGAGTTTTGAAAAGAAAGTAAAATGAAATAATTAATAAAAAATAAAGAAAAAAAAGATAATGAATTGATGACTTTTTCCGTGATTTGACTATGAATGAAAATAAAAGAAAAACTACAATTTTTTTTTAACATTACGGGTGTGTTTGAAGTGATAAAAAGTGAGATAAAATGATATAAAGGCCCCGTTTGGTTTGCAATGGTTTAATAAAAATCTCTAAAAATCTCTATAAATTTCTGTTAATTTTATATCACATCAACTTTTTTCTCTCATTGCACGCATTACGAACTCTCTCTAAACCACAATTTATCTCAATTTATCTCATTTTTTCTTACTCCAAACAACCCCAAAATGTGATTTGGAGAAATTTTTTTCGTTTTTTGTGCACACATCTCAAACTATGGCCTTGTTTGGTGCAACATAAATCTACCAAAAGTGACCAAAAGTTACTAAAATTTTTCAAACTTTACCAATCCCGTGATTCGTGCGAGAATGACTTGCGCGCAGAAAGGTAAGGATTTTTTTTTAAATCTGTTAGAACGAGTGCTAGAATGCCTGTTCCAACGGAGAAGGTTAAGATTTTTTTTTTTTTAAATCCGTTGGAACGGGTGCTAGAATGCTTGTTCCAATGATTTTCTTTTTTGGTGTGACAACTTTTACTGCAACACCACTGACAGACTTTAGCCTTTTTACATGACAGCCATTGGAACGTTTCCTTAGCAAATGTTCCAACGAAAATTTTGGTAGTGCCACTAAATGCCAAAAATTATATGACGCATTACACTTTTTTCAAATTTTTGGTACTTCTTGGTGCACCAAATGGGGCCTATATTTTTTGGAGATGAACACTAGGATTTCCGCTTTGACGGATTCAAAATTTTATATCAGTCATGGCATGTTGGAATGGTTTCTGCAATTCGTTGAAACGGTTTCTACAACCCCAAAAAAAATAGTCATGATGGGTGTCATTCGGTAACTTGAGATACCATGGTGAGAATGGTAAACTAATTTTTACTATTTGATTGACCAAATTCCAATTATCAATTTTTTTAAAAGGTATTAAACTTCTTCTGAATTTTAAAAAATAAAAATGTATAAAAATGTAATAGAAATTTTTAAAAATTTTCATACGTTTTAAAAAATTTTCACTAAATTTGACGTAGTAGACACACTTCATATCATATCATTTAAGTATATGCGATGTCTTTGTTTGTACTTTATTTGAAAGTAAAGATGGTATCATCAAAAAATTTATTCACGTACTTTTTTTTTCTCATTTTTATTTTTTTTTTCAACTTTGAAGGAATGAAATTTGAGAGATTTTGAGATTCTTTTTTCTTTTATTTTTATTTTATTTCTTATATCTCATTAAAAAAATCACAAATATTAAAGAAATACTTTTTTTTCTATCTTAAAGAAATTTATTCAAGGCAACACACACACACAAAATTGACTTTTTTTTTGTTTTATATGGATTTTTTGGTCAAATTTTGGTTTTTTAATAACTTTTAGGCATTATATTCATATTTTTAAAAAGAATTGTTAAAAAAAGGTTACAAATATAAAAATTAATGTATAGATGATTTTTTTTAAGGTAACTACTTTTTCTAAACACAAATAACATAACTAAAAGTTAAAAAAAAAACAAAAAAACAAAATTTGATAAAAAAGAAAAAGTGGCTAAAATAAAAAGGGACCGTTTGGAGTTCTAAATAAATTCAAATAATTTCAAAAAAATTTTAAAAGTTTCAACATTTTCTAATTTCAAAAAATTTTAACTTTTTCAAAAAATTTGTTAAATCCGTTGAAACAAATCATTATAGTACATTCTAACGGATGTTAGCAGATTTTAAAAAATATTGTACTGACATTTATACTAAAATGTTCTACAAAACTCCAAGAGTTTTTAAGATTATCTATTAAAATTTTTTCACGTGTTACTTTATATAATTTTTAACAATTTTATATCAAATCAAATACTAATATCCAACAATCATTTCAAAAAATTTTTACACTTTAAGTTGCGAAATTTCAAAAACTTGGTATATTTTTACACCCCAAACAGCCTCAAGTTTTTTTTGTCGCGAAACTAAAGCCTAGGTACTGTTTGCTTGCATCATACAAATTTTCTTTTTTCTTTTTTTTTTTTTTTAAATTAAGACCACAAAAAAAAAAATAACAAAGTTTAAGATAAGTTTTATACCCATAATTACATAAACAGATGAATTTAAAAAAAAAAAAATTAATACCTTGAATCTTTACAGGATAAAATTCGTAACTTAAATTCTTGGGTCTCATTTGACAACCATTTTTGTTTATTGTGATTTTTATTTATGTTTATAAATTATTCAAAATTGGTTTGTTGTTTCATAAATATATTTTTATTTTTTATTAAAATGTAAAAATTTGTTTTAAAATTTAGGTGTCAAAATTATGTTTTCATGCGCTTTTTTTTTTTATTTCATAAAGACTTTGTCAATTATTATTGCATCATATTAAAATGATTTATTTTATTTAAATATTTTATTAAATTAATATTATTTCTAATAAATAATTTATTATTATAATTATTTTTATCTAAAGTAATTGCTATTAAAATGATTCATTAATAAACAATAGTTTCATATGAAAATAATTTATTTTATGAAAACTAAAATTAATCACGGCTAATAATAATTTATCTTAAAATGATTTATTTAATTAGAATAAAAATTATTTTTAAAAAATAATGATCAAATATAAAATTATTTATTTTATTGAAATATTTTGTTAAATTAAATTAATTAAAAACAATAATTTATTAAAATTATTATTATTATTAAAAATGAATACTTTATGAAATTTAATTTAAATTAAATTAATATTTGATAAATAATAACCTATTATTAAATTGTATTACTAAATTTATTTTTTATTTCTATTTTAAGGAGAAAAAAGACAACTGAAAATTATAAACTAAAAATGCAAATTGTTAAATATGAACCTAAAAATATAAATGTAATCAAACTCCGGCAAAGAGAGGTTTTAGTTTTAGGTTAGTATCATCCTAGAACGACACCGTTTTAATTTCGATAAATTATTCGCTCGGTGCTTTCCAACGCAGCTCTCAAAGCGCTCCGACAATGGAAGCTCAGAGCCCGCTTTCTGGGTTTGGCTCGAGCTCTTCCATCTCACCAATTCAAAACCCTAGAAAAATCTTCTTTCCAGCATTACCCTCCTCTTCTTCTTCATCAAAGTTTCTTCTCCTAAAACGGCTCTCCTTGAAAACCATATGCCCTCATGTCTCTGGAATTGCTGCTTCTAACTGCAAATTGCGGTGTAGAAATAGTTTGAAGAGAGTGGACGCCGTTACTGGTAATGGCGATGATCTGAAAGCCGGGGGTCGGAGAAAAAATCTGGCGGTTTTCGTCTCCGGCGGAGGATCGAACTTCCGGTCGATTCACGAGGCTACTATTGGAGGATCAGTTCATGGAGACATTGTTGTTTTGGTCACAAATAAACCTGGTGTGGATATATTATTTCTATTCTTCATAGCTTAGTTATTCCATGTTCAACAATTAATGTCCCTAAAGGCTTGGTTTTTACAAAAGCGATATGTTTTATTGATATTTGCTGTTAATATATTTTTTTACAAATCTTTCAATTTGTTTATTAAATCCAAATAATTTAATCCTTTAAATTGTTCAAACAACTTTTAGGAGAAGATACCAAAGTAAACAAAGGACACTCCCCCCCCCTCTTATATACTTATTTACAACTGATAATTTGAATCTTCATTAATTATTTGTAGATAAATTCAGGAATTTGAAGTGCTTAAACCTTACCTCACCTTACATAATGCAACATACTTCATTTGTGACCTCCACCCCAGCCTTTCTTTTTTTTTTCCCCTTTTTTTTCCTTGTAAAGATCAGGTATGTGTGTTGTTGATCTAATTTAATTTATCTAGCATAAATCTTGTTTGTGGGTTTATAATTTTCATTTCAATTACCGTCTAATTTAGTGCAGGCTGTGGGGGTGCAGAATATGCAAGAGATAAGGGCATCCCGATTATCTTGTTCCCTAAAATGAAGGAGGAGCCTGAGAGTTTTTCTGCAAACAACCTTGTCAATAGCCTTAGGTATGGTCGTTCTTCCAGATGATTATTGTTTGTTTTGTGATTTGCACATGCACTTGCCAATGTTTGCAATGTTTTGTACTTTGTGCTGTAACTGTCGCGTTTCTTTTAACCATTGTCGTTTAGTAGGGACATGTCGTAGTTAAATCACGAGCTCTTTACAACCCAGGTAATAAATAATAAATAAATAAAAATTAAGAAGCGCAGAAAGCAGAGAGAATTTTGAACAAATGAAAATACTGTGTGCCACTTCTTTTGTCGAGATGGGAAATCTGTTAGACCAAGAACCTATTATTTAAAGCTAGTCAATACTTTGAGTCCTTAGTTTTTGTGGCTTGTTAGTCTATTAGATTGTCTTTTTGGTTTAAACGGCTAATCCACTAGATGTCTAATGGTTATCTGTTTTTGAGTAGCATTTCTTTTCATATAACATATTCATGGCCTTTTTTTTTTGGGGGGGGGGGGTGTACAAGGTAGGTGTAGTTAGCATTTGTTAGCTGTTGTTTATCCTTTTATCCTACATGCCCGCTGAAGACACACATAATTTACTTTGACCTTTCAATCCTACACGCATCTTCCTAACTTGATGCTATAACAGTGCCATTTGTTTGTGTTTATAATTTCTTTTTTCTTTTTCCATCTCATTACTGTAAACAGGAGATACGAGGTTGACTTTATTCTCTTAGCTGGGTACTTAAAACTTATCCCAGTTGAGTTAGTTCGAGCGTATCCAAGATCAATAGTAAATATTCATCCTTCACTTCTTCCGGCTTTTGGAGGCAAAGGTTATTATGGCATGAAGGTGCATAAGGCAGTTATTGCTTCTGGAGCAAGGTGTGTCAGTATTCCATCGCCTTGCCGAACTTTCTTAACTTATGAGTTGGTATTTTATAAAGGGCCTGTAATTTGATCATTTGCATGTTGGTGTTTTCTGTAGTATTTCTCAGTTTGTCTGGTTGGCAACAAGTTTTTATTTGAACAGTTTTAAGCATCGTTATTGGTGTCATGGAGACACATAACTTGCTTAAAAGTTGGTGTTTGCTGGGAAGCAAACTTGCTATGACCATGATGGTCAAGGTTCCAAGCAAGCTTATCTAGGTTTCCATTTGTTTTGCGTCTGCTTGGCTGAGCTTGAGCTTGTGCTCTAGCCTAATGCGAATCTTTTACTGCAAATGTATAATGAACTTTAAAACTTACTTGGTTTTTCATGCTAGCTCCATTTTCCAAGCACAAACATACGAAAGCTAAGTTTTTCAACCTTTTTTTTTTTTTTTCAAACTATTGAGCTTAAAATTTTAATTTTAGCTTGGCTTCTTTAAAATAGGTGAAAAGCTCTGAGGAGCTTCTTGTCTAGGGCAAGGGCAAACCTAGGATCTGTAATGGGGATAAAAATTATAATTTCCAAGTGAACAGGAGGCAAAAATTGGAAAAACAATGGGACCAAAAGTACATTTTCTAGGTGAATAGCGGCAAAAACAATAGGGGTATAAGTGTCATGATTCAGGCGAGTGTGATCAATTGCCCTCACTGGACCTCATTTGGATCTGCCTGTGGTTTAGGGGCCGATAAAGCTGGTTGGCCCTTTAGGCAACTTAGACGGTTGCCTAAGGCCTCATGTGTATTTAAGGCCCCCATTTGTTATATACTATGAAGCACGGATACAGATACGGGAGCGGGTACGGGTACGGGTACGGGTACGGGATACGGCAATTTTCAAAAAATGATGATACGGGTACGGCAAAGATACGGTAAAAAAATAAAATAAAATATATATTTTATTTAAAATAATTTTGAAGATAGCATGTATATACTACTAAATATT
Source organism: Vitellaria paradoxa (assembly GCA_019916065.1). Classification (NCBI taxonomy): domain Eukaryota; kingdom Viridiplantae; phylum Streptophyta; class Magnoliopsida; order Ericales; family Sapotaceae; genus Vitellaria; species Vitellaria paradoxa. The sequence goes on along the minus strand of CM034237.1, from coordinate 50,204,709 downwards.
TTATAAATAACAATTATATAGCTTGAAAAATACTATTCAATCCATAAATTAACATCATTCATACTCAAAACTACCAACATCATTCATACACAAAACACAAATATAACAAAAAGTATCAAATACAATTTCATACATCCCAAAATAAAAATAGTTTTTTCATTTCCTAAATTTTATTTAGATCAAACTTCAATCATATCAATCTATTTGAGTTAATTATAGTTTGGCCCCTACTAAAATTTTATCATATCAATTGTACCCCCAAAAAGGTTTAAAATATTATATTTGGACCTCCGCCGTATCCTGGAAGTATCCTTCCCGTATCTTGGCCGTATCCCAGCCATATCTTATGCAAAATTTAAAATAAAAAATTAGGATACGCCAGTGTCCGGCCGTATCTTAGCCGTATCCATATCTCCAAAGTATCCGATACGAGTGCGGTGCCTAATTTAAAGTATCCGTGCTTCATAGGTTATATATACATATATGTGTATATATTTATGTACATTACATACACACATTAAATTGCCGTTGGAATTCTGAACGACGGAAAAAAACATTGTCGTTAAGCCCCTATTTATTACGTATACATACATGTACAAAACCATCGTCTTTAGGGCCTCCATTTATTAGATATACATTTATGTGTATATATTTATATACGTTGTATACGCATTATATAACTAAATCTTCTAGAAAATCATTGCTAGTTTTAGTATTAAGTGTGATGTAAATAACATTTTTTTTCCTGTTAAAAGTCAAATGCCTAATTTATGTTTCATTATATTCCATATATTATATTATTTTATTTGTAATTTATTTTAAAGATTTGAATTTTTATATCAAAGTTTTTTAAGAAGTATTTATTTTAGTACTAAATTGCTTGAACTACATGAAACATAAACAGTAGCTTGAAGAAAATACTGCATTTTGCATATTTTACTTATTCTCTAATTTGAATAAAATTTTTACTTTGATTCGTAATTTTGCGACTCAAAAAGCTACGAGTATGAAAATGTTTTAGGCCCAATTTTTTTTTTTTTGGGGGGGGGGTGGGTCTTAGGCCCCCAAATAATTTGATACGGCCCTGGGGGCTGATTGCTTTATTTGCAGTCTTAGTTCTTGCTATTCTTCATGTGTATTTGTAATTTTGTCCCATTTGCCTTGTCTAAAGTCACTACAATTGGCATGCTTATTAATATTGGAAAACATATGAAAAGCTTTTGCATCTCTGACCATATGGATTCAGTTTTGATATCAGTATCACCATAAATTATCAGTAATATTTATCCATGACCTGTTTATCTAATCACTCAGGTCTCTGTATCTCATCTTAATCAAGTCCACAACGTATTGTATTAATGAAAGTTTTAGCCAGATAACGCAGGCTTCTAGGGTCATATATGTTGCCTCAGATACACCATATAATTCATGATTTTTACACAAATTTACCATCCAAAACTGAATAACTTTCAAAGTTAAGTGTCTTGAGAACTGCTTGGGAAGCGAAGTTGGTTTGCAAGTTTCCATTCAGAAGGAGCTTTGCTTATTAAAATGGAACTCTTTTGTTAAGGGTAATTATGAACAAATGAGTGGCAGGTGTCATGTTTTGAATATTTTTGTGTCCTGTATACCATGTGAATTTGTTAGGCTTACTGTTAAATATCGTAAAATAAGTGATTAATACATGTGTGTGTGTGTGTGTGAGTGAGTGAGAGAGAGAGAGAGAGAGAGTTAGAGTTGATTTGTAGTGTTTTCATTATCAACTAATAGGTTGAGATTGCCTGTTCTTATGAAGTTGAGTTTCTTATAGACTGTAACTGATTTAGTGAAATGATGGATGAGAGCTGTAATAAATTGATGTTATAAATGGGTTCCTTGAGATTTCGATGTCGTAAAAGCACTTGAGAATGTAGTTTCAGCTGAAAATTTTGTGTTAAATCTTGGCAAGTAATATTTCAAATTATCATTTTTTTGATAGTCAATATTTTGAGTTCCCATCATGGGTTCAACATTTCTTTTAAGTTGATATTGGTTCTCACATGGAGTGTTGTACTTTGTTCTTTGCAATAAAGGTTAAATCTTCTTAACACACCTTCTGTAATTGATCTTTTATGCCTCTTGTAAGACCAACTTTTAGAAGTGGATGAACATGATTGCGTCTACTTCGTTTTTCTTCTCTTTGATCTTCGTTACTTTTGGCTTCCAGGGGTTACTGCATTCCACTTCTATCTCGGCCCAGCTATTTTATGTTTCTAATTTAGTTACAGCATGTGTAATGACAGTTTGTCACATTATTTTCATTTAATTGGGTCTGTGGGACTAGATACTCAGGTCCTACAATCCATTTTGTTGATGAACACTATGACACAGGCTGCATCCTTGCTCAAAGAGTTGTACCAGTACTCGCTAATGATACTGCAGATCAGTTGGCTGCAAGGGTTCTTCAGAAGGTAATGAGTTTTATTTCTCATTTTGCCATAATAGCTTTCCAATACATGGCCTTCCTTTGCAATTGAGCAGAACTTCTTTAAATCAACATTACCTGTTTCAAAGAAATTAAGCATTGTACTGTGAGAACAACGCCTGCCCCCCCTGTTCATGGCAACTATGAAACCAAGATCTGACTGCAGTGACAGAATGATTCCCTATTATTAACTTTCAGCTTGGTTTGTCCATCTATACTCTCTTTTTATGTTTTTGGGTATCCATGATATGTGGAGTGTAAGGCCCCGTTTGGCATACTAACTTCCTCCATAAAATTCTATAAATCTCTAACAACTCTTCTATCTCTAATTTTCCCGCCATCACTAATTTAAAAAAATTTCAATATTTCGCTAAAAAAAAAAAAAATCTGAAAGTAAGTTAACTAAATATGTAAATTTTTTCTGCAATCATAGTCTTCATGTCAAAAGCTTTCAAATGAGTACCATTGTTGCTATTTTTTGTGAATTTTTTTGAATCCGTGGAAACGGTTTTCCAAATCTGTTCCCACGGTTTGCTATTTTAAAAAAAAAAGGGCGCCAAAATTAACTCCAAACCACATTTTATCTCAATTTATCTTGTTTTTTCTTACGCCAAACGGAGCCTAAATGTCATTTGCATGAACTATTACAAGATGACCACCCGTTATCCTTTCCATCCTTTGTTTTGGGGCTTAATAAATGATCAAAATATCACACTTTGCATTTAAATACTCTTTTGTCTGTTGTATTACTTCTACAGACTCGTTTGATTTCTTTTTCAGGAGCATCAGTTATATGTGGAGGTAGCGGCAGCATTATGCGAAGGCCGGATAATATGGAGAGAAGATGGCGTCCCACTCATCCGGAGCAAAGAAAACCCAAATGAATACATCTAGCAGTATCATATGGCAGCAATTTTTTTTTTTTTTTTGACCCCGGACAGGTCACTGCAGTATAGCTTTGAATACATCCCAATATACTCCAGAACATTTATTTAAACCAAGACACTGAGGGATTAAAAACCTCAGTCAGCACAAGCTTGCCTTGTTGCAGCACCTCATTCTACTGCGTTGCACCCAATTTTCCATGCTTTTGTTGGTTTGTAAGCTTCCTGCCTTCTGGAGAGAGAAGGTAGGGGGAGGGGGGATGTGGATTTTGTATCGGCACTTGTACTTTGAAAATGTATCATTTATCTTAGTTTTTTTTTGTTTTGTCTTGTTCTTTTTTTATATTATGTCTTGAAAGAAGGCTGAGAGTTTTGATAGTGTTTTAAGGTTTATGGCACTAAATTCTGGTTTTGCTTTCTATGCATACTTTTGCTTCCTGATTTTCAAAGCGGCAGTGAATTGCATATATGTAAGCAGCTACTAGGATTTGGGTTTTTAGCTGATACTCCTCTCACTCTCCCTGCAGCTGGATTAGAACACAGCACGTCGCTCGTATCGACTTGGTTTTTCTTTACTTCCCTTTCTCCTCTTTCGTGTCTCTCGGAAGGGACGGAGTTCAATCTCCAATGTTGACTTGTGTGAAAAACAGGGGGGCTACATGTGCCAAGAGGAGGGTCTGACTTAATAAATTCCCTTGATCTTTGAATTGCCAAATTGGCTGTAGCTCTAATGATCTCAACAACGATTGGGAAGTTTTACCGGCCGGTTTTTGCTTATTTCCATCAATAATTCTGCTTACCGAGCTTCTCACATTTATAACTAAAAATTATGGGAGTGGCAATTGACAATTTTTTTTTTCTTATTTTACATGAATTAATCTTTGTCTTTGGATTCTCAATTTTAATTTGATTTTATTTTGTTTTTCTAATTTTATAGGTGTTATTTAAGATTGGTCGTTTATAATGGGTTTGGAATTTTAAAATATTCGTAATAAAATATTTTTGCATGGTTAAATTTCTAAGGTTTTTTAAAGTTTAGACTATTTTTTCGTTTTACGTTTTTTGTTTCATTATTAACTAATAATCGATTGAGTTATATATAAATGGTAAAATTAATTAAGTTGTCAAATTTAGAATTATATATAATAATTAAAAAAATTTAAAATTTAGGGAGGTTGTTATATAACTTAAATTTTTTTGACAAAAGATTGTATGTATTAGTGATTTTTTTAAAACTGAAGGTTTTTTTTTTTTTTTTTTTAAAGGGAGAGCCTATTGTATAAAAAATTTTTGAATATATACTTTTTTTTAAAAGTATAAGAAAAATATAAAAAAATTAATGTAAAAATGATACGTGAAAATTTGGTTAGAAGAAGTTAAAAAAAATATATAATTTTTGATAACTTTTTTTGTTTTTTATGGGGTCCAAGCAGTCCTTAAATAAATAAATAAATAAATATTTAACAGAGAAAAAAAAAAAAAAAAAAAAACAAAGGAAAGAAAAAGAAACAGAGCTCTGCTCTGGCCCCACGATAGTCGAAACTCGAATGGAGACTTTGTTATCTGTCGCTCAATTGGCTGCTTTCAGAGAGAGGTGACAGAAGAAGAAGGAATGGTAGCTCATTCAAGGAGAGAGGTTAGTTTTCGTGTGCTCGGTAGATACATATAATGTATATCTATATGTATTAGAGTGCACGACAATTTCTTTTCTAGGGTTTCTACATGCTTTTGTTTATATATATATATATATGCTTATGTTCTTCTTCTTGCTATAAGAAATATGGTTTGATTTGTCGACTTTTTGGGGATGATGCTTGGCAGATGATCTCGTTGAATTCGTTGTTTGATCTATCAATGAGATTGCTTTTGGTGTTGGATCTCCGGATTGTTTTTAATGCACATTGTATTTCAATCATGGTTTGAATCCATATGTGGCTGCACTAAATGTTAATACCAAGAGTTTTGAAAGCCATGGCCTGCACACATTGAGCTGGATTGATTAGTGATCGGATTTTAATTTTGTTTCCTCTGTTCATTTTATTTGTTTATTTTAATTTTATGTATAAGCAGAGCTTTAGAAACGTTGGGTAATGGAAATAAGAAGTTCATTCATTAATTTGTTTTTGTAATAAATTTTGGATCTTGGTTTTGTACTATTTCTATTGATCTGCTAGCGCGGGTGGATGATTGTAATTTACTGCTGGAGAAATACGTAATGGCTCATCTCATGGACATTCAGTTGTTTATTTGTTCAAGTTCTAGAGGTGCATTTTTAACTATTTGAAATGAAATCACAGGAATTAATTTAGCTAAGAGGCTAACAACAAGTGTGCCGTGCACCTTTTTCGTTCTAATTTGAAATGAAATTTTAGCAGGTGAATTTTCTTTGGAAAGAATTGGTAGCATTAATGAGCATGGATTTCTTTGTAATTTATGTACAATTCGTATGTTTATGTCATAGAAGTTCCAGCAGGTTGATGTTAATATTGAGAAATATCCAATGAACGCATACCCAATTTTAGGGCCGTGGCTACCGTTAGGCAAATGAGGCGGTCGCCCTAGGGCCCCACAACAAGATAAGACCCCATATATTTAAAAGTTTTATTAATAGTAGAAATCTTAAATAAAATCTTAAACCGATTAAAAGTTAATCAATTTATGAAACTTCCTATTTTTTCTCCAATTCTTTTGTTTTTGAACTTTTTACATTAACCCTATCAATACATATTATAATTATCCTATGTAATTATTATTTTTTAAATTTATTTTAACCAATAAAAGAATTTTTTGGCTTCTTATTTTAACTCTATCTGTCATAATTATCTCATATTAATGTACACCAACAAATTTCAACTTCCACTTTAATTCTATCTATACAGACAATAATTATCTCATATGCATTAATTATTATTTTTTTAATTTTATTTAAGATTGAGATATCAACTTTTGAACTTTTTACTTTAACTTTATCTATACATCTCAAAATTATCTAATATTTAATGTATTAATTATTATTTTTTTAGTGAGGAAGTGCCTTGGCTGAAGTGGTAAAGCCCTCAACGGCCTCCTCACCCACCCAAGTTCAACACTCGGGGTACTCACCCCCTCCCCCACTTACCTATCAAAAAAAAAAAAAATTTATTATTTTTTTAGTTTTATTTAAAATCCTATTTGACAAACCATAGGAAAAAAATTGTGGACTTTTTATTTATCATAATAATCATCTCATATTTAATGTATTAATTATTAGTTATTTGTAATTTTAATTTTATTTAAAATTTTATGACATCAAACAAGTAAGGTATCCCTAAAAGTTTTGCCTAAATATCTTAGGCCTCCTTAAAAATTTTGCTTAAGGCCCCCAAATTTTTAGACACAGTCCTGTCCAATTTAACTTAACTAAACCTTTTACCAACTAGTTGGCACCAACTAGATGGATCCTTATTCACCATTCTTCTAGAAATCGTGTTTCACAAAACCAACTTTAAGCTTGAAGTCAAATTTGGGAAGTGCGACTTGAGAAACCCGACTTCAGATATATGATCAATCATAATGAAGTCATTTTTTAGAAACAAAACTTTAGGCTTGAAGTTGGCATTTCCAAAGCAACTTCAAGTTGGTTTCGAGAAACACGATTTTGTGACAATATTTAACATTTGTTTTGGAAATAATTTCAAACAAACCCTAGTTTTGAAAAAAATTAAATAAAAATAAAAAGTACCCTCATCCCCCCCCGGGGGGCCTCATTCTCCTCTATGCAGGATGTAATAAATATTTGTATACTTGTTTGTTTTAAACTGTAAATGATATTCATATAGAGGAAAGAGGTGATAGCATTAATGAGCATACTTTTTGGTGCTCCTCCAAGAGTTGCTTTCTTACTACTGATAATCTTATTACTAGGTGAAGGGTTATATTGAATTTGTGTTGTTTATGCAAAAGGGAGAGGGAATCTGTTAACTATCTTTTATCCATTGCACATGGTCTTAATAGCTGTGGGCGTTAATTCTATCTTGCTTTTTATGTCATGAGTTTCCTTAGAGAGCTGAAACAGGTACTTGAATTTGGTGAGGTACTCGTGTTGATAACAGAAGATGAAAGATTTGGAGATTGGCACCGTTTGGCTTAACATGTGTTATTTGAGGGGAGAGGAATAGATGATTTCTAAATGAGAAATTTTTGTTGTATAGGAGTTTTCTCCTTTCATTTTGTTACTTTTGTATGTCCGAAGGATATGGATTTGACACTGATTTTTGGCTTTCTTAGAGCTTATGGATTTTTGAGTTGTTGATTATTAATTTATTCTCCATATAATTGGGTGGTATTCCCTACATCAGTTGGTATTGTAGATAGCGGCCACCACCCTTCCCTATGTGAGTTTGTATTAGAGCCAACACCCATCACCACTTCCCTGCATCAATTGGGATTAGAACTAATGCCTATCATATGATGCAAGCTGAAATCAATGCCAAAATTACAATTGGAAGTTTCTTTTTGGGTTTTGATTTATTTTTGGCCACTATAAGTTTAGTGCGGCTAGTTTGACAATTTCCTTTTACTAAAGTCAAATTTGCTATTTTCATTACTTCTTCAATTCTGCAATTATTAGGATTTACTTTTTCTGGTTAGGATTTCTTTCTCCTAAGTTTATAAGAACTCACTTTTTTTTTTTTTTTTGAGTCTTGGGATTTGTCTTTCAGTATTCAACAATGCATAATATTCGTTTCCTTTTTGCATTTTCTGATTGATAACTATATATATTTTTTTAACAGGAAGAAAGGTGCTTAATCATCAGCCTTGAAGTGTACAACTCAAGGCTGATAATTTCGTGGGTTTCACTAATCACTTCATACCTGCCTCTTAAATCTGTCGAGCAGCTATTGCTTTTTATGTTAAGTTTGGTGAAAATATGTTTAATTTCTAGTCTTTGCAAGGGAAGATGGTCCAAATTTTTTCATTTCTTCACCAAGCTTCTGAGAAAATTTGGAAATGATTGTTCTTCTATAGTTGGCTTGATGAATTTCAGCTTATCTACTGCAGGCACACAGTCTGCAGCTTTCTGTGACTACATTCAAACCATAAAACAAGGAAGACAGTTGAATATTCTCTTAGTTTGTAATAACATAGGACAATGTCAGACGGAGCATCAAGCTTCTGGGGTCCGGTCACATCAACTACTGAGTCATGTGAGAAGAATTATGTCTTCTCATCCTATATTGCAGAACTCTACAACACTATGTCCAATATCCCTTGCATTCTCTTGGCACTAATAGGCTTGATAAATGCCCTAAGACAGCGATTTGAGAAGAGGTTTACTATTCTTCACTTATCAAATATGATACTAGCTTTGGGAAGCATGTTGTTCCATGCCACATTGCAACACGTGTAAGTACCTTCTCTTCAAACTGTGTTTGCTTTGTTATCCGTTGAATTATGTTCTTGACGTGATTACTTTTTTTTTTTGGGGGGGGGGGGGGATCAGTTGAAAAGGTAATTTAAGTTTCATTTGGAAATAGTTTACTTATTTTATACATTCTATTGAAACATCCTCCATATAGCCGACCTCACCTGGTAGGAAAAGGCTTGGTTTGGTTTGGTTTATTGAAACATCCTATAGAAAGCAAAAGGTTAAATATAACTGTCATCATGTTAATAGAACTAATAATGCAACATTCAGAATTGCCGTACAAATTCTAGTCTGGCAAGGTTCTGGTGTGCTTAAAAATCTTCCTATCTCACATTAAGGATCATTGTCATTATTTGCAGTCTGATGTACATGCTATTGCCAGGTTATCCCAGGGATTGCGGAGTTGGTAAAGATCACGCCTACATGTAGGCATAAAGTTACAGACCTAGTCCTTTGGTATGCTAAAATAAGAACTGTGCAAGCTAGGTATAGTTGGACGCAAGCAAATGTTTTACAGAAATATTGATTTTATGTACTCAAAACGTAGAGATATTTTTCTCGTTGTGAGTGAGTGTTTCCATACGCTAGGCATATCCACGTTTGGAGACTTAACAAATGCAATTTGTTGTGGTTGTGTGCTTTGAGCTTTGATATAAAAGTGATAATATTGATATTACTGTCATTATAATACTCAGGTATTTGTGGTTGTGTCTACGTTGCTTTTGCACGTTCATGGACCAATTTTATTATGCAGAGCTCAAAACCAATCTGTGAACGGGTCATTATATTTGTATGTGCTACAATTATTTGAACTTTAAGAAAATCATTACCAGTGGTACCAACACTATATTTCTCTATGTTGATTAATTACATTTGAGATTCACACCTGAAGATCTTGAAAATTTGTTCACAGGCAACAACAAAGTGATGAAACTCCAATGGTATGGGAAATGCTCCTCTATATCTACATCCTCTACTCCCCAGATTGGCACTATCGAAGTACAATGCCCACCTTCCTTTTCCTCTATGGTGCCATTTTTGCCGTTGTCCATTCAAAGTTCCGTTTTCGCATTGGCTTCAAGGTGCATTATGCAATCCTCTCTCTCCTTTGCATCCCGAGAATGTACAAGTACTACATTTACACACAGAACATCGCTGCTAAGCGGGTTGCAAGGTTGTACGTGGCTACCTTGTTTCTTGGTAGTTTGTGTTGGCTGTTTGATCGACTGTTCTGCAAGAAGATATCCAGCTGGCCCTTCAATCCACAGGGTCATGCCCTGTGGCATGTGTTCATGGGCTTTAACTCTTACTTTGCAAACACATTCTTGATGTTTTGTCGTGCTCAGCAACGGGGATGGGCACCAAAGATTGTCTATTTTATGGGAGTTCTTCCTTATGTGAAGATCCAGAAACCAAAATCCCAGTGACAGAAGATGAAGTGATGGTAGTCCCTTTTTATTGGAAGTGAGTGAGTGGTTTTGAGAGACAAAAAACAGACGAGAAATCATTTTTGTTCGTATCTTCACATAGATTCACATGATGTTAACTGGTGTTGTTAGTTTGAATCTCATTAGAACCTGTTTTTTCTTTGTAAAAGTAGCAGCCTTCCGGTGTACCATATTTATATGCTTGTTCTTTTCCCCTATTAGGTGTCGGTAGACTTGCCTTTTTTTTTTTTTTTTAAGTTTTATTTTCATTGGTAATGGATTTCAGGAATGGTGGACTTCTTAATTAAATTTTTGACTATTGGCTTCTTGTTTTCAATCGTTTCTTCTACATGCTGTTTATCTTATTTGCATTTTTTTTCCCCCGGAAGCCTCTTTTGCCCTGTGCTCTTGGATACATGTGAACCTTGTCTTGTTCAACTTAGCTATGCTTTGTACCTGATCCCACGTATGGCATTAAACAATAAATTTAGAATGTTATTATCTAGAAATACTTGTTCTCACATTAAATAAGAAAAAAGATATTTTTTAATTTAAATGATGGAATAAATATTTCATTCAATCAAAATTTTATTAAAAAAAAATAAGCAATGACTAAGTGATCATATATTTCTTTCAATCACTTTATCGAGTCGTAAAATGATCAATTTATTCATTGGTTCTGTTTTTCATCTAGATTTGTAAGTTGGATACCTAAAAAATGTTTAGCAATATTAATTAGCAAGTTTCATTTTATCTTAATAAGTTTTAAATTGATTCAAATTTAGACTATAAAATAGCTATTTTACCTTTAGATCTGTTTATCGAAAAAGATTTATTTAGTAAATTTCTTATTATCTTAGCAAATTTTAGATAGATCTTAACTAAGGTAGTAAAATGATTGCTTTATATTTGGGTTTAATTTTCGACAAGATTTATATTTTAGACTTCTCAAAAAAATTAAAAATGTATTGACTATGTGTTTCTTATTATTCAAGCAAATTTTAGTCTAATATAAATTTGAATCGTAAAATAGTTGTTTTATCTCTAGTTTTAGTTTTTTGTCTAGATTCGTATTATTGATTTTCCTAAAGACTAAAAAAATTTTATCAACATGTTTCTTATTAGTTAATTAAAATTTGGTTTAATTTGAACTTGGACAAAAAAATGACTATTATATCTCTAATTTTTTTTTTTGGTTAGATTATTTGCTTTATAGGCTTTTCAATAAGTTAAAAAATATTAATTGGCATTTTTTTTATGAGCTAAACGAAATTTGACCCACTTCGAGCTTAAACTGTAAAACTATTGTTTTTTTTTTTTCCCTAAGCTATAAAACTATTGTTTTCATCCCTAAATTTATTTCTTTTTTACCTAAATTCGTATTATGAGTTTCTCAAATGACCAAAAAAAATATTAATCATCATATTTCTTAATAGCTAAATAAAGTTCTCCTAATCCAAACTTTGGTTATAAAATTATCATTTTATCTTTGAATTTATTTTTTATCCAAATTTGTATTTTAGACTTTCAAAAAAATTTAAAAATATTACTTAGCCTTTTTTTATCATCTAAGCAAAATTTTCCATTCAATTCAAACCTAGGCAAAAAAATTATTGTTTTACTATTGGGCTTATTTTTATTCTATATTAATACTATAGTTTACTAAAAGGATGAAAATATTAATTGACAAAAAACCTATCAACTAAGTAAATTCTGGTTATCCAAACGCAAGCTATAAAATGATAGTCTTACCCTTGAATCTTTTTTTAGTCCAAAATCGCATTCAGGGATTCTCAAAAAATTGAAAAATATTCCTAAATAAATTTTTTATGACAAATTTTGTACCTCTTCAAATTCATGTAAAAAGTATCATTTTACTCATTAGCCTAATTTAGGTCCAAATTCACAATATGTGCTTTCAAATAATTTTGAAATATTTCTCAATATATTTTTTTTAGCAAGTAAATTTCAATCCAATTCCAATTCAAGACAAAAAATAATCGTTTTACCTTGAATATGTTTTCATCCAAATTCATATCGTAAATTTCTGAAAAAGTAAAAAAATATTCATTGACATGCATTCTTTTATGGTCTTTAAAAAATATTCATTGACGTGTATTCTTTGATGGTCTTTAAAATATTAATATTTTGTTATATTTTATTTTAGTTCATCATATTTAGCATGTGTAAGCAAATTATGCTAGTAAACAAATAAATAAATAAAATAGGCACTCCATTCAAATTCTATCTTCAAATTCAATTAATTCTATTACATGTCGTTTCTTTCTCGCATACCAAGCGTGAAATTAATTAAGTTTCGAGTTCGTTGAAATTTCGTTATTACTGCTCATTTACGTTAATTTTGTGATCTAGATACATTCATACTATTTTAATTCAAAAAAAAAAATATGAATGCATTAACACTATTAGATTTTAATTCAACAGTCTTAATTGTAAGTCACAGAACTAAGATAGCATCCCCAAAAAACAAAAAAAAAAAAAAAATCCCCGCACATCTCTCAAGGTGACTGAATATTTGTTTAGCAACTAGTTTTATCGGTGTCCAATATTCGGATTGAGTTCCAATCGTTTTTTTTTTTTTTTTTTGGTTTTGAGGGGTGTGTGCGTGTGTGAGCAAGCGAGAGAGAGAGAGAGAGAGAGAGAGAGATTGGACTTGGAACTCAATAATATCGAACTCGTAGTCACAGCTAAAATCGAACTTGCAAATCTTAATATTAGTGAACATCTCTGTAATTTACTCAGAAAAACTACACAGCATGAGCAGTGAAGAACACCCCCAGTTGGGGCTGCATTTGTTGTGTGCGCGAGGAAAAGAACACCTCCGGCTACAGCATTTGTTGCGTACAAGAAACAGTGACACGATAAAAACCATGCACGACAAAGATTAGCAGAGTAAAATATGGGTAAATTACATTTAGCCCTAATTTCGTTTCAAGACCTATGCTTTAAATCATATCACTTTTACCTCCGTCCGCCAAATTTATTGAAAACGTCACGCATTCACTGTTGCAGTTTGGTGAATATCAGACCCTTTGAAGTGCCTGTCCCGGATGATCTGCCCAAGCTTCGTGAACAAAGCTTGCTGCTCCTCAAAAGTGAGGTTCATCAATATCTACATCACAGAAATGCCACCAATGTAACCCCTACGTGTTTATTTAATTGAATCTGAATGTTGAATGCAGACATATGCACAAGTAAATGAACACAGAAGTACACTATCTTACCTGGTCTAAAATCATCTCGACTGATACACTTTGCTGCACAACAAATGACTGATGATAGATGTATGCAAAAATAGCCATCACCATCTGCATAAAGGAGTAAGATTAGGTGCATCACTCCACAAACATATGTAATGGATATATAAAAACATATACATGCAATAAGCTTCACTTCATTATCAAATCATACATATAACATTGCAAAAGGAGGTATTTGAAACTCAAGGATGCCAGTGAAAATTAGTGTAATATTTTGAGTTTTCTTTTCCCAAATGATTGTTGTACAAAAGATCTACAGGAGGCACATTGTCCATAAGCTTAACACTGCAAAATTTTGAGCTCCAAATATCCCCTTTTTTGGATTTTGACACCGCAAAATGCAGTACAGACCCACTTTTCAGTATTTGATGTGGGTCAGTATTTGATGTGGTTGGTCTAAGCCACTCACACTTCATGGACAAGTTTGAAAAGACTTGTGTTTGTTATATGTATATATATATATATATATATATAAAAGTTATCCCCCACCCTCACTTGAAGAAAAACTGTCATATTTTAAACAATGATTGAGCAATGAGCAAGATATTGCCACTGTATTACGAACAACTATCGCGTGGCATTGGGCAATGAGCAAAAGGATTTCGTCCACACATCAAAAAGTTAATGGGCACTTAAAAAGGAATAGACTATCAATGTTGGGTGGGAGCATAAAAGCGTACCAGTACAAGATTATGCAACTTTTATTCAGTTTACCTGGCAATCCATTCTATCTGTAATTCCCCCATGTCCGGGAATACTATCACCAAAATCCTATACAAGGAAAAAGTACAAATAGCATCAACATCTGTGACATTCAATGTTATACCACTTAGTTATAGGAAAATTATTAATAGACCTTAATCTTGAAAGCTCTTTTGAAACCACTCGCAAAAAAACCTCCAAAAGGTGCTATTATTGATGCAAAAAGACCAAGCCATAATGCATGCCATTGAACGGGTAAGACCTGGACTTCTCTCCAAGCAAACTGAAACAAAAGGGGAAGACTAAATCATTATTTTGGCATAAGTAAATGCATATAAATAAAACGCACAAATAGGGCAATTGCATACTCAATACAGAGAAAGTAAAGATAGGGAAGCTCTACATAAAAAAAAAAAAGAAAATTGTACAACTCCCCCCCAAACAAAAAATATAATAGCAAAGGAAAAACAAGATTATGGTCCTGACACTATTACTTAACATTCCTTGATGAATTAAAAGAATGAAGTATTCTGAGACAAAACTTAGATATGAACCATAAATTTAATCCAAAAACCTATTCCATGCTAAGAATGGATAGCAACAAGATGGAATTTTGACACGAAACAACTATCCCAAACCCCAAGGCAACAAAGAAAAAATAGTACAATTTCATTGGTTGATTCTAGAAAGAGAAAATGTATATGCCAACCAGAGCTACAATTCAATAAATATTGGTCAAAGAAGTCAATATTTTGTTCCTATGACAAGATAAAATTCTCATCAGCTATCAAAAATGCTAACTGCAAGTATGGATACATATAATAAGGTTTTCTACACGTTACTTATAAATGAAGAATGACTAATCTAAAAATGCAAATGTAGAGAAATATCCTGTATAGAAACTCCAATAACAGAAAGTAAATTGTTGATGAAAAATGTAACACACATATGTTTATACCAATTCATGTTCACTTACCCATATAGGAACCCACCCTGGTAATGTTAAGTACTCCGGTTTAAACAATGGACCAGGATCACAATGAAGCCAACCAGCTGACAAATCCTGCATGTATTAATATTATTGCAACGGGGAATGAAGATAAGTTTATTCAAAGTTGAACACAAGCCTTTTGAAACAAAATGTCACAATATTGAATCATAAGGTTCACCTTTCTTGGACACGTTAACCACTCATAGCGACCCATGATATTCGCAAGCTGTGTGAACAATAGATATTATTTACATTGTGAATCTAATAGAAGTAAAATACTGAATCTGCTTCATTTTCATTGACATAAATGCATGAAATGAATATGCTTTTTAGTGAATTGACATTTGCCAAAAAAAAAAAAAAAGACAAAGGAACAAGCATTACTTCAAATCAAATTAATATATATTGTTGAAAATGCAAGATATAGTTGACTAAGTATTTAAAATAAATCCGTATCTTACGGGAAAAGGTATCATTGATGTGATATTGTTAAATTTTTTTGATTTGATATCATCGCCTCCTCCTTGTATAACAAGGATTTACAGTTTAAATAGATCAATTGTAACTTGTATTCGGTGAGTTGAAAATAATAGCATTTCTATCCTCCCGTGGAGTAGGCCTTATGACTAAACCACGTAAATCCCGTATGCATTGTTCTTTCCCTTAATTTATGTGTTTAATATGTTTTTTGTCATGATGTCAAACCTCTGATTCATGGATGTGGAAAAAAAAATTGTTTTTTCTGGATCTGGTTAGTTCAAGGTGCTTCGATCAATTTCTTGGTTGATTTGTTACAACTAATCTTCGACTTTGTTTGCTTTTGATACGTGTTCCCGTTATTATTACTTTAGTTTTGATGCGGCCAAGTATTCGTCCACTTTGTTACCCAATTTTATTTGATTGGGGGTTTGTTGGGACATGACTATTTGATGTTTCTTTTGGGCATCTCACACATGGTTTAGAACATTTTGTCTAGGGATCTAGTACAAAAGCTCCGTTTGTGGTAAACCTTATTTTTCCATCCGATTCATCACATTTAGTTGAGAAGCACATTATTTGGTTTAAAGATTCAGCTGTTTTGTTATGGTTAAAGTTGTTAGAGTTCAAGATAAGCATTGATCTTTTCAATGCTGCTCTTGCGGGGGAGTGTTGAAGATGTAAGATGCAAGATATAGTTGACTTAGAATTTAAATCAAATCCTTATCATACGAGGAAAGATATTATTAATGTGATATGATTTGATTCTTTTGACTTGATATTATCTTATCATCATTGTAAAACAAGGATTCATATTCTGAAAGAGAGAGAGAGAGAGAGAGAGAGAGAGAGTCAACTATAACTTGTATTTGGTGAGCCGAAAATGATAGAATCTCCCTCCTCCCATGAAGTAGGCCTTATGGCCGAACCATGTAAATTCCGTACATATTGTTCTTCCGCTTAATTTATGTGTTTATTGTATTTTCAGTCGCTTACATATATATATATATATTAAATTTATTCTGCCATCATTCAAGTGTGATTGCACAATTATGATACACTATTGGTCAGATTTGAATAGAAGTAGAGAATTGTGGGCCCAATGGAAGGTAGTGTATTTCTTGGAATCCAAAGATGAGAAAGGCGTATAAAACCAAGTCTTATCAAAATGGAAGTCCAAACAAAATAAGAAGTAAACTATACCATAAAACTAGATCTAGACACAAGTATCTCCTAGTACCAGTTAACAATCAATAAGTGCATGCAAAAATAAAGTGCTTATCATTGCCAACTTAAGAAGAAAGAAAAATGACTGCTCACCACAAATGCAGAGATAATAGTTGCAACAGATGCTCCAATGAAACCCTCCCATGTTTTCTTTGGAGATAACTTGATCAAAGGTGTTCTTCCAAAGAAGAAACCAAAGAAATAAGCAGCAATATCATTGATAACAATAAGTGATGCTGGAAGAAGAAACCTGTGTAAAAGCAAAGATATCATTAATATATTTTTATTCTGTAGCAATACTTTTGCATCAACAAGAATATTGAAAGGAAGAGGGGGGAAGGGGTTAAGAAAAAAGAGAAGAAAATCCAAAAACTTGAAAATCATGCAAATTAGCCATCTGAATGCCAATGAATCAGGATGGGCATAACTTCCAATTTCCCATTGATGACAAAAAGGGAAATTGAATGCCATGTTTATGTATTTTCCCAACATTTCATGTAGTCGTCAAAATAGTCATTATCCCTTCAAATGTTACTAAGAAATTTTGAAAAATCCAAATATAGTTTGTTTTTTCTTTTAGGGAAAAATACACTTTACACCATTACATATTACACCAAATCTCATTTTAGCTCCTCTAGTTTAAATTGTATTAGTCAACCTCTTACATTTCGGTCAAGTTTCAATATGGACTTACTATCACATATATATAACGATTGTGAACAACATGTGACATTTTCAGTCACATATTTAACAATTTTGACGAAAGGGTCAAATTGAAACTTAACTAGAACTATTGTTAACTATTACAATTGAAAATGAAGGGTCCAATATGAGATTCGGTGCAAAGTGCTAGGGTGCAAAGTGTAATTTACATTTTCGATTATTTTTCCCTTCTTTGTTTGTTTGTATGCACACATCCTGTTTTCACTAAGAGTCCATGCTCCTTGCTTAAGAATGCAAACCCAACCGATCATCCCCCCCCCCCCCCAAAAAAAAAAAATAAAAAAGAAAAAAAAATTATAAAATGAGTGTCCCCAGAGGCCTTCCAAATGTGCTTGGCATGAGGGATACTCAATACCAAACAACAATACACCAGAAACATGGTTCACAAATTAGACTTTGATAGAATTGCAAAATCTAAAAGGTTTCTAAGATATGTTACCAAAAAATTCCTTCAAAAATGTTGGCTACGATGAAGGAGGATTGCGCAAACACCACAATCAGAATCATGTGTGTCCACGCGTATTGACCAAATTGATACTTGTACATCTTCTTCTTTAGTGTAAGAATGAACCACATAAAACCTGAATTAGCAGCAAGGCAACGCGAATGATGTCATGTAAACACTATGCTAACAGCAACAAACTAGTAATTAATGGGTAATTGTATAAAAATTTTTAAGTCACCAATTGTCCCAAAAGTTTAAAGCGTTAGGAAATAGGTCAAACAATGAATGTCAAGCTAACTTAACACTCCCCTTCACATGCAACCCTATCTTGCACATGAACTAAATAAAACATAGTACACAAGAATAAACAGGGAACTAACAAAATAACAAGACTTGAACAAGGATCTTCTCGAACCCGAACTATTTTACCGCGTTAAATTACCAATTGTCCCCAAAGCTTTAAGTAGTCCATAAATGAGCCCAACAATGCATATTAAGCTAACTTAACAAAAATAATAGATCAGATAAGGTTCAAAACACCATAAACAATGAGATGACTATTTGTTTTACAAAATGACAATATTTATTATCAAGATATTAATTTACAAGAGGCAACTCAATGGTAAGATTTCTCAAACCAGTTGCAAGAGGCGAGCATAATAAGTAATATAACGCTTACCTGCTATATACAAGAAATAACAGATAACCATGTGATACTTGACAAAACTGCTCACTAGTTGATATAGGAATTTGCCAGAAGTGATTGTGTTCACAAGCCGTTGATTAAGAATGCGGCCATATACAAACAGCATAGCAGTGAAGAAGAAATGCCTGAAAACAATAAGTTGAAGTTGAAACAAACAGCAGTGACATGTCCTATTCAACAATAAACTCACTTGGAGATCATCAAAGAGAATTCATGGAAGTCAGGTAAACCCCTAAAAACAGGTCAGCCAATGACAAGCTACCTGTTGAAAGATACAACATGTCATGGTACTTATTAATCATTATACGGTTTGTGTCAAAATTTACAGTTCAAAAAGCTCATGCCAAATGCATCCAACTTAAAAGTTTAAAATTAACAGAACGTTCATGTTCATCCAAACAAGGTGACCATAGTCATGTAAGACAGGTCTGATCCACTTAGAAGAGAGGGAGAAAAAAAAACAAGCTAATTTGTTGTCATTCATTCATCAAATGAGCCTTTTCCATGAATAGCTTTTCCTGGAAGAACACCAAATTTAGTTGACGCTTGACACATTGATCATACCAGTTCAGTAGCCTAAATCCAGGGAGGCGCCTATCTTCATGTGCTTTCCTGAGTAGATTGAACAGTTCTCTTGCCATAAAAATTTGGATAACCACCACCATGGCCCAAATATAGAGATGACCCATATATATTATAAGTACAAATCCCCCGATCATCCAAAAAGATGAATATATGCGGGTCATCATTGATCTGTATTTGTTTTGATCATTAACAAGTAAATGGCTTCCGTTTTCTTTGCCAACCTCTGGAGGGACCTGACAGCCAATAGAGAAAAAAGGGAAAGGAGAACATAAACATTTAAAAATTCTGAATAAGCCATGCATCCATTTCAAGAACTAATGCATTTGCTAATCGTAGTAGGCAATCAGAAAAAACTCAAAAAAGTTTCTAAATAGTAACCATTTCCAACTCCATTGAAAGCAAAAACAAAACCAATGGCCTCATGAGGCTAAAGAACGATTAGGAACCCCCAAGCCCAAACAGGATAGATGTTAGCCTTCCTCAATCAGTACTAATGATCAATTTTTGTAAGTGAATCGATATTTAAAAGTCAATAACTATTTGCACCCAAAAAGGAACATGTACAGTTCTCTATAAATAAATAAATGGTAAAACTAAGATACCAACCTCATTTGAGCGTTTGCGGTGCCGAAGCCGTCCAACAGGTGTTCCTGGGGCATTACCATGGTCCTTTTCCATGGCTCTTCAATTTCCTTTTTTGCTCAAGCAACAAGAAACAGAAGCTTAAATATGTTAATATAGAGAGCTTCTCAAAGATCATGGCAAACAATGATATTCATTAGGAAGGCAGATGGCATTCCTTACACCAATGTAAATAATAATAATAATAATTTAAAAAAAAAAGACATGCAACAATGTTGAAGCATCAACCCTGCCGAATAGCATAAAAGAATTTGTCTTTGTTAAAGATAACCAGCCAAGTTTAAATGGCAAAGAAGCAAAGGGGAACATGTTCAAACTTGAGCCAAATATTACTGATTGCAAGTAAATGCTACTAAATTTAATTAAACCAGTACCATGTTTTATCTCTGTATTCACACACTTAATAAGGGAACTTGAGAAGGAATTGATCACAAAACTCTTAGGGAAAAGCCAACAAAATACATTCAGTAAGTGCATAACTCATATAAAGCAAGCAACAGTGGCCTATGTTTGGTGTTAAATCATGAAGCCTGGATTTCTTCCAGTCTTAAACCCTTAACAACAAAGCCCCAATTCAACTGTATATGATCATGTCAGATTCTTGTTTTATCCATCCACGCAATAAAATGCAAATTGAGTAGATATATAGGACATAGTTTTCCCCCCTTTTTTTTCACTCAACCTACATCCTTTAAGCCACTTTTTCTTTAACATTCCATTTTTGTCACTTAACTTGCATCCTTTACGCATTCACCTTCATTGAATCACCTTAAACCTGGACCATACTATTCCTCACTGGTGCATTAACTGTAAGTGCTGAACTCATAGATAAAAAGAAAATAACAACAAAAAATTTGGATTATTTAACTCTTATCCTCCCATATTTTCATGAACAAAATCCCAAAGTTCTCATGGAAATTTTATCAAGCAGTTAACCTCCATGCCCCGATACACACAGTTCTACTTATATTGAGCTATAGGTTTCAAATTCCACTGACTAAAATTTACTCAGAGCTCCAAATCCGTAGCATTTACCACCAACTGCTTTCAAAACACAAATAGTAAATGTAACACACATAGACATACATGCGTATGTATGTATTTCCATCAATTTAAACAGCAACATGAATCGCAAAATTAACACTTGAAGGAAGAACGCGAAACGCTTTCAGAAAATATTAATAAAACTTTGAAGAAGAAGAGGAGAAGGAGGAGGTTCTTACAGTAAAATCTAAATTCCTGCAGGCCCTCTTTTTTCAAAATTTTTGAACCTGGAGATCAAACCCACACAAACATTAACCCGACAAAAAATAATATGTACACAATACAAAACAAATATACACAGAGAGACAGAGAGAGTATGGTGAGCTAAGAGACTGCACACTTCAGGGAGCCAGGTAGATGGAGACAGAGCGCGAAACAGAGAGAGAGAGAGAGAGGAGAGAGAGAGAGAGAGAGAGAGCTTTAGGGAGGCGTGCGTGAGGAAGCGAAGGAGCCTTCGTCGATAAATTCACATTTGAAAAACGAAATTTAAATAAAAGGGTAATTAATGTTTAGTTGGCAATAAAATTAAGTAGTTAAAATTTATGAATACTCGTAAAGAGCCAGCGAGGAAATTTATTTAAAATGAAGATTAACTTGCATCCGGGAATGTGCCAGCCAAAATTTCAAACATATTAATTAAATGTAAAATATTTACACCTGATCAACTAGTACACATAGAATAAAAATAAAAATAAAAAATAAATTAAGTGTCACTTAAATGATTCTTTTTAGTTTAGAAGTCAATACACAACTATTTTGTCATTTAAAATAATGTAAATCTGATAAATTTTATTAAATTTTAATTGAATTTTTTCCTTAAAAATTAAATTTAGTTGGAGAAAAAAATTTTCTGCAAAGTTCAATAGATGAAAGTATTTTCTTTTTACTACTTTTTATATTTAAATAATTTTTTATTTTTTAAAAGCACTCAATACATAATTTATAGACAAATTTTACTTACATCTTCTTATACTTACATATGAGCTTGTAAGACAAAGTTATAATTAAATTTAACTAATTTCGTAAATTTTATATTTTAGTTTAAATTACAAGTCGTCATATATGAACTTTTTAATTAAAAAAATGTTATATATTTTTTTTTATCAAACTCAAAAGATAAAGTGTAATTATTCATTTAGTTAGTCAATGCATGGTTCCAAGCAATCCCAAATGTATTTATTTATTTTTCTATTAAATCTTTTATTATTATTATTATTATTATTATTCTTGTTGTTAAACTTCATAAAATTATATGTATTTTGTAAAAAAATTCTCAAAAAGATGTGCGCACGCTTCGCGTGACGTTGAAGCCCCACCTCGACCTGACACGTGTAATAGAGATAAGTTTCACAAAACTAAATGAAAGCACTCCATATTGGCCTTTGAAATTAACACAAAATACTACAAAATTTTATAAATATTTACTAATATGAATTACTAGATAATAAAATTTAAATTCTCTACTTATTATACAAAATACGAGACATTAACTTTTATAATTTTATATAATTTTATACAACTCAAAACACACCTGTATTATACTCTCAAAACTAAATATTAATGTATTATTTAATTCTCAAAGCGAAAAAAATTAATAATTTTTTGCAGTCCTTTATTAGTTAATTATAAAAAGATTAATTTTTTTATTTGAGAAAGGAAAAAATAAACTTTTTAATCGTTAGTTTTTCAATTTTTTTATTCATTTAACATTTTTGTTCTACGTGATTTAAAAGAAATTAAAATCTAAGAGTTTGAATTTGATCATTTAAAGAAAATTAAATAATTAAATAATCAAAAATTAGTACTTGCATGCACTGAAATTTAATATTTACTGTGAGAATACATACTCAGTAAAAATAGTACAAAGGATTAGTACGGTTCTTACAATTATTATAATGAGAATAAATATTACAAATGACTAAGACAACTCCCATGGGATTAAATATTTAAGTTAATTATATTTAATTTTAATAAAAAAATATTTAAGTTTATAATAAAAAAAAATTGTTAAAGTTATATAATTGGCCTCAGAATGTGGTCAAATTGAGCGGGGAGGATTTCCTTATTGAATTGAGTTTTGGGTCTTGAATATGATACATACTAGTGGGGACCATAGCCATAGGCAATTCAATACATATAGCATTCATGGTAAGTTTTCTTCCAGAAAAAAAAAATAAATAAATAAATGGAAAATGAAATGGGATAAGGATGTGTTTGGAGTTGTATAAAAGTGTATAAAATAAAATAAAATTATAAAAGTAAATGTCTCGTAATTCGTATAGTGAGTAAATAATTTAAATTTTATTGTATCGTAATTCGTGTTTGTAAAGATTTATAAAATTTTGTTTTATTTTATATAGCTCCAAACGGAGCCTTTGGCTGTGTGGAATTTGGAAGCTAGAGTAGAGCTTGGTTTCGGAATTTTAGTTTTTTTTTTTTTTTTAGTACACTTAAATATGGGAGGGGGGATTCGAACCTATGCTAATACATCGGATGAAGTTTAGGGAATGCTAAAAGTAAGTTAGTCTAGTCCCTAATTTCGGAATTTTAGTTAAAAGAATGGAAAATCTTTAATTTGATTAGGATTTGGACATCCTTTTTTTTTTTAACTTTAAAGTTAATATTTATCAATTTAAAGAGACTATTTGCTAAACAATAATCATGAGCTAGAATTAAATATTTCAACGAAAATTAATTCTTTGAGAGATTTAGTTATTCATCGAAGTAAAAACGATAATATTTTTATTGTTTTTAAAGAAAAATTGAATACTTGTGAGTTGTAACAAGTATCGTTTAAAAATTTGTTGAGTTCTAGTCAAAGCAGATATGTAGAGGCAATCGTACGAAAGTTGGTATATCACAAAACACTAAGAGTAAATTCAAGCAAGTATAAGATTTAGTCAATCTTAAGTAACTCTTGTAATTGAAAATTTAATATAGTAAATTGATTTTTAGGTAATCGCTAACTAGATTCAAAATTTTACCGGGAGCGATTTTAAGATTTTTTTTTATTAAATTGCATATCTTTTATGTTTTTTATTTATTTTATTAAATTGCATAGCTTTTATGTGTTTGATTTAGTTACCAAAATTTTGATTTTGTTATTGGTCGTAGTTATTTTAATATATTTATAAAAGTTAGTTATTTTAAATTTTCAAAAACATTTACTAATATTGGGAGAGATATATTAAATTAAATATTTATACTTACCAATAACGATATATATATATATATATATATATACGCACACACTACACTAATTAGTAAATAATCCAATCAAAGAAGAATTCTTTCTTTTGGGGGGGGGGGGGGGAGGATGGGTCCATCAAAGGAGAATGCGAGATACTAACCTTGCTAATTAATTAATACTAAATCTCTAATCAAAAGAAAATGTGAGATACTAATCTTGTTAATTAATTAATGCTGAATCCCTATATTATCTCCATATATATTCCAAAAGGTTTAGGTGCTTTGCAACAATGACACCCTTAGGACCCGTTTGACAACGCTGTCATTTGTTTGTTGTTGTTTTTCTATTGTCGTTTTCTGTGTTTTTGTTTTCTGTTATCATTTATTATTTCTGAAATGAAAACTGAAACGGCGTTTTGAAATGTAAGTTTATTTATAATTATTAATTTTTTATTTTAAAAAATCTTTAATTTTATTAGTTTCAAAAAATTAATAGAACTTAATAAAATATATTTTATATTAATTTAATTTAATTAATATAATTAATTAAATGAATACAGTAAATTATTTATTAAAATCATTTAATTCAATAAATATAAATTATATTATTTATTTAAAATAATTTAATAAAATATATTCCATATTAAATAAATAATTAAATTAGATTAATTATTAAATTAAATTATTTAGTTTTAAATTAATTAAATCATAAATAATTTAATTTAATTATGATATTTATTTAAAATAATTTAATAATAATTATTAAATTAAATTAAATTAAAAATTAATGTAATTTAATTATATATTATTAATTATTTTATATAAATTAATTTAATTATTAAATAAAATAAATTAATTATGATATTTCAGATAAATTAGCAATAATTAATTATTAAATTAAATTAAATTAATTAATTTAGTTTTATTATTTATTAAAAATAATTTATATTAATTTATATAATTAACTTAATTTAATGAATTTAATTATATTATTTATTAAAATAACTTATTTTAATAAAATATTTGAATAAAATAATTTATTTTTATGTAATGTAACAAAAATAGATAAAGTTTTAAAATTAATAAAATATTGACAACAGAAAAGAAATCAGAGTGAAAACATATTTTTTCTGTTTACGTTTTTCTGTTTATGTTTTCATTTTTTTTTGGAACAAAAAAATGTAAACAAGTTTATCAAACATGTTTCTATTGCAAGTTTACAAAATTTTGAAAACATAAACAGAAAAACAGAAAATAGAAATGTTATCAAACGGGACCTTAGAATCAGCTCTCCCCTTTCTTTTCAAGTAGGTCTGCTTGCCTTTGCCTGACAATCATGCATATAGGAAAAAACTATGAAAAAGTGACTAAAGCTCCGTTTGGAGTAAGAAAAAATAAGATAACTTCAGATAAAAGATAATTTGGGATTAATTTTGGCGTCATTTTTTTTTTAAAAGTAGCAAATTGTGGGAACAGTTTTCTAAATTTGTTCCCATGGATTCAAAAAAATTCACAAAAAATAGCGACAATGGTACTCATTTAAAAGTTCTCAACATGAAGAATATGATTATATAAAAAATTTACATATTTAGTTAACCTATTTCCAGATTTTTTATTTGTTTAGCAAAATATTAAAATTTTTTGAAATTAGTGATGGAGAGAAAATTAGATGTAAAGGGATTGTTGGAGATTTATAGATATTTTTAGAAGTTTATCTTGATGCCAAACGGAGCCTAATTGGTACAAAAGTGTAATTGTTAGACCTTAAAACCTGAATTTGAGGGTTGACATCATTTACTTAAGATAACAAATTTAAAAATATCTAAATGTGTTGTGTTAAATTTTAATCCAATTACTTCTGGTGTTATAATTACTAAGCGATGTCCACCTTCTCCTTTTCTTAAAAATCAATAGGTAATGAAGTATAAGTTGTTGATCTGTATTAAACTTTAATTAATATGAGTGTTAGAAAGCTAAACTTTGTTAAACAAAATAAAAAATATTTAAAAATTTTATTATTTATTTATTTTAACTATTGGACTCTATGAAGTTAACTATTAGGCTCAATTTAAATAAGCCAAGAATAACCAAGTAAAAAATTATTTAAGTTTGATTTAAAAATCTTATTCATCGAGCTTGAAAATGTAAAATTTCAAGACAAGCATGTGTCATTAATTATTTTAAATAGATTTAAATTTATTGACACAAATTTGAGCCAAGCTCAAGTTATAAAGTATATGTGTTTAAACTTGACTTGATGTTACAATGAATCAATTTCAAATGAGATTTTAGTAATTTGAACACGAACCAAAATTAAACTATTTAATTATTTTACTGCCTTGTAACTTATGATTAGAAGTTTCAATCCTAATAGCACGGGTCATATTTGATATTCAGATTGGACACTTATTTAGTAATAAATTTAAATTTTAACTGAACAGATCGAATATAAAATTGTTATGTGTGAATCAAGTGTGAATTTCTTACTTATCAGATTAAGTCTGAATCTGTAAGATTAGATCCAAATTTCAACAATTGATAACCTCTAATGAAACTAAAGATTTGGATACTATGATAGGTTGAACATGTTAAATTTGAAATTTATCAATCCTGTATTCTTATTATTAGTGTAAAAGCTGGCCTCCATTGGGGTTGTCAATAGCTAGGGGTTGTCGAGTTCCTCTTTGATACTACGCAATGGAAATTTATTTTGTGCAGTACTAGTCCCATGTTTGGTAGGTTTTCTTCTTATAGAATTAGAAGTTTTCGTTCATTTTGCTAATTAGATTCCCATTTATATAAGGACAACTAAACGGACAAGCCTTCGCTTAGTTGGCATCCTAATTGGCGGCCCAGATTGTTTAGTCTAATCAGTCCGAATTTACATTTTGCGAGTTTGAATTGGTGACACGCATTCTTTGACTTATTTTAAAAATTAGGATAAATTATAGTTAGACCCCTTCAACATTACATTAATTACACTTAGACTCCCTGAACATTTGAATCTTACACCTAGACCCCTTATTCCCAAATGTTTGTAACACTTAAGTTATTTCGTTAGTTTTCTCTATTAATTGCCATTAATTACGTTGTAAAATGATGAAAATATCCTTACCTCGTCAGCAATACTTAAGAGTTTACGTGTAATTAACCTAATGTTTAGGATGTCTACGTATAATTTAGTCTTATTAAAATTGTCTATTTTATTAAATTATATTATTTTTATTAAATCTAATAATAATTTATTATTAAATTAAGTTATAATGATACATTTTATTAAAACTAATTATTATTAAAAGTAAATATTTATAACATTAAATTAATTAATTTAAATATATTTTATTAAATTAATTAAACAAATTAAATTAATCAAATTACATTAATTACTATAAATAAAAGTATATCACCAAACATATTTATATTTTTATTTACGTTTGAATAAAATTATATATTTATGTTTTGGAAATATCCAGTAAACGCTTTTTAACTGGGTATGGCTCGAAATGATTGTTTTAAAATATTTTCATCTAAAAATTTATTATTTTTAATTACATCCATCTTTAAATATATTGAACTAATTTTTTAAACTATTTTTCCTTAAAAATCTACTCTCACTAATAAAAATGTTCCAAATTATTTTAATTACTTAATTACATATTCTTCTCATTTAAATTTTATTTTTAATTATATGTTTAAAGTTGTGTCAAATGAAAATAAAATTAAATTAAAAAAGACTTTGCATATAAAAATTTAAAATAGTTATTTTTTTAATTTTTATTATTTAATTATTTTTAGATCTATTTTTCTTCCGTTAGACTCAATTTTAGTAGAGGACTTTTTTTAAAAAAATAATTAATAAAACAAAAATATTGATATTTTTCAATTTAGTTTTTGATTTTTTTATAGTTTTAATTTTTGTAATTTATAAAAATCATTTTGAATATGATAGGATAAAATTTAAAAATTATTCATTAATAAAAAATATTGATATTTATCAATTCAATTTTTAATTTTTATATAATTTTAATTATAGATCATGTCACTTTTTTTTTGGAGATACATGATTGTTAGGTAATTTTGGGCCTCTCTCATTTTCAAAAATTAGTTCATAGGGTAAGGTTTTTCCTCATACTTATATACTGACCACCAACCCCTTCTACAACTGATGTCTCCTTTCACACATCAGGCCTTGGGCCCCCTTCATACATTGGGCCTTGAGTTGGAGGAAGCGACAATCCGCTCCTCCCAATGGATCGAGATTGATGGTATATTTGGGCAATCCATTTCTCTTGATGGACCGAAATATATGATGATACACCTAGGTTCTGATACCAGTTGTTGGGTGGTCTTGAACCTTTCTCATTCACAAAAGTTAACTTACAAGGTGAGACTTTCTTTCACGCTTATATACTGACCAGCAGTCCCTTTCACAAACGATATGGAAACCCCAACAATCTCCCCTTTATACATCGGGTCTTGGACCCCCTTCCATTTCCGATGTGTCCCATTACCGATGTGGGAACTCCAACGATGGGATCGGATTTAATTGGGGTTTAGGAGACCCGGCGGATGGGGGGTTCAAGTAATGGGAAGGCAACTCGGGTCGGAGCACCCTCCAAAGCCCGCCACTTTATTTGTACTACATACAGCTGCTAATTAATTAGCATAAATTAACTATAATATATATATTTATTGATCCATCCAAATTATAAGACCATCCAATTGGATATACGCTACATATACCTAGTACCAATATTTGTCCTGTCTCTCTTACTTTCTTGCATTTCCCCGCCAAGTCAAGTGAGCGCTATCCCTTCGTGTCAATCGATCCCCAAATTTTATCGGAATGTGGGTCAGACTCGATAATCTCTTGGATTGCAAATGACCAAGTGAACCAAGAATCATCGTCTTCTATGATCAGCGGAGTTAATTGTTTACAATCAATTTATTATATGTAATGTATGTATGGATATGTACATATATATTGGAAAAGAGTCCCCAAAAAAAAAAAAACATGTTTATTGCTTTGATTTATATGTTGAAGACAAAGCACAAAAACAAAATAAAAAAGCATTAAACTAACGATATAAACTAAGCTCTCATAGGAGCATTACTGAATATTTCCTCTAGGAAAGATCTACGTCTCTCTCTATATAATCCCCAGAAGAAAATAATTTCGTCCCCCGTTTCTTAATTTGGTAGAATTCATTCACGAATTTCCCATAGAATGAAAGTTTTGGTTTTGGTGCTGATATCAGATGGGTGCAAATCTCTGCTGTGGTAGGCCTTCAAGCCCAAAGAAACAGCCCAAAGAACGCACCCTCTGTGATCGACATTTTTGTCTCGCTGCAGCATCATCAAGAGTGGACTTCATTGAGCCGCCGTCGCCGCCATGCTCGAGCAAAGAGAAGAGGAAGCAGCTCTGCTTGACTACAAAGGCAGATATTCTAACTCTGAAAGACTATATCTTAGCTTCGCCGGCTACTAGTCCTCAAATTATCAAACAGTTGCCAAAAGTGATCCGCGTATCGTCTCCTGAACGAAGAATCGAATTCTTTACGCCCAGAAACAGCTACTCTTCGCCACTAGATGGTCTCTCTCCTGGGAGACTAGTGATGATTGACGAAAGAGATGAAGATGAAATTTATGAGGTGGACTTTAAGCTCCCTGAAGAGACTCTTAAGGATTGTCTTTTGGCTTCACCCGGAGGCATGTTGAGTCCCCAGTTCATCACTGAGAGTGACTTTCAAATTATCAAACAGTTGCCAAGAGTGATCTACGTGTCTTCGCCAACTGGACCGAGTGCTGAATTCTTTACGCCGAGAGACAGCTTCTGTTCACCGAGAGACGGGCTCTTCTCCCCTAGGACAGCAGCGAAGATTGGCGAAGGAGATGAACAATTTTTGGTTTATTCGCCGAACAAGAAGTTGGGGTTTATGCTGCGCAAAGATTCTCAAGAAGAGGAGGAAGAACTTGCATCGTCTTCCGTGACTACTAGACGCCGCCAAATCGAGAAGCCAAGAAAGAAGGTGAGCTTTAAGTTGCCTGAAGAGTGCGATATTATCATATCTTGATTATAATTCTCACTTGCCTGAAGACTTGTTACTCCAGCTACTTCAATGGTAAAAACTTCTTTTAAGTGTGGTAAAATAAATTAAGTTGCCCAGTTCATTGCCTTTGCAAAATGACTGAATGTCTCGATGCTCTTGGCTTGAGCTTTTGGAGGAAGCTAAGGATTGTAGTAGAAGAAGAATAAGGATAGAATAATAAGAAGATGGTACTATTAATGTGTTATCACCTGAATGTGTCCTAGTTTTCATTTTCCTGTATGTTCACTCATAAATATTTTCATGCTAATAATCTCAACGATTCTGGTGTGAGATCTATCAAGCAAAAGACAAAAAGTTCATAAGTGACCCCTCTCTCTCTCTCTCTCTCTATATATATATATATACACACACATATATATATTCTTACGTATCAATCGACGGATGCATCTGAAGGAGAAAAATTAATTTATGCAAAATACAAAATTCACGAGGCAATCAAGTTGCGCTGGACCTGGGGTTTGTCAAATCTGAGAAACGAACAGGAGCCTGGACTTTCGTCAAGGTTCAAACCTGCAGCTAGCTAGCACAGAGAGTTCCTTCTTTCTATATTTATTTTTTGTTTTTTTGGGCCATTCTGCAGCATAGAATAATATGATTTTCATATTTATCAAGGAGGTGCAAGGGGACTTGTGCAGATTACGTTGACTAATTTAATGAAAATATATAAATTACTTTTGTTATTTTAGAAATCACAGTACTTATTTTCTTATTTTTTGAGATTATGCTATAAATTTTTCTGTAATTTGACTTAATTCTCCAAATTGGTACCTAGGCAGTCATACCTAATTGATAGCCTATTTTGACGATTCTAAGTTATTTTGATCATTTGATCATTTATTTGAATTTTCAAAGTACTTGATTAAAATTCGTAAATCATGATATTTGAGGTGCACGGTGACATTTGATTCAATTATATAAATGAGTGCATAAATTTTCAAGTGAGACCTATTTTAGAATCTTGAAATGATCAAATTTGTATAGATCATTTTCAAAATGTCCCAATGTTGACATAATTTTTGCAAGATTGTTCGGTGTAACTTTTAACAATGAGATTTCTGACTTTTTATAATCAAATGCTTAAAGGTTCTTATTTAATAATTTCAGAATTTATCCACACATTAGTCCTTCTAACGGCATGGGGAGTTTGTAACAAAATTTAAAAGGTCAGTGTAGGGGGTGTTTGGAAGGTAAAAAAATTGAAAAAGTTAGTGTAAAAATGACACGTAGCAAAATTTGATCGGAGAAAATTGGTAACTTTTTATAATTTTTAGTGGAGTTTAATAAACCAAATACCTCCTAATAAATCTAATTTTAGAAATCTTCATGCATGGTATTGTACATATTTTTATCAATCTTTAGAGATAGTTAATCTAATTTATTTTTTATGAAATATTTACCTTTAAAAAAAAGTTCTAAATCATTTTGAATACGTTTCCACATTAGATTGAAAATTTTAGCATTTTTAATTAAGACTTCAGGAATTGTTAATAATGATTTTATTGAGCTCCATAAAGCTTTGTTTGATTTGGAAAGAAAAAGAAATAAAAAAATAAGTAAAAGTGATAGAAGATAGCTCGGAAGTGAGAGAAATTGTGAAGAAAACTGATATAATTTCGTGTGAACTTTGTTTGATTTAGTAAAACAATAGAAAGAAAAAACTAGAAAAAATAATTTCTCTTTTTGTATATATTGTGGAAGGAAAGGGGATAAAAGACCGTATATATTGGTAAAAAATCACACTATGTCGTAATTTTTAAAATACATACTCATGAGGAAGAGTCTTTAAATATAGGGTCCCAAATCAAAGTCTGTATTTACATTAAGAAATAGAATAAATAAAATAATTCATTCTTTTTTTTTCTCTTAACTAAATCTTCACTTTTAAGTATTAATTTATTATTAATTAATATATTCTATTAAATTATTAAGAGATAATATTACTTTTTTAATAAGTTAAATTATATTTTTATTTTTAAAACAATAGATAATCAATAATAATATAATTCTTAAATAATTTTATTTATATTAAAAATTATAAAAAAATAAAAAGAAGAGAAAACTAATATTTTAATATTGTAGAAGTTAAGTATAAAAAATTCTGATATAATTATTATTGAATAAAAATTTTATAAATTAAAATAATAATAATAATAATTATATGTTTGAATATGTAAAATAAGAAATTTATTGAAAAATACTAATATGAATGCTGAAAAGCATACTATTTTTAACAATCTTTAAAAACATTTGAATCACAATGCAAGGCTCAAATTTGAAGTAACCCAAGACAACCCCGTCGTACGATTAAGGGGGTGTTTGGCAACTCAAAAATTAGTAAAAAAATACTAAAAGTTGGTTTTTGTGTGTTTGGTAAAACCACAAATTTTGTCACTTTTTTGATTTGCTACAGTAAAAAGTACCACTCCATCATTACATCTTTTTTGATTTGCTACAGTAAAAAACATACCAAACACCCAAAAGTTACAACTTTTTTGCTTTGCTACAGTAAAAAATTTAACAAACACCCAAAAGTTACTAAAAAAATACTAAAAATTCCACTTGGTTCAACCAAACACACAAAAAAGTGTAAAAAAAAAAACAACCAAAAAACTACCAAAACTTAAGTTTTTTTTAACTTCCAAACACCCTCTAAGTATTTTCCTCCCACATCCCTTTTCAAGTTTCAAAATGCTGAAAATACTTAGTTACATCTGGAGTAACAAAAAATTATTAAAAATTGATAAAAATTACAGTCTTATAATTTGTTCAATAAGAAAAAAATTAGAATTTTTTGATAAAATTTGATGGTCAAAACGGAGCCTTAGACTTAGTTTGCTCCGTTCATAAAGGGAAAAAGTTAATTTTTTGACTTAAAAATTAATTTTTTTATATATTTAGTAATAAAAAAGCTAATTTTTCAATAGATAATTTTTAAATTTTTGTAAATTTTACATACTTATTTTATGGTTTAAAATAAATTTAAAATGTAAGAAAATAATTTTAATTATTTAAAAAAATTAAATACTAATAGACAAAAATTAAATATCTAACTATTCATGCCAAACGTGACCTTAAAAATTACAAATGGTGCAAGGGTCCGTGGGCTGCCGCTCATATGTAAAATGTAAAAGAGCTTTCTTTGTTTTATTTTTACGCATCATCCAAACTTACTAGTTATTTATAGGTAAGTATGCCATAGTTTACGATATTAATAATAAATATTTGAAAATTCGATGACTTGATAACAGCCTGTTTGGCACATTTACTCTTAATAAATTTTGGTAAAAATAATATTAAAAATTACTAAAAATTAATTAAAAAATTACAAAGTGTCAAATAAAACTTAAGTATTTCAAAAATTTATAATTTAGGATGTGTTTGGAGTTGTAAAAAGTAAAATAAAGTGAGATAATTTGTGACTTCGTAATTCGTGTAGCGAGATAAAAAGTAAATAAGTTTTAGAGATTTTCAAATATTTTCAAAATTTTTCACTGATTTTTGATAAATCAAATGCACCTTTGATGTTCATTCGTAATATATACTTGCTATTATCAGGTTTGTAAAGATTAAATCAAGTTACGTGAGGCCTATTCGAGTTTAATTTGGTTATAGACCTATTTGAACTGGACTTGAAATATAAATGAATATTGAGCCATAATTTTAATTTCGTTATACTATTGAACACACCCCATCAAAGTTTGGTTTAATTAATTATTTTTTAAATTTAGTGTAAAATACCACATTATTTGAGTTCAACTTGAAATCAATTCAATCAAGAGTTACTTTAATTTGACATGAAAAATAAACAAACAAAACCGGAACTAATTTTTTAAACTTGTTAAGTTTAAATTATCTAATTCAAACATTCTATCTATATTTAATATTTGAGTAATTATATTTACCACCTCTTACTATTTAAAAATTATACTTATTTTCTTTATTCTGGAAAATTATTAACCCTTATCTTATTTTATTTATTAGTTTGCTATTAGGATTTAAACAAAAATTAATAACGTTAGGCGTGAAATTGTAGTATATCAAGTTTATCCTTTTATTATAGATAGAAAGTTTACTTGGTTTCCTTTTAGACTCGCTTGGAGTTAAAATAAAGTACTACAAAATTCTATAAATCTTTACAAACACGAACTACGACACAATAAAGTTAAATTCTCCATTCACTATACAAAATCTGAGACATTAACTTTTACAAATTTATACAATTTTATACAACTCCAAAAACATATTATAGGTGGAAAGCCTACTTGGTTTTTTTCAATTGTTTAAATTCGTTTTTTTTTTTTTTAATGGGCTTTGATGATGGGTAAACAAATTCTAACAGTATTTGAAGTTATTTAAATTTATAAAAATTATGATCTTATAATTTGTACAATAAATAAAAAAATTATAATTTGTGTTGTGAATAAAAAATTTAAATTTTAAAAAAATTTGTAGAGAATTGAAGGAAAAAATTCGCTCCAAATGTAGCCAATATGAACCCCTATCTTCCAACGTACACAAATTCCAATGTATATCAAAGTTTACCCTTGTTGTCTTCCAATGTATACAAAATTTGGGCAATCGTAGCTTGATCGGAGGGATTTTTGGATGAACGGAGGGCTAGAAATGGCTGGTTCAAGACGCATTTACTTGACTTTCGCAACTGATGTATAGCACATTTAGAGAAGGAGTTGTGTCCGATAATTTTAGGCTTGTGATGAATTATTTATAGATGCGTGTGTACGTTTTTGTATGGATCTGTATTCTTGAGCTCCATTTGATTATAAAAGTAGTTTTAAATTTTTTTTAACTTTTTCTTGTTTTATATGATTTTTTCGTTAAAATTTATTTATTTTTTCAAAAGCTATAACTTTAAGCGTGTTGCCACAAGGGGTAAGCTTGAGTAGCACATGGGTTTGTTCCTCACAGTACTCACCTAAATTTGATTCCTCGTTAGTTTGGGATATGCAACGGAGGCAGTGTATACAGTCCCGATTTACCAATTAAATAAACGATCCGTTGAGCACTTGAATAAACTGGTGGAGCTCTGGATTACTAAAAAAACTTTAGACGTGTTAATTGTATTCGTTAAAAAAATAATAATTATAAAAAATTTACGTCTATTTGAATAAAAACTAAAAATATTAATTTTTTATTTTTTTATTCAATCTGATAGTTTTTATCTAAACAAATATAAAATTTTTAATTTTTTTTATAAATATAATTAACACGCTTAAAATGTATAACTTCAAAAAAAATAAATTTTAATAAAAAAAATCATGTAAAACTAAAAAAAAATGTTGGAATTAAGTTTTGTAATTAAACCAAGCCATAGCTTGGACTTGAGTGACCTTTATGATCTCCGCTGTCGCTGCATTAGAGTTACTTTATATGGATGAGTCCGTGAAGAGGCCGAGCAACCGTTGGGAGAAAAATAACTAGGAGCTTCGAACTACTAGTTTTTTTTCTTTTTTTTTTAATTATTAAATTTATTCTCTTATATTTTAATTTTTTAAATTTTAAAGGGTAAAAATGTTTAATTAGTAAAAAAAAAAATTAACTGCTAAAAAGTTAATTTTTTTTTAAATATAAAAACTAATTTTTTAATAATTAATTAGAAACCCACTGCCCAAAAAAAAAAAAAATTCTAGATTTCTTCTCTTCCTAAACTCAGCTGGACCTCAATCGGACCCTCAAAAATTTTTTTTTTATTTTTTTCCTTCTAATCGCAGCATTAGCAGTCAAAAAGCCTTCGAAAGTACATATAATTTCATTTTCAATTTTATATATCACTTAATTAAGCCTTATTTGCTTTTGTGCTTAGTAAAATTCTAAGTTAAAATAATTTTGTCAGATTTTCTACTGTCCGTGTTTGATGCGTTTTTAAAAAAATTAAAGTGGCATTTATTTTATTTTTTTTTCTATTTTTGTTTTATGTGTTAAAATTCTCAAAACGAGGAAACAAAAAATGCACTATTTTCCTCATTTTGAGGTTTTCTTTATTTTTTGTTAGAAACTCTCAAAACGACTTTTTGTCATTTTTTATTTCATGTGTAAAATCATTTTTTATTTTCGAAAACAAATTTTGAAAATACAAGTAAACAAATGAATTTTAACCTATTTCTTTTATTTTTAAAAGAAAAAAATTAAAAATAAAAGCAGAAAATAAAAAATAAAAAAACAAACCAAATGAGTCCTAAAAATTGAAATGATTTTAAAAAATGTTAGTAAAAGTTAAAAATTTTTAATATGAAAAAAGTTGAAAAAATAAAAAATTAGAAAAATTAAAAATTTTTAGTATTTTTTAACACACAAAATAGCCTCCGAGTAGAGAACAGTTCCAACCCTTTATTCGCATATCCATGCACGGCTTTTTTGAAATATTCATATGGCAAGTGATGAATATATTTGTCTATGCAGCAATAAAATTAAAGATAAATTACAACTAACTGTCTTTAAAATTTAGATAATTATACTTAATATTAGTAATATTTAAAAATTATGCTTACTTTTCTTATTTTGAAATATTATTAACGTTGATCATTTCTGATAAAATTAACTATTAAATCTTAACAGAAAATGTCAAAATAATTAAAATTTTATATGTTTTTCCCTTTTTATCTTTCATTCTCTCACATTTTCTCTATTCTTTTACAAAAATAAGTAAAAATAAATAAAAATATAAAGTTTTTGAGATTTTTTGTAAATAAAACTAATAAGATGTGAGATAGAGAGAAGCAAAGTAAAAAAAAAAAAAAAACTAAAATTTTAGTAAATTTAACATTTTATGTAAGTTTTTAATTACTAATCTTATCAGGAAATGAGTCAATGTTAATAATATTCTAAAATAAAAAAATAAGTATAATTTTTAAATATTATAACTGGTAAGTATAATTTTTTAAATGTTATGAGGGGATAGATATAATTTATCTTAAAATTATTAGAGTCACGAGTCAATGCAAATAATTTTTTCTTCTTTTTAATTTTTCTCTATCCGCGGGCCTGCAGCACTCCGTCACCCATTAACTCGCAAACATTTTTTTTTGCCCCGGGGGGGGGGGGGAATGTAATTTTTAACCCAAAAAAATTATCTATTTTTTATTTTTGTGTATTTGATAAATTATCAATTTTTATCATCTTTCTACTTTGTTACGGTAATTTCTTAACTTAAAAACTGTTAAAAGTTACTAAAAGTGGTCAAAAATTGCCAAAAGTAGCTATAATTTGTCAAAAATTATTAAAAATTTTATCAAATACCCAAAAATTACATAAAGTTACTGAAAATTATTAAAAATTATTACTTATTTTACTAAATATATTAAAAATTACAACTAATAACTTTTAATAAAAAATATCAAAAATTATTAAAAATTATACCTCCAAACGCCCTCTATAATCGACCAACTTTTTGTAAATGATTGACTTTACAAAAATGATTGACGTGGTATTTTGAGAGGTAAATATTTACAAAATATTATAATTTTTATACACTTTTAGCTATTTTTATTTTCTGTATATTTATTTTAAAAATTTAAATTTTATAATTTTTTATTAATTTTTTTGATAATTTTCTTATCTAAATCATTTAAACAAAATTAAATGGCTAGTTAGAATGAATTTTTAATAACCTAAAAGTTTGATGAAACATGCTAAATTTGTTCTAACGAATTTATATAACGTGCCATTATCATTATCACTTCAAATGAATTTTATCAGAAATTTGAATTTATCCTTTAAATACTAAATAAAAATAGCTCCAGCATTACACATTTATTAACTATCTCTTACAAGGGTTTCAAAAAAAAAAGAAAAAAAGAAAAAATAACTATCTCACGAGGGCGGGTCAGCTAGTTGTCTCAATAACTGTGTCAATGCACCAACGTCGGTAAACTTTGTTCTTAAAATAATTGCGACAGTGTTTGTTTGTTTATTTATAAAATAATCAAATTTATTCTACTATATTTTAATTTTCTTTTAAATCTTTAAAGGTAAAAATACAAAATTAATAAAAATTAAAAACACAAAAAGTTAACTTTTTTTTTTCTTCTCCGACACAAAAAGTGACTTTTTTTAATTAACTATAGCTAACTAAAAAAATAAAAATAAAAAAAACTTTTTTTACTTCTCAAACCAAACTTAAGTTTGAAGTAGAATTGCAAGTCTACCACAATTATTTTATAAAAAAAAAATAATATTTTAATTTATTTA
The DNA here is from genome assembly GCA_019916065.1 of Vitellaria paradoxa. Taxonomy (NCBI): domain Eukaryota; kingdom Viridiplantae; phylum Streptophyta; class Magnoliopsida; order Ericales; family Sapotaceae; genus Vitellaria; species Vitellaria paradoxa. The sequence goes on along the minus strand of CM034237.1, from coordinate 50,166,200 downwards.
ACTCCCTCTTCTTATATTTAAGTTTTAACATCTCTAGGTTCTCTACTTCAAGCATAGCGTATTTTATTATGTCAGTGTGCTATATTATTATAACTATTGATATGAATTTATATTATTTTAAAAAATACTGAATATATTTTAATTTTGACATAATAATAAGTTATACTTTATGAAATATAAAAAATAAAAAAGTATTAGTATATATATAACAGTATAATTTGAAGGCCGACTAATAATTAAAGAAGGAATAGGCGGATTAAAAAGTAATTATTCAAGAAAAGTTGAAGTGCAACATAATTAGGGGGTATTCGGAGCACAAATTTTTTTAAATTTAAAAATTTTTAGTCATTCTAGTTTTACATGTATTTATTTTTAAAATTCTAAATTTTACAAACTTTTATTAATTTTTACAAATTTATCAACTTTTTACCAATTTTTGTTAATTTTCTGATAATTTTTTTGACTAAAACTATTCGAACAAATCCTGTCAATGTAGAAGCTTGACACAGTATACAAAAATTGCTCGAATGGAACATTCACCCACGTTTGAACGATCCTGTCAAAAATTTTAAATTTGTTCTTCAAATGCCAAAAAATGACTAACGCATTATATTTTCATTAATTTTTTATCTTTTAAACACCCCTATATATCTGTGTTGGAAAATATAGAAATAATGAATAAGTTTATTCAGTATACCTTTGATGCGGAAGACTTTTTGATTCAGGATATTTCATTTGTCTTACAAACTCTTTTGTCATGAACACAGATCTACGAAAGGTTATTTTTCTCGCTTTGATAGAGTACTACTAGAGTATCTATGTAAAGCACACGAACCAAAATTTTAGGGACTAAGATGGTACCTAGAGAGAACTGAGGGAAAATATGTGGAGAGAGAAAAAGATATTGATTGTACGTGCCATCAGTGTAGGTTTGTATCAAATATATAATAGCGAGAGGCTAACTCATCTCAACCACGAAAGGGATAGAGTTAGATTTAATCTCAAATATTCAAAATATAAGATATAATATTTATCTAACATATTAGGACAACTTTTGATACTAGAACTTATCTAATATCTTGTTTAAAGTGCAATCTAAGCCTATATGGATGTACCGTAATGCAACATCTCCCACTTGGACACGTGAGGCATACAACATCTCTCATCCAAAATTTACTCATCATGTTCATTTCTTAATACGGTAATGCATCATGTGACAAAAAACGAGAAGGTAAAAATGAGGAATGTTATATTGAGTTATCATCTTACTAATATAACACTACAACTCTAGGTTTCATTTCATACCCCTAGTCATCAAATCACACAAGATCTAGTACCTCTAATATCTCTTGTAACACATACAGAGTCATGCTACACGTCACTTTATATTTGTGCTCATGATTATATCAAAAGATTAACAATGACACAATCACCTAGACTATGAGTTACAAAATATCAGTGTGTACCAAATGACATTTCCTTAGATGTTATGTCCGTCCATTTAAACTTGACTGCTTTCCTAAATATGCTCCATTGGACTATATATTTATAGCCCTTGGATGCCATACTAACATAGCAACATCAAGTCTTAACTTCAAAACATAACTCTAAGTCCCAAAGGGTATAAGATGGAATTAATAGTCCAAAAGTCTCACACAGTGATGGAGAAAGGGATTTATTTCGTCACTCATTTTCACGACCGTCTAGTAGTACATACAGTATGATGTGTATGCTATGTTAGAGTTCCTATTTAGGGTTAATCACATTCTAACACAATACGAATCTTAGTCTAGTCGCTTCTTATAGTGCCTAACTTGAGTCTCTTGAGACAGTCACTCATTAGCGTCTTCCTGTGAGTCTCACATTCGGCTATTCTCAGGTTTCATGGAGATGTGGATTTACTCCATAGTCAACTAATGTAGTCTCATCTTAGCCCAATGCTAAAGCAACTTATGATAACTTAATTCTTGTCGCTTTTGAAGTGCTATAGAGATCACTACTTCATAGTGTGATCATTTATGTCTACGGAAGATATCTCTCAATATGGGTTTAGTCATGAGATCAGCAACCATGTCAATGGTAGGGACATACTTTAGGACAACTTGACCTTGCGCAACGATATCTCTAATGAAATGGTGACGAGTATCAATGTGCTTGGATCTACAATGGTACTTTAGATTTTTTGCAAAAGTTACGGCGGCTTTGTTATCACAATGAACCATAATAGCCTCACTCAAGTTCCCTGTAATGCTTAAACTCTGCAAAAATCTCCTCAACCATAAAGTTTCGTGCACAACAGTAGTACAAGCAACATACTCTAACTCCAAGGTGGATAAAGAAACACATTGTTGTTTCTTACTAGATCACGAAATGGCTCCTCCTTCAAGTATAAAAGCATAACGCGATGTGGATTTACGCTCATCTCTATTAGCATATCTGTTTGCATCATTATACCTAGCCAATCTCATACTGCCACCTTAATAGTATAAAGCAAAGTCTGCAGTCCCTTACAAATATCTAAATATCCTTTTAACTGCAACCCAATGGGCAGTTCCAGGATACTGCCCAGGATTATTTTAGTATCGACTAACCACACAGACAGCAAAATATATGTTAGGTCAAGTACACATCATAGCATACATCAGACTACCGACTGTACTGGTGTATAGAATATTGGCCATTTTCTTCCTCTCTTCCTCTATTCTAGGACACTGATCAATACTAAGAGTTTGACCCTTCTCTACTAGAGTGTCTATGGGTTTTGAATAATGCATACGAAATCATTCTAGAATCTTTTTTACATAAGTCTCCTGGGATATACCAATAAGTTTCTTAGAGCGATCTCTGGAGATCTTAACTCCAAACACATAATCTGCCTAACCCATGTCCTTTGTCTCAAATGTGGAGGATAATCACTTCTGAGTGGCGACAATCATCTCTATGTCATTTTCAGCTAGCAAAATGTCATCCACATAAAGTGAGAGAATAAGAAATTTATCTTTTTCTTTCTTGACAAACACACAATATTCTTCTTCAATCATCGTAAATCCCTATAAAGAGAATGGCTTGATGAATCTAAATGGACCATTGTCTAGATGATTATTTCATAGATCGCTTTGGGCGACAAACCTTGTGCTCTTATCCTTTAACCTGAAATCCTATTAGTTGATCCATCTAGATCTCATCGTCCAGTTCTCCATTGAGAAATGCTATCTTCATATCCATTTGGAATAATTCCAGATCTAAGTGTGCGCACAATAGCTAGAATGAGGTGAATGGAAGTAAATCTCACCACAGGCGAGAATGTCTCCTTATAATCCACACCCTCGTTTTGGGTATAGCCCTTCACCACTAGTTAGACCTTATATTTGTCAATTGACCTATTTGCCTTGCGCTTAACCTTCAGAACCCACTTGTTATTGATGCCTTTATGTTCAGGTGGAAGGTTAACCAACTCTTATACATGATTCTTAGCCATTGAGGTTATTTCTTCCTTCATAGCAGCTATCCATTTTTTAAATGCCGGTAAATTTAAGACTTCCTCATAGGAAGCTGGCTCATCAGCATCCATGGATGCGGTCATAAAGGACTCACCTTCAATTTTAAAGCGTCATCAAGGAACTATTTCACGACTGCTTCTATACAACTGTGAATCTTGAGAGTCTCCTAGTGGCATACTCCTACTAGATAAGGAAATACTCCCACTATCTCTAGCAACTATAGGATGAGGTTATGATGCCTCATCTTGGCTATAAGATAAAGGCGCATCTCCTTGAGGTTCTTACAACTCATAGAGTTCAAGATTCCCTTTAACTTCACCAGTATTTGGAAAATCATTTTCAAGAAAATTCACATCACATAACTCTATTTCAGTCATTCCTCTATCTGGGTGTTCGCCACATATAACACAACTTTTCGAGTATTTAGAGTATCTTAAGAAGACACACTTATTAGCTCATGGGCCCAATTTCCCATACTTATAGGAAGTATTGTGAACATAACTTGTGGAATCCTTATAGACGAAAGCCTTTCTAGATTAGGCTTTTTGGCATTCTATAACTTATATGGAGCGGAAGGAACTAACTTTGAGGGCACTCAGTTCAGTATGTAGGCAGCAAATAAAAGAGTGTCTTCCCAAAAACCTATCAGTGAGATTTGCTTATGCCATCATTGACTTAACTATATCCAAAAAAGTACGATTTTTTCTCTCTACAACACCATTTGTTGTGAAGTGCTTGGAATCGTTAATTGTCTGCATATCATTTTTTTCTCACATAATCATCTGAACTAATCAGAAAAATATTCTTGGCCCCTATCAGTACGAAGGACTTTTAAGTTCATCTCTTTCTAATTCTCAAGCTCAGTTACGAAGTGTTTGAAACAATCAAAAGCTTGAGAACGGTGAGCTAACAAATATACTGAGTTAAAACGTAAGAAATCATCTATGAAGTTAATAAAAATAGGATGCACTGCGCTATGTCGTGCCTTAACATTCATTAGTCCTCAAAATATCTGAATGGACTAACTCTAAAGGACGAATGGCCCTAGTAGCCTTACCAAAAGGTTTTTCTAGATGACTTTCTAGCCAAATAAGGTTCACAACCAGGTTGGCTTCCTTGTCTTATATGCCTTAGTCTAGCACGCTATTTAACAAAATGAAATACAATATTAGAAGAAGAAAATGTAATAAAAGTTAAATTATTATAAAAATTCAAATCCAAATCCAGCGTAAAAAATTCATCTCTTAAACTATTATGACCATAAAGCATCCTATCAATATAAATAGACAAACCACTGTCTTTAAAATGAAAGGAAAAACCTAAGTTCAATAATGCTCAAATTGAAAGTAGATTATATCAGACAGTGGGTGCATAAAGCACATCATATAAGAGCAATGTGCACCTGCATTTTGAGCTCGGAGGTGCCAACTTTTAGGACATTTCCTTGTGCTCTATTAGCCATTATAATTGAATATCTACCCACCTGAAGATAATCTACATATTCAACTTGATCCTTTGCTACATGTTTGGTTGTTCCTGAGTCTACAATCCAACCAAGGAGAGAATAAGTTATATAAACATATGAGCAAACAAAATTAAAAGAACTAGTGTTAGGATTTACCTTTTTCAGCTCATTACACTTAGAAGCGAAGTAACCCTTGTGACCACAATTATAGCATTTAGGCTTGGACTTGTCTTTCCTTCTACCATGCTCCTCTACGGCGCTTGGTTTCCTTGCCAACTTGGTGTGCAACATTTTTTAGTTTGCCTTGTCCTGCTCATTTTTGTTGTCCTTTGAACCAGAGCCTTTTTCCCTTGCGCTATCTAACTTGAGCGACAAATGCAACACCATGATTCGTATCCTTGCATTACGCTTCAAGCTTAAGGTGACGTGAGACATCATCAAAATTTTTTGTGTTCTCATTGTGTGTAAGCACAAGTTTCATTTGACTTCATGGATTTTCAGGTAAAAACATGAGACTAGCCAGAATTTGTTGTTTTTCAGTGAGATCATTGCCAGCAGCCTTCATTTTTTTTTTTGGTAGGTCCAGTAGCCTTCATTTCTCTAATCATGGCAAACATCACCCTAAGGAGCTCCGCTATGGTGTGTTTGGGGTCCATCGTATATTGGTTAGACCTTAAGGTTAAGGCACGTAAGCTAGCAATGGTAGTACCGCCATATTTTAGGCGCAATTGATCCCATATTTCCTTAGCAATGGAGAATTTCTCAAACTCTCCAATGAGATCATCGTGCATGCAGCTTAACAAAGTAAAGTGCGCACTTCAATCTCTTTTGAACTAAGTTCATAAGCCTATTGGTCACAGTGATGCTAGGTCGTTGTACTTTCAGCAGGTGCAACCATGCTATTGGTGAAATAGTCAAGCAACTCTTGCTCATTAAGGAGGTATTATTGCAATCGAGTTTCTCTCTCTTATTTATATTATTCTTTGAGACCATTTCACTATATACAATGTGCAAGGAATTATAATTAGGCATATATCTATTATTGTTATTTATTTTAAAATTAGTTAGATTACAAAAATTTCTTTCCACATTATAAGTTCAAAAATTTCGCACTTTTAATGCTAGTAATCATCTCTTACAATGTAAATTAGAATAAAGTATCTATTCAATTTTTAAAATAAAATATAGGAACAGCTCTCACTCTCCACAAAATTTATACAACACGTGCATATTATATATGTTAAAAATAATGTGAGTCCCAAAAGACTCTTTTTGTATAATTAGTGCTCATGCCAAAATAATTGAAAGTCTACAAATTTAATGCGCGACACACCCCCTTACAAGGCTCCCAAAAAAAAAATAAATAATTACATCCTTTTTACATTGCCAAAAAATAAAGCCTACTACATCACACTAATAAGCATAAATATTTAGGGATGCCACACCTCTTTTGTATTCTAAGAATTATTTTGGAAAATAAAATAAGTAGCATTAATAAAATTCATGAGTATCATAAAAAAAACCAATATTTCCCTCCATTTAATTCCATACACATCATACGTAGGTTATATTAAATGGAGGTTACTAAACTCACATCTAAAGGAGCTAGTATATGATCAAAAAAAAAAAAAAATCCTAAGGTGTCAAAACACCTGCTCCTGTGCCACAGTAGGATGAATACACTAAATATTCATTCATGCAATTATATATAAAAATTAAACAAATTAATTATCCATGGGCTATTAAGATATAATTAAACAAATTAATTATCTATTCATGAGCTATAGAATATAATTAAACAAATTAATTATCCATGTATGAGTTATTAGAATATATTCCCATTATAGAAATACCTAGAACATATCTTCGCATGAGACCTAATAGCACAAAACCATCTAAGCAAGCAAGTGGGATTAAATTTTAAACTTTCACCAATTTTTCTGAATAAAAATAATAAAAATAATAATTATTATTCTATTTAACATAGAGAAAAAATAAAAAAAAATTAAATCCCATTAGTGAAACACATACCCTACACTTGCCATGTAAAATAAACTAAAGTTATATTATTATACAGATTTATATATATGCATACAAAATGTATATATGTACGCTAATGGTGGTTTTGTGTTTTCTGTGTTGGCCAACCGAATTTTTTTTTAATAGCAAAAAAAAAAAAAAAAAATCGATGCGGCGTGGGTATTCTGAGCAGCACCAAAAAAAACAAAAAAAACAAAAAAAAACAAAAAAACAAGCGCATCAATTTATTTTTTTATTTAATAAAAAATCAAATGCACTGGGATAACCATCACTCCACCCACAGTATATGCTCTTTATTCATCCACTAACAAGTTTTTGTTTTATTTTAATTAATGCACGAATTATTAAAAAAAATGGAAGTTCTTTGTCAATCCAAAAAAATAGAAATTTCTGTGATAATAATATATTTGTGATCTAAATTTTAAACAAATTAAAATTTAAAATTTAGATCTGCACAAATAGAGTGAAAATAAGTTTTATGCCTCTGCTACCACTGTTAGAAAATATAGAAATATTGAATAAGTTTATTCGGTATTTTTTTTTTATGCTGAAGACTTTTTAATTTAGGATCTTTTATTTGTCTTACAAACTCTTTCATCACGAACACAAATCTACGAAAGAATATTTTCTCGCTTTTATAGAGTACTAATAGAGTATTTATGTAAAACACACAAATCAAAACCTTAGGAATTAAGATAGTACCTAGAGAGAACCAAGAGAGAATGTACGGAGAGAAAGAGAAATGGGGGATATTGATTGAAGGTGCCATAGTTTAGATTTGTATTAGATATATAATAGTCAGATATCTAACTCATTCCAACCACTAAAGGAATAGAGTTAGATTTTATCTCAATTAGGTTTTGTATCAAATATTCTGAATATGAGATATAGGATGAGTTTGAAATAATAAAAAATGAGATAAAATATGATTTGGAGAAATTTTTTGCGTTTGGTGTGCACATCTCAAACCGCTTTTTTGGAGATGAATAGTAAGATATCCCTTCTGACGGATTGGATTTTCGTTTGGACGGATTCAAAATTTTGGGCAGTCATGATTTTTTTGCACTACAATCTGTCTAAACAGTTCTGTTTGGACGGAAGTTACTTGCGCGAATCTGTCAAAACGGTTTCTACAATCCGTTTGAACAGTTTGTACGACCCCACAAAAATAGTCAAAGTGGGTGTTATTTGGTAGCTTAAGAGTCCATAGTGAGAATGGTGAAAAAATTTTTGTTATTTGATTAACAGAATTCTAGTTATCGACTTTTTTTTGAAAAGTATTGAATTTTTTTTTTAATTTTGAGAAAGTAGAAATGTGTAATAATGTATAGAAATTTTTAAAAATTTCAAAAATTTTCAAAAATTTTTAAAGATTTTCACTAAAATTTGGTGTGCCAAACGCACTCATAATGGGTGTGTTTAGAGTTAAATAAAATAATATAAAACTTTACAAATTTCTACAAACATGAATTAAGGGTGCGTTTGGAGTCCCAAAAAAAACTTAAAAAAACCAATGGATGGGATTGATGTGATGTAAAAATGATAGGTGGCAAAATGTGATTAGAGGGATTTGAAAACTTTTGAAGTTTTTTTATTTTTTTGGTGACTCCAAACGAGCCCTAAGAGATAGTAAAATTTAAATTCTTTACTCACTGTATAAAATATAAAATATTAATTTTTATAAATTTTATATAATTTTATACAACTTTAAATACACCAAATATTTATGATGACGTTTGATGTTAAAGCTTATCAAACATCTTACTTAGGGTGCAAGCTAAATCTATGTGACGTAACAGGATGCAACAATCCGCTTGACATCCACCAATTTTCTCATTATTTATCGAAAAAAAAAAAAACTGTGCATTGATGAAATTTTTACTTTTTTGAACCTCCAAAAGGGCAGAGGGTGTCTAAAATAAGAAATGTATTTTTTTTTTTCTATGTTGTTAAAAAACTGTTAGTTGCTACCGTAAATTCTCTTACACTCGCAACAGTGATCAGCCTGCCACGTGCATCACGTGGGGTGCCTGTCCCTCGACTGGGTTGGGAAATTTTGAAGTTAAAATATAATTTTAAAAATTAAAATTATATTTTTAATTTTTAAATTCATATCAAAATTTATTTAATAATAAGAATTAAAATATTTATATCCATTGGATAAATTTTTATAAAAATCTAAAGATTGAAACTGTAATCTCAAACTCTGTTTAGAGTTTCAATTTTTCTCAAAAATTTTAAAAATATTTTAACTTTCTTTTATAAAAATTCATCTAATGATAAAAATTAAAATATTTTTATTTCTTACATGAATTTTTATAAAAATTTAAAGATTGAAACTGATATCTCAGCTCTATTTGGAGTTTCGATTTTTCTTTAAAAAAAAAAATATTTAAATTTTTTTCGACCAAATTTCACAACCTTTTAAACTTTTTTCGTGCTCGTTCGAATAAAAATCATAAAGCACGCGCCAGAGCTCGCGTAGCCAGTATTCCACACGCAGTTAAATCATGGGCTCAACCGGCCACTGGCCAGCCCATTTGTCGAATTTAGCCCCAACGAAACTACGTGGAAAGAGACCTTTGGCGGGTAAATTATGATCGAACCAAATAAAGCTCCTGGACATAGTGTATCTCTCTGTCTCTGTCTCTCTCTGTTTCTGTCTCTCTCTCTCTCTATATATATTTTATTTTATATCTTTTCTTCTCTGTCTGCATTGTGCACCATATATAGCGAGGGAGGAGAGAGAGTTTCTGAGATTGAGCTTGCTAATTGCTACGGAGATGGAAGGAGTGAAGTTGTTGGTCCTCGCTCTGGCTGTTGTTGTTCCGGTGAAATGCGCCGGAGCTCAAGTGCACCATGTCATCGGAGGAGACCGAGGTTGGGACCTTGCTTCGGACGTCGGAGCTTGGTCCTCCGGAAGAATTTTCAGGGTCGGCGACAAAATCTGTAAGCCCCGTCAACGGTCGCTCTCTCTCTTTCTCTCTCTCTCTCCCTCTCCTCCCTCTCTCTCTAGATAGAAAGCTGTACTAGACTAGTAGTTGTTGATAAGGACTGTTAGCTTTCAATTTATGCCAGTGGGTCATGTCATCCATATTTATTGCCTACTAGTCCAGTTGGTTTCTGATATCCAGGGGAGAACCCACATGACGTGCTTGGTTCGCGAGAAAGTTCTGGAAAATAAACTTGTAGGGTAAGATAAGTATCGTGTTTTTCTGCGTTATGTAAGGAAAGGACAAGGACTTAGGTACCCACTTCAATATGCCTTCTCTTTCTCTATTACCCGATGGACAGCTTGTGCAGGTCCTATATTCCTGTTTGGTTGCCAAGAAACCCGAGTGCTAGGAAAAAGTAAAAACCAGTGGTTTTGGTTTCTTTTATGCAAATACCAGTAATGGAATTAATTTAAAAAAAAAAAGGAACTGTTTGGTTTGGAGGGAAACAATGAAAGTTAGAGAAACTGATAAACGGTACTAGAGAAATTGCAGAGAAAATTAATGCTTTATCCAGAGAAAACGAAAAAGGAAAAAAAAATTTTTTTCCAGTTTTTTATTTTATTTTTTCCAATTTTCTGGTCCCCAAACCAAACTAACCCACTTTCCTGTAGTTTCTTGCGTGCTAAACGAGTTTTAGCTGTTTGCTACTAATCGCCAGTGGGTGTGTGCGTGCGTGTGTGTATGGGCAGGGTTCGCCTACTCGTCAGGACAGGAGAATATCGTGGAGGTCAAAAGCAAGGAAGAATACGATGCGTGCGATGTCAACAACCCCATCAGGATGTACACGGACGGCTTAGATACCGTCTCTCTCGACCAGGAAGGGATCCGCTACTTCGCGAGCGGAAAGCCCGATAGCTGCAAGAAGGGCTTGAAGCTACACGTGGAGGTGCGGCCTCAATCAAAGCATAATGATGATGATGATCACCGCACCAGCACTGCCGCATCAAAGGGCTCTGCCGTGGCTGTCGCAGCTGGGCCCACAACCCCGTCTGCCTCAGCCCATAACGACGCCCTTTTCTATGCCTTGTTTGGTGGACTCCTGCTTTGCTATCTAGGAGGACTTTGAAGCCCAGCTAGGACCACTTGCCCCTATTATTAAAAGCTTTGCTTTCTTGTTTTGTCGCCGTGCGTTATAATTTTATGCTGCTTTCTATTAGTTGGGATAATTTTTATTCGGATATTTGCTTGAGTGTATGGTTGAGTCTTACGAGAAAGAAGTTTACGAGAAATGAATGTGCAGAACTCCTATTTACTAATTTATAATTTTTTAAAGTTTAGATATATATTTTTTTTCGTATGTCTAAATCAATAAATAGTTGAGACTGCAAACAAAAGCCATTTTATTTGACATTTACATTCTTGATTATTTGGTTATATGGTGGGTGGCTTTTACCTTTCAGTATTGTATCAGCAATTAAATATAAGCTCCATTTGAAGTTTTATAAAATATAATAAATTTATATAAAATTTTTAACTTTTTATAAACTGTACAAATTATGAGACTGTTATGTGCATTAATTTATATTATTATTATTATTTTGGTACTTCAAACACACAAAATAGGAAGTGTAAATTTGATCACATTTATGGAAAAAACAATCATAGAAGGATTGGATTATACTTTCTGGTAAATTATATCACACTTCTGGACGGGGGCCTCTGGATTATGACCAAGGAACTGTTTCAACTCTAGAACCCTCCAACAGCAAAGCCCCCCTAACCCTAGTTTTAATGCAAAGGCAAGCAGACCTCCTACCTCCGGCCACTAAATCTATTATGAGGACTAGATATTAAAGAGCAAAGGCATTGGCCACTTCCTCCACATAACTGGGTCAGTATTGAGTCCTCAAAAACATATCAACTAAAATAGAGAATAGCCTTCAAAAACATCAATGATCGCAAGGAGAAATTGTTCCATCCAAGAGCATAGCAATACATATATCATCACAAAGCAAAATAAAAGTATAGAATTTTTTTTAGACTAGTAATCGTTTACAACCAGGCATTCAGAGCAGCGTGCTCAGCCGCAGCCAAAACAGGAATGGTTTAAAAGACGCACGCACACAATGGAGTAATCAGGAGTAATCGAATATCTCTCAGTTCTAATTCAATTATTCGACAGTATCCTAATTCATCCCAGACAGTAACAAGAGAGATTCTCCCTTTTCGTTCTTTTCGTTTCCCTTGGAGGGTGGGGGCAGTAATTAATACAAGATAGTGTCTCAATTTCCTCCTAGGCTATTCTCAGTTACCTGATGTGCAGCAGAAACAACAGGCAACGAGTAGGAACTACAGAATAGCCTTCGAATCAGCATCTCAAAGTCATTTCTCTCTCAACACTACGTAGTTAGCCCCATTGGTTTTTTGTATTTTAGATATTCTCCTCAATATAGCAGCAAAAGCATCCTTGTCCTGCATAGAGGTATTCATCAGCATAATGAAACAAGCTCCCAAACTACTATATCTACTTTAACACACTGCCTTTGATTAAAAAGAGATCATTCATGTACAGAACACTTTATTCGAGTCTTCTGTACTCAAGAACACAAAATTCCTTTGAAATAAAATTCCTGGAAGAGCTTGACAATTGAGAAGCCATGAAACAGTAACTTTTTTTTCTTTTTTTTTTTTGCATGAAGGAGGTGTTACACATATCTACCTCAGGTGATCATCATCCTGGGTAGTGATTATTCTCATAAAAATAGCAAAAAAAGGGCTTGAATGAGTACAAATCAAGCCATTTCAAATAGACAGAATTTGAAACATGAAGTATAAATGAAGACCAGGGTAAAGCCTGAAAGTGCATACCTCTTTGCCTTTTAATCTTGATTTAAATTTAGCAACAAGATCCTGTGTGGTCACAGGAGTCTTTTGAAGCAAAACAGCCCGGATTTCATCTTCTGTGACAGGTCCTGCAGATGAAGTTGATGTATTTTTTGAACTCGATGAAGATGCAACTTTTGCGGGTGCATTACTTTTCGAAGTAGGCACTGTCTCATCCTTTGAAGATTTCACCTCCTGCTCCAAAAGAATTAGAAGCGAGCGAAAAAAAAAAAAAAAAAAAAAATCATCTGGAGTAAGCTTTGAAAGATCAAGGGAATGCATTCTTTAACATAGTAACCAGAACTTGATATAAAACCAAGCATGTTCATCAAAGGCAACAACGTACATTTTCTATCTTCACTTTCTTTGGAAGTGCGCCATTACTAGGTTTTGCATCATCACCATTTTTCCTCTTTCCCTTTGTTGACTTGGAAGGAGTTGGGGTTCCCCGAGCTGATCCCGAAGAAGTTGGTTTTAAAGGACTGTTATCAACTGGTTCTTCTTTTGGAGCATCCTTCTGCTTGGGAGCTAGCACAGGCGAAGAGCCAACATCTTCCTCCGTCTGTACAAACCAAACCAAAGCGCCTATATTTAATTGCAAGATGAAGATGCAGCTGAACTAAATAAATAACAGATCTTGAAAGCTCCCTAAATAGGTTAAGGAATTCAACCATTGTCCCCACATTCTTAACAGAGATCACCATATGTGCTTCCCATATGCAGTAATAATTACAAGAAAAGGAAAAGAACACACCATTGAACATTCTTGTTGTTTTATTCTTATTTTACTTTTACCTTCTGGGACTAATGATGCACAAGCATCACACCCCGCCCCCCCAGAGGGGGGGGGGGCGGGGGACAATCATATCATTTTTTGCGTGCGCACCTATTTTGTGGGGTTTAAAATAGTTAGGCATCAGAAGAACTTACATCATCGTCATCGTCGTCATCTTCTGCATCCGATTCATTCAAACCTCCAGCTCGGCCTAGCAGCTTCTTCAATTCTTTCCCAGATGTGCTCAGGCCTCCCTCCTCTTCATTATTTTCATCATCCTCATCCTCTTCATCCTGCAGGCCAAACATCCAGGATATCACCATTATGTCAAATACTAACTTCATGATAATTACAAAAATGTTTATAACCAGTGGCACCATAGGTGACATTGAGCCAACAAAAATAAAGTACATAATGCACATAATAGTTGATGTCATGAGAAAAATGCACATAGAATATTAGGAGTCTTCCTCCCCTCCCCCCCCCCCCCCCTTTTTCTTCTAAATTCTAGGAATAGATAATAGGACTCAAAACTCGAGTCCTTTATTTTATTTAATTTTATTCAACAGGGTCTCCAGCCACAACTATTAGAAATTCCTCCTTAGAAGAGCTTCCCATCATCAGGCAAACTGCAGAAGAGTTTGATCTCATCCTGTATCAAATGGACTCATCTATTTCCTCCATTGTCCGTACTTATTTCCACCAGTTATGACAAGGGTAAGAGTATGGGGTTGTGTTCGACTCCCGTACCCACATTACACAGTTCAATTCTCTAATTTTCTGTAGTCCTCACTTATGAAGGATTAAAAAGAGGGTACATGCAATATTTTATACAAAAACATTTAATGTTTAAACACTAAAAAGGAAAAAAAACCAACCTTTCAAATACCCCTAACAGCAGCAAAACAATATAAACTAGTTTAAGAAGAAAGTAACGCTTCGATCCCCCCCCCCCAAAAAAAAAAAACACACAAAAAGTAACAAAACAAAAAGGCGGGACACATGTCAAATTGCCAACGATGTCTCAGGTTTTTAATATAAAAATAAAATTTAATGTTCGAATGCCACCCAAAAAAAAAAAAAAAAACCCTCAACAATAGCAAAATAATTCACTAGACTTACCCCCCCCCCAAAAAAAAAGTGTGACGGGTATCGATCCTTCAAACAAAAAACAAAACACAAAACTACAAAAAAATAAAATAAAAGGGACACAAGTCGGACAACCAACCATCCCTCAGGATTTAATATAAAATTTTAATGCAGAAGATATGTAGTGTTCAAACCCTAAAAAAGAAAAAAAATAAAGTAAACTTCCAAATACTTTCAACAACTGCAAAGTGATCTACAACAAAGGCTTGTTCTTGTGGGGGCATCATTTAGTGAAGCATAAGATGGATACAACTAAGGCCAAAATGATATGATTGTTTGGAAAGAGCCTTCTTGTGTCCTTTGATATGATTAGTTGTAGCCTTCTTGTGTCCCTTCGGTGGCCTTAGTTCTTGTGATCAACAACTGCGAAGGGACACAAGAAGGCTACAACTAAGGCCAAAATGTAACATTGAAATTTTTTCAAGGGCCATTATATATAACTTTGGTATTTATCTGAGGTCAAAATATATAAAATAAAAATTCACTGTCAAAGAGAAAGATATATTATATTTTTAATCAATAACTCATAGGTAACTTGTTAGTATACCTGGTCAATTTTTTTTTAATAAAATGAAAAAATTTATTTTTATTATTTACTGTATCCTCGCTATGTCAATATCATCATTTTTTCAAGATCGCCATATCTCATGTTTGTCTTTGTAACGTATCATCTATGCCTCTTAGCCCCAGATTTTCATATAGAAGTATAATGCAAAAGACATGTAATATTCAAACCCTAAAAAAATTTAAAAAAATAAAAACTTTCACATACCTCAAATAGTGGCAAAATGATCCACTAACAAAAAAGTGCCATGTGTTGATCCTCCAATCCAAAAATAAAAAATTGAAACACGTGTTGGACCACTAACAATCCTTTAGATTTTTAATATAAAAATAATATTTATTGTCCAAACACCAAAAACACAAAAAAAAAAAAAAAAAAAAAAAATTCAAAAACCAACATCATCAGCAAAATGATCCACCATGGGAGTTACTGAAAAAAATTACAAAAGTGTAACACGTGTCGGACAACAATCCCTCATATTTTACCTCCCCCCCCCCAAAAAAAAAAAACAAAACAAAACAAAAAATATTGGGATGCGTCCCTTCCCCATCAATCCCTGACACTTCTAACTTTTCATTTACTTTCAAGTATATTCCTAAATAATAACCATATCTTATATTAAAACACTATATAGTATGCAACCTATTTAAATATTTACAGCATGTTTACATATCCATATCTAACTTTTGGATAAATATTACAAAATTCTAAATTTAAAATTTTTGGAGGCCAAACACCAAGACACAACCGAAACTAATACTTTCAGATTTCACCATAAAATTTACAACGTGGGAGTTATGAGAGATTTCACTCGGTCCAGCACATCTTCGAAAGGTGCCTATTGGGACAGAAGAAGGGGGGTGGATTACACAAGTTTCCAACACCTTCTCTTGAAAGAAAGTCTTAAAATCAAACTTTGTATGGTCATCTTGCTTCATTTACATATGCAGGGAGAGGGGGGAAAAAAATCTCATCGACCATGAACAAAGTAAATGAATATATGTAAAAGCAGCCACATCTAAATACCCAGGAACAAAGTCAAGAAATGCACGTAAAAGCAGCCACAGCTAAAGACCCATTCGCAAACTCACAAGGTTGCCTAGTTGAAACTCTTAAAGACTGTCCAATTTTCAACTGGAACACAGAATACTACACAATATATCAACTAGAACAAACAATACTACATTTACAACCCATCATTAACCCTATATTAGGGCTTCATATTAAACCCAACCAGGTGCTGTTTGGAAATCCTCGCAGCACACTCTTCAGAGGTTTTGACAAAAATCATGATAGACAAAAATTTTATAACCAACCTCAAAAAATTAGTCAAGCATACAGTTAACTTAAGATCGTAAAAGCACAGCATAACATATTCGTGAACTGTAGTATCATTTAACACCCAGAAGCTTGAAGACAAAGCAAACAAAAGTGAGAAGGGACAGAGATGCAAGGATCGTTATAAATATCGATTAGCAGGTCACAACAATGTGAAGTTATAACCTGCTTAATTTCTGGAGGTGGAGGAATTTCAGGGGCTAAATCTTCTCGTTCCTCAGGATCATTACCCACAGCTTCATCATCATCAGTGAAGATCTCTTCATGCTCCCAATCATCACCTATTAAAAAACCAATAGCAAACCATCTCAAATGAAAAATGAAAACATCTGTCCTCATGAATAAAGCAATGCAAAAGATAACTTTCAATAAACAATGCAAATTCATGGTATTGAAAAAAACAAAATGTAAAATGGTCTCATTGAATAACTCGCATCTAACAACCCTTGTTTTTTTTTTTTCCTTTTTCTTTTTTTATTTAATGCATGCCAAATGTATTTTGATTATCAAACACTAATATATGAAAACAAAAACTTACATTGGTAAAAAATATCTAAAAATTTGTAAATCGGTGCACAATTTCAATCCCATCACCATCTTTAGAAGCATAAATTTATTTATTGTCTTTAAGCATATCAGGCAAATAGAATATTGATATTGGTACCTATCAAAAAAAAAAAAATTGTCGATATTGTTATTATCTTCTATTTAGTCTAAACAAGAAACAGAAACAACATTCAACCCTGCATGAAACAGATAAAAAAGAGAACCATTACAAGGTAGAGACAAGGAAAAGGCTCACCCTTCTCAATATCATCATCCAAATCAAGGTCACCTCCTCTTGGACCCTCCTCCTCATCATCGTCACCACCTCTTTTATTGAGTCCAAGTCTATTTTTCCTTGCTGCCTCTTCTTCTTCATCTTCCTCTCCCCTATCTGAAACATTGGCTTCCTCTTCATCATCGCCACCAGTTTTTTTACGCCCCCTTCCACTGACAGCTCCGCTTTCCTTATCATCAAACTTTTCAACTTCACCAAAAGCAGCAGCTCCATTGTTTGCTGCTTTCATCATCCACCTTTGATAACCATCTGCAGTTTTCCTTCTATTCCTCATTTTCTCCTCTGCTTCCTCCAATGTTAGTTGCTTATATTGTGCAACCTTGTTAAAGTTGTACCTAAAATTAAAAGGAACCCAGAAAAAATCAAAACCAACAAGAAGATTGCATTGACCTTGTTATGTACTGAGCTTGATATATATTCAATAACCATTCCACAGGCTTGCACCATGAGATGAACATGCTGCTATTAGGAGCAAAAACCAGACTAGTTTTACGACTCACAAAAATTGCTTCTAATGCTCTAGGAAAAATATGATGAGAGAGAAGGTAAGGATGTCGCGTGTTGGTGTGTGACAAATCGAGATGATAAAACATGCAGGGCATGCATACCAAGAACCAGCAGGAATAGCAACAAACTCCTTCCCCTGCAGCATTAGTAGGTAGTATGTTGCTGATTGTGCACCCTCAAGCTGACCATGATACTGATATTGTCCCGTTTCATCCTCCAATAGCCAAGGCTTATTCTTGTATTTCTCCTATGCAATGGAATTAAACAATGATGGAGCAAGTAAATAAGGGAATCAAACAATGATGGAGCTAGCAAATAAGAGAATCAATGATAGAATTAGCAAGCAGTGCAAAATAGCTAATTAAAGTGAATAAATGTAACCAAACTATAAAGCAATGAAAGACCATATCCTGAGGAATCAAAACCCGCTAAACAACCAATGCCTGGCAAATATGTCAACGAGATAGTCAGAACTAAGAACAACTATATTAAAATTCACCCCCCTCTCCACGTGCGCTGCGGGGGTGGGGGGTGTTCAATATTAACATTTCCACGAGATAGTCACCACTAAGTACAACTATATTAAAATTCACCTCTCTCTCTCTATATATATACATATATATATATGGTTCAATATTAACATTTGCACAAGGGTTAGTAAAAATTAGTAAAAAAGGATTAATGCAACAACCATACAGCATTGCAAATGTATCACATCAACAGTTCAAGGCCTTTTTCTATTCAAGGAAGGCACATGGATATGTTATAAGGATTCACATCTTAAGAAAACATTTTTTAAGGATGATTATATGCTATTAAAGTTCATTAGTATAATTCCCGTCATCCTCCAAGTCATTGAAATAACTTTTACATTATTTTTCAGGCAAACTTAACTAATCTTTACAAGCAAAGGTTCAATTGGTTACTTCATACCTGAAAAAGAAAACGAGGGACAACTTTTATTCAGGGAAACTGCATAAAACTATTAAAAGGAGTAATCTATTATTGGTGTAGTCAAAAGTAATTGTTTATTGTGAATAAAAAAATTGCTTAAAAAGAGAGAAATAAGAGGTAAGCTGAATAAAATTATTAACGAAGGTGATTTTCTTTGACGGTGAAGGTCAAAATCACTGCTTGTATTTGATCCATGGAACAAAAAGCATTGGGTTTCCTGTAACTCATAATCATTTGACCAAATAAATTTGACCAGCATTTACAGAGACCTTCGTGATGAAAATCCACACATGGTTCGAGCTTTATTGAATCTAGGTTTTAAATTATTGATGAAAAGGATGTATTCATCTGTTAAGTATAGAATAAAATCTCATTTTGAGAAAATAATTGAAAATTTCCATGTCATACCAGACACAATCAATATGAAAAAAATTGAACTTCAAACTCCTTAACGGTCAATAATGATAAGTATATATTGCAATCATTAGAAATTCTCCAATGATAAATGAATAGTTGCAGTAGCTATTGACAATGCACTGTGGAGACTCCTGGTAAACAGCACTGAAACACATCACTTTTATATTCCATAACATGGACTACTTAACAGTTCGGATAAAAGACATAATTCTGACCTCCCGTCAACACCAAGTGTGAGGGTAAAAGGGAATGCAGAGAGGGAGAAGCTCTTTGATAATATCAAGAGAAAGAAAAAGAGTTAACAATGTTGATAAATAAACGTGAATCATCTTTCATGGGAATAAGAAAAATCAACCATGATTTGACAAAAACTACAGGCTCATCAACCCTCACCAGTAACTGTAGTATCATCTGTGAACTATCAGAGCATGTATATAGAGTTACAAGATCGAGTGTTGCTTTTCCTTATATTTTAAAACTAACCTCATCCTTTTTTTTTTCTAATTTTCTTTTTCAAGCTTTATAGCACAACATTCATTCAGTATTTTTTTGCAGCTACTGAACAATAGGAATGAAAAAAAAAAAAAAAAAAAGAAAACGTAATTAACAAAAGAACCAATAACAAAAGAAGTCACAAAATCACTACCCGCAAAGCATCAGTTAATTGGCGACCTTGTAATCCTTCTTTCTGGAGACACCATTTATTCTCGGCATTCTGCTTTTTTGAAAAACTTGGTAAACCTGTTACAAACCTACCAATGAAGTAGTTCTTGTCGTTGGTGGAGCATGGCCGGACATTATATTCCTGAATTAAGCAGAAATAGGATGTTTGTAGCACTTCAGTATCCAGTATTTGACCAAGCCATCGTAATACTCGACACACAAGTGACACAACAGTTTATAATAGTGAAAAACATGCTTGCGAATCCCCATTCCTAACCCTAACTCAAGTCACCACCTTTTTCTCGGTTCTTTGAGCCCTTTAGCAAAATCCTCATAGGTATAAAATTTCCAATCTCAAACTATAGGTATATATGGAAAGAGACGAAGAAAACGAACCCGAATCAACCGAGTGATGGTGGCGCCGCACTCATAACATTTACCATGATTCTCGGCCATGGTTTTGCCACAGGACAAGCATAGAGTCAGGTGCTTGCAAGCGCTTCCATATAGGTCCTTCGACGATCCACAGCCGCTACACGACGGCTTCAATAGCAAATCGAACGACATTTCTCCTCCTATTATACATACACACACAAATTAGGGCAGCCAACACAACAAAAGTTAGGGTTTGAGTGACGAAATTCGGGGGAAAAAATCGTTCAATTAGCATGGAAACAAGGAATTCGATACCTTTAAATCTTATGAATTTTCAATTTTGACGGAGACGGAGTCGGGGACGGGACTATGATCAATTCAGGGTTTTGAGTTTATTTTTTTTCATGGATCCCATCTTCCCATACGTGTATAAAGTATTAGGCAGGTTCGATCTTTGAGGAAAGGGTGGTCTGGACATGAGGCAGCTTTTATAGCGTTGGAGGGAGCGTTGGTGTAGTGGGACCACCGCCATGCGGACTGTGGACCATCCGCTGGTTGGCATTGATCTAAAATTTTTGATCAAGCGATCCATCCGGGCCAGGGTTGTAAAAAGAAAATAATAAATGTTTTTTTTTCTAATAGCTTTTCCCACCTTACATTAGTTTAATGAAAGAGCATAAATATGTCTAATCTTATAAAATTTAGTATAAATTTATAAAAATTATAATTTCGTAATTTATACAGTGAATAGAAAATTTTAATTTTATTGAAATTCGTAGACTTTTATATTGATTTGTATGAATAAATGGTTAATTAAATTTTTTATTTTTCTATAAAATAGTTAAAAAACAAAGTAAAATGGCCCTATTAAAAGTTAGATATGTACACAATGTGTGTGTAATTTTTTCATTTTAAATAAAACATATTTTTTAATTTTAAATAAATTAACAAATAAAATTTTAAATAAAAATTATTGAAATACTTATGAAATATTGAATAATTAGTTTTAACTGATATTTAAATAAATAATGTGTAATTAAGTGACATTTAAAAAATATAAAAAAAATGTAAAAATGGCGGGTGCTTAAAACGGTATTTAAGAAATACTAAAAATATATAAAATTAAATTTATTTAGCGAAGAGACAAAAAATTAGCCCCACTTTATTGTGTAGATCTCATCTCTTTATTTCCTTTATATAACTTATAAGTAACATTGTAAATGATGCAATGTTTAGAGGTTTGGAGTCTTTTCATACTCAATTTAGTGATAAATTCTTATTATCAAAGAAGAGGATAATTAAAGAAATTGATCCCCTGGCTTTAGATTATACTTTTATATATATACCTCGTTTTCATGGTTTTTTTTTTTTTTTTTTTTATGTCAATAAGTGGATATGATGGGAATGGTTGGAGGAGTGGAGGTGAATGAGTGCCACGTGTCATGGTGGTACTCAACTTAATTTTTCAGCTTTTCATTTAGTTAAGTGATAGTTACTATATGTATATTTTAATTTATATAGAAAGTATTAGTAATTGTGGAAAATTAAGATAAATTAATGAAAGAAAGTAAAATGTTTCATTATAATTAATTTACAACTAAAAAAATAAATCATTGTATCAAAATTTGATATAAAAAATAAAAAATAAATTATCAAACAAAACCATAATATCATTATTATAAAAATTTTAATTCCTTTTTTTGTGATAGAAATTTTTTTTTTAAATTAAAATTAGAAATTTTTATTATTACTTATGTGTTACGAATGAAAATTTTTGGAAACTAAGATGGCAATTATCCACTTATCATTATTGTCAAAAAATATACAAGATAATTATTTTTGATAAGTTGTCTTCTCAATATTTTACTTAAAAAATAATTTATATTATGAATAAGAATATTTATATTATTACAATCATGCATTGGATTTGGAAATGAAAATAGACAATTGCTTAATTTCAATTAATAAAAAAATAAAATAGAGTATAAAAAACAATAAGAAGAGTGCAAATAGACTCATACATTAAAGAATAAAAATAAAAATGGCTATATCAGAAACTAGATGTGGATTCACAAAAATGTGTAAACTTTTTTAAATAAATATATATTTTATAATTTTAAATAAATTAACAAACAAATTTAAAAATAAAAAATTAAAATACTTTGAAAATATTAAATAAATAATTTTGAATGGCATTTGAGTAAATAATTTATAATTAACTGACATTTAAAAAGAAAAAATTATAAAAAATAGTGTCTTTTAGATAAAATAGCAAACAAATTTTAAATAAAAAATATTGAAACACTCGTAGAATATTAGATAGTTAATTTTAAATGACATCTAAATAAATAATTTGTAACCAAGTGACATTTGAAAAAAGATAAAAAAAAATTATAAAGAAAGTAAATGATTAAAAAGAACATTTAAAGAATATCAAAAAAAATTGTAAAACTAAATTTAATTAGTTAATAACTAATAAATTATTTTTTATTTCTATAGAAAGCATAAGTAGTTATGAAAATTTCAAGATTATTAATAAAGAAGGTAAAAAAATTTTACTAAAATTAAAATTTCATTAATTTTTACGTTTCACCAAACACAATTAGTTTTCCTCTGCAGGGATTTTGGTTTACAAACTTTAACAATAAAAAAATAATTTTTACTAATTTTCCTTTAATCTGTAAAATTAATTTTTATTATTTTTTCAAAATTTATAAATTTTTATAAAAATGTTGAATTATAAAAAAAAAGCGTTACCCGTGTAACGGTGTGCAAAGTTGCCCCTGTATAATTGTATAGATAACGAAGATCGGTGATTAATTGATAGGATTTGCAGGAATAGCGTTGGTCCCCTCTCTCTGTTGTCGCTCACTTGAGTTGGGCTTTTGTCGGTGTCCGTTTTCCGGCGACAATGGGTCTGAAATCGTTCATAGAAGTCCACCCAGATTCCCACTTCCCAATTGAGAACCTTCCCTATGGCGTGTTCAAGCCCGAACCGGGTTCTCATGCCAGGCCTGGCGTGGCGATTGGGGACTACGTCTTGGATCTTTCGGCGATCGCTTCAGCCGGTCTGTTCGATGGTCCGCTCCTCAAGAGCTCCGATTGCTTCAATCAGGTGTGCTCAACAACGAGGCCTCTGTTTTTATGTGCTCATAAGACTCTGGTTTGAGTATTGGAGCTTTTGTTTTACTCGGTTTTGAGCATGTTTTGTGGGGAAACGAAGTTGAATTGAAGAAGCGTTGCGTTTATATACGTGTTTGTGTACAGTATAGTTATGGGTAGATTGGGGGTAAAGCTGGGCTATACTCGGGAACAACAATTTGACTAAGTTTTTTCAGAAATCGTCTAATTCATTGATTACTAGTCCGAAGGACCGTTTCCGTGAAATTTGAGCCAAACTCCAAGAAAATTATCTCTTAAGCAATGGAACTTCTTACTTCTTACAGAGGGCTTGTGTGTCCATGAAATGAAAACTGGGTAGTGTAGCATTTGAAAGAAATTTGAGTATTCAGTTTACTGCCTCCCTATTGTAATGCACTCAATTGATTTGATTTCGTCTTGAAAAACAATAGGACCAATGAATTGCAGAAGTTTGTACTTGTGAAAAATTCTTTCACAATTTGTCATCTGCAGATCATTATATTCAATGTGCTCGGGTGGTGTGTTCATTTTCATATTTTTGGAGATATTTACTGGGTTATTTGCCAGAAAGCTGATAAAATTGTTTTGCCATTTGATATGATATGATGCCAGTCTAATCTTAACAAGTTCCTGAGAATGGGACGGCCTGCATGGAAGGAAGCTCGTGCAACAATTCAAAAGCTGTTGTCAGGTATTCTAATTGTTTTAGTTTTCCCATGTGTTGCATTTAGTTGTTTCTCATAATCAAAGTATTTTGTAATGGTAGCCTAAAAGTTTCTCCCAGTTAGTTTAATTCTGTGGTTCCTCTGGACAATTGGAGGAGACTAGTCAGGTTTTGAAACATAATTATTGTCCCTCCGTGGAACAGGGTAAAGTGAACATCTCTCTACATGCTTATATCTGAAAGATGGAAACTTAATTTTGAGCCAATCCAGCATTAAACTAAATACTGTTCTATTCTCCATTACAGCTACTGAACCGGCATTACGTGACAATGAAGGTTTGAGGCAGAAAGCACTTGTGCCCATGGTTAGATTATTTTGGTCCCGGATGTGTAGTTCGACTCTATAATATATATGTTTGTCATTCTAATTCTTATCATTCATGATGCTTCAGGACAAGGTAGAAATGCTTCTTCCTGTTGCGATAGGGGACTATACAGACTTCTATTCATCTATGCATCATGCAAAGAATTGTGGGACCATGTTTCGTGGACCAGAAAACGCAATTCCACCAAATTGGTATGTTTATTTTGAAGTTTATAAGTCAATACACTTCTGGGAAAAATTAGGAAAATCAGTTCCATTTTTCTTGTTTCTTTAATTTTTGCCCCTTTCAACTTAGATACTCTCAATTACTGTTCAGGTTCCACCTTCCTATTGCATATCATGGACGAGCATCATCTATTGTTATTTCTGGCACTGATATTATTAGACCAAGGTGAGAAAAGATAACTTCCCTGCCTGCTTTTATATGACTTCGATTTATTTGTTATGTTCCGCGTGCTAAATGTGTAAAGCAAACAAGAGAGTTAGGTGAGATTCAATGCCGAAATGGTAAATTACACATTGCACCCTGGCACATTATACCGAATCTCAAATTGGTACTTTATTTCTAATTGTAATAACTTGATATACTTATAGTCAAGTTTTAATTTGGTCATTCTATCAAATTCATTGACAGAAAATGCCACATGTCTATTATGTGTGATTGATGCATGGTATTTTTCTGTCAATACTTAACGACCGTTGACGGAAGCACTAAATTGAAATTTGACCAATGTAGGGGTTGACTGTTATGATTGAAAGTTGAGGGGACCAAAGTAAGATTTGGTATAAAGTATAAAGGTGCAAATTTTAATTTGCCGCATACACCTTTGATTGAAATGTTTGGGAATAAATATGTTAAATGCATTCTCAAACTTTAGAACGCCTAACAAACGTTATAGATTGTGGCCATGTGCCCACAAAAGCTCTCTTCAATTGCTTTTATTTGCATAGAAGCATAATGAAATATTTGAAATTCTGTTAATAATTCATTGACATCATAAACAAGAGTTACTTTAGAATATATGACTCCTATGGAGTGTAGTTCTACAAATTTAACTAGTTGTTAGCTTAAATTCAATATATAAGTCATGATGATGGTCTTAAGGTAGTTGTTTGATGGTAAGTTCAAATTGCATTGCAAGTCGTAGCTTAAAGCTTTGAGTAATTAGAATATACCTGTATCATTTAATTTATGTTAATGAAGTGTATAATGGATGTTAGTGAAGTGTCTAATGGATGCCTTTTGAGCATCTAAGGAAGTGAATCTTAACTCTGATGGTTCTCCTTTCCTTTTTTCATTTATATTTTTAAATTCTAAAATGATTAGGAAAAGAGCAAGAGGTTGCAGACTTGCAGCCTTGCAGTTATACGTAATTCACCTTGAGGATTTCCTAAAAGGAGCAATTGTTGACATTAGTGCATATGCATACCAAATAGGGATGTGTTACTTGTTTATGTGGATGTGCAAACACATTGAGATAAAAATTGAGGAGAAATTATTCATGTGGTATTTAGTTGTGTTACTTGTTTATATCGATGTGCAAGTGCCCTTCATGGCTTAGAAGTTAAAACCCAAAAGACCAAGTGCCTTATTGGCCCTGGAGTGGTGGCGCTTATGCCTCAACTATTCCTCTTTTTGATAAGTGAATTGGTTTTTATCCTTTTGCTTGGTGTATTTATTAGTTATTACATACTCTAATAAATAAATACTTCACTAAAACAAAAACAATTCTGAAGATTAAGTTACCTGAAGATCAAGTTACCGCTGTTACCTCCTCTGCGCTTCTAATTGGAACCTTCATAGTCTGATTTAGTATCAATATTCTAAATCCTGGATTTCATCTCACACTTCTACTTTTTGTTTCCTCCACAGAGGTCAAGGTCGGCCAGCTGGCAATTCTCCACCATATTTTGGACCATCATCAAAGCTGGATTTTGAGCTAGAAATGGTTAGTTTTTGTGACATGTATTCTGACTAAAGCTGAAGATCAACATTATGGGTCTTCTGTGTCAGTTCATTATGGCTACAACGATTTCGTCCTCTCGTAGTTCAGCTTTATGACTAGTTCTAAGGCTTAGTTTGGGAAGAAAAAAAGTTAGTTTTTTTTTTTTTTTTTTTTTTGGGTTTTTTTCGGTGTGTGCGCGCGTGTGTGTGTTTGGGAAAGAAACAAAAGTTAGCTTTTTAATAACTAGCTTTTTGGTCTTTTGTTAATTTAACATTTTTGCCCTTCATTGCTTAAAAAAAAATTAAAATGTAATAACGTAAATGTGGTCATTTTAGAAAAAACTAAAAAACTGAGTAGCCAGAAGCTAAGGCTTCCCAAACCGAGCCTGATTTCATTTATTTTGATTATTGTATTTCTTCTAGGCTGCTGTAGTTGGTCCTGGAAATGAGCTAGGAAAGCCTATTGATGTTAATGAGGCTGCAGATCATATTTTTGGGCTCGTGTTGATGAATGATTGGAGTGGTACGTATAGCACCCTGCCTCGTTTTCAAATTACTTCTTGTTTGGATTTATGGTGGCAGGCTTATATTAATTAAAGAATGATTCGACAGCTAGAGATATTCAGGCGTGGGAATATGTGCCTCTTGGGCCCTTTCTTGGGAAGAGTTTTGGTAAGATATTAAAATTTTTATTGCCCTGTGCCCGCCATCGTTTCTGTTATGTAAAGCTGGAGAATAGCGGAAACACAGAGTGTCCAAGTGATTTCATTCTTGCCCTTGTTTCTAGTGTAATTAGTGCTCTCTAGATTACCAGAGCTGGATTTTTATTGTTGTCATGTGTTTTTTCAGGTACAACAGTATCCCCTTGGATTGTGACATTGGATGCTCTTGAGCCCTTTGCTTGTGATGCTCCCATACAGGTAGCTTTTCTTTCTCTGCTGTTTCAAACTTTCAAAGCTTCAATCCATTGGATATTTGGATTTCACAACTTGGTTCCCTGGAGTCCCATTTGATTTCCCCCCCCCTCATAAACTAACATGCCGAATCCTCTGCACTATAAATTGCAGAACCCTCGTCCATTGCCATATCTTAGCGAAAAGATATCCAAAAACTATGACATTTCACTGGAGGTAATATTTGTTTTCTATAAACAACTTAAAAAAGTTCTTCACACTGTCACTTGGTGATAGTTTGCAATAAATTCTACATAGGCTTCATAGCAACTTAAATTCTACATAGGCTTCATAGAATTTTACTGCTTTTTAAGAAAATTTTTTAAGTCGTTCATTATAATGACCAAACTATTTTCTTTCTGCAAGGTCTGGATTAAACCTGCTGGAGAAGAACATTCACATGTTGTCACCAAGAGTAACTTCAATTATCTGTATGGGTTTTACAACTTCCAAGATTGTTTGCTACCTCAGAAAATAAATTTCATTAGTTAATAACAAGCTTGTATTGATAATTTTTAACCGATTTCTAATATTGTCAGGTACCCTAGTATAATAAATCTCAATGATTTAGATCTGTTTGCACGGATAGTTATTTAGTCCTTATTGGCAAAAGATCCTGTACTCAGGTTGAAAATATAGACCCGTATAGGCACATGTAGGGTTGCAAATGAACAAAGTAGTTCCTGAAAAGATTCAGGCTCGACTTGTATAGGGCTTGGCTCGACTTGTTCATTTGACAAATGATCTGAGGTTAAATAGAAAAATTAAGCTCGTTTAGCAAATGAGCGGAGTCTAAAAATTGCTTGGCTCGGCTCCTTGAGGGCTTGGGTTTATTTAATATTTTAAAACAATTAAAATATTTTTATTTTAGTAATTATATTTGAAATATATAGACGTAACATATAAATTGCAAGTTTATTTATTGTGGCTTAGGAAAACTTAATTGTGATTTTATAGTTTTTCTTATAATATAAAGGATTATCAATGAGGAGTTGTTCATGAACAACTCGGCCAAGGCTTGGCATATGGCTCGCTCAAGTCCGTTCATTTAAAATACAAGTGAGTGGAGCTTCAACCAAAAAAAAAATAGGACTCACCTCATAAACGAGCCGACCCTAAAAAATGTCGGACTAAACTCATTTACAGGCTTACAGCCCTAAGCACACGAGGATGGTGACCACGCATATTAAGTACTGTGACATACATTTATTTGGTGGTAGATAAAATTAGATTCCTTGAAATGTCACAGGTAACTGATGCTGGTAATTTTAAATCTTCAAAATTTGCCGGATGTATAGTTCAAACTTACGCATTTAGCTGCAGAATTGAGATAATTTTACAATTTGTATTCTATTTTAATTTGCTTCTTGTTGATTTCTCCATTCGTTTTGCAGGTATTGGACATTGACTCAACAACTTGCACATCATACTATTAATGGTTGCAACCTGCGGCCCGGTGATCTCCTTGGAACGGGGACAATAAGCGGACCTGTAAGTCTAATAAATTTTAGTTTTTAGATGATGTCATAAGACTCATAACTGAAACGGTGCTTAAGGTCTTGAAATTTGTAAACAAGAATTACACAATCATTTCCATTTGTTCTACTTTTAAGTTGAACAGCCGCATGTTTTTCCGACAGGAACCTGAATCTTATGGATGCTTGTTGGAGTTGACGTGGAATGGACAGAAATCGCTCTCTTTGGGCGCAACAGCTCGTAAATTTCTAGAAGATGGAGATGAAGTCATTTTTACTGGTTGCTGCAAGGTTGTCTTTCTTGGAGCTTATTTTACTCTATTTTAAAGAAATCTCTTAAGAAGAGTTGCAGCAATCCGATATAACGGTGTCCTGTATTGTATTCATCATCCCCCCCCCCCAAAAAAAAAACCCCCCCGGCGCCTAAAAGAACCACCTTTCAAGTTGCATGGTCTGATTTCATGATGTTTGATTTCAAATGCAGGGGAATGGTTACAATGTTGGGTTTGGAACATGCTCTGGGAAGATTCTCCCATCACCGCCGCTTTGAGAAGGTGTTCATCTTGATATGCTGAGATCTGGTTTATGTTCAGTATTATATCAACTCATCTTTCTAAGTATCTGTAATGTTAATTAAGAACTCACCTGAACCCTACTGGAATGAATCGTGTTTCTCTAGTTGTTGGATGAAGCTCTCCAAGGATCCGTTGAGATGAAAGGCCCCGTTTGGAGTGATGAAAATTATTGAAAATTACTGAAAAATATTAAAAATCAAAAAAATTATTCACTCATTATCTTATTGCATGATTTACAAATTTATAACTTTTATTAAATTTTATAATTTTTTGTTAGTGCAAACGCCCCCAAAATGTAGTTTGATTTTTTTTTTTTTTTTTTGTGTTTGAAGTGCAATCAACAAATCACAAGATAGAGATGGATGGTGAAAATTTGTGAAAATTTTAGAGATTTTTTGGACATCTTGTGCATAATTTTTTGAGATTTGGATGGATTTTATTAGAATTTATAGATATTATAAATATTTGTAGAGATTTATATAAATTTATAGAGATTTATAAAGATTTTATAAAGATTTATGTAGTTTAAATTTGAAAAAAATTTTGTAGAGAATTATAGAAATTTTTTTTTAGAACTTTTAGAGCTTTAAGCACCTTTTAATTCTTTGTGTTTAAGTCTTGAGTTTTGCTCTATCCCTGCTTAATGAAATTAAGTTATTTACTTATTTATTATGAATATTTAAATGTGTATAAATTCTTTACAGATTTATTTTTTAGTAGAATTGAACTAATATTTTTATTTTTTTTTCAATTTCATATAATATATATACTCGTCTAAAAAGATATGTAATTATTAAGTTCCGTTTCGTAACGTTTTCGTTTTTTGTTTTTCTATTTATGTTTTCAAAATTTTGTAAACTCGTAACAGAAATATGTTTGGTAAATCTGTTTTCATTTTTTATTTTTAAAAAAAATGAAAACATAAATATAAAAACGTAAACAGAAAAAAGATGTTTTCATTCTGATTTTCTTTTATGTTGTCAATAGTTTATCAATTTTAAAATTTTGTCTATTTTTGTTATATTATATAAAAATAAATTATTTTATTCAAATATTTTATTAAAATAAGTTATTTTAATAAATAATATAATTAAATTTAATAAATTAAATTAATTATATAATTAATATAAATTATTTTTAATAAATAATAAGACCAAATTAATTTAATTTAATAATTAATTATTACTAAATTATTTGACATAAATATCATAATTAATTTATTTAATTTACTAATTACATTAATTTATATAAAATAATTTAGCAATAATTAATAATTAAATTACATTAATTTTTAATTTAATTTAAATTAATGTAATTTAATTTAATTTAATAATTAATCTAATTTAATTATTTATTTAATATGAAATATATTTTATTAAATTATTTTTAATAAATAATATAATTTAATATATTTTATATTTATTGAATTAAATGATTTTAATAAATAATTTTTTGTGTTAATTAAATTAATTATATTAATTAAATTAAATTAATATAAAATATATTTTATTAAATTCTATTAATTTTTTAAAACTAATAAAATTAAATATTTTTTAAAATAAAAAATTAATAATTATAAATAAATTTATATTTTTAAACGTAGTTTTAATTTTTATTTAAAAAAATAAATGTTAATAAAAATTAAAAAATAAAAAACGATAAAAAAAAAAAATGACAGCACTGAGCCTTAAGAGTTCGGGAAATATTTTTTTGGCAGCCCGAGGATACTAGGCCTGCAAACTGGGGACCCATAGGCTCTGTATCAAGGGACAGTGCCGGACGCCGGACACGTGTGCGTGGTATGCGCCAAGGGACTTTAAGATCACAGTCCTGTTACTTTCTCTGTTTTACTGTCACTTTCTTCTCTCTCTCTCTCTCTCTCTCTCTCGCTCGCCATGAAATCCTCTCGTAGAGCTCGCTTCTCATGGACTTCCGCCACCGTCACCTACACATTCCAAAACGACCACTCCACTCCTAAGCTCGAACCCAAAGCCACAGAAATTCCAATCGACTCCGATTCGCAGCCAGTCCCCATCACCGTTCAGCTCCCCCACGGCCAGTCCCCAGAATCATCATCCGCCGCCGCAGTTAAGATACAGGCGGCCTACCGATCCTACAAAATCCGTGTCCTGGTGAAGAAGATCTCCGCCGTGAATTCCGAAGCCAGCCGCCTGGAACGGCTCATTCAACGGCAGGAGACGGTCGACGCCGTCAGGGGGGACCCGAAGGAGAGGATCAAGATGAACGAGGCCCTGATGAGGCTGCTTCTGACGCTGGATTCAGTTCCCGGCGTTGATGAGACGGTGAGGGAGCTGAGGAGGCGCGTGAGCCATCGGGTCGTGGGGCTGCAGGAGATATTGGACGCCATAGCGGAGGCTAAGGTGGAGGAGTGGAATGGATTCATGAGGAATTGGGACGAGGTGGTAGGGAATATGGAGGAAGATGTGTGTGGGGAGAGATTCTGTGCTGAGTATTTAGGGTCCCGGTGCTGTGCTGAGTATTTAGGGTTCCGGTGCTTGCAGAGGTTCCTTCGTGACCAATGATGGTTCTTTAGATATAAGGATATATACATAACTGTGTGTATCTATCTATACATAAAAATATCAATGCATGGTTGTATTCCCCTTTCTAGAACTTTTATCAACATATTACTGTTACTAATTTCATTTTTAAGCGCTGCCACGGAGAAATTCTTTTTTGTGCTACTGTTTGCATATTGAAAAAAAAAAAGAAAAACAATATAATAATCTCAAGAGGTGAAAATGCTTAACGATGATGTGATCTTTATTGGAGATTTTATTTTAGCCAATAATGTAAAATGATACAATTTAATCGGGAACTATTGACGGCGTTCGATGTCCACGAGCCCGGGGTCACAGTAGCAATCGAAGAATGCCCTGACCTCGGCGCCGTGAGGTTGAAGCATTGCCGAAAATAACATGGATTTTGTGTGAGAAGCAAATGACAATGTGAGCAGTCAGAGAATAGCGATGCCAAGTAGAGATAGGGATGTCAATGGGGCGGGTATGGTGTGAATATAATTTTTTTCATCTCCGTTTAGTAATACTCTTATTCGTTTCCGTTTTCATCCCCGTTTCGAGGAAAAACTTTTTTTCCATGCTCGTCCTCATGAGATAATGAATTTTTTGTCTCCTTCCTCATCTCCGTTTACTTGTCAAGTATACTAACTATTATAAATTATATATTATATGTATAAAATAAATATTAAAAATCATTATAAATATTATATATATTAAATAAAATATATATTACATATATAATATTATATATATTAAATAAAAATATATATTGCATATATATATTAAATAAAAATTAAAAATATATATACAAATCTTTGATTTTGACTGGTGTATTTAACTAAAGAAGAAAAGGCCTTTATTTATAACCTCACAAAACCTCCACTTCTTTGTGAGAAACCGATATGGGATTTTTAAAGGAGGTACCACACCAACAAAATTAATAAATAAATATTTAAACGGGTACGAGACGGGGTGGGGATTATTATACCCGTCCTCATACCCGTTCGGGTAACATTTCAAATCTCCATACCCGTCCACGTCCCCGCTACTAACATCTCCATACCCTCCCCGAATAGGACGGGTGAAACGGGTACCCACCGGATACGAGTATATTTGACATCCCTATGTAGAAAGAAAAAACCATAGGGAGAGATAATTAAATTAGAAATATAAAGAGTAAAGTATCACAATTTAAAAAGTAAGGAGGCCAAAATAAAACTAGTAGCAAAATATAAAGGCACTAAACATAATTTATACTTTTAAAATGACTAAATTATCCCTCCATTGGGGGTACACGGTGAATTAATGATTAGACTTACGATGGAATTAAATTGAAGGATTTTATTATTACGTGACTAAAAGTATAAGAAATGAATTGTTACAATTATGAAAATAGAATCAAGTGTAAATTATTAAAAAATAATACGTGTAATTTACCCAAAAGATTAATAAATAATACATAAACAACTATTATATTCAAGAAAAAATAAAAAAAAAAATATACTGCATGAACTTAGATTTTGTTCAAATTTGAATTTGAGTTTGAAATGAGTTTATATTTTTGTGCTAGCCAAAATTTTTTATTAATTAAGTAATATAACTTGACAATTGGCCTCTTACATTTCACCTTTATTTTTGTCCTTAATTTTTATAATTGAAATTGTGTTTGTATTGGAGAATTTAAAATCAAATAACTTGGTGCTATTTATTGAATATGATAAATTATTAATTGAATAAATATCACTAGACAGATTTGGCTGATCTAAATCTAAAATGACTTGGTTATTGTGGTTCAAACTCAAACTATTATACATTATGAAGAATATCCAAAAATTTTGATGCTCACCCACCAAAATATTGATTCCAATGTCCTGAAGTATACATACATAGATTTGGATGCTTAATAAGACTCTATTTAAACAATCCATTAAATTACTATAGAAAACTTTTAAACTCAACTCAATCTAAAATTAAAATTCTAAATATTAAACCTCCAAAACTGAATATTACAGTTGATATAATTCCACAAAATATAGATTCTCTATCAACCATGTACCAATCGAGATAATTCCAACAAGTTCAAGTTGAATAAATCAAAAATCAAATACAAATATTTTAATTAATTAATTGAATAAATCTAATTAAATCGAATAAAATCATAAACTGGCCACTGAGTTAACACTTGTGCTTTCACGCCGAGTAAGAGGAGAGACTAAGTAAGGGAACATCAAGGCAGGGGTACTAATATTAGACACACGAAGATAGTAACTCAAAATTAATAAAATTTGTTTGATTTTAAAATAAATTTTATAATATTTAAATATAAACATGAATTACGAATTTAAATATAACACGGCATTATTTTCATTGTTATATGAAGTTATAAGTAATTAATAGACTATTTAACTAAGTCGAGTAGCATATTATTTAAGTTTAGTTTGAAAAAATCTTACCGAACTTAAAAATATGTTCAAATTTAATTTGTTAAACTTTCGATTAGACCCAAATTATAATTTAATTATTTTATATATATTTAAATTTATCCGGTTAAACTTAAATCAAATTCAAAATTAAAACGAGTTACAAATTGTATATAAATTTGAATTAATTTATTAAAAAGTGAAACATAAATCAAACTTGATTTGATTAATTCATTTAACCATTCTAGTGACTGATATGGGAACTCGATCAGACAGTCGCAATAGTTTTTTTTTTTTTAATTTGTATCCGAATTATTATTATTATTATTATTTGTTTGAAAGGTATTTGTATCCGAATTAACCCATCAAAGGCAAAGTGGTTTTCTCAACGGACAAATGGGTTGGTCTGGCGGGCCGGTTAGAGCCCATAAGTTTACGGTGTTTGGGTGGCGACGGGAGATTCTAGCGCGTGCAGTTTATATGCTTCGAAGGGACCGGTGTCCCACGTGTACGTGGGTCTAACTAACGTTGTGTTTGGTAGGAGAGAGAAAAAAAAAAAGAAAAGGAAAAAGCGGGCGAAGGGAAGGAGGAACGGCAGGTGGGAGAGCAAGAAATAATATTAAATTAAATTAAAAAAAAAAGAGTCCCTATATAAGTAGGTGACAGATTGTTTGGAAATGCAGGAGTAGAGTTGGTCTCACTTTACAGTTCCACTTTACAGTTGGGTCTTTGTCGGATTCCGTTTTCCGGCGACAATGGGTCTGAAGTCGTTCATTGAAGTCCACCCAGACTCCCACTTCCCAATTGAGAACCTTCCCTATGGCGTGTTCAAGCCCGAACCGGGTTCTCATGCCAGACCTGGCGTGGCGATTGGGGACTACGTCTTGGATCTTTCGGCGATCGCTTCAGCCGGTCTGTTCGACGGTCCGCTCCTCAAGAGCTCCGATTGCTTCAATCAGGTGTGCTCAACAACGAGACCTCTGTTTTTCTGTGCTCATAACATTCTGGTTTGAGTATTGGAGCTTTTGTTTTACTCGGTTTTGGGCTTGTTTGGTTAGTAAAAAAATTGTGGGAAAACGAAGTTGAATTGAAGAAGCATTGCAAACAAGCGTTGTGTCCAACGTGGCTTTAAAATTGTAAATATGCCTCCCTCCCCCCCCCCCCCCCCCGGCGGCAACTGCCTCCCTATTTTAATGCACTCAATTAATTTGATTTCGTCTCGAAAAACAATAGGACCAATGAATTGCGGAAGTTTGTACTTGTGTAAAATTATTTCACAATTTGTCATTTGCAGATCATTCATATTCAATGTGCTTGGGTGGTGTGATCATATTCATATTTTTGGAGATATTTACTGGGTTATTTGCCAAAATGCTGATAAAATTGTTTTGCCTTTTGATGTATGCTATGATGCCAGCCTAATCTTAACAAGTTCCTGAGTATGGGACGGCCTGCATGGAAGGAAGCTCGTGCAACAATTCAAAATCTGTTGTTAGGTATTCTAGTTGTTTTAGTTTTCCCATATTTTGCATTTAGCTGTTTCTCATCATCAAAGTAATCTGTAATGGTAGCCTAAAAGTTTCTCCCATTTAGTTTAATTCTGTGGTTCCTCTGGACAACTGGAGGAGATTATGCTGGTTTTGAAACATAATTATTTTCCCCTAGTGGAACAGGGTAAAGTGAACATATCTCTACATGCTTATATCTCAAAATGGAAACTTAATTTTGAGCCAATCCAGCATTAAACTAAATACTGTTCTATTCTCCTATACAGCTACTGAACCGGCATTACGTGACAATGAAGGTTTGAGACAGAAATCACTTGTGCCCATGGTTAGATTATTTTGGCCCCAGATATGTAGTTCGACTATTTAACATATATATTTGTCATTCTAATTCTTGTTATTCATGGTGCTTCAGGACAAGGTAGAAACGCTTCTTCCTATTGCGGTAGGGGACTATACAGACTTCTTTTCGTCCATGCATCATGCAAAGAATTGTGGGACCATATTTGTTGGACCACAGAACCCAATTCCACCAAATTGGTATGTTTATTTCGAAGTTTATATGGCAATACACTTCTGGGAAAAATTAGGAAAATCAGTTCCATTTTTCTTTTGTTTCTTTAATTTCCAAACCTTTTCAACTTATATACTCTCAATTACTGTTCAGGTTCCACCTTCCCATTGCATATCATGGACGAGCATCATCTATTGTTATTTCTGGCACTGATATTATTAGACCAAGGTGAGAAAAGATAACTTCCCAGCCTGCTTTTATATGACTTTGATTTATTTGTTACGTTCTGCTTACTAAATGTGTAAAGCACACAGAGTGTTTGGTGGGATTCAATGCTAAAAGGATAAAATACACATTGCCCCTGGGCATTCTATACCGAATGTCAGTTTTGTCCCTTTACTTCCAATTGTAACAATCTATTTCCTATACTTATAGTCAAGTTTCAGTCTGGTCATATACTTAACAACTGTTGATGGAAGCACTAAATTGAAATTTGACCAATGTAGAGGGTTGACTGTTATAATTGAAAGTCTAGGGGACCAAAGTGAGAATTGGTATAAAGTAGAAAGGTGCAAATTGTATTGATCGAAATGTTTTGGAATAAATATGTTGAATGCTTGCTCAAATTTTGGAAAGCCTAACCAACGTTATAGATTGTGGTCATGTGCCCACAAAAGCCCTCTTCAATTGCTTTTATTTGCATAGAAGCACAATGAAATATTTGAAAATTTGTTATTAACTCATTAACATCATATAAAAGAGTTACTTTAGAATAAATGACTCCAATGGAGAGTAGTTCTACAAATGTACCGATGACGGTCTTAAGGTGGTTGTCTGATGGTAAGTTCAATTTGCATTGCAAGTTGAGCCTTAAACCTTTTGAGTAATTAGAATATACCTGTATTATTTCTTTTATGTTAGTGAAGTGTCTAATGGATGCCTTATGAGCATCTAGTGAAGTAAATCTTAACTTCCGATGGTGTTCCTTTCCCCCTTTTTTTCAGTTTTACATTTATTTTTTAAAATTCTAAAATGATTTGGAAAAGAACAAGAGGTTGCAGACTTGCAGGTATATCTAATTCACCTTGAGGATTTCCTAAAAAGAGCAATTGCTGACATTAGTGTAGATGTATATCAGATAGGGATGTGTTACTTGTTTATATGGATGTGCAAACACCTTGAGATAAAAATCGAGGAGGAATTACTCATGTGGTATTTAGTTGTGTTACTTATTTATATTGATGTGCAAGTGCCCTTTATGGCTTAGAAGTTAAAACCCAAATGACCAAGTGACTTGCTGGCCCTGGGGTGTTGGTGCTTATGCCTCAACTACTCCTCTTTTCGATAAAGCAAATTGGTTTTTATCCCTTTGCTTGGTGTGCTAATTACATTCTCTAATGAATAAATACTTCACTGAAACAAAAACAACTCTGAAGATTATGTGATCAAGTTACCACTGTTACCTCCTCTATGCTTCTAATTGGAACCTTCATTGTCTGATTTAATATCATTATTCTAAATCCCTGGATTTCATCTCACACTTCCGCTTTTTGTTTCGTCCACAGAGGTCAAGGTCCACCGGCTGGCAATTCTCCACCATATTTTGGACCATCACTAAAGCTGGATTTTGAGCTAGAAATGGTTAGTTTTTGTTACATTTATTCTAACTAAAGCTGAAGATCGACATTAACATCTGGGTCTTCTGTGTCAGTTCATTATGGCTACAGTGATTTCTTCCTCTCATAGTTCAGCTTTATGACTAGTTCTGATTTCATATATTTTGACTCCTGTCTTTCTTCTAGGCTGCTGTAGTCGGTCCTGGAAATGAGCTAGGAAAGCCTATTGATGTTAATGAGGCTGCGGATCATATTTTTGGGCTTGTCTTGATGAATGATTGGAGTGGTATGTATATCACCCTGCTTCATTTTCAGATTACTTCTTGTTTAGCTTTATGGAGGCTTATATTAATTAAAGTATGGTTTGGCAGCTAGAGATATTCAGGCGTGGGAATATGTGCCTCTTGGGCCCTTTCTTGGGAAGAGTTTTGGTAAGATGTTTAAATTTTTATTGCCCTGTGGCTGCCATTGTTTCTGTTATGTAAAGCTGGAGAATAGTGAAAACACAGTGTGTCCAAGTGATTGCATTCTTGCTCTTGTTTCTAGTGTAATTAGTGCTCTTTAGATTACCAGAGCTGGATTTTTATTGTTGTCATGGGTTTTTTCAGGTACAACAGTATCACCTTGGATTGTGACATTGGATGCTCTTGAGCCCTTTGCTTGTGATGCTCCTGTACAGGTAGCCTCTTTTTCTCTGCTGTTTAAAACTTTCAAAGCTTCAATCCATTGGATATTTGGATTTCACAAGTTTGTTCCCTGCAGTCCAATATGATATATATATATATATATATTTTTTCTCTCTATTCATACACTAACATGCCCAATCCTGTGCACTACAAATTGCAGAACCCTCCTCCATTGCCCTATCTTAACGAAAAGACATCCAAAAACTATGACATTTCACTGGAGGTAATATTTGTTTCTATAAACGACCTGGGAAAGTTCTTCACACTGTTACTGGATGATAGTTTGCAATAAATATTCTTCATAGGCTTCATAAAATTTTACTGCTCTTTAAGAAAATTATTTAAATCGTTCATTATAATGACCAAACTGCCCTCTTTCTGCAAGGTCCGGATTAAACCTGCTGGAGAAGAACATTCACATGTTGTCACCAAGAGTAACTTCAATCATCTGTAAGGGTTTTACGATTTCAAAGATTGTTTGCTAGTTTTGAATAAATAAATTTCATTAATTAATAAGAAGCTTGTATTGATAATTTTTAACCAATTTCTGATATTGTTGAGTACCTTAGTATAATAAATCTCAATGATTCAGAACTGTTTGCATGGATAGTTATTTTAGTCCTTATTGGCAAAAGATAATGTGCTCAGATTGAAATATAAACCCATATAAGCACAAGTAGGGCTGTAAATGAACAGAGTAGTTCTTGAAAAGATTCAGGCTCGACTCCTGTAGGGTTTGGCTCTAATTGTTCATTTGATAAATGAGCTAAGGTCGAATAGAAAAATTGGACTTCGTTAACAAATGAGTGGTGTCTAACCATTGCTTGGCTTGGCTTCTTAAGGGCTCAGGGTGGTTTAATATTTTAAAACAATTATAATATTTCTATTTTAGTAATTATATTTGAAATATATAGATTTAACATATACATTGCAAGTCTATTTATTGTGGCTTATGAAACCTAACTTAATTGCGATTTTATAGTTTTTTTTTTATATATAATTAAGCCATTGATAGTTATTTTAGTCCTTATTGGCAGAAGATCATATTCTCAAGTTGAAATATTGACCCTTATAAGCACATGTATGGCTGTAAATGAACTGTTCATTTGACAAATAAGCTGAGGTTCAATAGAAAAATTAGGCTCATCTAGCAAATGAGGAGTTATTCACGAACAACTCGGGCTTGGCATAAGGCTCGCTCAAGCCCGTTCATTTAAATTACGAGTGAGTGGCGCTTGAACAAAAAAATAGGACTAGCCGAGTAAACCAGCCAACCCTAAACAATGTCAGACCAAACTCATTTACCGCGCCAAGCACATGAGGATGGTGACCACACATATTATCTTAATAAAGGAACATGACATGCATTTATTTGGTGGTAGATAAAATTAGATTGCTTGAAGCGTCATAGGTTAGTGATTCTGGTAATTTTAAATCATCAAAATTTTTGCATGTGTGGGTGTATAATTTAAATTTACACATTTAGCCGCAGAATTGAGATAATTTTACAATTTGTGTTGTATTTTAATTTGCTTCTTGTTGATTTCCCCGTTGTTTTACAGATATTGGACGTTGACTCAACAACTTGCACATCATACTATTAATGGTTGCAACTTGAGGCCCGGTGATCTCCTTGGAACAGGGACAATAAGTGGACCCGTAAGATTAATAAATTTTAGTTTTTACACGATGTCATAAGACTCATAACTGAATAGTGCTTAGGGTCTCGAAATTTGTAAACAAAAATTACACAATCATTTCCATTTGTTCTACTTTTAGGTTGAATAGCCCAATGTTTTTCCGACAGGAACCTGAATCTTATGGATGCTTGCTGGAGTTGACATGGAATGGACAGAAACCGCTTTCTTTGGGCGGAACAGCTCGTAAATTTCTAGAAGATGGAGATGAAGTCATTTTTACTGGTTGTAGCAAGGTTCGTTTTTCATGAAACTCATTTGACTCTTCTGTTCTATTTGGCATGTTTCAGTAGGTTATTCTACCTTTACATTCATTTGAGCATCATATTCAATAAGATTCCACCATCTTGACCTTACAGTCACTGATTTTCAAGAGGGCTAATAGGAAACAAAAGGGAAAAGAATAGCAAGAATTTTCTGTGAAATCTCCCTGTTATGAGTTCATTAATTTGAAGGCCAAAGGATCACAATATCTCATGATGGTCCCTTTTCATTTCCGTAAAAATGAGTCCGAATGTTTATTTTGCTTTCCGAGTTTGAGGATTAGGATTAGTTTTAGGCATTTGGTTATCTTAGAAGTTCATGTATTTAAGGGTTTTCACATTATTCGGTTTTTGTGTTCAGTTTTTATACTCAGTTTTCAGTTTTTTGTTCAATTTTTGATTTTGATTTTTGATTTTTGTAGTTAAAAAAAAAAAACTTGAAAATTCATTAAGTAACGATAGTTATTGGTTGGTAGTTATAATGTTAGGAGAGTAACTGATAATAGAGGGTGGTGGTTGGCAGTGGAGGTGGGTGGTGGCCAGGCGGTGGAGGTGGTGATCGGCCGATAGTAATTAGAAGTGGGTGGTGGTTGGCCGGCAGCGATCAAAGGTGAATGGTGGTGGAGGTGGTGGTCGGGTGATGGAGGTGGTGGTCGGTTGGCAGTGATCAGAGGTGGGTGGTGGCAACGGTAGCCGAAGGGACCAACAATCGGTGGCAGCGAGTGGTGGAGGTGGTGGTCAGCCACTGGCCCGCAGTGATTGGAGGTGGGTGGCAACTGGCAGTGGCGGCAGTGGTTGGAGGTGGTGGCAACCGGCGATTGTTGGCAGTGGTCGGGCAGCAGTTGGCAGCGTTTTGTTTTTTAATAGATAATCATTATAGTATTTTCTATTTTAGACAATTATTTAAAATAGTAGATGTAAAGTACTATTGAATAGAAAATTTTTAAACTTATTTTTTACTCTATTTTAAAGAGTCTGGAGTTGTTGCAATGCAATATAATGTGTCCTGTATTGTATTCTGTATTCTAATTCATCAGTTTTGCTTTGTTTTTTTTTGGTTTTTCTTTTTTGTTTTTTTGTTTTTGTTCTGTTTTTTTTTCCTTGTTTTTTTGTTTTTTGTTTTTGTTTTTGTTTTTGTTTGTTTTTGTTTTTTTTTAAACAGCCTTCAAGCTGCATAGTCTGAGATCATGGTGTTTGATTTCATATGCAGGGAAATGGTTACAATGTTGGGTTTGGAACATGCTCTGGGAAGATTCTCCCATCACCGCTGCTTTGAGAAGATGTTCGTTTTGATATTCTCGGATCTGGTTTATGCTCTGTATAATATCATCTCATCTTTCTAAGTATTTGTAATGTTAATAAAGAACTCACCTGAATGAACCCCGCTGGAATGAACCGTGTTCTCTAATTGTTGGATGAAGCTCTCGTATAAACTTTTTACGATTTAATTTTTAGAAGAATTGAACTAATATTATTATTTTTATTTTCTTCATTTCATACATATACATACATATATATGTTTAAAAAGAAATACAATTTAAGGTAACATTTGGTTTATTTTTTTATTTTTTTTTCTTTTTTTTTTTATTTTAAATTCATTTTCTATCTTGCACTTTTGAAAGTAAGAAAGACAGTTTAAAACACGTTTGATCACTTGTATTTTTAAATTTTGTTTTACAAAATAAAAAATAAATTTATACATGAAATGAAAAATGAGAAAAAGTTATTTTGAGTATTTTTAATCAAAAAGAAGGAAAATCTCAAAATAAAAAAAAAAAACTGAGCATTTCTGTTTTTGTTGTTTTGTGATTTTTAAAACATAAAATATAAAATAAAAATAAAAAATAAAAAAAATAAACTAAATGCCACCTAAAGTTTGGGAGATGTTTTTGAGCAGCATGAGGCCATTGGGGCCACACCATACTCTTGATAATAATAATAAATTAATTGATAATAATAAATTAAGTTATCAAATTGAAGTCAATAGAAAAAGATTTATCAAAGTAAAGACAAAGTCATAAATGTTACTATGACTTCAGTTCTCTCCGTGATATCCAAAAATTGTTAAATGCCGTCTTCAGCCAAAGTCGTACGTAGTACTTGACATCTTCCGCCCCTTCAACAACCAAGGAGTAACATGGGTTGAATCGAGTGGTTGAAGTGGAATTTGGAAGTACAACCAAGCGTAAGGATGGGTGGGTGGGTGGGTATTGGACGGTTGAACAATTAGTTAAATTAACGTAAGATGGGTATAACCGTGCAGGGGACTTTCAGAATCAAGAGTGCTAGGCTTGGAACAAATTGGCATTCAATTCTGAAAGCACCTAAGCTTGCATCTGTTCCGATCGAGAAATTATCTAACTTGACTTACATGAGTTCAACTATGAAAAATTAAACACATACGGTAATGTGATCTACACTTGCATGATATATTTAATTTTTATTGATTCAACATTTAAAAGTCGAAATAATTCCTCGTACCTAATCAGTTCAAATGGAAAATTCTTTTCATTTCCAATAAATGTCCAAAAAAAATGATAAATTGTTGAGCTTGTGACCTGTCCCACTGACAAGAGGCATTTGGAGTCGGTTCACCAAAGTCCAGGCTTTGAACCCCAGCTTCGACAACCACCCACCTGATCACTTGTATTATTCCTGCTGTTCAATAAAAGCCATTAGACATATTGAAAAACGAAACATTGAGCAACCCAAGAAATGGCCAGCTGAGACAGAAACAGAGAGTAGACGAAAATTAATGAGGCAACTTTATGATTGAAGACCATGGCCATTATTCAACCCAAATGCGTTGTGATTGATCTCAGTTGTTGTTGTGGGTGAATTTTACGTGTGCTCCACAAATATCAACGGTTGAGATGTGCAAATTGTGCGTTGATTTGTGGAACCCCAATTCAATAATTCTATTAAGAGTTCCTAGATAAAAAAAACCTTAACGAGGCGGAGATAGAAGCGTA
Source organism: Vitellaria paradoxa (assembly GCA_019916065.1). Taxonomy (NCBI): domain Eukaryota; kingdom Viridiplantae; phylum Streptophyta; class Magnoliopsida; order Ericales; family Sapotaceae; genus Vitellaria; species Vitellaria paradoxa. The sequence continues at coordinate 50,122,441 of CM034237.1, read as the reverse complement.
GACAGGGACCTTTTTTTGAGGTGAGGACATGGAGAGGAGGCGGCTGTCCACCATGGGAGTTGTCTGTATGCTGCTACTAGTGGTGTTGTCGGTGAACTCACCGGCTCTGGCCTGCCCACCAGACGGCAGCCAATGCCGGAACTGCATTGTTGACCGGTTCAAGCACGGTTGCCCTCCGTGTTTTCCAATCCTGCGGTGCGTGGCGCAGTGCTTGTGGGGCGGCAAATCAAGGGCTAAATGCATCAAGAGATGTGACTGCAACGAAGGGTACCCAAGGCTCTCTGATTGCAAGAAATGCATGTCCAGTTGCAAATGCAGCTGTGCTTCTTAGCTCCCTCATCTGGTTATAATATATATATATATATATTATATGCTTGAATAATCAAATCCCTTTGTTTTGTTTTTGTTATAAACTTGTGATGTTCTAAGAATGCCTTTAAAGTTCTATAATCTCCATCAACGCTCATCTTGCTTGTGGTTACATTCTATTCTCTTTCTTGTCTGTGTGTGTGAGAAGGGAGGTGGGGGGTAGGTGGTTCACATGTCTCAATCATCAATGACACCTACGATGGAAAAATTGCTATTAGATTATAAAAATATACTAGAACGTATAGCCATAATGACGTAATACTAGTAAAATTGTAATTAAATTAGACTTATATGGGTTTATTATATTCAAATGATAGGTTCACAAGTATTTCAACTCATTCCAACTATTTTCAAATGAAAGGAATTAGAATAGTTTGAAGTCAAGAATAAGGATCCATAATTATTTGTAGATGAAATTCATATTCACGTCCTTTAGGTACAAAAATGGAAGTAACAGATACACAGCATGTACTCTTTCTAAAAATAAAAAAGATACACAGCATGTAAACTGTAGAAGAAAGCTAATATAGGGAAGTGAATTAAGCTTGGACGCACGTAAAGATCCAATCGCTAGGATCATCTAGTTAAATCTAATGTATAAATTCTGTCATCTTGCTATTTATTCACCGGTTTTGATTAACAAAAACCTCTTCTTCTTCCATTTTTTTTTTTTTTTTCATCCCAGTGGGTCAAAATAAATCCTTTAATAACGTAATCTATACACATCTGACAAAGAATGAGCAGCCATAGTAAAATCCACCACAGTATAGTCTACCAAGCAAAGTTAAGACGTCACTTATGAAACCAAGTGACATCTTTTAACTTTCAACCAATTATCAGAGCTAAGAACTGGTTACAGGCAAGGCTTTACCAAACTAAATAAATAAATAAATAATAAATAAAAGGAGATCAAAGGAAAATTAACACGCCTCTTGCTGATGCTGTTGCTTGTATTAGGCTGAAACGGAGTCGAGTTGAGCTCTGGTTACTGGAGCTTGGTCTAAGCTATTAGTATGGGGCTTAAGCTTAGCTCGAGAAAAAAAAAAAAAAAAAAAAAAAGACCTCAAACTTACCTTGCAAGTAGCTCGACCAACCAAATCAACTTCGTTTTGATCTAAGATATTATAAATCAAAATGAATAGCTTAAGTAACCAAAATGACACCTTTTTTATTTAAAATATTATAAATCAAAACAACATCATTTCACTAAATCAAAATAATATTGTTTTTGTCAAAAATATTATATTAATTTATCGAGCCAACTTGCCAGCTTTTGAGCCGAGATTTTCCAACTCAATCTCAAAATTTTAACGAGCTACAAATTGCACTCAAATTCGGCTTAAGCAACTCAATTTGTGGCCACCCCTAGCTCATATAAATAAATCAGGTATAGTTCATGAATCATTCATCAACAGCACATGAAACACTATACTGGAGTTTATGTTGCAAAATTGACTCCAACAATGTTACGAACTGGTAAAAATTTAGTTAAATAACAGGGAGTCATCTTGGAGAAGGTCTAAAGCAATGCAGCAAGTGAAATAGACGAAATAATGTGTCAACAATTTTGAATTTTGTGCAACATTTATACTCATCAATCTAGCATCATATGCGATGAAGTCAAAAGATGCATGATGTATCATTGGTCAGAAGAATAAAATGACAATCTATTATCTTATTCAGATGGCCCAGAGTTGTATTTCTTAAACAACGAAAGAAGCATTCTTGTGTTCAAGCCTTCACAATACCTAATCCCAAAGAAGGAATGAAGGAAAATAGCTTGCTCGCATCATCCATCAACAAACGGTTACTGTCATAACCAATAGGGAGAATTTTCAAAACTAAGGTATATCAACAAAATAGGATAGACCCACAAAAAATTTCTGATCTACAAGTAGCACATAATCATATTTCTCTGAGAATTTGCTAATTCAATTAGGCTTTGTTTGGGAGGTGGGTTGAGATGAGATCGAGGGTATTATAGACCTCAATTACGCCAAATTGGCGCGATTAGGGCAATGTCATTGTTCTAGAGGTGATTGCTTGTCTATCACATGTTCCTACATATTCATTGTGACAAAAACAGCAAATTTGAAACCAATCAGGGCACAAATGGGCCGGGGGTCAAGATTAGAGGAAAAATATTCGCTCTACTCCTGATCGTTCATCGCGGGTTCAAGCTTGTCAGAGGTTGTTAGCATTTTTTTGGTGTTCTAAACGGACCCGAATTTAATCCGGATGCCAGAGAGGCCCGCATTCTGGCATCGGTTCGGGTGGTTTGGAAATGGGTTCTGCTATAGCGATAGTAATTTGATTCTGTTTGGTATTCGGGCCACTTTTTTTCTTTTTTTTTTCCTCTCTCTCTCCGTCTTTTTTATATATAACCTTTTCTTTTTGAAAATTTATTTTTGTTTGCCTTTTGGTTTGATATTTTTGAGGCTATGTTCACATTAAAAAAATAGCAAAAAAATTAAAAAAAATATTTACGTGAAAAAAAAGATAATTTATTTGAAATAAAGTTGACTTTTTTTCACTTGTGTGTAATTTTTTTCATTTTAAGAAATTTTTAAAAATACTAATAATATGCCAAAATATTACCAAATAAAAATAAATAAATTTTGTTAAAAAAAAAACTATATAAGACCAAAAACAATAATTTAACCTATAAAGAGAAAGTTATATATGTGGACGCCCTTGACATTTCTAGCTAATTTTAAATGGATTGTTTTTATTTAAATAAAAATTTTGTCTTATATGATTTCTTTTCATCAAAAATTTGTTTTATTGGTTTAGTTTGGTAATTTTTTAATATGTTATTCACTTTAAAAAAATTCTAAAACACACTTCAAATTTGTAACAAAAAATAAAAATAAATACGACCGTTATTTTCCTTTTTTTAACATATATATACGTATATATACTTACATATATAGATTTCATCTGGGAACAAACAAAGAAACAAAAAAATAAATAAATAAAAAAGAAAAGTTTACTTATTTTGAGTTAATTTTTCATCTTACATTTTTTTCATTAAAATTTGATTATTCACTCTCTCTCTCTCTCATATAATTTTTTGGTATATTATTTATGCTTTTATAAAAAATATAAAAAATACTTAAAAATAAAAAAAATCACTTATGAGCGAAATAAGTCAACTTATTTAAATTGGGTTGACTTATTTTAGATTTTTCTATTTTAAGCATATTTTTGCAATTTGCTTTCTTTTTTCTTTTTTTTTTTTAAATATGAATAGCATGATAAAAGGTTATCAAAACATGAAAAGTGATATTTTGCCTTTAAAAGGATCATAAAAGACAAAAAGTATGCGTAGATAAATTAATTAATGAGCATGCATGAGGTGTTTAGAATTATAAAAATTAATATAAATTAATAAAAATTATAATTTCGTAATTTGTATAACAAATAAAAAATTTTAATTTTTTAAAAAAATTGTACAATTTTATGAAAATTTATAAAACTCCAAACCATATAAGCTCTTAGGTTGATTAAGTTTCATAATGTTGTTTGAAACTAATGATCGTGTGAGCTAACAATGACAAAATTGGTTGATAATATTATTTTAATATAAAATGTTTAATTGGAAATTATAAATTTAAAAATAATAAATTAAAAGAGAAAAAAACTTTTTAATATCAAAAGTTTTTTATTTATTAAATTTTGTATTATTATTATTATGATATGTATGAAAAAAGACTTTATTGTTCATAACAACTTAGAGTTTGCTTGGACTAAAATTGACTTTTTAATTTTTTGATATTTTTGTCTTGTTTGATTTTTTTCTAAAATTTAATATATTTTTTTTATTTGAAAGTTTTTAGATATATTATTCGCACACATAAAAAAATATAAATCAAATAGAAAAATTTACAGTATCGTATAAAAAAAATTACTTTTTCTAATCTTTAGGTAATTTTTCTTTTTTTTTTATATTTTTTTATGAATGTGAATAATATGTTTAAAAATATAAAAAAATAAATTTAAACCAAAAAATCATATGAAACAGAAAATAAAAAGATAAAAAATATAAATTTTTATTCCCAAGCCGAGCTTTGGGCATCCACAAGAGTTGAGTATATCACAAAGTAAAACAACTTGAAGGTTCATCATGTTAACTTAAGCCAGAGAACAAAAAAGCATCTCTTTGAGATGGTCTCTCTTTGGCAAGGTCCTCGAACAAGATCGCCCTCCTGTGACGTAATGAGATACTTGGCCAAAGTACTTTGGAAAAGGTATTCAAAACAATTATAAAAATACAATTTTTTTTTTTTTATACACTTGGAATATTATTATATTCCGTGCTGTGGGTTGTGAACTAGTGAAGGATGGTTACTTGTTCCACGCGATCTAATAATACGACTTAAATATTATGTCGTTTTTAACTCGAATTATTAAAAAAACAGAAATTAAATACAGCACGGCACCAACAACTTACTTTGAAATTAACAATATTTAATATAGTTTCATTCTATTATAAAAATAATTCAATTATTTAACATGTTTATTAAGGGTGTGTTTAGAATAAGAAAAAGTGAGATAAATTGAGAGTTCGTAATACGTGCAGTGAAAGAAAAAAGTTGATGTGATACAAAGTTAACAGAGATTTATAGAGATTTTCAGTGTTTTTTTTGTATGCCAAACGGAACCTAAATATTAAAATATTTTAGGATATATGAACCGGACAATTTTCGTTTGGATTAAAAAAAAAAAGTTAAAAAACTTTTTTATTGGCCTTTTTTTCACTAAAATTTTATTTTCTTTTTTATGCTGTAACTTTTAAGTATATCAATCGCATGAATGAAAAAATTCAAAAAATTTTTGTTCGTTTAAGTAAAAGTTATCCATTTATCTAAAAAAATAACAAAAAGGTTAGTTTTTTCTCATAACTTTTACCAAAATAGATGTGAATTCTTTAATATTTTTTTACGAATGTAATTAATATGTTTAAAAATTACAACTTAAAAAAAATCAAATTTTAGTAAGAAAAATTAGATGACATGAAAAAAAACTACCAAAAAAAACCTGATTGTTTTTTTTGAGTCGAAAAAGAGCTTATAGTTGAATTTTTTTTGGAACACTGACCCAACAAGTCAACTTAAAAAAAGCTTACAATTGTAGGTGGCAAGGGCAGAGCCACAGTAGGGAAGGGGGCGATTGACTGCTTTCGGTTTTAGACGTGAAGTTATTAAAATATTTTTACTTTTTAACTTTGTTAAAAAAAATTAAATTAATTTAAAATTACTTGACTTTATTAAAAAATTAAAATTTTTTAATAAAGTTTATAAGAATTAAATCTAAGTATTTTTTATGAAATAAAATATATTCTCCTATTATGCTATAATATAATAAATTTTATAAATAATAAAATTTAATAATAATTATATATTCTTTTAATAGCATTATTTACCTACTACTTTTCGACTCCCACGTTACTCATTATCCTCTTATCGAGGGTTTGGTCTCCCGTGCCCCCTTAGTGTGCTGGGTCCACCCTTTTACGCGGGTAATGCGGCAGTTCTTCTTTTGAAAACTCTCGTAGACTTTTTCCGAGGTGCCACCCATGACACACTCAGAATTAATTTTCTTTATTGACTCCAACAAAAATTCATTCACTCTGGTGCAGTTGTGAAACAAAACAAACAAACATACATACATACATATATATATATATATATATTATTTGTTATTTTGATAGTTGCCTGAAATTGGAGAACAGATCATGGTAATCTAATTCTAACAATATCACCGACAAACTCCATTAACGAAGCAACCTCTCTACCTGCTTTGATGTCGACCTTGCCCCCTATAATCGGTGGAATGAATAGCCATGAACCGGTGACTAAAGCAAACAAAACCACCAACGGCCCAGATACAATCACCGGCAGCCTATACTTACTCCCATTTAACGCCCTCTTGACGCAAATTTCCACAACCAAACAGACCCCATGGATAAGAAAGAAGCAGAGGACCTCCCAGGTGGGTTTCGCTCGTCCAGCGTGGTAGAGGATCAGCTCGTGCATCAGACCGGACACGAGAAACGTGGCTAGTGTGGCGGCTAGGGGCGCCAATTTTCTCCCCATCAAACGGCTGGCAATCGATCGGACAGGATCGTATACGGTCGGGCGTAGGATGCTTACCACGATGAGGTTCCACCTCTTACCCCAAAAGTCCTGTAATGAGCTAGCCAGGTAGGGCTCGTCGAACTGTGGCGCGAGATCTAACCGAGCCATGGCTCGAGCCAGAGAAGCCATCACGGCTAGCATGAATTCAAGGGAGATATAAATGTGGAGGCAATAGAGCAACATCATGACTTTGGGATGTAAATGTTGTCTGTACTTGAAAAGCTGCCAAACAATGCCTAGGAGGACAGCCTTTGTGGTGTAATTTAGAGGTGATTTGTGGGGTTTTGGGGGTGCTTGGTGGGATGCGTACTCTTCCATTCCTTTGTTTGGATGTTTTTCTAGGTTCAGACGTGATTTGTGGGGTTCGATCTTGATGGGTAGACAAGCTATGAGGGTGAATTTTTTTAAGGAAAGCAGCTGGGGAGAGTCGGAGGGTGACAAAGGGCCTTGACCGAAGGCAAAGAGGAGGAGCTTGAAGTTGGCAAGCCATGAGATCAAGAAAGAGATTGTGGAACCAAAACTGATAGTGGTGAGGACGAGAGGGAGGTAGAGAAAGAGGAATATGACTGGAAGAATAGCAAAGAATCTGGTTAAACCTTTGGGGATGAACTTAGCAATGGTGTGAGAGTAGGCTAGAGATGCAAAGACTGTGAGCCCTACCACCATCAAGTTCCTGATCTCTCCTTCCATTGATACTCCCTTTTTTGCTTTCCCTTTGAGATTGTGATACTTGACTTTGGTTCATTTATTGTGATGTATGATTCAGGTATATATTTTATTGGATAAATTATATTTAGACCCCTTAAACATTTGGATAATTACATTTGGACTCCCTCAACATTTAAAAATTACAGATACCTCCCTTATTTTGAAATATTTGTAACACCTGATCCATTTCGTTAGTATACCGTTAAAATTTCTGTTAAAATAATGATGTCAGTCAAAAATATTTTTCAATATACCAAGTTTACCCTTTTTAACATTTAAAATTTACACACTATATATATATATATATATATAAACAGACACACACACACACACACATAAACACACACACACACACATACACACACACGCGTATATATAAAAGCAAATGGAGGATCTAGATTTACGACTGTTGCTGCCGAAGCCTCCGGTCGTCTTCATCGTCGCCTTTGGCAAGAGCACCAGATCCTTGCACAAAGCCGGCTGAATCAAGAACCATTACAGGAGGGTTGCAGTCAACCAAGGGTGGTCGAAAAAACCAGTACGCTGGTCGGACGTTGCAGCCATGGCTGCTAGTGCTCTAGAAGACTCCAAACCCACAGCCTGAGAAGGTTGGATGGGACATTTGATGCCGGAAAATGCACAGGCTAACACCGACTATCAAAAATGAGCCGGCGGCCTCACCAAAAAATGGCTAAAATGCGTAAGAATTTGAAGAGTCACTACAGAGAGAGTTTTTTTATAGAGAGAGAGAAGAGAGAGTTTAGGTTTAAGGTTTCACTTCAAATTTGAATTAATTAGAATAGATTTCACAAACACATTCCTCTTTTCTCAGGCCAAAATTTACAACTTTGAAGTACTAAGAAATTTTCAACTTTGAAAGTCAAATTTCGTTACTGAGGACACAAGAGATCGAAATAAAACTCCAATTTGAATATGTTTGCCACGTTTCCATCAATAAAGCAAATAAAAACAAAGAATAAGCTTCAATGTGGATTTCCTCTGGTTGTTTTTAGAGATATGAATATATATCTATATATATATGTATGTATGTAATTCCATCATAATACAAGAAGCGTGGGTGGGTTTTTGACAAAAGGCCCTGCGTGTGATTTTGTGTGTGTTGTTTCCGAAATATGCATGACTTCATCAATGTGATAATTTGATTTTCTAATTTTTCAATTTGTTTATAGTTTTCATAGAATTTTCTTAGTGTGGGAAACACTTTGTAAAATAATAAATTGAAGCAATGGCCCGTTAGCCTTTAAGGCAAAGGAAAGGGTGGCGACAAGAACAGGGTGCAGGGGGGTTTAGAGTGAGAAAAAGAAGTGTAGAGAGAGAGAGAGAGAGAGAGAGGGAGGGAAAAAAAAACCCTGTAGCCTATAGTTGCGAAAAAAACTCCACCAGCAAGCTACCCTCCTCCATTTGCTCTGGCAGTCGACAGTAGCCTATCCGTGGCGCAAGTAATAAAGTCATCACTAGGTTAAACTTGTCATTCCCCAAATTTACAGAAGACCTAGGGGGGTGGTTGATTCAAGATTTTGAGAAAAAATTTCAACGATTCGATTCCACAATTGCTGCAGTGAGAAAAACCATTGTTGTGTGTATATATAGAATTACCTATATTTATATAATTTTACAGTAGAGAGAGAAAAAGAGAGGGGATGGGGAAGAATGATTTATTTGTAATTAGTTAATTAAATTAGGGGTAGTTTTGTCTTTTATAATAAATATTTAACAGAGTTAGGGCCAAAACTAATGGAAGAGTTTAAGTGCTACTAACTTTTCAAAATAAGCGAGGTGTCTGTAATTTTTAAATGTCGAGGGGATCTGTATATAATTACATAAATGTTTAGGGAGTCTAGATGTAATTTATCCTATTTTATTTAAATAAAATTTAAAAAAAAAATTTAATAATACCATTCATTTTTAATTAATTAAAAGGTGGGTACAATTTTTGAGTTTAATATAGTAAAATGCTTAGTATTGATCAAATATTTTCATCTGCATAACTAAAATTTTCATCTAATTTTATTTGGTCAATTATAGCTTGTAAATTAAGTTAAAATACTTTCGGGTGCATTTGAGTGACAAAAAATTAAAATAAAATAAGATAAATTAAAATAAATCATGAGTTTGTACTTTAGATATTGAGATAAAAAAATAAATAACTTTTAAAATTTTTCAATAATTTTCATTAATTTTCACTCCAAACAGGGTCTTCATCTCCCTATCTTCATTAAACCCTTCCAAAATAGCAGCATATGCGTGTTGTTTAGGCAAGAGTGATTGACGACGGGTGGGTGCTGCGCTTCAGCTCTCGTCTTCTCTCTTAACTGTATACATGGAGCCATGGGATGATGTTGACGACGAAATATCATCACGCGCGTACACCTGCTTAACGGAGTTTAAGGGACTTCACCTGCTTGACGGAGTTTAAATTCCGTACTTTGTACAAAAATTTAAGCGGCAATATTATCCCCACCGCTCTATTTTTTTTTGCACTCTCATCGCTCACGTTTTACCGCTTATTTTTAAATAAAGAATAATATGTTATAACTGTGATAATTTTAAACATAATACACTTGTAACTATAGATGATTACCAATATAAAATAAGAGATACGGTTACTAGTACGGGACAAATAAACAGTACGATAACTATTTTTGAAATTTAAATATTATCTACATGTCTAAGACCGCAGTCAGATTGAGGCGGCTGGAGCATTCGTGTTCGAAAAGGAAGGCTGACATAAGTATGTAATTATGTTAGTTCGATGATATTGAGATTAAGTTTATTAAATTAAAATTTAATAGTTAATATATTTATATTTTTTTTTAATTAAAAAAAAAGTGAAAGCATTTGCACCATTTGAATTTTAAATAACTTTGGACTACAAGCCATTAAAATGATTTAAATTGCTGTATCAATTCTCCAAAGTATTCGTGTTCCTCTAGTAAATTGTTCAGAATTTTTTTGAATCAAGCAGCTGGCTCACTGTATATATATATATATATATATATATGTATATATGCGGGTGCATATAATATGATTGATTCGCTTCTTATTAATTTCAAACTGTAAAGCCCTGTCAATTTTGTCAGTCTCCATATATTTTAACCAAAATTTAAAGTGAATTCTAGAAGAAATCTTAGTCAGATGGACATTTGACATGGGTTCCATGTATACCCTTATTGCGCACACAGATATATATAATATATATATATATATGCTGATGCTTGATGAAGGAAGGTTGGGAAGCTTCCTCTTGCTCAAAATTCTAGAAAGTGATCCGACGTACATAACGACAACAATTCATTAATTTATTTCAAAGAATTATTCAAAATAATCTAATTGGTTAGTTTAGACATAAATTTTATGATGAATTTGAGTTATTTAAAATTATCAAAATAAAATAGTTAAATTTTTTTTATAATAGTTGTTTTATCATTTTAAGAAGTAATGATACCATTATTTTAATAATACTCATTAAAATATTAGAAACATGTCATTGCATAAATTAATTCTATCAATATTTATAAATATTTTGATACAATTTAATTTTAAATTTAATAACTTAAAATTTTTAAGTATTCAAACGGGCTCTTAAAATTGTTTGAAATTGATAATGAACTGGGGGTGCAACTCCTCTCCTAGCTTGGAACATCTAAATCTAATAGACCAGGCAACATCCCTGACAAACTCCACAAAGGCAGCCGTCTCTCTCCTTGCCATTTCGTCTGCATTCAACCTTAAGCTCGGCATCATCAGCAGCCACAAACTAGTGACCACCACAAACGAACAAACCAACGGCGCTGCCACAACCCAAGGCAATTTGAATTTCCCATTCAATCTTTTCTTCAAGCAAATCTCCGCAACCAGACAGACCCCGTGGATGAGGAAGAAACTCATGACCTCCCAAGTAGGTTTTACGCGCACAACGTTGTAAAAGATCATCTCATGCATAAGCCCGGATACGAAAAATGTTACTAGCAAAGCTGGGATTGGGGCCCACTTTTTCCCGATCAGACGGTTGAAAATGGACCGGGCGGGATCGTATACGGTCTGGCGCAGGAGAGTTGATACAACTAGGTTCCACCTTCTTCCCCAGAAGTCTTGCAGTGAGCTCGAGAGGTAGGGCTTGTTAAAGGAAGGTTCGAGCTCGACCCCGGCCATAGCTCGAGCCAGTGCAGCCATAGCGGCTAGCATGAGCTCGAGGGCTATGTAAATATGGATGACATAAAGCAACATCATGAATTTTGGATGGAAATACTTTTCATACATGTAAAATTGAAAAATCACAGCCACGATAGAAATCTTTATAACCAAATCTAGAGGCGGTGGTTTGTGTGCTTTTTTGGGCATATTTTGACGTGGGTTTTGTTTGATTTTTGTATTAGTTAGCGCTTGAGATTTCTCCGAGTTTGGAGGAAATGGGTGATTTTTCATGTTGATGGGTAGACAAGCTAGAAGGATGAAACGTGGCAATGAAATATTGGGTGCTGACAAAGGGCCTTTTCCGAAGGCAAAGAGGAGGAGTTTGAAGGTGGCTAGCCATCCTATGAAGAAAGAGGTTGTGGATCCAAGATGGAGGGAGGAGAGAGTGAGTGGAAGGTAGAGAAAGAGACCTACAATAGGAAATATAGCAAAGAGTCTAGCAGTAGCACCTCCATTGATGGTAAGCTTGCCAATGGTGTGGCAGTAGCAAAGAGACACGAATACCGTGATCCATAAGGCTATGTAGTTCTTGATCTGCCCCTCCATTTCTCCCTCTTTTCGTTTGATCTCTCGAGAGAAATTTTTACAAAATATGCGCGCATGTGTATGCATATATATATATATGTGGTTGGCATGGTTTTGGATCAGGAGCCGGCAGAGAACAGCCTTAAGGTATATATGTATAATAATTTTTAAACATATGCAATTGTTAACATCGGGGAAAAATGCCAGAATTACAACTAATTAATCTTTTATATATTTATATATATAAATGATTATTTCCAAAGAAATGTTCCAGAATATGTCTGTTCCACATGTATATATTTTGATATAATAGAAATTTGGCCCCATTTCAGATGATGTATATCTATATCTTGACAAAATAAAAATAATAAACAAAAAAAATTAGGACTTTTGAATAATCCGTGGGCACCGTTGCATACGAAATAAGGAATTTTTTTGCTATTCCACATTATGGATGTGGATTGATAACAAATTCTAATTAATTCAATCAACTTTGCAAGTGGAATTGAAGCACACGGCTTTTGTCGGAGTACTTACGCATCATTATATATATACACGTATACCTGTATATTTGACGCCGACATTGTGGGATCGATATTCCGGAAATTAACATTGTACACCACGCGTATATATGTCTTAATCACACCCCCCGGGATTCTAGAAACATTTCCCTTCGCATAATAACTTTGGTGATATGATAGCTTTGGACCAAAAGCAATTATTAATTAATCGATTTATTAATTAATTATTAAGTTATTAATAAATCGATTGATTAATAAACAATTAATTTATGAAAGTAATTCCGTTCCAGGTACAACGCGTTTCTTATTTTTAACTGGGCCCGTGTACTTGTTTAACCAAATAAAGTTCAAGTGTTTGTTATTTTCAAATACATTGTTCATTATTCCATTTTATGCACATTTAACCAAACAAAAGCTATAGTTATTTTAAGAAGAAACAAACAACACTTGACTCATATTTTAAAAAAGTATAATATGTATTAGTGTATCGAAAATTATTAATTTATATACCAAGTAGACCTTCAAGGATTCTTTTTTTACAACGTATTATCTTATAATTTATTGAGGTTATACTATATGCGTAAAAAAAGTAACTTATTTAAGTTTTTTGTAATTTTTTTAAATGTAAATAACATGTCACAAAATACAAAATAAAAATCAAATTTTAGTGAAAAAATTATGTGAGGCAAAAAAAAAAAAAAATGAGAATTTTCTTTTAAGGGTTTATTTGGTACTTCAAAAATCAGAAAAAATATTTTAGGATTTAACTTTTTGGCATTTGATTGACACAACCTAAAATTTTTTATCAGAATTGCTTGAACGTGGTCTCATCTATCCGTTCAAACGGTTCTAGTCAGAAAAATTTTCATAAAGTTTAGAAAAATTGACAAACATTTGTAAAAAAAAATAATAATAATAAATTTTGTAAAATTTTGATTTTTAAAATAAATGCACAGAAAATAAAAATGAGTAAAAAATTGTAACTTTTCAAGAACTAAACGCCACCTTAAAAAAAAGAAAGGCCACATCTTGCAAACGTAACCTATAATAGGTCCCGTTTGGAGTAAAAAAAATAAAATAAATTGAAATAAAATGTAATTTGGGATTAATTTTGACATAATTTTTTTCTAAAAAGTAATAAACTGTGTGAACGATTTTTCAAATCCGTTCTCACGTATTAAAAAAATTCACAAAAAATAGTGACAATGGTACTCGTTTGAAAGCTTTTGATGCGAAGAATATGATTGTATAAAAAATTTACACATTCGATTAACTTACTTTTAGATTTTTTATTTTTTTAACGAAATATTGAAAATTTTTAAAATTAGTGATGACAGGAAAATTAGAGGTAGATGGATTGTTAGAGATTTATGGGGTTTTTTGAAGTTTTTTTTTATGCCAAACCAACCCATAATATAATTTGCACCTGCATTAGATGTCTATAACCTTCTACCAGATACACGTAATACGTTGCATATATATATATATATATAATTGGATAAGGTACCACAAATTTAGAGACCAAATTTGTTTCACCTTCCACAGACTTTCCCATGTGCGCTGCATGCATGCTTGCGCCATTTTTTTCTTTTTTCCTTTTTTTTTTTTTTTTGAAAGGCAAGAAAAATGCTTGCGCTTTGAATCCTCAAAGGTGGAGGAATTTTTTTTAGAGAAAAGGCACGAGGTCCAAGAATGTGATGACGTCATCCCGCCCGCAATCATAGGAATTTATCATTTTCAAACTCGCGTGGAAGAAAGTGGTTACCAGATTACAAAAATCATACTATTGTCTTTAACTGAGTCAATTAATCAATTTTTTTTATTCTTTTTCTTTTCCTTTTTTACAGTCTTCACCGCATGCATAGTCGACCTTTCTTGACATGCGCGAATGGATGCTTGATTTGAATGAATTTGCAATTAACCATTCGGTGGTTTCATTCGATTTTTACAATGACTTTATCTTAAATTACTAAAGTAAATCTATTTACACTTTATTCTACTTTTTTTTTATTAAATAAAATTACGTAATTACTTTTTTTAATCATATATATATATATATATTTATAATTTATTATATGACGAGAAGAAATACATTAATTATGTAAATTTATTTTATGAAAAATACAAAGTAGAACGCAATAATAATTTGTATTTAAAATTAAAAGCCAACCAAATTTCTAAAAGAGAACAAAAGTTAAATATGAATGTAATATTGTAATGAATTTATTGATTTTCTGTAATCTTAAGTCCTTCTCATAAACGATTTTCTGCCATCTTCCTATTTATTGTCCCATGTTTACCTAGACTATTATGATTTGTCTTTCTGGCGAAGATCCACCTCAACGCATACCTTTGTGACACAAGGTCGAGAAAGCCTGGGTACGGACCATCGATTAGTAGCACTTTGCTTATTATGTCAGTAATAAATCTAAGGTAGTAGTTTTAAAAAAACAAATCGGAAGAAAATTCAGAAACTAAATCTACATAGGAACGCTTGAAGGTTCAGCCTCCCGATTTGAAGTTCGCAGACCATTTAACGAATCTGAAAAGAGTCTTTGATGTACGTTACATCTTTCAATCACACCTTAATGTAATCCTTTTGAAATGTTGCAATAGATATCAGAGTAAAACAAAAAAAAAAAAAAATTACAATTTGTGAAATGAAAAAAAAAAAAAAAAAGAATTTTTGGAGCTAACGTTCTTCTTTTTTTACCATTCTTCTATAAAATATAAACTCGAACTTGAAGGTAAGAGACTTTTCCATTTCGGAAATCAAGAAAGATGAAATGCCAGAAAGCGTGGGGGGGAGGGAAGAGGCATTTTATATACTTCTGTGTCCCTTTTCGGTTATTAAGGAAGAACTGTTGAAAATATTTGTTGAATCAGTCATTGTTTTAGGAAAAATCATAAAAATAAATCTTACAAGTTTGGGAGAGAAATTCGGATGTACTAATCAAGTTTAGCGTTGAACACTATATTCTTAAAACTGAATTCTCCCCTAAAAAGGCTTCTAATTTTAACGGATATTAGTCTTTTAGGCTAGAATGATCACAACACATAAAAAAAGTGACAATTTATGTGTTCTAGCTAACCAAATAATATTTGTACTCTTTGTACGCAATGATTTTTATGCA
This sequence comes from Vitellaria paradoxa, assembly GCA_019916065.1. Lineage (NCBI taxonomy): Eukaryota > Viridiplantae > Streptophyta > Magnoliopsida > Ericales > Sapotaceae > Vitellaria > Vitellaria paradoxa. The sequence continues at coordinate 50,106,829 of CM034237.1, read as the reverse complement.
AAAAAAATCCTTTGTATGCAATGATTTTTTTATGCAAAAAATTCAAAGCATTTTTATGCAAGAATGGAGGTTTAAATAAATAGCTATTAGTTGTGTCTATTGAAAGAACAGACACCACTATTTATGATGAAAGACATCTGTTAATAGAACAGACATATCTGTTGAAGAAGGGATATTTCAAAACGACGTAATTTTAGAGACAAAAGTTGCACTGGGCTAATGGTTGGATTGGGCTAATGAGCCAAAGAATTATCCAAGCCTAAAAAAAAAAAGATAAAATCATTGAAGCCCAAAATTTATCCAGGCCTATTTGATCCCCACTTTGAAACCAATCTATATTCACATAATTCATGATTTTGAACATGTGAATACTTAGAATTAATATTGTCATATAATTATATTAAATTCTAAATTTGATCCATATTTAATGATATGTGGACCCTTATATAAATATTGGCTTAAAATTTACCAAAATTTATAGTTAAAACTATGAATTCTAACAATCACTCACATGAATGAAATGGCTAAAATGGAAGTGCAAATGCAGACTCGACATAGAGTACAAATGGAAAGTTGTTGCATCAAGATAAGTAGCTTTTGGCTTTAAACCTTTCCTAGTGATATATTATTAGGTTTATTTACTAACCAGTGAACTTGATGTCTTGAATTTTGTATAAACCAAGATAATAATATTCACATAGCTCATTTCTGACAAAGTTTAGTTCTTTTAATTCTATCCATTTTGGCCCCTGGACATGCCTGGTAATTTCATTGAGTGCTCTAGAGAATGTAGCCTTATCAATTCTCATAAAAGTGGCCCTTTCACACTTAATATAGGCAATCTTTTATTAAGAGTATCTTGTCATACTCCACTTAGACTTCTAAGATATAAGGATCATTAAAAGCAAAGCTTATCTAACACACGGTTCAGATCATCACTATTCATTTCATCATAGGAAAGGGTAGATGAATTAATTCCTTATTGATATCAACGAGTGCTTCCACAATTTAGTTATTCTTTTGAACTTAGATCTTCGGATCTCTAGTCAGTTAGGTTGGGTTGCTATTGTGGCGATTCTCAATTTATGGGCTTTAAACTTATTCCCCTCGATGAATTATACATTTGATTTCTAGTTAAGCCTTTTGTTAAACGATTAGCAATATTATCCTTTGATCTTACATAATCAATGAATATTATTCCATTAAAGATTAACTGTCTCACGGTATTGTGTCTATGATGTATATGTCGTGACTTGCCATTTTACATATTATTCTGCGTCCTTCCTATTACTGATTGACTATCACAATGTATGCAAATAGCGAACATAGGTTTTGGCCACATAGGAATATCTTCTAAAAAATTACGAAGTCATTCAGCTTCTTCTCTAGCTTTATCTAATGCTATGAACTCAAATTCCCTAATAGATCTGACTATACACGTTTGTTTAGAAGATTTCCATGAAACAGCTGCACCCCAAAGTGTAAAGACATATTCGTTGGTGGACTTGGTATCTTTACTATCAGAAATCTAGTTAGCATCACTGTACGCTTCTAGCACCATTGGATATCTAGTATAATGCAACCTATAGTTAGAAGTATATCTTAGATATTTAAGTACTCTAATTATTGCCTTCCAGTGGTCTACCCCTAGATTACTGGTATATTTACTCAATTTGCTCACTAAGTAGGCAATATCTAGATGGGTATAATTCATGAGATACATAAAATTGCCTATTATCGAAGAATATTCTAATTGTGCTATGCAATTTCCAGTATTGTTTGTGAGATAAAGATTCATATGAATAGGTATTCGCACTATATTGCTATCATCTCTAATAAATTTATCAAGTATTTGCTTGATATAATGTCATTAAGATAAAGTATATCCATTAGATGTTTTGGTGATTTTAACACCAAGTATAACATCAATAACACCTAAGTCTTTCATGTCAAACTTACTAGCCAACATTTTCTTAATAGGTTTAATGATATCATTATTGCTATCTATGATAATCATATCATCCACATAGAAACATACAATGACATATCCATTTGATATTGTTTTCACATGAACACATTTATCACATTCATTAATGTGAAAACCATTTGACATCATGACATTATCAAAATTTTCATGCCATTACTTAGGTGCTTGTTTAAGTCCATAAAATGACTTAACAAGTTTGCATATCTTATTTTCTTGGCTTGAAACCACAAACCTTTTGGGTTGCTCTATATAAATTTCCTCAGTCAATTCCCCATTCAAGAATGCCATTTTCATATCCATTTGATGTATTTCAAAGTTATATAGTGCTGCAAAAGCAATTAACATATGAATGGATGTTATTCTTGTAACAAGTATGTGTCAAAATCAACTACTCCTTTTTGCCTAGAGCCTTGAACCACAATCTTGCCTTGTATCTATCAATGGATTCATCAGCTTTTATCTTCCTCTTAAAGATCTATTTATAACCTAAGGATTTACTCCCTGGTAGAAGATCCATCAGTTCCGAAGTGTGATTATTAATGATGAATTCAATTTCACTATCAATGGCTTCTTTCCATAAAGGAGCTTCAGGAGTAGATATTTCTTCTTTGAAACTCTGAGGTTCTTTTTCTAACAAAAATGTTAGAAAATTAGGACCAAAGGATTCACTAGTCCTTACCTTTTTATTTCGTTTAGGTTCTTCTTTATTTCTTTTTTCCAAAGATCTGCCGGCGATGATGGTAAATTTAGATCCTCCATCTACTTTTATATATATATATATATATATATAATGTATACTTTTAAATGTTGAGAAGGTAAACTTGGTACATTTAAAAAAAGAATGTTTTTTTTTTTTTTTTTATCGACATCTATCATTTTGACAGAAAATCTTAACGGCTTACTAATGAAAGGGCACATGTATAATTAGTAAAATGTTTAGAGATCTATGTGTGCTTTTAAATGTTAATGGAATTCATATATAATTATTGAAATATTTTGAGGGTTTATGTGTAATTTATCTTATATAATATATATAAATAAAATTAATAAATATATAATTGATATGCATATGAGATGCTAGAAACTACACATAATTCGACCTGTAAAAAATTTAAATTTAAATTTGTTAAATAAACATAAATGAAAAATGTAAAATAATCTTTAAAAATAAAAATAAAGGTAATATAATTATGATGGAGACACACTTTGATCAAAATCATATTTGCATGAAAAGTTGTGAAAATAAATTGTAAAAATAAAAATTACTAATTAAAAATATTAAGAATTATGCATATTACTATGATTTAAACACATCTTAACCCAATCTTGTTAAAAAAAAATTAATCTATCATCAATCAATTAAATAACCAAAGTGTAAACTTATTTAAAAAAATTACAAATCAAAAGAGATAATGGGTAATCCATATACGATAATATAAGAATTTTTTTAGTTTTTTGCAAATATTATAATATTTTTAAAAGTTTTAATTTAAAATTTTCTATAAAAAATATTCAAAAAATATGAGAAGAGAGAGAGTGTGTTTTTATATGAATTGACCGAAAAATAACCAAAGTGAAAAGAAATTGAAGTAATCCAAACCATTGAATAAATTTAACAGTTGAAAATATACTAAGGTTAAATTATTGAACTTCCTTATTATATAAATAACACAAAGAATGAAAAAATATATGTATTTAGTATTTTTAATTTTGATGTGCATTAAAATTGAATTGTTAATATAAATTTTTATTTTTTAGGAAAATTTTAAGGAAAATTAATGTCTAAATATTATGTTTTAAAATAAAAAAATTTAGTTGAATTTGTGTAATAAATATCCATACAGTGTTTAATAAATGTGTAAGATTTTATTATTTAATACAAATGCTATAATATTTTTAAAAATATTAATTTTAAAACTTTTATAAAAAGAGTATTCAAACAAAATATGAAAAAAGTGAGAGAGTGTATTTTCATGTGAAATAACAAAAAATATAACCAAATTGAAGAGGAAAAGAAAATAATCCTAGTTATCAAACAAATCCAATAGTTGAAAATATATCAAATTCAAATTCTTAAGCTTACTTATTACGTAGATGAGACCAAGAGTATAAAAGTGTATGTATTTAAATTTTTAAATTTTACGTACATTAAAATTAAAATTTTAATTTAAATATTTAATTTTTATAAATTTTTAAAGAAAATTCTAAATATCACTTTTTTTTTGAATTTAAATTTTTAGTTGACTTTATTTAGTAGGTATTCATACAATATTTAACAAATGTGTAAAATTTTATTATTTATTATATATATTATCAAACTTTTGTAAAATAAAAAATATTCAAAATATAAAAAGAGTGAGAGAATGTATTTTTTATATTAAGTGATTGAAAACATAATCAAAATGAATAAAAAAATAAATAATTCTGCCCATTAAACAAATATAACTATTGAAATTAAACTTTCTTATTTAGGTAACCTAAATTTAAATTAATGAGACCTCTTATTATGTAGATAGTATAACATATATATAATGATTATTAACCCCATATACTTGCCAATCTATTACCAATCTCGTATGGATTGGATATTCAAAATGAGATATTTATTGTGACCTTGAACAAATAAATCAATATCTAAAACAAGTATAATAGTATAAATTATTAAAGTGTCCGAATTTTTCTTATACAATAATAGAGTAAACAATTAATAATGCTCAAATGTTTATTTAGGTAAGGAAATGTATTGGAAAATAAAAATAAAAAATTAATTAAGCTCCAATGCTTCTCCAAAAATCCCAAATAAAATTCCCCCGTTAGCCCTCTTTCCCTCCTTTTCAGCTCCCGCGGTAAAAATTTGAAAAATTCAACAAAGCCCTTTTGCATTTTCATCCACTTTGGCGAGTTGTTTTTATTTTCTCCTCTTCATTGATTACGGTGGGTGTAATCCTAATTCTACCGAACTCGTAGATATTATATCTACAATTTCTGAAATCTGTTCATGGGTTTTAGTTGTTAGATATTTAATCCATGTAGTGTTGGGTTTCTATGACAGATGTGGGTCTTTAAGGATTGCTCAAAATCTGTTTGTGAATATGCCTAAAAGAGATGTGAGAATTGTGATTTGGATGCGTCGACGCGGCCCAACCCGTGCCTCTTATTTATTATGTGTTGGCTTGGAAGTGTTGCATTTTGTTATTACTTGTTCGCTTCTTCAGATCTATTTGTCTAATGTTCGGAAAACTGGCCAACAAAATCAAGTGAATCTAGAAGGAAGAGAAAGAGTGTTCCGGAGATTTAGTAATAATCCTTCACAGCTGCTTCGGATAAATTCGTAACTTCAAAATTTAGTAGTTCGGGTCTTTGTTTGGCAACAATTAGCCGAAGCTAATTTTTGATTACTCAATTTTTTGATCTTTTTTAAATGATAAATTTATTTTTTTATATTTTAAATTTCTTTAAAATCATGAATGATAAAAATATTAAATTAACAAAAAGTTAGAAAGTTAAAAAAAATTAATTTTTTAACACAAAAAAAAGTAATTTTTTAGTAACTTGCTAATAATCAACTATTAAAAAATTAAAATTTTTTTTCTTCTCAACTAAGCCTGAAACAATCCACTTGTAGTACAGTTGTGTGATCTCCCTTACTCAAGGAGACTGCAATTCTATCCCCCTTTTTCAGAATTTTATAAATGTAATAATTATGTATACCTAATGTATATATCAACATAAGTCATTCCTATACTGTTAAATCATAGAGTCATCGACTTGTTTGTTTTGGTCGATGAAATAAGGAATTATAATTTATTTATAACCTTAAACGATCAATCTAGTAGCAGTTGGTGGCTGAGCTCCCTACTTGCGTAAGGACTAGAAGTCTGAGAGACTTTATAATTATGTAAATTGTAAGTTTTGCCCTTAGAATTTTACTTCAGGTTTAATTCAGGCTGCGGCTACAATCCCTTTCCGCCTCTCCTGCTCCACCTTTTTAACTTTTTGGTGTTGTATTTATTTTGGTAATGTGAAAAGACCAAAAAAAACAAAAAAAAGCCTTGAGCCTTTTGGTTTAAGATTCTTATTAATCCCATGCACTCACTCATGAAAAATTAAAGATGATCTTATGTATGATGAGTAGTCAAGCTTAAATGATTTAAACAAACATATTAGAGTCAAACCCGAATAACTTTGTTCTTAACATATTTAGGATAGACAATATGAAAAAATAAAAATTAATTTAAATTAAAATTAAACCTAGTCAAAAGTCAATTTATATCAACAAACACTTTTCAAGTTAACCAAAACAGTTATACACAATATGCGATACAGAACTCTAATCATATCGTCTCTCATTTCCATAAAAAATAATATAAAATTCAGTCCAACGTATAATTTCTCTCAACTTTTGTCTATTGATGATATGAGACTTAACTAATGTAATTGGGGGTCATTGTTCTTGACAAATAAAATCTGTCTGACCAGAAACTCATGGCATAACCTGATCCCTTATGATCTATCAAATATAGGTGTTTTATTAGAATTTATTTAATTAATTTTTCTTTATTTTCTTTTTTATTTGTTAAATTTCATTTAATCCTAAATATAGTTAATAATATATTCTTTTTCTTATTTTCTTTTTAATTCTGATACTAAGGAGCGTTTGGATAGCAAAAAAAAAAAAAAAAATTAAAAAAATAGGTGTAAAAATGACAAGAAACGAAATTTAATTAGAGGAATTGGTAATCTTTTGAATTGTCTAATACTAACTCTAGGCCTACTTTTCAATATGGAAGAATGGATAAAAACCTTGGACGCATATGGTGCCTAACATGTGAAAATAGCCTTAAGCGACTCTTTTCCAATAGAGGATGACATTAATTAATTTTGGACTTAAATGGTTATTTTCTGAAGAAGACACATCAGCCACAATTTCATTCCTGATATTAATCCCCTATTCCAAACAACTATGGCGATTGCACGAACTTTTACCTTTTAGCCGATATAGATCCTGACCTTGGCAGCTATTCATGTTTTAAGTTTATTGAAGGTAATGCCAGACCCATAACAAGCTTGGCTCGTGTTCAATTCCCATTCTCCATTGCCAGATATTTTTCATGGTCACAAAGAAGTATAGGACATTACCAATTGTCCTGATGCACCATTTGTTGACCTGGAAGACAATCCCGAGGAAGCCTCAGCCTCAATTACAAAGTGAAAATGATATTCAGTAGATTAGCTTAATTATTTGTGAACAATTTTAGTTCTAACTTTTAATTTTTATATAATTTTGAATTTTTAGAATTTTAAAAGGTTTACAAAATTCGAAGACCTCACCTACTTTAAAAATAAATAAATTCTCTAGGGTATATTACTGTCAACATTTAGTTTTATCAACCCATATTTGGTTTCACTTATACTTTAAGATGCTATACTCATTATCATACTCATTTTCACACTAAATATCCACATAAACTTTATATGTGTCACAGTGGGGACAATGTGCAAAATAGGTTAGGTGTAGGCGTCACATATGATTAATAATTTATTTTAATTAAATTTCTTTTATAATTTTCCGAAAAAGTTTTTGAAATTTTTTGAGCATATTGCTGGATCTTGCATGTCTCTTCTAATATAGTACTATGTTAGTTTTATTCACGAAAAAGTAAGAAATGATTTAGTTTCAATAAGATACATAATTCAAATTTAATATATAACTTTTTAGTACTTCAAAATTTTGTCATTTGAAGTGATCGGATGAGAATGTGTTAACAATTGAAATTCATCAAATTTAGCTGCCGAAGAATGCAAGACATAAGTGGAGATTCAAACCCTAAATTCATTGAATTTTTAAGCCTTACTTTTTATTTTTAAGGGTTTTAAACTTAATATTCTATATTTTTTTTCATTTCATATTTTTTTTTGATAACTTCATTGCATTGATTTATTTGGATATTAGTCCACAAAACACTATTTTTGATATATATCAGTGGATTAATGTCTTTTTATACGTTGTTATTAATGAGTAATATTAGACTATCTTTTGCATATTTAAAAATTTTGACCTCTTTTTTTTTAATTAAATTATTGTTAAAACCAATTTAAAACCTTTTAACACTATAAATATAGTTTAGTCAAATTTATTACCCGTTAAACTTTACTTACTTGACGCTCGCTAAAAATATTTTCTTGTTATGGCATTACGGTTGCGTTCAATTGACATTTCTTTGGATAAAATTTTATTTTAAAGGACAAAATTATTCTTTTGATTATTAATTATTTGAAATTGATTATGTAGCCTAACTATTCCCGAACCGTTCCAATGACATCCATCATGAACTCCACAAAAGCAGCCATCTCTTTCATCGCCCTAACATCAGCCTCAAATCCGAGAAGCGGCGGAAGAAATAGCCACAAACAGGTCCCCACCACAAATCCTAGAACCAACACCCTGGACAGAACCGGAGGCGGACAGAATCTCCCATTTAAAGCCTTTTTTATCTCAATTTCGGCAGCCACACAGACCCCATGGAGGAGAAAGAAGGAGGTGACCTCAAAGGTGGGCCTCACTCTTCCAGCGTAGTAGAAGATCAGCTCATGCATCAATGCAGACACAAAAAACGTCGCCAGGAGTGCAGGAAGCCAAGCCCGTTTTCTACCGATCAGACGGCGAGAAATCGATTTAGCGGGATCATATACGACCAGGCGCAGGATATCGGAAACTACGCGGTTCCATCTTCTCCCCCAGAAGTTTTGCAGCGAGGTGGAGAGGTGGGGTTGGTCGAAATGCGGTTCGAGCTCTAACCCAGCCGCGGCTCGGACCAGAGTCGCCGCCAAGGCTAGCAACAAATCTAGTGACATGTAAATGTGCAAGCAATACAACACCTGTATGATCCTTGGATGGATATGGTCTTTGTGTTTACAGACCTCAGTCAGAACACCCACTAGCGTGATCTTTATAACGTAGTTTAGAGGTGATCTGGGGCAGTTTTTGGAGGTTTGGCGAGGTGAGTATTTTCTAATTTCTCTACCTTGAGGGGGGTTGTCTTGACATTTGATGGGTAAGGTTGCAAAAAAGAGGAAACGTGGGAAAGAAATTGGGGGTGATTCTGGACCATCGGATGATGATAGAGGTCCTTTCCCAAAGGCAAAGAGGAGGAGCTTGAAATTGGCAAGCCAAGGTATGAAGAAAGCAGTTGGGGCTCCAAGATGGAGGGTTCTGAGCTTGAGAGGAAGGTAAAGGAAGAGGCATAGAATGGGGAAGATAGTTAAGAGCCTAGGCCTGCCTTTTGTGATGAACTTTCCTATGCTATGGCAGTAACAAAGAGAGGCAAAGACTGACGCCCAAACAACAAAGAAGTTTCTCAACTCCTCTTCCATTGGTTTCTTCTTTTGCTTTTTACTAGCAACACTTCTCCCTCGCTCCTAGCAAAAAGAAAAGAAAAAAAGTTGGTATAGTTAAAATGATTGAGCCAACACTCTGGTGAGTTAATGATTGCGAACGAGCCAATTCAACTGCATATTGGTGCTTTATTTCTAGAGATTTTGAGCCGCTCCTTGTGACTTTACCCAGAGTGGAAGGTAATTTTCTTCTCCCTTTCAGATTCAATCGGTCGTTTTTACGTTACGTTTTGTTCGTGGACATTTTTTTTTAGAATTAATTTGATTTTAAAATAAAAATTTGATTTGATTTGATTTGATTTAATTTGATTTAATAAACAAAATTTTATATTTGAAACAAATTTTAATTTTTAAGAATTGAATTAATTTAATTTAAGAGAAGTATCAAATTTGACCATATTAAATTACCAAAAAAAATTGATCATATTAATAAAAAATAAAAAATATGATGTATGAGGATAAATTTATCTACTTATCTAAGTGATTTAAGAAAAAAAATAACTCATCAAATTTTATTGTTTTAAATTAAGTTTCAAATGATTAGATATCTTAAAATTTAATTTATGAAATGAAATCAAATTTAAATTATAAAATTTTATTTTAATTTTAAATATAAGAATTAATAAGGATGCTCATCAAACGAAATGAAGTCCTATCAAACTAATACTTCCAAACGTAACGTAAATCAATTATATTCAATTACTACGACTTTGCAACTGCTGCTTGTTTCAAAATGGGTTGATATCAACGTCAACCTACCCCCGGCCCACTGGTACGAAGGCGGTGGCGCCATCTCTCTCTTGCTTTTCAAGGGTCAAGAAACAATTAACTTGCAACCAATCAAAAAATATTCAACTGAAATTTTATTTTAATTTTAAATATAAAAATTAATGAAAATTCTCGTCAAACAAAATAAAATCCTATCAAATTAATGCTTCCAAACGTAATGAAAATCAATTATATTCACTTACAACGACTTTGCAACTGCTGCTTGCTTCAAAGTGGGTAGATATCAACGTCAACCTACCCCGGCCCTCTGGTACAAAGCGGTGGCGCCGTCTTTCTCTTGCTTCTCAAGAGTCAAGAAACAATTAACTTGCAAGCAAATTACCAAAAAAAGAAAAAACTTGCAAGCAATCAAAAAATATTCAACTGGACAAGCTAGCTATAAAAGAAAAGAGGTTGTGGATCCTGTAGTTCAGGTTAGAAACTTCTTGCCTCTCAATGTTAATTTCCTCATTGAATTCAAGCTGCTGCAAATGGCCGAGGTAGCAGGTATATTAATAAAATTACAAATTATTAATTAATGAACAATATCAAAAAATCCAAAAAAAAAAAAAAAAACGTTGTTCTGCTTCATTAGCGGGTGAATTTTGATGTTTCCAACTGCTCAATCAAACATGAAAAAAAATCCAAATAAATATTATTAGCCATAACAAAATTATCAATATAAATAAACAAACTTAAGTAAGGAATTTGAAAATCTATAAGTTTAAATTACTTTTGCAAATTACGGACACTATAGGCATCGAATTCTCATGCCGTTCACTCTCACAAATCACAAATGCCTCAGAGATTGTATGTACGAGTCTCGCAAACATTGAAACTCGTTTGCCTGATTTGGAAGGTTCATGACTGATTTCGGAATTTATTTAGAAGCATTGGCAATTGTTATAACTACCATCGATAATCCTTTTAGCGACTGCCCGTGTTTTGTGTCAATCAATACTAATTATTTTGTTAGTGATTTCGAAACTTGCAGAAAGGTCCCCCAGAGAGAGAGAGAGAAAGAAGTTATTGTTCCATACTAACTTCTCATTATTAGAATTGTGTCACACAAATTAAAAAGTATATGCATAGCACAACCTTAACGGATTGAAAAATAATGCTTTCTCATAGCATGATATAACTTTTTTTTTTTTTTTTTTTGATGTGATTTGAGCCTAATTTACTGTAAGATATTGTTTGGATCAATAATTGGTCAAGGGCAAAGTAAAGGAATAGAGGTTCAAAATTCATTCTACTGTTTTGATTGTGATGAAAAATAAAAAGGAAAATACAAGAAATTATGAAATTAAATTTAATTAAATAAAAAAAAACTAGTATAATAATGATTGCTCTAATAATGATTCCTGATTCCAATTAGGCAACAGGATTCGAATCTAATTAAGTGGAGCCTTTCTTTAGACGGGGAGTTTTCTTTACACTCAACTTAGGATTATGTGAGGACTTCTATGCCAATGAGGCCTGTTTTTTATTTTATTTGGCAAAAACACATTCCTTTTCAGGTCTCCTTCTTTTTTTGGCGGCTCTTACACTCATTTCTAGCCTTGGATGATTCTTTGGAAAGCTGTGGCTTTCATATGGTTTCTCGTTGCATTTGTAGTTATGCAATTGAGACCCATTGCCATCTACTTCAGCATTGCCCATTGACTTGTTAGGTATAGTAGCACTTTTTTTACTATGTTTGGGCTTCATTATTATGAGTCCTTGTCTATCTCTGCCATGCTCCTACATTGGTATCGCTGCTCTCCTTTGAAGAGTTATATTCGTGTTATGGTTGTTTGTTATATCCTATGGCACATTTGGAAGGCACGTAATGCTGACAGGTTTGATGGTTCTTTCTTTCATGTTATGCGGGTTATTCATAGCATTCTTGCGGACTCGCACCCTCCTAAGCTTGCTTTTGGTTTCAAAACCTCACTACTAAAGTCAAGGTGGCGAGATTGGTTTTCTAGGCATTTTCCTCCTCATGGTTTTCTAAAGCTTAACGTGACTGATTGCTCATGTGGTAATCTGGGTCCCTCTGCAGCTGGAGACATTATTGAGGATCACCTTGGCAGGGTTATTAGTGCTTTTGGTCATTTTCTTAATCATAATTCCATCATATATGCATAGTTGGTGGCACTTAAGGTTGGCTTGGAAATTGCTATTGATTTGCGCTTCTCTTCTCTGATTGTCGAATCTGACTTAGCTATTGTGATTTTTTGAGCTACTTCTGGTTGGGAGTATACTTATTTTTTAGCTCGGATTTATCAGTTTTGCTCTTTTACATTGATCCAGCTTTAGCATGTATATGGGGAGGCAAATCAAGCAGTCGATTTTTTGGCCAATTGGGCATGCACTCACCAGCGGGATTAGAGATTTTACGTGTAGCGGGCTCTGCCTTAAGCTAGTTATGGTATTCTCTCTCTTGATGCAGATGGTACGCCTCACATTAAAACTTAGTTTCTTTATTTTTCTTTTGTTTGGGAGGTCAAGTTCATATACCCCTCTTATATTCTGTATTGTGGTGACTCACCACAATTTTTATTCACTTCTTTTTATTAGTAGTTTCTTTGATCATTGTAAAATGGTAAGTCGCCGCTTCTTTAGATATTTTCATTATTATTTTTCTTTACTTCTTTTAGAGGTAAGGTTTAACTCCCCTACATCTTGTATTGTTTTTCTAATTTTTAATAAACTGGTAGGGGGTTCCTACCAACCCTTCCTCCTGCTAAAGGGATTTTTTTAAAAATAAAAAAAATGATTGCTCTTTATTTTTATTATATTTTTTAATCTATTCATGCAAATATATGGATTTAAAATTTTATGTTTTTTTTTTTTTTTTGTTTCTTTCCACGCTAAATCCTCACTCCAAGCATTTTTATTATATTTCCTGTTCTGACTGAAAATGCCCATCATCTGCTGGCTCTTGGGACCTGCACTACACAAAACCGTTCACAAAGATGAAGTAATCTAGGGAGCATTCTAAAAGGAAACATATATACACATGTATACTTAGACCTCCAAAAAAATAAATAAACAAAAAGTTGGATTGCTCTGTGCATATGACACTGATTGAGAGAGAGAGAGAGAGAGAGAGAGAGAGTTGCATTAATGCATACGCGTAGTGAGTAAGCAAAAGGTTTTAAGGCCATAAAGAAAATGAGGTTTTGCATCAATCCACGTATAGAAGCAAAAGAGTAAATGGACATGGGATGATCCACCTGTAGTTCCACTGCAGGGAGAGTGAAGAAAGAGTAAAGGATCGTGTGAGAAAATTTTAGCTCCCTTCTTTTGTAAACCTTTCCTTTTTCCGTATTCTTGTAAACTCTTTTTTGGTACGGATTTATATATAAAAAAATAAAATAAAATAAAGTAGTCGAAAGTTCTTGACCATGGACTCTTTGATATTACAAGTCTCAATAATAATCTCATATATGGGGATAAATATATAGATAAAGAGAAAGAAGAGGAAAAAAAAAAGAACCCACACTTTGAAGACAGCTTTACTATTTATAAAGTAAGCATTTAGCATTTTTTACGTTAATTTGACTATCTATACATTAGTGGTAAGTGATAGCATTAAATACTAAATGATATAAGTTTTGAGACATGTGAAAAGTGACGTTTGTATATATTTTACAAATTTTTTTTTCTTAGTACACTTGAACGTAATAAATGAAATAATTATATAAATAATTATCAAATTATTTAGTAATTAGAATTTACTGTCTGATCGGATCGGAGGGGTAACTTATGCTTGGAAAAGTATTGTTGTGGTCGGACAGGATACTTTTTGGCCGCACAAGAATTATAACATAAGAAGAAATTTTAGTAGGCGACCCAAAAGGAAAAACAATGAGAAGCAGAACAAAAACCCACATAATGCACGAAGTAACGTATCATGAGAGAGAGAGAGAGAGAGAGAGAGAGAGAACCATTGAAGAAATCAGAAGGTGTCTGTGGTGCAGCAGAAAACCCACTACGAGGAAGGAGGACATTGCTGGTGGGAATTGGTTCTGATCCCCCAACACTTGTCATGGGGGGAGAAGCAATGTTTAATCCGTGGCTGGCAAGGGCGAATGGGATGGGTTTTGAAGCAGTATTCCATTGGAGAGACTTTTTTTTTTTTAATAAAAGGGAGGGGAAGACTCGAACTCGAGTCATAAGCGGGCAGGAGATACTCTTAATTACTGAGCTACAGGTCACGCTTACCATTGGAGAGACTTGCATAGTATGGAGAAGGAGGAGGAGGAGGAGGGGGAGGAGGGGGAGGTTGTGCTTCTGTGGACATTATAATTTTAAAATAATTTAAAAAATTTTTTTAATTTTTTTAATTAAATTTTGTTATGCCTAACTTCTTCTTCGTCATTTCAATATTAATTTTTAATTTTTAAAATTTTTTGAAACTCCAAACTTGTACATAATATGATGGATTAGCTTCTTAATTAATTTTAAACTTTTTTTTAGTGCTGTTAATTTTGTCAGTCTCCATATATTTTAACCAAAATTTAGGGCTTGTGTGGCACTTCAAAAAATCATAAAAAACACTCAAAATCACTAAAATTTTTTAAAATTCTTTAACATATTTTGTACTTCTCGTATTTTGTAAAATTTTTATAAATTTTTATATATCTTTATGTCTCAATAAATTTTTACAAATTTCGATAAATTTTTTTACAAAACCTAATACAATTTCACCAATCTCAATAAGTTTTCTACAAATTAAAAAACTTTTTAACCACTTTCAATAAATTATGATGCAAAATCATTCTAACGAAACTAAAAAACCGTTTGAATGATTTTTTTCCTCAAAAAAGTTGATTTAAAAGTCAAAAAATTTCACTAGTTATTTTTAAAAAACACGATTTGATTCTTTCCAAATTACATTTTTTTGCTATTTTTCATATCTTTTTACCACGTCAAACGACCCTTGATGTGAATTCTAGAAGAAACCTTTGTCATGTGGACATTGAATGTAATATTTAGCACAGGTTCCATTTATTCACCCACAGACACCCACACACACACACACACACACACACACACACACACACAGATATATATATATATATATATATATATATATATATATATATATATGCTGATGCTTGATGAAGGAAGGTTGAGAAGCTTCCTGTTGCTAAAATTCCAGAAAGTGATCAGACATATATAACGTCAGCAATTCATTAATTTATTTAAAAACAATTACTCAAACATAATTTAATTTGTTAATTTAGGTATAAATTTCATGATTGATTTGAGTTATTTGATATTATAAATTATAATGTATTTAAAATTATCAAAAAAAATAGTTAATAATCTTTTATAATAGTGGTTCTATAATTATAAAAAGTAATAATATCATTATTTTGATAGTAATCATTACTAAATATTAGAAACGTGTTATTACATTAATTAATTTTATTAATATTTATATATTTTAATACAATTTAATCTCAAATATAATAATTAAAAAATTTTAAGTATCCAAACAGACCGTTAACGTTAAAATTGTTTGAAATTGATGATGAACTGGGGGTGCAACGCCTCTCCTAGCTTGGAACATCTAAATCTAACAGAGCGGGCAGCATCCTTGACAAACTCCACAAGGGCAGCCGTCTCTCTCCTTGCCACTTCGTCTCCATTCAACCTTAAGCTCGGCTTCATCAGCAGCCACAAACTAGTGACCACCACAAACGAACAAACCAACGGCGCTGCCACAATCCGAGGCAATTTGAATTTCCCATTTAATCTTTTCTTCAAGCAAATCTCCGCAACCAAACAGACCCCATGGATGAGGAAGAAACTCATAACCTCCCAAGTAGGTTTTACGCGTACAACGTTGTAAGAGATCATCCCATGCATAAGTCCGGATACAAAAAATGTTGCCAGCAAAGCAGGGACCGGGGCCCACTTGTTCCCGATCAGACGGTTGAAAATGGACGGGCCGGGATCGTATACGGTCTGGCGCAGGAGAATTGATACAATTAGGTTCCACCTTCTTCCCCATAAGTCCTGTAGTGAGCTCGAGAGGTAGGGCTCGTTGAAGGACGGTTCGAGCTCGACCGCGGCCACGGCTCGAGCCAGGGCAGCCAAAGCGTCTAGCATGAGCTCGAGGGCTATGTAAATATGGATGACATAAAGCAACATCATGATATTTGGATGGAAATATTTTTCGCACATGTAAAATTGAAAAATCACACCCACGATCGAAATCTTTATAACGAAATCCAGAGGTGGCGGTTTGTGGCTTTTGTTGGGCGTATTTTGATGTGGGCTTTGTTTGATCTTTGTATTAGTTGTTAAGAGGTTTCTCTGAGTTTGGAGGAAATGGGTGATTTTTCATGTTGATGGGTAGACAAGCTAGAAGGATGAAACGTGGCAGTGAAATACTTGGTACTGATAAAGGGCCTTTCCCGAAGGCAAAGAGGAGGAGTTTGAAGGTGGCTAGCCATCCTATGAAGAAAGAGGTTGTGGATCCAAGATGGAGGGAGGAGAGAGTGAGTACTGGAAGGTAGAGAAAGAGACTTACAATAGGAAATATAGCAAAGAGTCTAGTAGCAACTCCTCCATTGATCGTAAACTTGCCAATGGTGTGGCTGTAGCAAAGAGATACAAACACTGTGATCCATAAGGCTATGTAGTTATTGATCTCTTCCTCTATTTCTCCCTCTTTTCGTTTGATCTCTCTTGAGAGATTTTTACACTAGAGAGATACAAAATGTTTGTGTGTGTGTAACAGGTTGACATGGTTTTGGTCCTGTGGGATCAGGAGCCGGCTTAATTCGAAGAAAAAAAAAAAAAAAAAAGGATCAGGAGCCGGCTGAGAACAGCCTCGGACTCTTGTCGGGTATATATGTTTTAAGATTTTTTTTTGGGGGGGGGGGTGTTGGGGAATGCGACAATTACAATTAATTTATGATAAATATGATTATTTAGAAAGCAATGTTCCAAAATACGTTTGCTCCACATGTATATATTTTGATTTAACAGAAATTTGGCCCCATTTCAGATGATGAAATAAATTAAAAAAATAAACAAAAAATAGGATTTTTGAATATTCATTGGGCACGGCTCCTTACAAAATAAGGAATTTTGTTACCGTTCAACATTATGGATGTGGTGCGATGATAAATTCTAATTTAATCAACCTTGCAAATGGAATTGAAATGCACGGCTTTTGCCCGAGTATTTACACAGCATTATATCTATATTATTATAAAAAATCCTAATGTTTGAATTTTTTTTAATTACTTTACTCTTATTTTTTCAATTTAATTTAATGCAATTATGTTCATTCATTATCTTCACTAAGTTAACTATTTTACTAATTTAATCTTTTTTCTCAGTTTAATCTAATTCTGTCTTTCCATTATCATCATTTTACCATTTTGCTCTTTCTCCTATTTTTTCCAACTTAACCCAATTCTGTCTCTTCAGTATATTTACTCTGTTGACTATTTTATTATTTTATAATTTTTTGATTTAATCCAATTTTCTCTCTCCATTATCATCATTTTACTATTTTACCATTTCTTTTATTTTTTCAAATTTAACTCAACTCTGTCCATTCATTATCTTCACTCTATTGACTATTTTACTATTTTATCCTTTTTTTATTTAACTTAATTCTCTCTCTATATTATCATTATTTTACTATTTTATCATTCCATTTTTGATCTATACTACTACTATAAAGTCTAAGTAATTGCAAAACTTTTTTGAATTATTTTCGCCTCATCTTATTATACAAACCTTAATATATCCTGCTTTCTTAATCCTTTTTTCATCTTTCCTAACCTCTCATCTTTCATAATTATAATATTAATGGAGATTAATAAAACATAAATAATTATAAAATTATTTTAATTAGCCTTATTATATCTCCCATTTCTAAAACTCTTAAATTTAAATGGTATTTAATAATTGAAAGTTTTATTTTCATTAATAATTAAAAGTTACCACATTGTAGCATTCTTTTCAAATTTAAATGGCATTTAAAAAGTTATATTTCCATTAATAATTGAAAGCTACCATATTTCATATCTGTAACATCTTTTCAATATCTATCTTTTAACCTTCCTTATATTTTACCCATAAGAAGAACAAAAAAAAAAAACCCCACACCGTTGGTCTTTATTTCTATCTCTCTCTTCCTTCTTTCTATACGTATATTATTTATATATCTTATTTAACAATTTGAATTTATTTTTTGTCTTTGCAGATATTTATTGATAATATACTATCTACATCTCTCCATAGTCTGGCATCTCAAATTTTCAAAATTTGTAAGACTTTGTTCTTGATTTTGTTTGCTTTTTGTTATATATAATTGATTTTTGCAATTATATTTTGATAATATACTATTTATATATCTACATGGTGTGGCATCTCAAATTTTTAAAATTTGTAAGGTTTTTTTCATAATTCTGTCTATCTTTTGTTATAATTGGATGAATTGTTAGTACCTTAAGTTTCTAAAGTGTTTTTGGGACTATTAGTATTTCATAAAATAGTTTTTCTTTTTGTTTTAGCTTTCAAGTGCCAGATGTTGTTTTTTTTTCTAAGATTTTTATATTCTTCTCTTCTAATCCGTGAATTATTATTATTATAAAAATTATAAAACAAATTTTAAACTGTAAAATCAAAAAAGAAAATTGAAGGAGCAGTGACTATGGAACTGGAACAGAGAATGAAGAGTCTCAAGAACATGGCTAAAGAAGTTGCAAAACTTGCAATTTATTTGAGTAGTGTGGGTGGGTTTCTTTAGATATTATTGGTACTTTTGAGAACATTCAACCTTACATTACATTGTTGGTACTTGATAAATTAGTGAAAATAAAGAAAAATAAATAAAAAAGTCACAAGAAATGAGAAAAGATATAAAATCTCCAGTATACTCTTATTTGAATAAATTTAAAAATATATTATGATAAAATAAAAGAAATTCATTAATATATTATTTTTTTTTAAATTTTTTAATTTTATACACTTTCCTTGCATTTTCCATCAAAAATTGAATAAGAGAAATTTTAAATTCATATCTTATTTTTTTTTACTGTGACAAATCATTAATTAAAACACAGTTTAAGTGAACATAAGTTTAAACTTTCAATTTTTATTTAAAAAAACTTTTGAAAATATTAAAATTGTTGTAGAAAGAGAGAGATAGGAAAGAATAAGAAAAAATTCACAAATATTGAGTGAAAAAATAAAAAGATATAAAACTAATTATGAAATAAATATTTTATTGTTATCTGTATGGATTAAAAAATATAACAAAATTAAAAATATTTATTAATATATTTGTTTTTTTAATCTAGTTGAAGTTTAATTTTTTTTTTCATTCTTATTTCATCTTATTTTTGAACATAACTCAAATAAGAAAATAAATTTTGAATTAGTATCTTACATATAGAGACACATTGAGATAAAAAAGAAAATTCGATGATATAAAATAAAATAACAAAAAGAAAGAGAAAAATAATTAATAAAAAATATTTGAGTTTCTTAAAAAAAAATCTTAAACTCTAAAAAATAAAAGGTATGTTTGGAGTTACATTTTGGTTAAAAGAAAATAATAAAAAGAAAAGTGAATTGAAAATAAAAAGAAAATTAAAAAATTAAACAAAAGGCATTAATTAATATGTTAAAATTTCTAAATCTAATTAATTTTAATTTTTCAAATTTCAAATTGTTTTTTTTCTTTTCCTTTTTTTTTATATATATGGAGAGAGAAAGATACAAAGACGTAAGTTAAAGATAAAAAAAAATGAATATGGAAGAAAATTTTTGGTTTAATTTTCATTTTTTTTACAAAAAATGTTTTGACAAAACTAATTCTATAATACAATCAATAAATATTATAGCATATAAAATATGCTATGGATGATTTTTGGTAGATATAAACAAAAAGTAAGAGTGAAATTAAAAAATAATGGAATCAAAAAAATTCATTGGAATCCTAAAGAATTATATTCAAAATACGTGAAGGATAATTTTAGTAGATGTAAATATAAAGTAAAGGTAAAATTGAAAAAAAAAATGAAACCAAAAAACCCGTCGAAATTTTAAAGATGCATTACCGTTTGTTACATAGATAGAATAAAGATAAAAGTAGATATCTAGAAAATAAATAAAAATAGAAAAAATCAAATCAAAAATAAAAAAATATAACTCTTAAAAAAATTAAAAAAACACATACAAAAGAGAAAAATGGTAATAAATCTTAAGTAAGAAAAATGTCAATATTAAGAAAAATGGTATTAAAAAGACATTTATTGTTACTCTTTAAAAAATTAAACCAGAAAAAATAAAGTGACAAACTAGTAATAAAGTAAAATAAATGGGGAGAAACTTAAAAATTTGTGGCAGAAAAAGCCATTGAAGGCTTAATCCCGACTGCCATTTATTGTATAAAATATATATATAATTATGACATATGATATTAAAAAATGATAAATGTACTCTATTTTTAGTTTCTCATACTCAAAAATCAACATTTAAAAATCAATATTCATTGTGAGAGTAGATAAGTGTAAGAAATTAAAAGTGGAATGTATTTATCATCTCGCATAATATTAATATATAGATAAAATATATTACATTTTAGTATAAATATATTAAATTATTTTTAGTTATAATTAAATATTATAATAAAATTATTATACTAAGATATTATATGACTTATATTAATTATATTAAAAGTCATTATTAAGTATCACTATTGTACCATTACATGCTAACAAAAATTTTAGTTATACTAAAAATTATGTTAAGTAAAATTATAACAAATTTAATTTATTATAAATAATAATATTATCATACTAATATATTATATAATTTACAATTTATATTAGTTATATTAAATAATACTAATTAAGTATAACTGTTAAGGAATGAAATTCTTATTGCATTTATGTCACCATAACCGTTAAAAAATTATTAAACATCGCTAATAATTTATATTTATAAATTTTAATTGTTAAAACATAAAAAATTGTTTAATTTAAGTATGGAGTGAATTTGAAAAAAAAATCATGTAACTTATATAATGTTAATATAAGGCTAATATATTTTATATAAATTTTTGATTTGTATGTTCTTCTCTTTTAAGTATTTATTAGTAGTCAATTTTTTTTTCACAACTGCTTTAGCCATAAATCAATAAATATGTGAGTTGAAAAATATGGTTATTTGCTATATTATATTAGATCTGTGTTAACTTATGATTTTTCAAAAATATAAAGAGTCTAAAAATATTATTTGTTTTTTTGTTTATATTTTTGTATTTAAGTTTTTATTTTTTAATTAAAAATAAAAATAAGTTTAACAAACATGTTTTGTTACCAATTTTTAAAATTCTTTAAACTTAACTAGAAAAAATTATAACTATAAATTTTACCAAACAAGATCTAAAGTTTTCAAAGCAAATTACGCTAGTTAAAACTTTATATAAATTTTTTTGTCTAAATAAAATTACATATTTAACTTTAATCATACGTGCAACGTACAGTATATATACGTATGTATATTTTATGCTGACATACTGTGGCATCAATATAGAAGAAATAGTACTAGATACCACGTATATATCTTAACTACACCCCGTAGGATTCTAGAAACATTTCCCTTGGCATAATAAATTTCGTGGTATGATAGCCTTGGACCAAAAACAATTATTAATTAATCAATGTATTAATTAATTACCAAGTTATTAATGAATCAATTAATTAATAAACAATTAATTTATGAGTAATTACATTCCATGTACAATGTATTTTTTTTTTTGGCTAGGCCTATGTATTTGTTTAACCAAGTAAAATTTATGAATGTATATTCCATTTTATTCATCCACATTTAACCAAACAAAAATTATAATATTTATTTTAAGTAGAAACAAGTAGCACTTAACTCATATTTTAAGAAAACATAATAATTGTATCACATGTATTAATGTATCAAAAATTATTAATTTATATAGTAGGTGGACCTTCGAGGATTTTTTTTTTTTTACAACGTATTATCTTATAATTTATTGAGGTTATATTGTATGTGTAAAAAAATAACTTATTTAAGTTTTTTTGTAATTTTTTATGTGTAAATAACATGCCAAAAAATAACAAATAAAATCAAATTTAAGTGAAAAAATTATATAAAACAAAAAAAAAATGCCATTTATCTTTTAAGGGATCGTTTGGCACTCCAAACATGAGAAAAAGTATTTTAAGTTTTAATTTCTTGGCATTTGATTAACACAATCTAAAATTTCTGATCAAAATCGCTCGAACATGGTCCCGTATATCCATTCAAGTAGTTCTAGTCTGAAAAGTTGCTCTTGAATCTAGCCGCGCGTGTTGGCTAATGGATTTACTTTTCACATAGGCGACGTAAATTCGAATTTTGCGACTTAAATTGGAGGCATAGTTAAGGGGTCAGTTAGGTGTCTTCTGCTTTACCCTTTAGTTATGCAGTTCGTTGAGAACAGTAATAAATTAGTGGAGTTTCGAGTCACAAAAAAAAAATTGCTAAGAAGTTGACAAAAGTCTATAAAAACTGATAATAATTAATAAAATTTTAATTTTCAAAATAAATGTATGGAAAACAAAAAAATAGTAAAAATTTGTAAAAATTTATGACTTTTGGAGTACTAAGCGCCGCCTTAAAAAAAAAAAAAAAAATTAAAGAAAAACGCCACATCTTTCAAACGCAGCCTGTAAGTAATATAATTTGGCCCTGCAGTGGATGTCCGTAACCTTCTACCAGATATACGTAGGATAATAAACTTTGGTGGCATGGTGCCCCCTTAAGTCAAGCTGCTACCACAAATGTACGAGCCGTTTGGTAATCTCATCATTTTTTTTTATTTAGATTTATATATTTAGTTATTTTTTAAATAAAAAATAAAACTACATTTAAAGATGTAATTTTATTTATAATTATTAATTTATTTTTATAAAATATTTAATTTTATTTGTTTTAAAAAATTCATTGAATTTAATGAACTTATTTTATATTAATTTAATTATATTATTTGTTAAAAATAATTGAATAAAATATAAGTATTATATCATTTAATCCTATAAATATAAAATATATTAATTATAATTTAATTATATTATTTATTAAAAATAATTTAATAAAATATATTTCATATTAAATAAATTAATTAAATTAAGTTAATTATTAAATTAATTTAATTATAATATTTATTAAAAATAATAATAAAAATTTATTTAGTATTAGTTGAATTAATTATTTTAAATTAATTATTAAATTAAATTAATTTAAATAATATAATTATGATATTTACTAAAAATAATTTAATAAACTATATTTATACTAATTAAGTTATTAATTAATTAAATTAAATTAATATATTTTATTTTATTAGTTACTAAAAATAATTTGATAAATATATATTTTCTATTAATTAAATTAAATAATTTAATTTAATTATTTTTTACAAATGAATTAGTAATTTATTTTACATATTAATTTAATTTAATTATATTATTTATTAAAAATAATTTTATTTTAATAAAATATTTGAATAAAATAATTTATTTTAGTATGATATAACAAAAATAGGTAAAAAAATTTTTTTTTTTGGTTGGGTGGGGGGGGGGGGGAGAGAAAACCGCTGTACGAGGTCGACGAACGCGAAGACGTCATCCCGCCTGCAATCGTAGAAATTTATGACCTTCAAACTCGCGCGGAAGAAAGTGATTATAGGATTACAAAATTCGTATTGTTGTCTTTAACTGAGCCAATTAATCATTTTTTTATCCTTTTTTTTCCCCTTTTTACAGATCTTGACTGGTAAACAGATACTCAACAGTCTCCATCGCATGCATTGTCGACCTTTCTTGACGTGCGCAAATGGACGCTTGATTTGAATTTGCAATTAACTATTCGGTGGTTTCTTTTGATTTTTACTATGACTTTATCTTAAATTATTAATGTAAATTTATTTGCACTCTATTTTATCTTTCTTTTTATTAAATAAAATTACGTAATTATTCTTTTCTTTTGTAATATATTTTTTATAATTTCTTATATGGGGAGAAAAAATATATTAATTTTGTAATTTTATTTAATGAAAAATGTAAAATAGAATGCAATAATTCAATTATATAATACAGATAAAGTATTCTCTCAAATTATTATTCAAATGCATGGTGTTGAATTAATTAATATATGGTAAATTTAATTATGAAGTGAATCAATTATTTAAAAAAATATGCGTATTTAATAATATAATTAAAAAGAAGGATTGAAAAAAAAAATTAAGTCTTAAGTTTTCAAAGATTTTGTTACCCGTCAAAAAAGAACAATTGAAAGATTTGACGTATTTATCTCCTTAGAGACTGAATGAACACAAACGCACTCTTAGTTTCAAATTTAGGAAGAGAGAATAGGATACGAATTCAACTGCCCCCCTTTTCTTTATAAGTCTATTTTTCTTTCAAAATTTTATTTACATATCAATAGATTTTATTATAGGTAATATGTAATTGTAACTCCTGTCAATAATTTTATTTCTATCATTTGAATCATTAATTCACTCTTATTTTCAGAATATTTTAATTTTTATGCTATTATTATAGTCCAAGTATCATAATCAACAATATATTCATTACAAGTTAAGTGAGTAAATATTTAATTTTATTTTTTGTGAGTGAAATATAATGTTATTTTTATAGTATAAATAAGGGTTAATTGTCTTTATACTCCTGTTTGTATTAAAAGTAAAAATCATTAATACTTTTTGAACTTTAAAATTCCATTTTTGTATCCTTGTATTTAAGATTAAAGTAAAACCGTACGTGTTAATTTTTAGGTGAAAAGACAAAAATATACACTAAAAGTTAAATAAAATCAGTGCACTAAAAGTTAAATAAAATCAGTGAGTATACGTGTAAGGAATATAAAGTTCAGAGATATAAATACAATCTTTGAAGTTATTGAGAACAAAAATTACCATTAATTGTTGATGGATTTTTTAATAATTTTACTTTAATTAAAAGTACGAGAATGTGTAAGGATAAATTTTTAAAATTTTCAAAATATTGATAATTAATGTTTACCTTTAGGACATAATCCTTTAAAAAAATTCAAGTTAATTTTACCCTTTTTTATTTTTTTAATTCTTTTTTACTGATGTTCATTGGCCATATTCCTGTAGATGTTTATTAGAATTTTATATTATAATTTATAATATGCTAAGAAGCTTGGTACTTTATAAAGGCTAGCTGATCTACAGGCGTTAGACATTTTTTGGACACGAATATGCGATTGAGACGTAGTGCATATGTTTCAAATACACGGTTAAGCATGTTTTGATTTTTATAACATATATATATATATATATATATATTTTGGCTTCGGACGTTCTAGAGACGGAATGGAGAGAGGCGAAGGATATGTTAGGGACACGTTACGCACACTTTGTTACGTTTCCATTCTTCAATTTGTCTTCAACACATTTTGGCGATACAAAATGTTTACTATGAGTTTTCCTTATTTCATTCTTAAGTATCATTGAATAGTTTTTCTTTTTCTTTTTATTTTTTCTTGAATTTAAATAAAGATTGTCCATAAATTGTATTTGACTTTTTTATGTTATTATTTATTTTATGATAGAATTATATTTTTTCAATTAATTATTTGATTTACTTTTTTTATTTAAAAAAATAATTGTGATAATTGTTAGAGTAGATGCCTGAGTGAAGTAGGTGGAGCGAAGGCATATCTACCTGTTTAGATTCACATTAGTTCACAAGAATGAAAAGAAAATTGGGCAAGCCTTGGTGGTACGATTCAACAGTACAGTAGCTCACTGGCAAGCTTGTTGGGAATTGATAGGACTCGATGGTAAAAGCCAGGACGTGTATAGATGCAAAGAAAGCTCGTTGGATGATTCGCTGGGTGAGCATAACATTGGAGTACGGTATACGATACTCACTAGGAAAGTTGCTAGCTTTGCTCTGTAAAAGAGATATGGTACTACAACAAAACTATTCACTAGGAAGCTTGTCTTAGTAAACCGCAAGATTCTAAAATTTTTACGACTGTTTTAAAGTTCATTTTTTATTAGGTTTCTTATTCTTATAGGTATGGGATGTGTTGCACATCCACGCTATATTCAGTTTATAAAATATTGTCATTTCCACCTGAGCTAATAATTCAATATATAACAAAAGTAATGAATTAATTTTTTTAATAGAATAAAATATTGAAGTGTCTAAATTTTTTTTATACAACAATAGAATAAACAATTAATAAGGCTCAAATGTTTATTTAGGTGAGAAAATGTATTGGAAAATAAAAATAAAAAATTAATTAAGCCCAAATGCTTCTCCAAAAATCTCAAATAAAATTTGCTCATTAGCGCGCGCGCTCTCTCTCTCTCTCTCTTTTAGCTACCCTGATAAAAATTTAAGATTCAACAAAGCCCTTCTGCATTTTCATCCACTTTGGCGAGTTGTTCTCATTTTCTCATCTTCATTGATTACGATGGGTGTAATCCTAACTCTACCAAACTCGTTAATGTTATATCAACAATTTCTGAAATCTATTCATGGGTTTGAAATGTTAGATATTTGTTTGGTAGTAAAAATTCACCACCGAAAGTTCTCACCACGCCAACTGAAAATTCCCCCATCGACTTGCCGATCACAAAGGAAAGAAAGGTTACAACCAGAGTAGGGGTCTCCGAACGGAAAATCCTCCGACACTTAAGTCAGTAGATGTCTTTGTTGGTAGGTTAAGAGAGAAGTATTAAGAGAACTCAGTTGGCGATAGTGAGCGGTACCTAGATTATGGAACCAAGTGTTGTATTTATAGCATAGTAAGAGTAAATAAAATAATACTCAAAAATTCAGTTGTAATAATATCTACTAATGTTTCTTCATCACTCTTCTTTGAATGTCTTTTACTTATCATTTAATGCCTTTACCCTTATTAAATGCGTGTGGGCGATTGAACGTGATCGTATAACCAGAATTCAGCTTTATGACTGTCCACTTGTCATATTTGTCTACCATTTGTAACGAAACAAACTAACTTAGTTAACTTTTAGTCAATAAATTTGGTTCATTTAATATTATCAAGCATTTATGGTTAGGGGTGCATTTACGATGTCGAGGGACCCATACTTAATGAATGCGCTAGTATCAGAGCAACGCCGACCACATCAAGTCCCCCGATCGGCGGAATGCCACGTGTCCCATGCAAAAGTGGTCGACATAGTGCCACGTGTCCTAAATTCACTATGTCCCAACATATGCCCACACGTCTATTTGTGTGCCTCGTGGCAACTCTTTCCTTTACGCACCCTTCTGCGATTGGTGGCTTTTTTGTTCCTCATCACTGCACGCGACATGTCTCTTCATCTTTCTGCCTCCTATGCCGCCTGTGCGGAACCCTAAGCCTGTAGTGCCGCACCACATAATTATCGATTTGAAATTACATATGCATTCAAACGTTATTTTTGCCGCTCATTTGACGTTCTAGCTTCTTATACACACATATATGTACGTATCGTCCCTTTCATTCGACTTTTCCTGAAACTTACTCCCTCCAAGCTTCCCTAGACTCCTTCTGCATTTGCTGATTCCTTCTGTTGAAAATTTCCTTACCCCCTCTATTCCGGTGAGTACTTTGCCTCCATTTCCATTGCTTTTCTACTTCTTGTTAGGCGGTATTATGGGTACACTAGCAAACGAACTAGGGTCTAAGGAAAAAATTAGAGCATTCAAGCAGAAATACAATATCCCTCCCAACATAGGTATTAGGTCTTCATATGAGGGAGATCACGAGTGAGGGGAGTTTCCAATAATAGCCATCACAGAATGTGGCCTTAGATTTCCACTCCATCCTTTCTTGCACTCCATTATGAGCATCCTTGACCTTTCCCCTAGGGTGTTACTCATAATTTTTATAGGATAGTAAATGGGGTCATTGAAATCAATGGGTGCTATAGATTCCACTTATCTGAATAGGACTTACTCTATTGCTACACCATTCAAAAAGTTAGAAGGGATGAGAACAAATGGTATTTGAAGTCCCGATTAGAAAAGCTTTAGTCCATATGCTCCCTGATAACATAAAATCAGAGGATGACACTTGTGTTGTCTCGGGGCATTGGACACACGATCTAGATGGAGATGTGTTCCCCCCAGTACCTTTGGTGTCCCTGGGTCCGGGTCAGCGGGCTTTGGATTACTATTTGTTTTTCCCTCTGTCTCATTTCTTCAAGTATAGATCAAGACTGACTTGTGATTGCTTTTTGTAGGTAACCAAGCCAAAAAGTTTTGGGCGAGGGGCATTTGTGCTGATAAGATGCATATTGATGAAGTGTTAAAGTTTTTGGGAGGTCCAGAGCTGTACCTGTTCGCAAGGGCCCTTCCTATTTTGTTTGACTTTGTCCCCCACTACAGATCCTTCATCTCCCTACCGCAAGGCTTTGCAATCGGAAAGGCGATTAGCCGCTTACAGCGGTGGTTTAGTGCCAGCATCGAGCAAAAACAAGGGTTTTATGCCCTAAAGCACAAGGATTGGGTACCTCCACCCCTTTTTGCTATTCCTCTCGCCCCTTCAGTGCCTATTCTACAAGTTCACAAAAAACTCGAAACTGTTGAGCAGCCTCGACCCAGGAGGAGGCTAGTAATTGAAGAAGAAGAAGAAGAAAGAGAAGAAGAAGGACCTTCTAAGCATCTTCTTATTATAGCAAAGGAGGACATGGCCCCTAAGAAGGACTTTAGAAAGCTCGCTGAGGAGAGAGCGAAAAACCAAAAAGTCGAGACTGCTAAGAAGCACGTTGAAGAGAAAAGGACTGCACTAAAAAAAAAAAAAAACCTAAAGGAAGTTAGGTGGGGGAGGCTGCCAAAGCGTAGTACTTCTGCAAAATAAAGGAGGAATAAATAGAGAAGAACAAAGCTTCTAAACTTCCCAATGATGACCTTCATGCTCAGAAAGAAACAAAGGGTGGAAAAAGATGATTAGGTGCTATTGCTCGAGGCTCTAGCCACGACTCAAGTGCCCTTACCCCATCAAGAAGGTGCTACTGGTGCCCAGCAGTAACCCCCGCAACGGTCGACCACAGAACCTTTCCCCTCAGGCCCAATTGAACATGGCCCCCTCCAAACCGTCTTCCCCAGGAACCCGGTTAAGGATTCTCCACCATTTATCCCTCAAATACTCATTCCCAGTTTGGAGCATCCGCAGGGACGTCCCTTTACTATAAAGGATACCGCTTTTAACCACCCTGAGGAATACTTCAGGGGAATTCTTCCTCCTTGCGATGTTTAAGAGACAAGGAAGAATAAAATGGAAGGTCTCCCATTCTACTTTTATGCAAAATTTAATCACTGTAAGTCTTTTCTGCAATTCTGCTTTTACACTTTTTGTCTGTTATTCATGAAATTAAGTTCTTACTTTTATTCATTTTCTTTTAGTCAACCCTTTGCTCCATGGAGCTCATCTCCTGGAGTCGAGCACTCCACTCTAAAGTTGACCTGGATGAGGTATACATCAAAAGTTTTTGGGAAAGGATTGAGGATCTTGAGGCTGAAAAAAAAGACCTCGAGGAGGACAAAAACACCTTTGAAAAGGAAAAGAAAAAACTCATTCAACAAGTTATCATGGCATGTGCTCAAGTTGAAGCAAGTAACAGCCGAGCAGTTAACTTGGACAAATTGTTAATAAGTAAGGATGAGGAACTCCTTTTGAAGATTGGTGAGCTTGCAACTGTTGAGTCTAAACTCTCATTTTTCAGAGCCGACTGTGAGAGTCTGGCGAAGGAATTTGAGAAGTCAAGGGCTGAACAAACTACTCTAGAGGGAGAGATCAAAGGGCTTAAGCTCGAGCTCGAGGCCAAATCGTCTCCACTTGACGAGAAAGACATTGCACTGAAGGCTCAAGAAGAGAAGGCTGTCGTCGACCTTAAGGCCTAAGAAAGTGATTGCATTGATCAGATGCAGGACGTAAGAAATGATTACTTTCTGAAGGGTTGGGAGGCGACGATGGAGAAACTTAACATAGACCACACCAATCCTGTTTACCGCGATGTTCCATTCCCTAATCCTGATAGACCTATCCCACAGTTCAACTTCGAGCGCCTTTCTTAGACTCCCTTATTTCAAACTTTTGATGAAGACGTAGAAGAAGGCGAGCTCAAAATCAAAAGTTCCCCAAAAGATGCAACACCTGGTGTTCCAGAAGGCTCCACTCGTGATGCGCATAGGGAAGTCCATCTAATTCTTGAGAAAGACCCCACTAAATGGGGAAGATAAGTAAGATTTTTATCTGTTTTTTTTTTTTATTTTGTAATTTCTAAACTTTGTAAGACACCTTTCTTTGAATGAATGGGATGTAACTTTCATATTTTTGTTTTACGTGTTGTGTATTTTCATTTGCTCAGAACTGATCAGGAACTAGTTTACGAGTACTTTACTTACTTTGCTTTAGAAATTCTTGAAGGTGTAGTCGAGGAGTATATTGGAGTTTTTGCCAATGAGATAGCAAAATCGCACATTAAGAAATTCTAAGTCTCTTATCTTTTGTTTCCATCAGGATTGGTGTTATTTAACTTGTTGGGTTGCCTTAAGCCCAATTCATTCAAAGTGTAACTATACCTTGTATTTTGACTGCTTTAAATAACAGAAAGCCTGTTTGACTTTATTTTTGCAATAGATATTACTCGTGCCAATGGCACGAAAGCATAATTTGACTTGTAGATAACTCAAATTTAAATTTGTAATTAAAATAAATTTTTAATGCATCAATATTTTTTACATGGCATCCCCTCTTGTCTCGGGAAAAGAAAGAATGCCGTTTTGCCCAGCATCTGTCTTTCCTCACGTCACGTACACAATTATCAAATCAATAAAATAAATTAAATGAATATTATTTTTAATTTTTAAATTTTGATTCAAGTACAATCAAATTAAATTTTAAATATTATTTTTTAAAACT
This sequence comes from Vitellaria paradoxa, assembly GCA_019916065.1. Lineage (NCBI taxonomy): Eukaryota > Viridiplantae > Streptophyta > Magnoliopsida > Ericales > Sapotaceae > Vitellaria > Vitellaria paradoxa. The sequence continues at coordinate 50,075,700 of CM034237.1, read as the reverse complement.
TAATTAACTTTGTTTAATATTCATTCATATAAAAAATATTTTAAAAACATATATAAAAATATCTAAAATGGAAAGAAAAAATAAGAGTATATTTTTATGTAAAGTGATCGAAAAATAATTAAAGTGGAGAGGAAAAAATAATTCTGACCAATAAATAAATTCAGAAGTTAAAAATAAAAAAATTTAAATTATTTATAATTAATTATTCTAATTTGTATGTATTTAAAAAAAAATAGTTTTCTAATGGTGTTAGTATATTGTTAATGAAGTTCGTTCCGTGTTGCTATTTAATTAGTATGTTTTTTAAAATATTTAACCACAGTTGTAAATTGAGAGAGCGTAAAATATATGATGAAAAAATAAATAATATAAAATAATATAAAATATAGTAAACTGTTATTTATAAAATTCAAATAGATTTCGGATGTTTAATTTATCAAAATTATCAATTTTTACTATTATTGTTTTTCATTAAAATTTTTGTGCTATTATTGGTTTTTTCCTAAACCACACACTCGCCCTAGATTTTTTTTACTACCACAGAAAGATAACACAAATAGTATAAAAGTGAAAGTATTTAAAATTAATTATTCTTATTTTACTTACCAAAAAAATTCTTATTTATTTATATGTACTTATTTTATTATTTATGGCTTGTTTGATTGATAAAAATTAATTAAAAATTATCAATTTTTAAATTTTTTTCTTTTTTAATAAAATCTTTATATCAAATCTTTCTATTTTTACCATATCTTTTAATCAAACTTTAACCAACCAAACACTCCTTTAATTAAAATCTGTCAAGTGACCAAAAAATAATTAAAGTGGAGTGGAAAAAAATATTTCTGACCAATAAATAAAAACATAAAAATTTAAATTATTTAAAATTAATTATTATTTATTATATAATAAATTAATTATTCTAATTTGTAGATATTTAAAAAAAAATTCAGTTTTCTAATGGTGTTGGTGTTGGTATGTTGGAGAGAAAAATAAAAGTGTATTTTTTTTTTGTAAAGTGACGAAAAAGACAACTAAAATGGGAGGAAAAAAATAATCCTGACCATTAAATAACAGTTAAAAATATACTAATTCAAATTATTTAAAATTAATAGTTATTACATAGTTAATTAATTATTCTTACTTATTTAAAAAAATTAATTTACCTTAAAAAAAACCCAACTTTCCAGCAAACCCACCCCAACTAAAGTATATGTTTTAAAAAAAACTAAATTGGAGAGAAAAATAAGAGTATATTTTTTTTTTGTAAAGTGATCGAAAAGACAATTAAAGTGGGAGGGAAAAATAATTCTAACCAAATTTAAAATTTTTAAAATTAGTTATAATAATAAATTAATTATTCTTATTTATTTATTATATTTATTTTAAAAAATTTAATTTATCTTAAAAAAATCCTAACTTCTCAGCAAACCCACCCTACACCCCTCGACCCCAACCCCTGCGTGGCTAACCCCCCATCCCCACTCTCTGCTTGTGTGGCCCCACCACCACTCTCTGCCCTCCCTCACTCCCCCCCACACATACTCTCCCTCTCTCTCGTCAGCCATGGCCCCCGCACCCCTCCCTATTTGACGCACACATAAGTGTCACATCCAAATGCTGAGATTCCTTGTATAATAGATGCGTGTTTTACTCCTTAAGTAGAAGTTTTGTTGCATACCAACACTTTCGTTACATCAGCAAACGGCTGACATAGGCTTTCATTTTTCACTTTTAAGTTACATACATGCTTTTTAATCCTTCATTTATGCAAAATGAGGGCTTGTGGTAATTGAATAAATGTACTAAGTTCCTTTGTTCAGATTAAATTTACTAAATGTTGGCATTTATAAGAATCTCCCTAGATGAATTGTAGAGATCTTTTAATTGAAACACAAGTATTGACGCTCGGTGTAAGGATCTTTCTTTAGTGGCAGCTGATCGTAACGATCTTTATGAATCATTGGCGAGTGGGGCAACCCTTTTAAACCAAGTGGGGATGCTCTTTTCGATTCATACTCGGTGAAGCCAAACGTGGTAATCCATTCCAAGCCCACGCTTGGCGGAGCTAAGGAAAGTAATCTTTTCAAGCCAACCTTTGGAAAAATCCAAGGGGGCAATCTTCCTAGAACCTACGCTCGGCAAAGCCAAGCGAGGAAATTTTTTCGATCTTATGCTTAGCGGAGCCAAGCAAGGGGATCTTTTCAAACCAACACTTGGAAAAGTCTAAGTGTGGCAATCTTTCTGGAACTTGCGCTCGGCAGAGCTGAGTGAGGCAATCTTTTCGAACTAACACTTGGAAAAATCCAAGGTGGCAATTTTTCTGGAACCTACACTCAACAGAGCTCAGTGAGGTAATCTTTTTCGAACCTCCAATTGGAAAAATCCAAGTGTGGCAATCTTTCTGGAACTTACGCTCGGTGGAGGCAAGTGAGGCAATCTTTTCGAGCCTCTACTTGAAAAAATCCAAGTGTGGCAATTTTTCTAGAACCTGTGATTGGCAGAGCCAAACGAGACAATCTTTTTGAACCAGTGCTCGGTGGAGCCCAGCAGGACAATCTTTCTGAACCAACACTTGGAAAAATCTAAGGTGGCAATCTTTCTGGAACCAATATCTTTCATCTTACATGTTCATAGAGTTCCTTTCTATACAAGACTTCACATAACAATACTCAGTACTCAGTATAGATTTTTATATGTAAAATAATTTCAAATGAACAATGTTATGGGGTCTCTTGACTGGTCTCCCTTCTTGATCAGACAGTCTATAAGCACCATTCCTTCTTATTTCAGTGACAAGAAATGGTCCTTTCCATTTGGCGCCAAGCTTTCCATCCATTGGGTCTCTTCTGGCCCCATCAGCTTCCTTAGCACGTCGTCTCCAACTTTAAACTCTCTTAGTCTGACTCTCTTGTTGAATTTTCTACTGGCCTCCCGTTGGTAATTAGCAAGTCTTAGTGCCGCGAGCTTTATTTTTTCATCTATCAGGTCAAGACTTATCCCCATTGCTTTATCATTTTCTCCTTGATCATAGGCCTGAGTCCTGATAGTGGGTAATCCAATCTCCAACGGAATAACAGCTTCCACCCGGTAGGCCAATGAGAAAGGTGACTCCCCAGTTGATCTTCTTGGAGTTGTTCGATATGTCCAAAGCATTGACAGAAGCTTATCAACCCACTTTCCTTTAGATGCTTCTAACTTCTTCTTAATACCATCTAGAATGATTTTGTTCGAAGCTTAAGCTTGCCCGTTGCTCTGAGGATAGGCCGGAGTTGAATAGACGTTCCTTATCCCATACCTAAAATAGTATTCCCTAAATGGAGCACTATCGAATTGTATTCCATTATCGAAAATAAGTGTTCTAAGAATACCATACCTCATGATGATATTCTTTCATACAAATCGAATAGTATTTGTATCTCTTATGTGCGCCAATAGTTCTGCTTCGACTCACTTAGTGAAATAATTCATGCTGACCACTAACCACTTTCTATTTCCAGTTGCAGTGGGCAGTGGCCCTATTATGTCAAGCCCCCATTGAGCGAATGGCCAGGGGTTGGTGAGTGGGTTGAGTTCTCTTGCAGGTTGATGAGGAATGGGCTGGACTTTTGGCATTTCTTACATTTACGGACATAAGCCTGAGCATCATTTCCCATTCTTGGCCACCAGTAACCCTGAGTAATTGCTCTGTGGGCTAATGACCTGCCCCAGTGTGTGCCCCACAGACCCCTTCGTGTATTTCATAAAAAAAATTCTACACTTTATCTGTATGAACACAAAGGAAGTAGGGACCAGTGAAGGATTTCTTGTACAACTTATGATCAGGGGAAAGCCAAAACTTGGTAGCCTTAATTCTTAGCATTCTTGCTTCCATTTTATCTTCTAGGAGAGTTCCATCCCTCAGGTACGAGACAAATGGATCCATCCAAGAGGGAGCCAACTCAGTACATGCCACCTCTGCACCCTTGGATATGCTCGGCTTGTTAAGAACCTCTAAAAACACCGTGTCAGTCAGTTTTATGCGGGGTGATGTTGCCAATGTTGCGAGTGCATCAGCATGAGCATTGTGATCTCTTTCAATTACTTTCTCGCTCACAATATTGAAATGTTCTAGCTTCCTTTTTACCAACTCCAAGTACTCTACTATCCTTTCACTCCTTGTAACATACTCACCCTTCAATTGATTTGCTACCAACTGGGAGTCGGTCTTTATTGATACATTTTTAGTAAAAAGACGTTGAGCGATGTTGAGCAGCCAAAATAGCTTTGCATTCTGCTCCATAATTGGTGGCTTCAAAGCACAACTTTATTGCGTATTCAATTGTTATCCCTTTTGGGGTTATCAAAACTACACCCACCCCAGTTTCTCTCTTCGACAAAGACCCATCGACCTTAATCTGCCATGAAAGCGTGGGTTCCTTACGGTCGGTGACGGTTCCTGTTTTGACCTTTATTTGCCATACTTTTTGTGTTTGTTTAGGGGTTATGGTGGTAAACTCCGCCACAAAGTCTATTAGGAGTTGTGCCTTAATTGCCGTCCTTGGCACAAACTTTATATCAAAAACTCCGAGAGAAATAACCCATTTGGCTATCCTTCCTGTAATATCTACTTTTTTTAATAGATGTCCAATTGGTTGATCCGTCACAACCTAAATAGTGTGAGCATAAAAATAGTGGGCTAGTTTTCTAGTGGCCATCACCAACGCCAAGGTTAGTTTCTCTGGAGGGTAATACCTGGTCTCTACCCCCTGTAAAGTTTTGCTTGCGTAGTAGGTGGGCTTTTACTTTCCTTCGTCCTCCCTCAACAAGACTGCACTAACTGCATGTTCCAATACTACCAGATACAACTGAAGCTCATCCCCTGACTGGAGAGTTGACAAAATTGGGGCAGTTGTCAGGTACTCCTTAGGCTTTTCCAGTGCTTGTTTTGCCTCACTATCTCGGACCATCTCGTTTGTTCCTTTTAGAAGCTTCAAGAATAGTCAATACTTATCTGACGATCGGTTAATGAACCTGTTGAGCGCCATGACCATTCCCGTGAGCTTCTGAACCTCCTTCTTAGTACATAGAGGGGCGATAGACTGTATAGCCTTAATTTGGTCAGGATTAGCCTCAATTCCTCTCATGCTAACCAGATGGCTAAAAAACTTTTCAGAGCTCACTCTAAAGGCACACTTGGTGGCATTGAGCTTCAGCCTATATTCGTCGAGAGTGGAGAAAACATGCCACAAGTGTTGAAGATAGGTACCTGGTTCTTTGCTTTTGACCACCATATCATCAATGTAGATCTCCATTATCATGCCGGGGTCTTCCTTGAAAATCTTTGTTACCAATCATCGATAGGTGGCGCTAGTATTTTTCAACCTAAACGGCATGATCCTGTAATAATAAACCTCTCGTGGGGTAATAAAAGACGTATTTTCCTCATCAGGGCCATACATAGGGATTTGGTAGTACCCTTGGTATGCGTCCAAAAAAGACATCTTAGAGATCCCGGCCATCGAGTCAACGAGTTGGTCAATCTTTGGCAAGGAAAACAGATCCTTCGAGCAAGCTTTGTTTAGGTTCGTGTAATCCACACAGATCCTCCATTTCCCATTCTTCTTTTTGAGACGACTGTGTTGGTTAACCATTCTCAGTATGAGACTTTCTTGATGGCTTCGGCCTTCAATAGCCAGCCGACATCCTCAATAATTACTTCGGCATGCTGCAATGCTGATTTCCCCGCCCTCTGTATTACAGGCTTTGCCCCTGGATTAACATTCAGATTATGAGTCATAATTTCTGGGAAAACACCTGGCATTTCTTGCGGAGTCCAGGCAAAAGTGCCAATGTTCTTCAGCAGCTCTAGTTTTTCGTTAGTACTCAAGTTGGAACCAATCAAAAAGAATCTCTCATCCTCGGCGGGGCCAATTTAGAATTTCTCCAAACTCTCGACAGCTTTCTTCTCTGGATCACCACCGACATCATCAATCTTTAGGGCCTCGTTGAGCAACTCTGTCAGCTGGACTTGCTCGGGAAGTGGTCTGGACTTAAGGGCTGCAGTGAAACATTTGCGCGATGTGTCTTGATCTCCCCTAACCTTAATCATTTCTTTCTCATACGAAAACTTCAGCACCTCGTGATAGGTCGAGGGGATGACTTTCAAAGCGTGGATCCACAATCTTTTTACTATTGCATTGTAAGAAGATAGAGAATCCACCACTATGAATTCTACCTCTTGTTCTACTGGGCCAACGCAGGCAGGGATGATAACCCTACCCAAAGGCCAAGCAGGCGCGAAATTGAATCCAATGAGTAGACACTCTGTTGGTTCTAAGTCTTTCTCAGTTAGGCCGGGCTTCTTAAATAAGCTAAGAAACATGACCTCCGTCGAACTCCTAGCATCTACCAAGACCCTTCTCACCTCCGATTCGAACATCTTTAAAGTCATCACGAGGGCATCATTATGTGCCATTCGAACCCCAGGATACTCATCCTCGTGAAATGTTATCTCCCGGGCATTTTTTTTTCCTTAAGCGTTTGCTTGGTTGACCAGCAACTCCTAAAACCTCTTCAACTTGGGATGTCTGTGGGTAAGTAATAACACTCTGGGGGCATTGTTCCATGTGAATGACATGGATAACTGTTAATCTTGGTACCTCCATTCATGCCCTCGCCCTTGACGGTGGTTGAGCCTTCTCGGCATAATCTCCTTCCACAGTATCTTCCCTGCTCCTCCTTTGGTCCCTTCGCTGAACATTCACATTTCCAGTTCTCATCTTGTCAATATATTCTTTTAAGTGGCCTTGTCGCACCAAGTTCTCCAGATGTTACCACCTGGGATGGGATTGTTCCTTGCTGGGTTTTGCCATTTTTTCATCTCCGGTTTCTTCCGAATCATCATAGAAAGTATCATAACTTCCCTCCAGGTTAGAATCTGACTAGTTGGGATTGTTATCCCCCTCTGCCACCAACTTCTGTTTCTCTTTATTTAACTCTAGCAGTATCTCCTCCAATTCTACCTACTTCTCACTTACTTTTAGGAGTAATCTTGCCTCCGTTTTTTTGCTTCCAGATCGTTTTGCTTCCTTTTTCTACTGGACTCTAGTCCAGGGGTTCGTGTGACCAATGCACTTCCTTTTGTCTTGGTTGGCATAACTTCATCTCCCACATAAAGAGAAGGTGGGGGAATTATGTTTCTTTCAGAAGTCATTGCCAATGAAATTGAAAGGGGACCAAGGAAGAAGAAAAGGGAATTTTTTCTTTTTGAAAATAATTATAGGTGGGGGAACAAATAAACGACCCCACGGTGGGCGCCAAATGTTCGGCAGTAAAAATTCACCATTGAAACTTCTCACCATGCCAACTGGAAATTTGCTCGTCAACCTGCCGATCACAAGGGAAAGAAAAGTTACGGCCAGAGTGGGGGTCCTCGACCAGAAAATCCTTTGATGCTTAAATCAGTAGATGTCTTTGTTGGTAGTTTAAGAGAGAAGTATAAAGAGAACTCAGTTGGCGATAGTGAGCATACCTGGATTATGGAACCAAGTATTGTATTTATAGCATAGTAAGAGTAAATAAAATAATACTCAGAAATTCAATTGTAATAATATCTACTGATGTTTCTTCATCACTCTTCTTTAAATGTCTTTCACTTCTCATTTAATGTTCTTACTCTTATTAAATGCGCGTGAGCGATTGAACATGATCGTATAACCGGAATTCGACTTTATAAGTTTTTACTTGTCACATCTGTCTGTCACTTGTAATAAAACAAATTAATTTAGTTAACTTTTAGTCAATAAATCCAGTTCATTTAATACTATCAAGCATTTATGATTAGATGTGCATTTACGATGTCGAGGGACCCATACTTAATGAATGCGCTGGTATTAGACCAACGATAACCACATCAAGTCTCCCGATCGACAGAATGCCACATGTCCCATGCAAAAGTAGTCGCCACGGTGCCACGTGTCCTAAATTCACTCTGTCCCAACAATATTTAATCCATGTACTGTTTGATTTCTACGGTAGATGTCGGTCTTTAAGGCATGCTCAAAATTTGTGTTGGGATTGGCTCATACTTTTGTAGGTTTGACTAATGGCCACTATAACCGGGTAGTCCGGTCTTTGGTTTACTAATGTATTGGGCTTGAGCCCATGTTATAGCAGCTAGAGTTTTCTAGTTACTGTAAGAACAATTGTTTGGCGTATGAATCATTGTAGAATGTGCGAGATATCTAATGAATATATCAGACAAGCAGGACTAGCCAATATTAGTGAACCTGGATAAATTTTGTGTTCTTGATTTTAATCTTCTGTGTGATTGTGATATATTTTAATCTTAAGTTCTAACAACCTGTTTGTGAATATGCTTAAAAGAGATGTCAGAATTTTGATTTAGATGTGTCGACACCCATTACCGTCGATAGTGCGGTTCAATCGGTGCCTCTTCTTTTCCATGTGTTGGCCTGGAAGTGTTGCATTTTGTTATTACTTGTACGCTTCTTCAGATCTATATCTCTAATGTTCAGAAAAATGGCCAACAAAATCAAGTGAATCTGAAAGGTGATGTATACCCCTCCCATGTGAGCGCCGACCCAAAGCATCTAGAAGATGCATGAAGCTTCAATGAATGAACTGGAAGCTTCAATAAATAGTGAGCACCAATTTTACCTGGGAAATCTCACCACAACATTAATTACACTTTAATTATTTCTTTTAGATCCCTGAATCTCCCTCCCTATAAATACCTGTACCCATCTTATGCTGAGGCCAAGTAAGCGTGAAAAAAAAAAAAAACAAGCAAAGTGAGGTGTGCGTGGAGTGTGCTGTGAGTTGAGAGAGTGAGTAAAAATCCACTTTTGTGTTGGTAAAAGTCTTCAAGTGTTAATAAAATTCTCTCCTCTCCTCAAGTTAATCACTTCTTACTTCCCTTGATTCGTTTGTGCTTTCCGAGCTCAATAAAAGTAAGAGAAACAGTGTTCTGGAAATTTAGTAATAATCCTTCACAGTTGCTTCGGCTAAATTCGTAACTTCATAATTAAGTAGTTTGAAACAATCGATTTGTAGTACAGTTGTGTAAATCTCCCTTAATCAAGGAGACTGCAATTCCATCCCTTTTTTTTTTCAAAATTTTATAAATGTAATAGTAATAACATATATATATATATCTAGTGTATATGCCAACATAATTCATACCTATACTATTAAACCGCAGAGTCATCGACTTGTCTGTTTTGGTTGATAAAATATTAAATAAGAATTTATTTATAGCCTTAAACGAGTCTAGTAGCAGTTGGTGGCTCAGCTACCTACGTATGTGAAGATTGAGAAGTCTGAAAGTCTTTATAAATATGTAAATTGTAAGTCTTGCTCTTGGAATTATATTTCAAGTTTAATTCAGGGTGCAGCTCCAATCCCTCTCCCCTTCTACTGCTCCACCTTTTTAACATTTTCCATTTTCAAAAAAAAAAAGAAAAAATAATAAAAATAAAAAAAAGGGCCTTGGGCCGTTTGGTTTAACATTCTTATTAATCCCACTCACTTGTGAAAATGATATTTAGTTCATTAGCTACAAGTGAAAATGATATTCAGCAGATTAGCTTCATTATTTGTAAACAATTTTAGTTCTAACTTTTTTAATTTTGATATAATTGTATATTTTTAGAATTTTGAAAGATTTACAAAATTCAAACGCCTCACCTACTTTAAAAACAAATAGACTCTCGAGGTGATATTACTGTCAATTTTTTAATTAGTTTTATTAACCCATGTTTTGTTTCAGTTGTACTTTAATATTTTATGCTTATTATCATACTCACTTTCATACTTATATATCCACATTTGTTTTGTATGTGTTACATTGGGGATAATGTATAAAATAGGCTGGGGAATAAAGTTTGCATGATCAATAGTTTATTTTAATTAAATTTCTTTTATAATTTTCAAGGAAAATTTTAGAAAATTTTTGAGCATATTAAACTTAATTAGCGTTGTGGATCTTGCATGTCTCTTTTAATTTTGTGCTATCTTAGTTTTATTCATGAAAAGTAATAAATAATTTAGTTTCAATTGTAAATAAGATTCATAATTCAAATTAAATATATAACTTCTTAATTCTTTAAAAACTTGTCATTTGAAACATTGGATCAAAATATGTTAGCAATTGAAGTTCAAAAAATTTAGTTACTGAAGTATGCAAGACATAGGTAGAGATACCCTAAATTTGTTGAGCTTTTGAGCCTTGCGGCTTTGCCTTTAATTTTTGAGGGTTTTACATTACAGTTCTATATTATTTTTTGTCCCATATTTTTTGAATAATTTCATTATATTGATTTGCTTTGGTATTTAATGTACAAAACACTATTTTTAATATACATGGAAGGATCTGACACGGGTTATCTTCAATAGCATTCCTCTGTCACTTAACGACAACCATTGGTAAAGCATCAAAAGCTACCAAGGATTATCTTGAAGCACTGCTATCCCAAGATCAACAAACCTCTCACCCCCATCTGACACAGGTTGCTCCTCTTGGCATCACCACTCTGGAAATCAGTACAAATTTAATTACGATGGTGCCTTTTGCCCTTCTTCGAATTTTATCACTTTTGCTGTTATACTAAAAAATGCGAAGGTGCAACCATTGACATCAACTACGGTCGCATCCGTGTTCTCTCATCACTAAGCAGCTGAAGCCTGGGCCATCAGAGTGGCCTGTTCGATGGCAGCAAGTTGGAAGATTGAAGATGCCGTGTTCGAAAGCGATGCAGCTGCAATTATCTCTTCTCTGCACTCAAGTCCCGGCAATGTTGCTTGGGAAGTCTCTGCCATCTTGGATGATGTTTAGGCATGGACACAGCGCCGGCACTTCTCTTGGTGTAAAAAACATGCTAACAAAGCAGCCCATTTTCTGGCCTTCTCTTAATTGAAAGGCACTCTCCCGGCTTGACACTCCCTATCCTTTTTCCCATCGGATTGCTGAGAACCATCGTCTTGTGAATAGATAGTTTTCATATCAATATAATGTTTCAGTTCTAGCAAATATATATATATGTACACATGAGCAGATCAATGTCTTTTTATAAGTTGTTATTAAACTAGAGAGTAATGTTAGGGTATCTTTTATATATTTGGAACCCTTTAACTTTTCTTTGTTCAAATTTAGTATTGGAGCGAATTTGAAACCTTTCAACAATATAGATATAATGAATTTCTTTGTTTGACCACATATAATACCTTTTAAAAGCTAGAGTATATGTGGAAGGTAAAAAATTAGTAAATTCTTATCAAAGTTGCAAGTTCATAACTTCAAAAAATTTTTTGATATTTTTCAGTGAAATTCAAAACTCCAAACGAAGCCTTTGTTACATACTTGAAATTGATTGAGTAAACTATCCCCTAACCGTTCCAATAACATCCATCATGAACTCCACAAAAGCAACCGTCTCTTTCTTCAACCTAACATCAACCTCAAGTCGGAGAACCGGCGGAAGAAATAGCCACAAACAGGTCGCCACCACAAATGCTAGAACCAACACCCTGGACAGAATCGGCGGCGGACAGAATCTCCCATTTAAAGCCTTTTTTATCTCAATTTCGGCAGCCACACAGACCCCATGGAGGAGAAAGATGGAGGTGATCTCAAAGGTGGGTCTCACTCTTCCAGCGTAGTAGAAGATCAGCTCATGCATCAATGCAGACACAAGAAACGTCGCCAGGAGTGCAGGAAGCCAAGCCCGTTTTCTACCGATCAGACGGGGAGAAATCGATTTAACGGGATCATATACGACCAGGCGCAGGATACCGGAAACTACGCGGTTCCATCTTCTCCCCCAGAAGTTTTGCAGCGAGGTGGAGAGGTAGGGTTGGTCGAAATGCGGATCGAGCTCTAGCCCAGCCACGGCTCGGACCAGAGTCGCCGTCCAGGCTAGCAACAAATCTAGTGACAAGTAAATGTGCAAGCAATACAACACCTGTATGATCCTTGGATGGACGTGGCCTTTGTGTTTATAGACTTCAGTCAGAACACCCAGAAGCGTGATCTTCATAACGTTGTTTAGAGGTAATTTGTGGCAGTTTTTGGAGGTTTGGCGAGGCGAGTATGTTCTAATTTCTCTGCCTTGAGGTGGGTTGTCTCGACATTTGATGGGTAAGGTTGCAAACAAGAGGAAACGTGGGAAAGAGATTGGGGGTGATTCTGGACCGTGGGATGATGATAGAGGTCCTTTTCCAAAGGCAAAGAGGAGGAGATTGAAATTGGCAAGCCAAGCTATGAAGAAAGCAGTCGTAACTCCAAGATGGATGGTTCTGAGCTTTAGAGGAAGGTAAAGGAAAAGGCATAGAATTGGGAAGATAGTTAAGAGCCTAGCCTTGCCTTTGCGGATGAACTTACCGATGCTATGGCAGTAACATAGAGAGGCAAAGACTGACGCCCAAACAACAATCAAGTTTCTCAACTCCCCTTCCATTGGTTTCTACTTTTGCTTTTTACTAGCAAAATACTTCTCCGTCCCTCCTAACCTATGGAACTGTTGTGTCGTTGTTTTTATCAACTTCCGCGCCCAACTATTATATATGTGCATATATAGATACTCTTCCACGTACTAAACGACAAACCCGTGCCATGCAAGGGTTGTAAAATAAAATATTTAATTATATGGGCTACAAATTATACATGAGATATTTAATAAATTTTTTTATATTTCTGACATTCCACTTCTTTATATTATTTTTAAATATAAATTTTTGACAAAAATAACACTGATTAATATTTTATTTATTTATACATTGTATATATACGGCAGTTGATTAAACATAAAAATAATTTTATTTGGGAGCATTGTGAATGTTATTAAATCATAGTCAAGTTTTTTACAAAGAAAATAATAAATGTACTATTTTATTAAGTTTTCATATTCTACATTACTTTTTTTATTAAAAATATTGTCAAATAAAAAAAATTAATAAAAAAGTATAAATACCACCATTCTTTTTCACAAATAAAATCAAATGCAGAGATGTAACTGCTTTTATTTGGAGTAACAAGCGATCCTTTTCTGGATTTGTGCCAAATGGTTTGCATAGGAATCACGTGCAACACAATCTATTTTCAACCTCAAAAATAAAAATTTAAAAATTACTCACAACTAAGCTATCGGCTGAAGTGTAAGGTGTGTTTGATTATTAAAAAATATTAAAAAATTTTTAAAAATTATTTACTTTTTATCTTACTGTATGAAATACGAACCTACAAATTATCTCATTTTATTTTTTTTTATTATACTAAATGCACCTATAATGTTATCTCATAGCATGATATAACTTTTTTTTGGATGCGATTGGAGCCTAATTTACCCTAAGACGTTATTGTTATTTGGATCAATAATACGTCAAGGCTAAATTAAAAAAATAGAGGTTCAAAATATACTTTATGTTTTGATTGTGGCAAAAAACGAAAAAACATACAAAAAATTTATGAAATTAAGGGCTTGTTTAGCGTCTCAAAAGAAATAAAAAACTAAACAAAAACTTTAAAAGTTTTTAAATCCCTCCAATCATATTTTACCACCTATCATTTTTACATCACATCAAACTTACTTTTTGATTTTTTTTGTTTCTTTTGAAACTCCAAACCAGTCCTAAATTTAATTAAATAAAAAAAGTAGTATAATCATGATTGCCTTTTATTTTTATTATATTTTTTTAATCCATTCATGGAAATATATGTATTTAAAATTTTGTATTTCCTTTTTTTCTTATTATTATTTTTTCCTTTTCCTTCTTTCACTAAAACCTCGCCCTAAACATATTTTAAATCAACCTTGCTTTTCGCAAATAGTGTGTATATTTTAAGTAAATATAATAAAATATGGCAACGACCTAAATCGATTGATTTTTGCATGTGAACATTAAAAGGAGTGACACTGACATGCTATTAATGTGATGACATATGAACAATTTGATTTTAATTGAATAATTCATACCTTCATTATGATGAAATTGACATTAAAAAAAAGTAATGTTTATACATAAAGAATTTATTCTTATTTTTTCTCGAGGGCTCTGGCTTTAATTCAACAATTTACAATTTTACTATTTTGAATTAATGAATCTTCAACTAGTAAAATTTAAAATTTATTTTTTATTAGTTTGAATCATTATAAAATATATTTAGTCATTAATTTTAGGAGAAGGATTATTAGAAAATTTATTTGATCATTAATTTCAAGAATAAAATATGCACAAATTAATTTGAATATTTGAGTATTAAAAAAAAGAAGTCTTGTATTGACGTAAAACAGTGATGTTAATTTACCAGGGGAATTAGATACGGAGGGCCTCATTCATCTGTTGCTTGGCGTACGGTGGATTAAGGCTGCTCGATGCTTCGTTTAGTACAAACTAACATTTTATTTTATTTTTTTGTTTTTTTCATCTTATATAAGTTTTTTATTAAAATTAAAATTTTCTTCTAAAAATTATAATTTTTAAACATATTAATTCTTTTTTAAAAAACTTAAAAAATTTATGTTCCTTTGGGTAAGAATTGAAAAATAAAAAATAACAATTTTTTATTTAAACAAATAACTATTACTTAAACGGATATAAATTTTTTATTTTTTTCACGAATACATTCAACACATTTAAAAATTATAATTTTTAAAAAAATAATTAGTTAAAAAATCATATAAAACAAAAAATTATAAAATAATCAAAAATTATTTATTTATTTATTTATTTATTTTTAACCGAATCAACTTTTAGAGCATCAGAGTGTTGACAAAGAAGATTTAAGAAAAAAATAAAAAGTAGGAAGCACCTCATGATGACCAGAGAGAGGCGGAGAGAGGCGGTCGGATGGGTGGTGTCGTTTGGTCAAAGCCTATATGATATATTGTTTGACTAAAACATGAGTCAAGGGGCCATCCATCACAAAACCAAAGCACATGTATCGCGTTCGGATCCGGTAGTCGCTCTTCCGTACTTTACAAGGTTAGCATACATGAATCACGTTCAGGTCCCGTACTCGCTCTTTCGTATTTTACAAAATTATTAATATTAAGGTGGAGTTTAAAATTCTAAATATTTAAAAAAATAAAAATTGGTAAAAAAATGATACATAGTAAAATTTAATTGGTTAAATGTTTTAAAGATTTTTTGAAGTTTTTTTTTGGAACTCCAAATTGAGCTGAGAAAAAGATAATAACAATATTAGAAATTGGTCTCATTTTTTTTATTTATTTTTTGATAAATTACATTGATTATTTACTAGGTTTACTAAATATACATAAATTATATGTGTAATTTTTGAAATTACATTTTTTATTCTATTTTATAATTTTCATTACAAATCTTTCCTCGTGATAGTGTACCGTTACAAATGAGATTAGAAAATTTTAAATATAGGTCATTGACTATTTAATTAATCACAAAAAAATCAAAGATTTTACTGTTAAAAATTATACTCAGTGATGTTGTCAATACCATAACACTTTAAAGATGATTCAAATAGATCTGATTATTTTATAATTCTTTGATAAAACTTAATTAAAATTATATGTGCTCACTTATATAATTGGATCTATATTTTAAAGATCGTGATTTATAAGTTTTAGACAATGACCATGTATTTTAAAAGTTTAAATTAACGATCTAATAGTCAAAATAATATATATATACTTGATCATTTATCACACATGAGCAGGTATCGATCAGAAAAATTATGTCAAATTAGGAGATAATTCTTAACCTAATCTAAAAAGTAAGAATAGTCAATTTAATTTCAAAAATTACAAGAATATTGTGTATTTTTATCAAACTTCAAGTATAATAAATGTAGTCTACATTTTTTTTTTAATTTGTCTGGTGACGTAAAAATTGGGCTGCTAGATTTGTGCCCACTAAAGTAGGGGTGGGCATGAGTTAGTTTGGGTCGAGTTTGTACTTAACTTGGAGTTGAATCGATTTTTTTTTAGTTTCTAAAATTTGGACCAAAAATTAAATCGATTTTAAATTAGAACCAAACCAAATCAAACCTAAAATATCAAGTTGGTTTGATTTGGTTTTCGGTTCAGTTTGGTTTGGGTTGATTCGGTTCCATTTTTGGTTTAACTTACTTCGGGCTAAATCGAGTCAAGTTTATTAATTACACATTTATCACTTAAAAAAGAAAATAGATGAAGCAAACAAATTTTATGATAAAAGAAAGTATTGAGATAAATCACTTAAAAAAATTAACCAAAATTTAGTATAATTCATAATAAAATATAATACCATAATATCACAAATATTATTTATTTTTATAATATTATATAATATTTATATATTATATGCTAGTTTTAGGTTATTTTCGGTTTGGTTCAGTTTGGGTTGAGAAATACTCAGCTCAAGAATCGAACCAAATTAAAAATATCGATTTACTAATTTTTTAATCTAGAATCAAACCGAAAATGATATAAACCCAAAACACCTGAATTAGGATGCGTTTAGAGTGATAAAAGTGAGATAAAGTGAAATAATTTTTGAGTTCGTAATTCGTACAGTGAGATAAAAAGTAAATAAGTTTTAAAAATTTTTAGGAATTTTTAAAATTTTTAAAAAATTTTCAGCATTTTATATCAAAGCAAACGTACGCTTAAAGTAATTAAATTAATTCGATTTTTGGTTTATTCAATGTTTTTGTGTACCCTTACACTAAAGCGCCCTTCCACGTTGTGTCATTTTTTCTTCTATTTTGTTTTTTCTAGGCACATTCCTATTGTATTCAGATTTTCAGAAAGACAATTTAAACTCCATAATAATCGGGCAATTGTTAGTCAACTCAAATCATACTCCCGTTGTTGATCAATACTAATATTATTGGGTTTTTATCATTATTTATTGTTGTATTGTCTGTAGTTGAAATTTGAATTATACAAAAAAACAAAAAAAAAAAAAAAGAAGGAAAAAGAAAGAAATAGCGGAATCAAAGCAGAAAATCTGCACTTTGCATGTAAAGAAAATTCAAGGAATTAGCGGGGGCTAGTGTGTTATTACTCCGAATTTTTACAACTAAATGGACACGAAGTCCAAATTTAACAAATTAATGTTTTTCTAAAAGTTCTTAACGTATTAATGTCTCATTTAAATATTACAAAAACATTAATTTTGATTTAAATGTCCTAATTTACTGTTTTCTCTTAATTCTTAATATCATCAAAATACCTTATTATTTTCCTAACAATCCCTTTCTCCTTTCTTCCTTCATCTCTTGTCCCTATTATTGGCAAGAAATATATTTTTCTCTCTCTTCTTGTCTTTATCAGTTTCGCCCTCTATCTCTTCAACATCTAATTGATACCTTCCATTGACATCTTTTTTTCTTCTCTCTCTCTCTCTCTCTCTCTCCCCTTTTGAAAGGTCCACTGAGATCATTATATTCATTCTCACACATTTGTACCCCTTTTTATTTCAGATCAATATATTTTTCCCTACAAATAAGTTGGGCTAGCTAATAATAAGTCGACTTTTTTTAGCTCTAGACTTGTTTTTTTCTTTTAGTTCTTGCTAAAAATAAGTCGGCTTTTTTTTTTTTTTTCTGTCTTTGGGAACCTAAGATAATTAATTTTTTTTTTCTAGGTTTTTTAATAAATTTATATGTTGACATATGTCTTTTCATACTTCACGCTATTTTCTAAAATTATTCTCGAACACACAAATGGCTCAAATTCTCATGTCTACTGTCAAAAAGGGTCGACTCTATTAAGAAAAAGATTGACCTCATTTGTTAGTTTAAGGATTCACATGCCTACTGCCAAAAGGGATAGACTTTTTTTCGGAATAGGATCGACCCTATTCGTTGGTTTAAAGATTCGCATGCTTATAGCGTCTGAGAAATGGTAGTTTCATAATTTAGAAATAACACAACAATTAATTGGCATAGTGTGAAAAAAAAAAAAAAAAAAAACTAATTAGCTAGCATATGCTAGCTTGGGTTCCTAAACAGTGCCTATATATTGTATTTTCTACCATCTAGTTTAACAATTGCTAGAACCTCGTAAGTTCTAACTACGTTGCACCTTTTCTAATAGTAATTAGCACATCATATGATAGGATTGTATCATTATTATTAATAATTGCCTCATTCATTTTCTTTAGAAAACTCCATAAACATTATATGATTAGTTGTGAAAATAAAATTTCGCACCTACAAATCTGATAATTACTTACACATTTTATAGTTTAAGCTAGCATTTGATATTGTATTTACTGGTGCTTGTTTGAAATTTGACGAATACATGCTGTTATTGTAATTTTTTATTTCTACAAGCATTTCTCAATGTTCAACGGAGACTTCAACAAGTTTTTGGTAACTGCATGGATCACGCCAGTATTACATGTTGTCATTGTAATTTTTTATTTCTACAAGCATTTCTCAATGTTCAACGGAGACTTGAACAAGTTTTTGGTAACTGCATGGATCACGCCAGTAAATCCGTTTGGGGGCGCAGCTGGCTTCGCGGCTACGCTTCCTGGGAGCATAGCTGGCTTCGCTAAGGATTACAATGCGGCAGATTAGAGGTGGATATGACAATATTTAAATTCGAACTCAAAACTCTCTATCAGCCTCCAAATCTGTTCGGCCCGAACTCTGAACGAATATCTTTTTGCACCTCCATCCCTTTTTTAAATGAAGAATAGATATATTCGCAGGTATCTAAAAATTCGAACTCTTCGTCCACCTCCGAATCTGTCCTAATTTGATACATAACTTGATTGCATATATAATCAATTATTATCAAATAATTCATCTCTAAAACCAAAATAATACATAAACATTATCATAATAATAATTCATCAAAGTAATAAATAAATATCTCTAAAACTAACATTTCGTCCAAGACATAATTTTAAAATATCAATATTGTCCCAACTCAAAGTATCAAATACAAAATGCAATGATCTTTAACATAGAGTGTGTTTAGAGTTGTATAAAAGTGTATAAAATTATAAAAATTAATGTCTCGTGTTTTGTGTAATGAGTAGAAAATTTAAATTTTATAATCTTGTAATTCGTGTTTGTAGAATTTTATATTTTTTTTTACTAACTCTAAACAAAGCCATAATTATTAATCTCAATTTCTTGAATCTTCAAAAAGCATCTAGATCCAAATGGAGCTTTTCAGGTCTGTTTAGATTTTTTTGGGGTAAATCTATTCGGATTTTTTGGGGTAGATCGATACAGATTCTGCTTGAATATCAGATTTGGAACGAATTGAGTCCCTATAACTGATCAGATATCTAATTTTTTTTTTTAAAAACAAAATTTAAATCCGATTCAGTATTAAAAAAAAATTTTGAATTTTACATCAAATCAATTCGAATAACGGATCAGATTTAGATGGATACACTGAGCTGGCCATCCCTAGGCTCCACGGCCACGCTTTCAGTAATATTAATTACAAGGGCCACTGCTTGTGTGTAACTGCACCGGATCTACCCTATTCCCCTGCTTGTGTTATCAAGGGGCTTAAATTCATTTTTTTTTGCTGGTTGGCCGCTCTGATCTGGTCCCCCACTCCTCTCGCAACGTTACAGGCTGTAACTAATATACTAATAATTAGATTCGTGCGAATTTAATCAAAATATGAATATATTAAAAAATATAAAAAATTAAATAATATTTAAAATATATTTATAATTGACAATCAAAGCTTTGAATTTAAATTTATAATAAAAATAGTTTTATATCTTTTTCTTTAGTTAAAAAATAAAAATCAACCATAATGATACCAAGCGGTGCTTTTAATATTGTTTTAAAATATAAAAATAAAATAAAAATTATTTCAAATAAAAAAATTAATAATGCCTTGTATGTTCGAATGAATATAATTGACAATCACATTAAAAAAGGAATAAAAGCTGAATATAATCACATCAAAGAAAAATAAAATAAAAAATAAAAATTATATTTGAATGAATAAATCGAAAAATAATGAGATGTTTAGATAATGAAGAAAGTTTACCAAAAATTTGATACACCAAAAATAATGAAAGCAATTATAACTATTGCATATATATATATATATATATATATTATAAAGATAAATATATACAATACGTGTATAAATTGAACAATATATCAACTATGAAAATTTATTAACCACGTATATAAATATAATATTCTAGTAAATTGTAAAATAAAATTGTATTACATCCAAATTAGAATTATTATTTTTAATACAAAAATTAAGCAAATGCATAAAATACACAAAATTAAATTATTATAACTCATAATAAAAAATAATTTAGTGAAAAATATAATATGTTTTTTCCTTAATTCTTATTATTTATCAAAAAGAAAAAATTACTTTTAGAGGTAAATTAAGAAATTGAAGATGTATAAATAAAAATTAAAAATATTAAAAATACACAAAATTCATTTATATCTCTTAGAGCATAAATATATTTAAATATATATACACACACATTTTTGGAGATTTTAAAACTAAAAGTTTAAATACATATCAAGTAAATCTTAGAGATTTCAAAGAGAAATTTACTATAATAAAAAGTTTCAAAGAAATCTAACGGAGAAACAAACTGGGGGATATATTTATAGATTTTGTAAGTAGTTGTCTCATCTTATTTTTACAAGATCAATAGGAGATTATATAATATTTTATTTTACATAATTTATTTAAAAAATATAAGAATATATATAAACCAATAAATCAGTTTCAAGGTCGGATTTGCGTCATTTGCTTAACTTTAACTGGAGGTGCACAAAAATCTGAGCAACCCGAAAGCCGAACCAATCCGATCACTTTAGTTCGGGTTGGTTCGGATCTATTCTATTTTCGGTTCGGTTCGGGGTTAAAAAATTAGTAAATTGATTTTTTTGGTTCGGTTTTGGGTTAATATATTTTCAATTTGACCTAACCCGAACCAAAATCAAAGTAACCAGAACCAACCCAAATAAATGTAATATATATTACTATTTTTTTACTTTAATTGTAGCCGTATATATGGACTAACTTGGCATATTTATATATAATAATATATAAAGTAAGAAAAAAATTGAAAATCGACTAATTTCATTTCGTTTTCATTTTGTATTATGGAACACAATGGCTTGTATTATTTTAGTTTAATTGATATTTTATTAGAGAATTGTATTTTTTTGAGTGATATTATTGGATTGTATTTTATTATGGATTGTACTAAATGTTGGTTAATTTTTTTTAAGTGATTTGCATTGCTAGCTTCATAAATTTTTTCTTTTTTAGCGATGTAATTAATGGACCCGACCCAACCCAAAAATGGACCAGACTTGACCCAAGGTTGAATCAAAAACCAAACCGAACCAACCTGATTTTTTCAGTTCGGTTCCAATTTAAAATCAGTTCAGTTTCGGGTCCAATGTTTAGAAACCGAAAAATATCGATTTGGTTCTGGATTAAGCATGAACCCGAACCGAACCGAATTGACCCATACACACCCCTAACTTTAACCCAAGCCGACTCCATTTTACAAAATAAGTGATAAATCGAGACAAGTCAATCTAATTTTTGACCCTGGTGGACCCATTTCACTTGCCTACTTTAATAAACTTCTTTTCTATTAAAATGTTTGTAGAATTATAAATAGAATAAATTACACCTAGATTTCTTAAATTTTTAAATAATTATACATATGTCCTTCAACATCTGAAGTTTACAAATATCTTTTTATTTTAAAATGTTGTTAACCTCCGATCTCATTTGTTAGTTTGAACTCTAATTCTATTCAAATATTTACGGTAAAAATAATTATATCTTCAACTAAATTAAATTAATTATAAATAAAATAAATATAAATTTATATATATACACAAAATATAAAATATATATAACTCTTTATTCGGGTCACTCTCCGAACCAAGAAGACTCTATCTCTGCGTACCAAAAAAAGAAAGAAAAAAAAATCTCTATCTCTCGAGAGACAATCTCGGTTTCGACAACCTAGACGGTGTCTTCTCCAATTGGAATGATAAAGACTATTGAGGAGATTAGATCGGATAGTCAACAATTTGATATAAACCCACAACGGTTTGATAGAGTTTGTGATAACTCAAACAACTCATGTAAATCTTAGTTTGAATTTTTCATTTTTATTAGTTTTTTATAGTTTGTTATTGTACAGCCTATATATGTATATCAAATCACAGCAATACAAGTGCATAGAAAACACATTCAGCATATTATTTCTTTGCAACTTTACATGGTATAAGAGCCCTCATTGATTCACGTCACCATGGCCATAGAAACCAAGAACGAATCCTGTTAAACCTCAACTGGTAGCATGACTCTGGTGCTACCCATCATTTGACTGCAGACTTGGCGAACCTCAATTTGCATGCTAAGGAGTATACGGCTAATAACCACATTAAAGTTGGTAATGGTGAGAGTCTAGCTATCCACCACATTGGCACATCTTATCTTTCTACTCCTCACTCTAAATTTCCCTTGAATAATATTCTGCATGTTCCTAATATCTCCAAAAATCTTATTTCTGTTTTCCAACTTGTTCATGATAATTTTTGTTTATTGAATTTCATTCTAATTGTTTCTTAATCAAGGACAAGGTCACGCACAAACACCTCTATCGCGATTTGATTAAAAATGGGCTCTACTCCTTCTACTTACCATCTCAACACTTTGTTCCATCCACTCTCATTGGGGAACATGCCTCCCTTGACACTTGGCATCAAAGGCTTGGTCATCCTACCATTTGTCTTGTTCGCAGTATCATTGCCAAGCATCATCTTCTAGTTTCTAGTTCCAATAAATTTGCACTTGTTTGTTCTGCATGTCAATAGGGCAAAAGTCATCAACTTTCATTTAGTTTATCTTCTTTGCACTTTAGCTCTCCTTTAGAATTAAATTTTGGTGATGTATAGGGTCCTTCCCCTATTACTTCAATAAATGGATCTTGCTTTTATGTTTCTTTTCTTAATGCTTGTAGTCACTTTACCTAGATTTACCCTATCTCACATAAATAAGATGTCAAACATCTCTTTCTATTGTTTCAATTGCATGTTGAGTGTCTTTTCAATTGTAAAATAAAATCCTTCCAAAGTGATTGGGGTTGTGAATTTCGCCTCCTTACCAAACACTTCCAACAACATGGCATAATTCATCGCCTTACCTGTCAACACACACATCAACAAAATAGTTCCATTAAGCGTAAGCATCGACACATTGTCAAAATTGGTCTTTCCTTAATGTCTCATGCCTCTATCCCGCCTTAATTCTGGGTTGATGCTTTTGAAACTACGTGCTACTTAATAAACCGCCTACCAACCCCAACTCTCAAAAATCAAAGTCCTTTCGAAAAACTTTTTCACAAAACTCTTGACTATTATTTTCTCAAAAATTTTGGTTACGCTTATTGGCCTTTGTTGCGTTTATATAACTGCCACAAAATAAATTATCATTCCACTCAATGTGTATTCATAGGATATAGTCTTAATCACCATGGCTACAAGTGTCTTCAAATTAAATCTCTTTTTCCTCTTTCATTTTTCTCTAACACTGCAGGAAATCTATCTCAAACTGTATCAGCTACTCATCTTCCTATTTTTCAAGGGCCCCTATCTATTCTTGGGCCTTCTCTAACTCGTCATGGCTTTCTACCTTCACCTCTCCTACAGACCCCAGCCCAACGCTCTACTATGGTAAGCCCACCTCCCGCTCTTTCCTCATTTCTTACAGATTCTCCTTCATTGGCTCCAAATGTGTTTTCGCAAGCTATACCCGAGACCATAGCACTAGTGCCAAGGACGCATTCCATGACTACCTGATCTATGCATAGCATTATCAAGCCCAAGCAGCACCTTGATGGCACTATCAAACGTCCTTGCCCACGAGCACTCCTCACTGAGGCCTCTCATACAGATCTCATATTAACATCATTTATTGAGGCTTCCAAGCATCCTCACCGAAATTCTGCAATAGACTCTGAATTTAATGCTTTGATGAAGAATGGTACATGGTCCTTGGTTCCTTACTCTTCCACCATGAATCTCATTGTCAACTAATAGGTTTATTGTACAAAATAGAACTCCGATGGCACTGTTAACTATTTCAAAGCTCAACTTGTTGCAAAGGGCTTCCATCAAGTCCCTGGTGTGGATTCTACTGAAACCTTCAATCCTGTTGTCAAACCCACTACTATTCGGGTTGTTCTCTCTATTGTCGTTACTTATGTTTGGCACATACGCCAAATTGACATAAAAAATGCCTTCTTGAATGGAGAACTTAACGAGGAAGTATACATGGTTCAACTGTAGGGTTTTGTCCATACCACCATGCCCACCTATGTTTGTGAACTTCACAAGGCCCTCTATGGCCTCAAGCAAGCCCCCAGGGCATGGTTTGCTCATCTTAGCACTACTTTGTCTGCACTTGGCTTTGTAGCTTCAAAGGTTGATTCATCCTTATTTATTCTTCGGCAGCCTGACTTGGTGATCTTCATCCTATTCTATGTTAACGACCTAATCATCACAGGCTCAGACACTACTACCATTACTGTCTTGCTACAATAGCTTGAAGTTGATTTTGCTCTCACCGACCTCAGCACTTTAAAGTATTTCCTTGGTATTGAAGCTATTCACCTCCCTAATGGCTTATTTCTTTCACAGCAGCGGTACATTCTTTATCTCCTCTAGTGCACCAACATGGCTACTACCAAACTAGTAAGCACTCTGATGGCCAGCAATGCTTCTTTGTCTGCTTTTCAGGGAAATGCTCTCTCCAATCCTTCCACCTACAGTAGTGTCATTGGTGCCCTACAATACCTGTCTCTCACTTGTCCTGACATATCCTTCCCAATCAACAAAGTATGCCAATTCATGCAATGTCCCACCGAACTCCATTAGTAGGCTGTAAAACGCATCTTGTGCTACCTCAAAGGCACCATTACCTTTGGCTTTTTCATTCGCAAATCCAGCTCTGTCTCTTTTCATGCCTTCTCAGATGTCGACTGGGCGGGTAATCCTGATGATCAGAAATCCATGGGTGGCTACTCTATTTTTCTTGGCTGCAATCTCATTTCATGGAGCTCCCGCAAGCAATCTATCGGCTCTCGATCAAGCACAAAATCAAAGTATCTAGCCCTAGCTGTTGCCGCTACTGAACTACTTTGGATTCAAACACTGCTTCGAGAACTTGGTATTTCTCCTTCTTATTCTCCCACTCTTTGGTGTAATAACATTGGAGCCACTTACCTCATGGTAAACCCCGCCTTTCGTGCACGTACGAAACACATAGAAATCGACTTCCACTTCGTGCGTGATCGCATAGTAGCCAAGGGGCTCACTGTTCGTTTTATTTCAACTAAAGACCAGCTCGCCGACACTTTTACAAAGCCACTGTCTACTCAACGTTTCCAGTTGCTTCGAGACAAACTCCACGTGGAAGACTTCCCATTGAGTTTGTAGGGGCATATTGAGGAGATTAGATCGGATTTGATACACACCCACAACGGTTTGATAGAGTTTGTGATAACTCAAACAACTCATGTAAATTTTAATTTGAATTTTTCATTGTTAATGGTTTGTTACAGTTTGTTGTTGTACAACCTCTATATGTATATGACATCACAGCAATACAAGTGTGTGGAAAACACATCTAGCATATTATTTCTTTGCAACTTTGCAGAGACGATAATCCTGCACCTGGTCCAGAGTCACCTCCGAGTCGAGGACTCAGTTTGTTAACTCAATCGACCCCTCCTCGGCTAACATTGCTGGGCCCTTAGGCCCCTTACCGTCGGTCCTTTGCCGACTCCGGAGCCTCGGTTTCATTTCTCTCTGCAACAATTCCATCAACTCGATGCTGCCGGAGGATCTCTCGGAATGCCGGAACTTCGAGAATCTCAATCTCGCCCAAAACTTGCTCACCGGTGCGCCGTCAGGCTCCCTCGTTGACCTCCCCAACCTCAAGAACCTCAATTGGATGGGAAACAACTTCTCAGCGACATTTCGGAGAACTTTGGAAGAATCTAGCGGCTGGAAGTCCTCTCTCTAATTGAGAACCTGTTAGACTTCACATTTATGGTAGTTTTAAAAAGCGGTACGTTTTGGAACCCTCCGTATATCGTTAAATTTCTGCCTTTTATCCGTTATACCTTCGTTATATCTGTTTTTTATTTTTTTATTTTTTTAATTATCATTACATCGGCTGTTAACATTTTTTAAAATCACAGACAGAACTCTTTGTAGTTCCTTGGCACCTAAATCTATCATGGTGTAATGACAATTTTATAAGCCCAAAACTTCTAGAAAGGATGACTTGATCCCGGTAACATTGAGCTTTTCTTCTCTTAGTGGAGGACAGTTCATTTTTATAGTCAAACAGTATGCGGCTATGCCATGTTAAGTGGCACTCCATGGTGACTTTTTACACGGTAAAATTTATGCATGTCATGGATGATCATGTTAGTTGAAAATGAAGACGTGTAGTGGAGCTTCTGCACACTTGGAATATGATGTCTTGCGACTTAGAAAGTGTTTGTCATGCATAATGGTGAATAGAAGAATGGATAATGAAGAATATACGAATAGCATGAAGAAGCATCATTGAAATGCAGCGTTTGGCTTCGACTTAGGAAAGAGTGGGGTTTTGATGATGACTTTCTTACATATTACAGTGTATGTGCTATTGATTTTGAAAGTATGCCTCACCTTCTTTATGGGTTTGTTCATGTGAGTAAAGCCCGAAGTAATAGCTATAAAAGTAAACATATGATAGCCATTTTACCCCTTGATCAATGCCATGCTTGGGAACTATGAGATGCAAATTGCAAAATTTCTGGTATGAATAGCTTGACAGTTCAAAAAAATAGTTCCGTAATCCTCACTGAAGAATGTAATCTCCTGAAATTATTTCTTCCAGTTGGTGCTGGTTACATATAGTTATGGCGAAGGTGGATCTTGGATTTAATCTCAATAACTTTCTGCCTGATATTTGGGGCAATTTATTGCATGCAGATCTGTAATTTTTTTTTTTCTCACGAGAAAGCAGATGGATTATTTCACCATCATCTAATTAGGGTACCAATGGACATTATGGTGTTGCAGCCATGTTTAACTACTTCATGTTTGGTTGTTAAACATTTTATTGCGCCTGTATATGTTGCAACTGTTGTTCACACTCTGACGAGTTTCTGAAATATTAACTTCTTTTTGGGATCAATATGAGGTAAGGTAGAAAATGACGGAGAAAATAAGCAAAGTAGATGTTCAAGATGAGCTCCACTCTATGGAGGGATAATCTGATCTATTTCCTTTTTCTGTGTTTTTATTTATTTTTATTTTTTTATTTCTATTGTTTATGCATTTTGAAGAGATTTGTGTGTACGTGATGTTTGGGTGAAAAGAAAAATAGCAGAGAAGAAAGAAAGCTGAGAGGAACTGAGCTTTGCAATTTACTGAGTATGACAGAAAAAATGCTCTTACAAGTAAGAAATGACTAACACTTCACATTTTTATATCCTATCTAATCTAACTGTCTAACTGATTTCTATACATACATACATACATACAATTTGTATATGAGCTGTACATCTCACTAATTAACCAACTAACTAATTGTGCTCTGCAATTCTTCTTCTTTTTGTTTCAACTGTCTGTCTGCAGCTCTTCTTTTTGTTTCTTCTTTCTGTTTCTTCTTTCCTTTATGCTTACAAATTTGTTTAATATATTCATCAATGCTCCAAGAGTCCCCCTTAAGATGGGAATGGATATTGATCAATCCCATCTTAGAGATGATAGAAGAGAAAGCAGCAGGACTAAGTCCCTTAGTGAAAATATCAGCTAGCTGAAATTTGCTAGGCACATGTAGAATTCTGATTACCCCTGAATGGACTTTTTCTCTTACAAAATGGCAGTCCAGTTCAACATGTTTAGTCCTTTCATGTTGAACTGGATTGGTGGCAATGGCAAGAGCTGACTTACTGTCAGTGTATAGAAGAGCAGGCTTAGCATGAGAGAAACTCAACTCCTCAAGTAAATATAGAAGCCATTGAATCTCACAGCTTGTTGCTGCCAAGGCTCTGTACTCAACTTCTGCTGAAGACCTACTAACTGTAGGTTGCTTCTTTGCTTTCCATGAAATCAAAGAATCCCCAATGAAAACACCAAAACCAGTAACAGATCGTCTAGTATCCACACAACCAGCCCAATCACTATCACTGTAAGCTTTAAGATGAATTTCAGAAGTGGAAGGATAGAAGATTCCTTGAGCAGGTGTAGCTTTTATGTATCGCAAAACTCTGTGAGCAGCATTTAAATGGGACTGACAAGGGTTGGCTAGAAATTGACTGGGAATATGCAGACAGCAAGACAAATCAGGCTTGGTAATAGATAGATACAGCAACCTCCCTATAAGTCTTCGATAGGCTGAAGGATTGGGAAGATGTTGATCATCAGAGGCACTCAACTTTAAGTTTGAGTCCATAGGAGTAGAAGAAGGCTTGCAGCCTAAAAATCCTGTGTCTCCTAAAATGTCCAAAGCATACTTTCTTTGACAAAGAACAATACCCCTTTGAGACCTAGCCACCTCAATGCCCAAAATATATTTGAGTTCACCTAGATCTTTGATGGTAAACTCTTGATCAAGGAATTGCTTGAGTTGAGCAATTTGATCAACATCATTGCTGGCCAAAATGATATCATCAACATAAATCAACAAGATCATGACAGAACCATTTTCCCCTTTTATGAACATAGTAGGATCAGAAATTATTGGAACAAAACCATAAGATAATAGAGAGGTGGAAAGTTTAGAAAACCATTGCCTTGAAGCTTGCCTTAGGCCATATAAGGATTTAAGCAACTTGCAGACTTGAGGTGGATTTTGTTTTGAAGAAAAAAAGCCAGGAGGTAAGACCATGCACACTTCTTCATTTAGGTCTCCATGTAAGAAAGCATTATTCACATCCAGTTGATGTAGGTGCCAATTGTTGATTGCTGCTAAAGCAAGTAGAACTCTCACTGAAGTCAATTTTGCAACTGGTGAAAAGGTGTCAAGGTAGTCTAGACCCTCTTTTTGTGTGTAGCCCTTTGCAACAAGCATTGCCTTGTACCTTTCAATTGAACCATCAGACTTAAACTTGACCTTATATACCCATTTGCATCCTATAGCATACTTTTCAGGTGGCAGGGTAGTTAAAACCCAGGTATGATTTTGTTCCAATGCTTGAATTTCAGTTGCCATTGCAGCCTTCCAATGTGGAATTTGTACAGCTTGAGCAAAATGTTTAGGTTCAAAAGTAGAGGATAATGAGGCAGTATATGCAAGATGAGAAGGAGAAAGTTTCTCATATGTAAGGTAATTAGATAAAAGGTGAGATGTACCTGAAGGAACCTTGTCAACAGTACAAGATGTTGAAAGGTGAGCAAAAGAACTGACCTTACAAACATAATCTTGTAAATGACTAAGAGGATGTCTCATCCTAGTAGATTTTCTATTACTTGTTGTATGAGAAACAGGAACAAAATCATTGGTCAAATCAGAATCATCATGGCTAGTTGCCGGGGCAGGAGTATTATCAAGATGAGATGGAAAATCAAAATGATAAGGTACACTTGTGGGAAGAATAAGAAAACCATCAATAGGTGAAGAAGAAGGAGAAGAAGAATGGATAAAAAGAAAATGTGTCTCATGAAAAATGACATTTCTAGAGACAAAAGTTGTATGGGTATCAAGATCATACAGTTTGTATCCTTTAGTGTTGAAAGGATAACCTATGAAGACACATTTTCTAGCTCTAGGATCAAACTTTGATCTGTGAGCAGGAAGAGTAGATGTAAAACATAAGCAACCAAATACTCTAAGATAAGTATAAGAAGGGGATTTACCAAACAAGAGTTCAAAGAGAGTTTTATTCTTCAAAAGAGGAGAAGGAAGTCTATTTATGATGTGAGTAGCAGTTAGAATACAATCACTTCAAAATTGTAAAGGAATGTTGGATTGAAACCTTAAGGCTCTGGCAACATTAAGAAGATGTTGGTGTTTCCTTTCAACAACACCATTCTGCTGAGGGGTACTAACACAACTTGTTTGATGGATTATCCCATGAGAGGAATAGAAATTAGGTAAATGAAATTCAAGCCCATTATCTGATCTGAGAATTTTGATTTTAACATTGAATTGAGTTTCAATCATTTTGTAAAATGATTTAATATGAGTACTAATTACCAAAAAAAAAAGATTTAATATGAGTACTAGTTTCAGACTTGTGTTTCATCATATAAACCTAAGTGCATTTGAAAAGTGATCAACAATAGTAAGAAAATACCTATATCCATCAATGGAAGCAACAGAGAAAGGGCCCCAAATATCACAGTGAATGAGATCAAAGATGTTTTCACTATGAGAGGAACTATTATTAAAGGGCAGTCTATGTAACTTTGCCAAAGGACATATTTCACATACATGCTCAGAAGAAGAAGAGCCAATATTAGGATGAATTGGATTTATTAATTGCATTCTGGAAGCTGACAGGTGGCCTAATCTGTAATGCCACTTATTAAATGCAGAAGAAAAAGTAGCAGAAGCAACATTGATGGGAACAACAGGTATCTTAGAGAAACTACTAATCTGAGCATCCAAATGAAAATGGTAAAGACCATCTCTTGCTTCACCCTTCCCAATCATCTTCCCTGATGACAGGTCCTGCATAAAACAAGAATCATGAAGAAAATGAATAATGCAAGAGTTATCAGTAGTGAGTTTAAAGACTGATAACAGGTTGAAAGAAAATAAAGGTACACAAATGACATTTTTCAAGGTTAAAGAATCAGATAGGATAACACTGTCAACATGAGTTACAGCAACTAAATTGCCATTTGGCAATTTGACAGAAGCAGGCTTAGTTGATGATATACTAGCAAGAAAATCAGTAGAGCATACCATATGATCTGTTGCACCAGTGTCTATGATCCAAGGAGCTTTATTTTTGTCAAACACAATGTTATTACAAACAGCTGAGCAATTAAGGCCAACTGATTTACCTGACAAGGCATTGGAAGCAACACCATGTGGAACACTAAGAGAATTCACCATAGCAGTTTGATTAGCAGCAGGCATACTATCATGGACATTGATCAAAGCCATCAATTTCTGAATTTGCTGTGGAGTGAATTGAAGAGAAGATCCATGAGCATCTTCAGAATGATTAGCTGACGAACCAATGGTAGTTGGATGATTTATTACAGAATTAGCAGAACTAGAATTAGTTGATCTAGCAACATTCTGATTTCCTAATTTTCTGTTTCTATTAGACTTGTAACTGGGGGGATAACCTATTAGTTTGTAATAAGTTTCAACAGTGTGTCCAGTACAACCACAGTGTGAACAAATAGGTTTTTCTTTTCCCTTAACGAGTTTCCCAGCCATTGCAATGGATTCACCAGAATTAGAAACATTCTTATGTAATTGGCGTTCACTTTCTTCTTGCAGCAACAAAGCATAAACTCTATCCATATCTGGAAGAGGCTTACAAAGGAGTTTTTGGCTTCGTATTTGAGAATAGGATTCATTTAATCCAACAAGGAATTTCATCACATAATCATTTTGTTGTCTTCCTGATAAGACCTTCAAAACATCACAAGTACATGTTTTCATAGCCTCACAGGTGCATTCTGGCAATGGCCTGAAACTAGCATACTCATCCCAGAGTGTTTTAAACTTTGTGAAATAAGTAGTGATTGATTGAAATCCTTAAGATATGGTACTCAGTGATTTTTGAAGCCTAAAAACCCTCGGCCCATCACTTTTGAGATACCTATTCTTTAATTCATTCCAGATATCACATGCAGTAGAAGTGTAAAGTAAGCTGTGACGAATGTCCTTAGAAATTGAATTCAAGATCCAAGAGAGTACCAGGTCATTGCAACGTTTCCAACAGACATAGAGATTACCAGAATTAACAGCTAGCTTTTTGATTGTTCCATCAATGAAGCCAATCTTATTTTTCATAGAAAGAGAAATCCATAGCGATCGACTCCATGGAATATAATTGTCCTCTGTCAGAACCTCTGAGACAAGAAGAGCTCCTGGATTGTCACTTGGATGCAAGAAATATGGACTCGAAGAATCATCATTCGGATTGATCTGTGTGGCATCTGTTCTTGCAGCATTCACCATTGCACAACTGAATTTCAAAGTCGATCAGATTTCGGAATGAATCTTAGAAATCTGATTGAAAAACAAAGAAAAATAATGAATGACAATCAAAGAGATGCAACGGAAGTCTAAATGAATTGGAGAGTGCTCTGATACCATGAAGAGATTTGTGTGTACGTGATGTTTGGGTGAAAAGAAAAATAGCAGAGAAGAAAGAAAGCTGAGAGGAACTGAGCTTTGCAATTTATTGAGTATGACAGAAAAAATGCTCTTACAAGTATGAAATGACTCACACTTCACATTTTTATATCTTATCTAATCTAACTGTCTAACTGATTTCTATACATACATACATACATACAATTTGTATATGAGCTGTACATGTCACTAATTAACCAACTAACTGATTGTGCTCTGCAATTCTTCTTCTTTCTGTTTCAACTGTCTGTATGCAGCTCTTCTTTTTGTTTCTTCTTTCTGTTTCTTCTTTCCTTTATACTTACAGATTTGTTTAATATATTCATCAATGCTCCAAGACATTTGGGTGGGAATCAATTTGGGCAATTGCGAACTGGCGCTGACCGGGCAGAGGTACATGTTGACTTCATTCCATCAGTAAATTCCCCTTTCCTGGTGTGACAGCACGATGATTTTGTTGTTTTACAGTTGTCTACGTCTGCTGGGAATGTTTCGTTTGATGCTTTCTTAAAATCCAGACAAAATGCTGAGTTAATTGGAGGATCTAATTTTCAGTTTTATAATCCCTATTTTAAAATGAAGGTATCATTTTGTTTATTTTTTGTTTTTTATTTTTATTTTTTATTTTTTATTTTGAACATATTTGTTATTTTGTACTTTTAAAAATAAGAAAAATAGCTAAAACATATTTTGTCACTTGTGTAGTCAAAATTTGTTTAAAAAAATAAAAAATGAGTTTACAAAAAATGGCAAAAAATCATTTTATGCAGTTTTAATTCAAAATAAAAAAATTTTAAAATAAAAAATAGAACTTTTTTATTTTCTTATTATAAAATTTTTAAAACATAAAATACATAAAATAAAAAACAAAAAACAAAAAATAAAAAAATAAACTAGATGCCACCAAATGTTTTGCAACGGGAACTTCAAGTGTGTTTCTTATTATGAAAGTCTTGGCTATTTTCAAACAAATGTTGGGGACTTTCTAACATTCCTGTAACTGAGAGGCTACTTTGACTGGCACAAATCTGCTCAACTGACAGGTACATCATCCATGCTCATTTTGTAGGTATTCAGATTTCTACTTTTGGTTGGTGAATTATCTTCCTACCAGGGATGACAGGTTACGCATAGGTAAGTGGGGGCCCTGGGTGAAGAAAGAATGGAGGAAAATTGATGCTTTTGATGATGCCAGATGCTGAACACAAGCATAAATAATTACTGTCTACCTCCTGGGTTGACCCGTCCTGTACACTGGACTGGACTTCTGCTCAAGGTAGCAAGGCAAAGGCTGTTGAAATTTTCTCTAAGTATACATTAATTAATTTTTATTTTTATCAAAAGCGGATTAGAACCAAGTTAAAGATGAGAAGGTACATAATAAGACCTATTTTATTGTGATCTATATTATTGGGTCTATGTGCACCTAATAGAGATAATGAGATTAAATGGTTAGTGTGGGTATAAGGAGCCCACTGTAAGCCTTTTATAGGAGGGCCCAGTGAGGTTAAGTCTCTTCTCTACCCTAGACAGACAGAATACGTCCCATAGAAAATCTGTCATACAGACCTAGGGTATAGAGAGGAAGATTCATATCCATAAAAGTTCTTCTTGAACTTGAAGATCCTTTTCATTCGCATTCAAGAATCTTATAACAAACAAGTACATTTTTGCATTATTGTATGTGTAATTTTGATATTTTTAAATTCATATACAAATCTATTTTAAATTTTACATGTGGTATCAAAGCCACTGCATATGAATTAGGGACTCAAAATCATCGATTTATTATATTCTTGATTTTCAAATTTAAACCAGATATCTTGAATGATTTAATCCAAAAAATCGGTAAATTATTATTATTATTATTATTATTTGAAAAACAGATCAGGGGCTTTTGTTTATCTCGGAATAAGAAAAATTTTCGTATATGACATGCAATTTAACTTGAATGGTGATAAGAGAAAAATTTATACTAAGTTTGCCCCAAACAATAACTTCAATACGTGAAAAGATGATTAAAAAAATACCGTGTTTGAACAAATCAGTTTTCAGCTTGTATGAAATTTATTACCCACCAAGTTGTTGATTACTTTGTTCAAGAGCACTTTTCATACCCAGCTTCTTGATCTTATCATTGTCTTTTATTGGATTTGTGTTTGCTTGGCTTTCAGAGTTTCTTTGATATGTTAATTAGCCGTGGTAATAAATTTATATATATATATATATATATAAGGGAAACTGATCTTTTCTTTTACAAACAGTGGGCATGTGTAGTTATATAAATATATATACATATATATCTCTCTTTTTTTTTATTGGTAAGCAGGGTTTTTGGGGGAGCCCGGAGTCGAACCCGGGTAGATAAGGAGGCCGAACAGGAGCTCGCTAACTTAGATACCGCACTCCTTGTATATACATATCTCACGGAAGGTAAAAATTTGGCCTCGTTTTTGTGTTTTTTTTTTTTTTTTTTTAACAAATAGTGGTCTCGATTTTCGCAGTTTGTAATTTTGTTTTAGTTTGGATATTAAAGTTCATATTCCCTGGCCTTTATTTTGGTTCATGGTAGTATTTAATTGCAAAAACTTGCTGCAAAAGGATTGGATTTTTGGTGCCAAAAAAAAAAAACATGCTTATTCTTACGTTTTCTTAGAAACTGTGTGCAATGTTTTTTATAATATTTTTCATGGGTAGCATGTTTTTGACATTTTGAACACCACGAAACATTGTACTCTTTTTTGGTTTGATGTGAATAAATTATTATAATTATTAAGGGTTCGTTCTAGGCTTGTTTTAAGCATTTTTATGCAATTTTTTGAAAGCCATGTAGAATTTTTTTGGGTGATTTTCTAAGCATAAATTTTTTTTTTTAACCTAATGAATCTTAGGCAATGAGTACTCTCATTGGATACTCTTTTATAAATTGTACTCCTAACTATCCCTAAAGAGTCTAAATCATTATTTTATGTGATTTGTTTTTTCATATAGTTTGAATGCAAGGAATTCCTACAAGTTGGTACGACCTAGCAAAAGATTAAAATAATGAATAATAAATAAATACCAGCACCTTGATTCAAGTTTGATTTTCTAAGGCATGTGAGGGTCTATGGGAGACTTTTTTGTATTTTGAAAAGTTTTATTTTTTTATTTTCAGACTTCAAAAAAATTATTATATATTTTTTTGGTAATCCGGAATCCCATCAGTTTATCACAATCCTTAACGCACCGTTTAACCAATTGGTAAATCGAGGGTATGTGCACAGCCCTTTTGCACATTCTGAATGAATGAGAAATCGAACTCGGGTGGGCACTGTGGGGAGCAAACTCACGTGCCACTCGAGCTGACCTCTTGGGTGAAATTATATATATAATATTTTTTTTGAAAACTGTGCATCCTTTTTAGGTGAAATTTTATAGGTAATTAATTTTGACCCTTTGAATCTATTAGTGATGTGTATTCTCCCCAATTACACTCCTAAAAAAAAAATTATACTGTCATCTATTGATTG
Organism: Vitellaria paradoxa; assembly: GCA_019916065.1. Lineage (NCBI taxonomy): Eukaryota > Viridiplantae > Streptophyta > Magnoliopsida > Ericales > Sapotaceae > Vitellaria > Vitellaria paradoxa. The sequence continues at coordinate 50,039,849 of CM034237.1, read as the reverse complement.
TTTTAGAAACCTAAGATTATTATTTTATGTTGGACACTGTAATGTTTTTTTGGCATGATTTTGACAATATATTTGAGATTATAGGATGAATTTTGTTAGGCGCTTATAAAGATATGATTACTAGCATATTAGTATGTTAGGTGTGACATAGGCAATTTATGTAAAATAATGTCATGACAAGGTTTTGGGTTGAAATAGGTGTTACTGCCCAAAGAGGTACATCCATTGAGATACAATTTTCTTGTATACGGTACATGACTATGTCTACTATGTTGTTGCATGCAAATAGCTACCCAAAGGGGTATTATGTGCAGTAATGACAAGGATGTTATTCGACAACTGATTCGAGAGTGCCTAGTTTTTTTTTTTTTTTTTTAAACGTTAGTCTATCCAAAGGAGACTATTTTTTTCAAAAGTTTGGGCATTCTCATATAGTGGTTAGGTGAAAGAAACTTTATATCATGTTACACTCTCTACCCAAAGAAGAGATGGTGATGATGCATCAAGGAACCCCTATTATTTATATTTATAGTTAATTGTTGCCCTCTATTTTGTCAACATATTGTCATTTTGTTGCCAAATAGTTTCTTTTGCAATTATTAGCAGTAATATGATTATCGTGCTACTGAATGATTCCAATTTTAAGAAATGGGAGCAAATTTTTTTTTTTTTTTTGTGACCTATTTTTTGATATTTTGAATCTAATGGTAATATATACTCTCATTAGTTTTAATTGCATAATATTGAACTTTTTTTAATTGAGCTATTTAATGGCTCCAAAGTGCTTATTTATATATTTTTCTCATATTTTTTAAGCACATAATTTTTTGTAAGGTATAAAATAATAATTACAATCGTAGACAAGTTACGTATGATTATTTCATGGTGAGAGATATTATGTTGATATTAACGTTACTGCCTTAAGAGGTACGCTCGTTGATTCTTGATATTTCTTGCATATTTGTACATGACGAGCCATTGTATTATTACATATAATAATCTGCCCAAAGGGGTTGTTGTATGTATTAATGACAGTTAAAATTCAGTGACTGATCAGAGAATATTTGTGTGAGAAGGGTCTTTCTACCCAAAGGGGATTAACTTTGCAAATTTGAGTATTCTCGTTGGTAGTTTACTGAAGGGACCTTATAGCATATTGTACTTTCTGCCCAAAGGGGAAACAACAATGATGCATTGAGTTATCCCTTATGGTTAATGCTTGATTAAGTTAAAAGCATATTTTGTCTTTGATTGCTAATTATTATTTTAAAAAAACTTCAAATTATTAAGCATGGTATTTTGCATAATAGTCTATTTTTTTTTTTGGTAAGTATAATAGTCTATTTTAGATAGCTCTGGTGGACATTTTGAGTATATATCTCTTTTTCACACTGATAATAGTATGTCCAAGATATCTAAAGTTAAAAATAATTTTTATATGGCATAAAAGATTAGGTCATATTTCTAAAAAGAGAATTCAAAGGCATATAAATGATTAATTTTAATATCTCTTAATTTTGAAAACTCAGACGCTTACGTTACCTGTGTTTATGATGATTGACCAAAATGATCATAATTTTGAGGTTTGACTGCGGGGTGAGTATTATGACAGACATGATGTTATAGGATAGCATATAGGATCGTTTGTCAAATACTTACAAGAATATGGGACTATTGCCCAATAGACTATGCTTAGTAGTCTTGAATGGAGTGGTGTAACTTGAAGGTTTCAAAATAAAGTTGATCAGTTTATATACCCCTAGGATAGTAAGAGGAAATTTATTTTTCCTTATTCTTTATGTTGATGATACCCTTCTTGCTAGTACTAATTTGGGTCTCTTGAGAGATAGTAAGCCACTATTGTCTAATACTATTAATATCAAAGATCTCAGGGAAACTTTGTTTGCTTGGGCATTAAGATCATTCATAATACATCTCGTGATATGCTGGGGTTTTCTCAAAAAGGTATATCAATCACGTACTTGAGAGATTTAATATGCAAAATTGTAGACTTGGTGATGCTCTTGTTATCAAGGGTGAAAAATTTAGTTAGCGTCAGAGTCCTAATAATGACTCTGAAGTGACATCATGTTGGACATACATTTTGCTAGTGCAGTTTCTAGTTTTGTGTATGCACAGGTATGTACCTGACTGGATATAGTTTTTTCTGAGTGTTCTTGTGAGGTTTCTCTTGAATCCTGGAATGATCATTGAGTAGTTGCAAATAAATTTATGTGATATTTGCAAATAACCAAAGATTAAATTCATATTTATAGAAAAAATTGCTGACTATGAACTTATTGGCTATTCAGATTCAAATTTTGTTGAATATGTGAATAACATAAGTTTCACTTTATGATACATATTTATGTTAGCTAAGGGAGCTATTTCATGGAAGAGTGTTAAGCAAACTCTTACAATGTCTTCTACCATCTATGTTGAATTTGTACATTGTTTTGGGGTCCAATTCATACCATTTGGTTGTGAAACTTTATTTCATAACTTAAGGTGATTAATTTAATTGCTAGACCACTAAAGATCTTCCATTATAATAGTGCAACTATCTTCTTTTCCAAGAACAACAATTATTTAAGTGGGTCTAAGCATATAGAGATCAAATATTTATCTGTTAAAGACTTAGTAAAGAAATGTGACATCATCATATTAAAAGATGATGGCGGACTCCTTAACCAAGGGATATAGACCTATTGTTTTTTAATAAGCATGTTTCTAACATAGGTGTTATTAGATCTTTTTGATGTATTTGGTTAGGGGGAGTTATTTTCTTTACATTATGTAACATATATTTTCTTTATGTTGAGACATTTAGTTTCTCATTGATATGGAAATGAATTGAAAGTTATCATTTATGTTTCTTTTGATAACATTAATGCATGAATATATTCATGATTTATATATTTTGGAAGTCTTAAGTTTATTGTTGCTTAAGCATTTTTTGAGATGCGTCTTACCTTACTTTTATGATATTTGTGTAAGGTACATTGGTTTCCATTTATAACCTTAGAATTCTCTTGCTTGGTTAATGAGCATATTGAAAGAGAATTGTTTGATAAATTGTTTTGAGATGTGTGTTGTCTTACTTTTGTGATATTTGTGCAAGACACATTTGTTTCTATTTGAAACATTAGAATTCTCTTACTTATTTGATAAGCATATCTAAAGAGAATTGGAAAAATTCTCTTACGTGTTTGATGAGCATATCTAAAGAGAATTGGACTGATAAGGGATTAGCACATTTATAAGATCACTTATTGAGTGCTAATTTTCACCACACTACCTCATTTGATCTACATCGATAAGGTCATTCATATTTGTAATCATGAGTGGTTGTTAAGACCAAATATTGTAAATTGGCAAATCTATGATCAAAGAGAAGTGTTTGTACTTTAGACTTAGTATAGGCTAAGGCACTAGAGTCTTAAGTCAAATAAAATTCTAAAAGGTCTTAGAGAAACTATTTTCATAATGGCTGGAAATCCTGATGAAGTCAAACAAGTACCAGACCTGATTTACACAAGAAGCTCGCGAGAAGGCTGCGGTTAGGCGCGGGAAGATACCGAGAGCTCAACATAGAGAATTAGCCATGTGGGAAGACCGCACTGATTCGCGAGAAAGCCGCGGGAAGGCCGCTAGAAGACCACGGGTGCGCCCTTCCCACGAGGTACTTCTTTCAGCCTGTTTCAACCTATTTCAAGCCCTAGCCACCTCAGTTTCTTTATATATATCTTCTAAGCATTTTCAGGGTGATACACAGAGAGAATATACATCAAGTTTGTGAGCTAGAAAAGTCAAAATGTTCTCTCAATTGCTTAGCCAAGCTTTCTTACGTCTTTATGGTTCAAAGGAGTTTGAATCATTGGAGAAGCTGAGGATTCAGCACGTGAGTTTGCCAAGGATTCGATGTTATGCCTTCAAGGAGTCGAAGGGCTTTTGCTAAAGATGTTGGTAAATCGAGGAGTCGAGCAAACGTCAACATAGTATAGAGTCGAGGAGTCGATTTATCTGGAGGTTGAGTTTGTAAGCAACGTTTGATTTTAGTGAAAGTTTTGTTTGAGATTTCCCTTCGTGGGTTTCCTCATTTTGTTTATCTCGCTTTCTATTTTTCTGTGAGTATGGTTAATTGTTTGAGATCCTTATCAGCAAATTACGAATTTTCAATTGGTATCAAAGCGGGTTTATTTTTGAGAATAAAACGTGATCCTATTATTTGTTGATGGATCCTCCTAGAGAAAGCAATTCGAGTACTAGACCTCCGTGGTTTGACGGCACTAGCTATGCCTATTAGAAGGTTTGCATGAGAGTGCACTTGATCTCATTGAATGTCAATGTTTGGCTATCTATAGAAAAAGGTTGGGTAAAACCAACTCATTCTATTGATAACGTAGTGGTAGAAAAACCTATAGATATGTGGACTAGGGCAGAGCAAGAAAATGTAGAATGGAGCTACAAAGCCCTGAGCTATATTTTCTGTGCAGTCTTCGCCAATGAGTTTGGAAGAATTTCAAGTTGTGAGCTTGCTAAGGAGGCTTGGAAAATTCTTGAATTGACTCATGAAGGAAATTCCACAGTCAAGAAGTCCAAACTGCAGAAAATAACTTCTGAATTTGAGAACTTGAAGATGTCTGAAGATGAATCCTTTGATAGTTTTTATGCAAAGCGGCTCAGCTTGCCGAACGTTGGTACAAACAATCGAAAATTCTCAAAAAGCAAAAGCTCCTACTAAGGAAGCTCGGCGTTGATATGAAAGGTAAAATTTTCCAGAAAGTAAAAGCCTCTAATCTTATATACAAATCCAAAGGCAGCCGAGCTCATTAAGGTATATGAAAAGTTATCCTTTGATGTGTTAAAGCTATATCCTTCTTATCAGGAAGTTTGAACTTATCACGTGATTAATTCTCTTAAAGCCTAATTATAAGAGAACCTTAGTCAAGATTTGAAGTAATCTGATTAAAACATAATTATTGAAGTGTGTTCGTTGAAAGCATATGCACAAGCACAAGCACTTAGACAACAAGTCATTCACATATGAATAGAGCATATACAAAATATAGTCCATGGACTTTTATTGCAAATTCTTGTAAGTACAAGTGAAGTTACATTTACACTGGTTTAGGCAATAAAATCTATCCTAGCAGGATTTAAATTAGGAAGTCAGCATTTGTTGAAACGGTTCATTGCTATCTCGTCAGAGAACACTTTGAGATGCTCTTCAGTTGTTCTTCTTATAATCTCATCGGCAAGTAGATCGAAGTATTCTTCAATTAGTGCGTCATCGGTTCTGAAGAAATAAAGACATAGAATGTAAAGCAAAGTAAAGATTAGAAAAGATTGAGAATATTTCATTCATTCAAAACAGAAAGTTTACAGAGTCTGATACATTTAGTAAAGTCGATAAAATCAAAAACCAAAAGAAGGAGGGGCTCACTTCTCTCCCTCCTTCGTAGGATCATTCTCCACAACTAGCTTAATTTCTTTATGTCCTTGGGAAGTAGTGTCCTTCAGGGAACTTTCAACCTCGACTTCACCCTCTTCAACATCTTCTTCAAAAGTTTGGATTGAGGGGGTTTGAGTTGGGCACTCAAAGCTAAAAAGAGGCGTAGGACGGTGCGGATCAGGATAGCCGATGTCTGTGTAAATGGGGTTGGTATGTTCGATATTGTTCCGTTTCATTGCCGCTTCCCAACCCTCTTGGAAGTATTCATTATGAGCATCTTGCATCTGTTCAATGTAATCATTTATTTGGGCATCTACTTCAGCCTTAGCTTTTTCTTTTGCATCTTTCAAAGCAGTATCTTTTTCCTCGAAAGCTCGAGTTTTCGTTTCTAGCTCGATGTTAAGTCTTTCGATTTCTTACCTTAGCATAGTTTGCTTGGCCTTAGAGTTTTCATAGTCTCTAACCAGCTTCTCATGCTCAGCCTTGGAGGAGGATAGGTCAAGCTTAGCCTTTGCCAGCTTCCTGATTTTTTCCAGCTGGTCCTCATCCTTCTTCGTTAGCATTTTATCCAAGTTTTCTGCTCAGACCTTACTAGCTTCAGTTTGGGCAAGGGCAGAGTTGATCTATTGTTCATGTCTCTTATTCTCTCTTTCCAGTTTTCTTTTTTTCCTCATCTAAAGCTTTATCGCTCTTGTGAAGGCCCTTCAGCTCTTTCTCCATATCTCATATATTTTTCCTCATCGCCCTTATGTATGCTTCATCTGAACCAGCCTTCGTGTGGAGGACTTGACTACGGGCGATGAGTTCCATCGTATAAAGAGAAGTCTGAAAGATTAAGGAAAGTCAGAGGACTTGTTAGAAAAAGTACACAACGAAATGAAAAGTTCAGGGGGAGAATAGTTATTGAGATAACGTTTTTCATCAATGTTTTGTGGATTTCCTCAGGTTTATTCTTTTTCACATTTTAAACATCCTGGGGTGGGAAAACTCCCTTGAGATATTCTTCGGCGTGATTGAAAGCAGTATCTTGAATGGTGAAGGGGCGGCCCTCGGGGAATTGGAGGCTTGGTATAAGAATTTTTGGCACGAAGGGTGGAGAATCTCGCATGGGGATTGCAGGGTATTCGATTTGGAGTGGTTGAGTTCGAGGAGGTTGAGAACTTTCTTGCTGAGAAAAACCAGTTTGCGCTCATCCAGGATGAGTTGTTTCCTGCCCGGAAGGAACTTGAGTAGAAATTGGAGGTTCAAGGATCTGAGCCTCCTCTGCGCTAGTTGTCTTTGTCTTCTTCTGGGCAGGAACTTCACCTACTTTTTTTCGAGCAACTTCTTGTTCTTTGCTCTTTTCCAGCTTTACTTTCCAAAGTTGTTTGGCATGGGAAGGTTCGGGAGCTTTAGTGTCGTCTGCCTTCCTTTTGCTGGTAGTTTTTCTTTCTTCTGCCCTTTTTTGGGCATCCCCAATTTTCTGTTTCTTTGCCCTCTCTGCGGCGAGCTTTTTGTAGTCTATCTTGGGGGCCATTTCTATTTTTTCTCCCACAAAAATGAATTCGAAAGCTTGAGGAGGGCTTGGTTCTTCTTCTTCTTCTAACTCGGGAATGTACTCGAAGGCTTGGGGGGTTCTAACTTTTCTTCTTCCTCCTCATCAAGCAAAATGAATCTTCGCCTCATCGATTGTTCGGCAGACTCAGAAACTTCAACCTCTGGGACGGAAATTTGTTGGGTTACCAGAAGGATGGCAAATGGTGGAGGCGGAACCCAATCAGGGTGCTTCTCCACGTAGAACCTTTCATTTTCTTCGGAGGAAGCCCTGAACCACCATTGAAGGCGTCTAATGACCTCTTCAGTGGTGAAGCCTTGTGGAGGTGCGATGAAAGTTTGGTAGGAAGATGTGAAGCTAAAAAGTATAGGGACTGATCTTGCGAATGGGTAAAGGTCTGGCCCTCCAAGAAACTTAACCACTTGATCAAAGTGGGCTTTGTTGGCTCGCACACCTTTGGCCTAGGACTTCTTAGCTTGTTCGGCTGCAAGGAAAGCAAATCAGAACGTTAGTATATCTCCAAAAATTGAAAGGTTGGAAGAGAAACAAAAACTAGTAGCATTTGAAGCCAACCGACCTGGGCCCAATAAAACCAGAGGGACGATTGGATGACGATCTCCATCTGGATCATGTGTCCAGTGACCTGTGACGATGCACAAGTCACTCTCTGATTTAATCATGTCAGGTAGCATATGGACTAGAGTCTTCTCTAGTCGAGACTTTAAATACCACCTATTCTCGTTCTTCTTCATCTTCTGAACAGAGTAGCAATAAAGCAAGTCCTACTAAGAAATATGAAACCCATAGCATCTATTTATTTCGATCACCCCATTGCCTATCCTATAGAAATTATGGGTGACGTTTCTAGGGCCGAGGTTTAGAATGCTTATGACAAAACGGAGGAAGGGATGTAAAAGGAACCTAAGGCCACCTTTAGTAATGGCAACTACAGGAAATTCCCTTGGCTCGTGCTCACTTTTCTGGGCAAGCCTGATTCTCATATTTGGGGAATCTGATATTTTTTTCTTAAAAACCTTAATTTTTTGCTCAGAGTTAAGCTCGTTCACAAGTTTACCTATAATGAAAGATTCCGATTCAGACGAATTTACTCACCTAGAACGAAGATTCAGAGAAGGAGATGAAGGCTGGGAGAGATGGAAGCTCGAGAAAAGAAGCAGAAAAAGCCAAAAAATTTAAATTGCAGAGAAAAGAAATGAAAGAGATAGCTCGTGCTTATATATGTATGCATATCTGTAAGTGCAGATGAAACACTACCACGAAAAACGATAACGGGCGGTAAACTTATATTAATTACCACCATCAATTTTTGAATTTTTGGCCATAAACGTTTGGGGGATTGCAGCTGTGGGGTTTCGTGCAAGCGGCGCGGCAAGTAAAAAGCTGAAGAAGCGCAACGAGTGTCATTATTGGAGAAAGGGAATGGCCAATTAGATTTGAAGCGCGCCAGATGGTCACCAAACGACAAAGCTTACGAAAAGATTGAAGGGACTAAAGAGGTAAGGTCTTTGTTACCTACTATTCTGCTTGGGAAATGTAGTTTTCCCAACCAGAGTGGGGGCAAAATGTTGGGTAATAAGTCTGGGACGTGTGGAGTGCCGAACAATTTAAAGAGGATGACACGTGGCCTAATGTCGAACATTTTCACTATGGATACATGGTCATTGACTGAACACTTAGATGAGTGACACGTGGCCCTCTACCAAACAAGTTATTAAGAGACATGTGGCGTCACTCACGGGCCTTACGGATTTGGCGCGTGGCTTACAATCGAGATGGCTTATGTCTCCTTGGCGTCTTAGTATTGACAAATGACATACTGCCACATGGCAATCGCCGAGGATCTCAAATGTTAATTTGTTCGGCCCTTGGAATGGCAGCCAATAAATGTTAGGCATAGGTCCCACAGCATTAATATGAGTTTGTAATCATAAATGCGCCCTAGTTATGACTAAACTATGTATTTATCACCGTGAAGGAAACTAAATTAGTTCATCTCGTTACAAATGGTTGATAGATGTGACAAGAAGACAGTTTGACAACTGAATTCTAACTATACAGTCGTATTTAGCTACCAAATACATTTAATGAAAGGTATGGGGTATTAAATGAGAAATAAAAGGTATTTTAAGCAAGGGAAGAAAAGAAGTACCCGGAGGCATGAATACAGCCAAATCACATGTATTATTTTATTTATTATTTACACTACTATAAATACAACACTCTACTTCACAATTATGGTAAACTGACTATTGCCAACTTATTACACACTTTACTTCTTCTTTTAAGAATTTCTAAAAAGCTATCTGCTGACTTAAGGATCGGAGGGTTTTTCAGCCAGAGACCTCCACTCCGGCCGTAACCTTTTTTTCCTTTGTGTTCGGCAGGTTCACAGGGATATTTTCGGTTGGCGTGGTCAGCAGTTCCGACGGTAAATTTTACTTCCGAACAAACTTATTTTTTATTTGATCCCATTAAATTTGGCGTTGACATATAAACAAAAAAAAAAAGTACCATTTAAGTGTTGAATGTGTCATACCCTATACTTAAATGCACAAGACAAATAATATAATAGTAAAACAAACAGAACTAATTTATGGAGAGTTTAAAACTCTAATTTTTGTTAACTTTTGATATTTTTTATCAGAAGTTAGTAGTTAAATTTTTTTAGTGTGTGTAGTAAAATAAATAATAATTTTAACAACTTTAGGAGGTATGATAAAATTTTTAGCAATTTTTGATAACTTTTTGTATATTTGATAAAAATTTTAGTAACTTTTGAGTTCAGTAAGTTATTGTTATTGAGTAAAAAAAAAATTGGTATCTTGCCAAACATACAAATTCCAAAAGTTGGTAAATTTATGACGAAAATTGCTCCTTGGTACCTTAAATTAAAATAAAACCTATTCAAAAGTCAATTTACATCGCTAGACGGTGATGATAATTCATTATTCATGTTATAACCTATAAATAAATTATTTATTTAATTTATTATTAATTATTTATTTTTATTGATGTGTTATATTTTATTGAAATTGGTCGACTTTATTTAAGAATAATTGAATTTTATTTTTATTTAATTTTTTTTTTAGTAAGTGTGGATATTGTAGTACTACTTCCACAGCTCTTCTACTCCCTATTACTCGTGTCGCCATACCCATCGCGGCATTTCCATGACCATTGGATAATTTAAGGGTTATTATTATTAGGTTGTGATTGCAGGTCCATCGCAATTCAATGGACGTAATAGCATGTGATTAAAGAAGTTAAGGTTATAAATAAAAAGGGGTCTGTCTTTCGAGGGTTTTATTATTATTCTGATTAAGAAAGAGGGGGGAGAAGAGAGAAAAAAGGAGGTTGCGCATGAAGAGTGAAGAAGAAATTAAGGTTAGCAATTCTACTATTTTCTTTACACTATTGATAAAAAGATTAAAAATTAATGCATGTGTATACATATATTTGTGCGTATATGCTTATCACGGCGAAGATATTAAAAAAAATTAAATTCCTTCATGTGGTGGATGTTTTACCGGGACTATATATATATAAAGGTGTGTATATTTTCATGGAAGTCCATTGGTTTGATTGAAAAAAAAAAAGATGGTTAGATTAGATCAATTCACGCGTGAATATATATATATGTTGTATATATATAACCATTTAGGCTTGGCAGATTGTAAAAAAAATGGGGGGTTAATTTGGTTGTAACATGATAGGGATGGGAATATATATATATATATATATATATATATGTTATAGGTCAGTGAAGACAAAAAAAAATCAAGAATTTTGGGGGTTGGCGTTGCTCTATCAGGATATTCATGGAGAGTTAGAATAATTTAATTAGTGTTATTAATTAAATTGTTAAAGGGAAGTCAAGAGTTTAATTTAATAATTTTATTAAATGTAAAGTTATGGTAGACATTAAATAATAGATGTTTAATTTTGTATATTCAGGATCGTGACGAATTATCCTGATTTATTTTCGTTACGTCTTTGGATATCAGGTGAGTGGTTTGACTTACTAGTATTATTTTATAAATTATTCCATGCATAAAGGTTTTAAAAGTTGAATTTTCTGAATTATTCTTTGTGAAAAATTATGTTATTTTGATAAAGAGATTTTATATTTTATGCCATTGAGGATAGGAAAAATTATTTGAACTCTTGTGTTCAGTTTGATTATGGAAATTGTGATGAATGATTAATTGTGGTTATTAATTAGAATTGAAATAAAAATTCAGGGACAGGCTACTTAAGTGGTGTGACTCTGGCAACTAGGGAACAGGTCCGTAAAAACCATGGTGACCTCAGTTCTCAACAATTGTAAGAATAGGTTGGTGAAAAACATGGTGACCTCAATTAGATCGGCTTAGGAAAGAACCTAAGAGTCAGACTACATGACTCTAAGTGCGATGTTAGATCCAACGGGCACTGCTCATGAGAAATTATATTAGCACACTTGACATTTGATTCCCATGTGATAATCCACATACTAATTTTGTCATCACTGTTGTGATTAACGGATTGATTTATGAAAGATTTTGCACTCTAATGTGCAAGTTTTTAAGTTATTATAAAGTATGCATAGAAATTATTTTCAGGGGCATTATTTTTGCTTGAAATATTTTTTTGGTTAAACTGTTTATCTAAAAATTTATTATTGTCAAATTTTTATTATTATATTTGGCTTGGCAATCCATTCACTGGGTTTTTAACTCACCCCTTATTTCATATTTTTCAGGTAAGCATGAAGGAAACTAATCATGGACTCTCACAGTTGGGACCCTATGTTGTGGCCTCTTAGGGAAAAGTTTAATGTTTATCTGATGGATTTTATTTTAATAGCTAAATTAGAGTTTGGATGATTTAGAATATTTTAAGTATTAATGTTTAATTGTATTGAGTCTGAGATGTTAGTAGAACATTCTATTTATACTCGTTCATTTTAAATGACAAGGTTATTTGATCGTTGAGATTTATTTGGTTGATTTTAGTTGAATAAAAAGAGCTAAGATTTAAGGTACTCAGCCGGTTGCATCCTTTAGTGGGGTATGACATTTTTTGGCATCAAAGCATAGGTTATGGTGTCTTTTAGAAAATTTATTAGAGGCCTCATCCCAGAGTTCTTAGAAACGTGAGTTTCAAATTGTTTTGCTAGTGAATTATTATTCTTATTCTTATATTTTTATCCTATTTTTTTTGTTTTGGAGGGAAAGACAACACGTAGTGGTAGACAAACTAGTAGTAGATGTGCTAGTACAGAAGGTACAAATCGAGCACGTAATACTACTAATGTAACTCCCCCAACCGCAGCTGTTCCTGCTCCTACTCCTACTTTTATTCTAACTCCAGCTCCAGCTGCGACTATTGAAACGCAACAAAAACTACGGAGGGAATTGGGTTAGCAGGGGGCATTATCAGAGGCAAGAGACATGACTTTTGATAAAAGATCTATGTTTAATAAGTTTTTGAAGACTTCACCTCCAAAGTTTAATGGAAAGCTAATCCAGTAGAAGTAGAAAAATGGATACGACGAATAAAGAAGATATTTGCATGGTTAGAATGTACAGATGAACAATAAGTTTCCATGGTCACATATGTTTTGGAAAGAACTGCAAAGGATTGGTGGGATATGGTGGAATGCCAATATCAAAGAAGAGAGAATGAGTTGAACTGGGATACTTTTCTTGAGATATTTAATGATAAATTTATTTCAATAGCAGTTAAAAAATAGAAGCAGCTGGATTTCTTTTCTTGGGAATAGGATAGCATGACCGTGGCTGAGTATGAATGCAAGTTTGCGGAATTGTCCAAGTATTCTACACAAGTGGGTAAGAAAAGTGATAAGGTATTGATGTTTAAGAAGGGACTGCCTGCATCCAGACATCCGTTGTAAGGCTACAGTACTCCAATCTAAGACTTTGGCAAAGCTTGTGACCAGGGCATAATTAGTTGAAGAATGCTTGGAAGATACTAAAAAGGAAAATCACAGTCTAATAAGAGGCTAATAGAACAGAATAGTAGAGGCAACTTTTAAAAGAGAGTGAACACTCAAGCACAGATAGATGGAAATAATAAATAGCAGGCATGACCGTGTACAAGGTGTGGTAAGTAGCATTCATTTGAGAATTTTTGTGATGGTACACCTAAGAAATGTTATAATTATGGCAAGGATGGACATATTAAGAGTCAACATAAAGCTCCAAATATCATGGGACAATAAACTCAGTAGTCATTCCAAGGCCAGAGATCTACTACACAGAATAGTAACCAAAGTCATACTCAGGGACGGAACCAGAGGCAAGCAGCTCCTGCACGTGTTTATGCACTTACTTAGAAGGAGGCAGAGGCATCACCTTCTGTGGTGTAAGATACACTTCTTATTTCATCTACACTTGTTAGGGTGTTTATAGATTCAAGACCTACACATTCTTTTACTTTTCTTAAATTTTTGCGTAGGTTACCTGTTGCACTTGAACAATTGGATGTGCGTTTTGTTTCTACTTTTGTAAGAAATACTGATTTGCTAGATACTATTTGTCGATCTTGTGGGGTTCAGATAAATAATAGAATTTTGTTAGTGGATTTGATCTGTTTAGATATGCACGACTTCGATGTTATCTTGGGAATGGATTGGTTGACTTTTAATTATGCTACTGTTGACTACCGTCAAAAAAGAGTAATGTTTTCAACACCAAGAGAAACTGAATTTTATTTCCAAGGATATTCAATTGCCTGATTTTATTTCTGTTTTACAAACAAATAGGATGTTGAGAAAAGGTTGGGATGGATACTAGCCTATGTAATTGGGGAGAAGAAGCAAAATAGAGAGCTGGAGGAGTTACCAATAGTAAATGAGTTTGCTAATGTTTTTCCAGAGGATCTCCCTGGTCTCTCCCCCAGATCGTGAGATTGAGTTTAATATTGATTTGTTACCAGGAACTATTCCTATTTCTAAGACACCATAAAGAATGGCACCTTTTGAGTTAAGGGAGCTATAGGTTCAATTACAATATCTTCTAAATAAGAGATTCATAAGGTTTAGTGTTTCACCATGGGGAACACCAGTCTTATTTGTGAAGAAGAAAGATAGTTCCATGGGATTGTGCATTGATTATAAAGAGTTGAATAAAGTCATCATCAAGAATAAATACTCGTTGCCACACATTAATGACTTGTTTGATCGACTACAAGGGGTCCAGGTGTTTCTACAATTGATTTGAGATCAGGATATCACCAATTAAAGATAAGAGAAAGGGATGTTCCTAAGACTACTTTTAGAATAAGGTATGGGCACTATGAGTTCTCAGTTAGCCCTTTGACCTTACTAATACACTCACAGTTTTTATGGACATGATGAATTGAGTTTTCAAACTCAAATTGGATCCCTTTGTAGTGGTATTTATTGACGACATCCTAGTTTATTGGAAAAGAAAAGAGGAACATAAGGAACATTTGAGGATAGCTCTGCAAATCCTTAGAGATAACAAGTTGTATACCAAATGTATGAAGTGTGAGTATTAACTTGATAGCAGATCTTTCTTGGGGCATGTTGTTAGTAAAGATGGAGTCTCTGTGAATCAGTAAAAAGTAGAGGCAATAATGGAGTGGCCACGTCTTATAATGGTTTCTGATGTGTATAGTTTCTTGAGATTAGCAAGTTGTTATAGGCGGTTTATGGAAGGATTTTCTTGTTTTGCCCTTCCACTTACTAGTTTTACTAAAAATTGTGTGAAGTTTGATTGGATTGAGCAATGTGAGAGTAGTTCTAGGAGCTTAAGCAAAGATTAGTATCTGCACCTATCCTTACTCTACGAAAAGAATGTGGTAGCTTTATGATTTTTAGTAATGCATCGCGCCAAGGTTTGGGTTTTATTCTAATGCAACAAGGGAAGGTAATTGCATATGCTTCTCGTCAGTTAAAGCCACACGAAAAGAATTACCTCACTCATAATTTGGAGTTAGCTGCGGTTGTGTTTACACTAAAAATATGGAGACATTATTTGTATGGAGAACTGTGTGAGATCTACACTGATTATAAAAGCTTAAAGTATATTTTCACACAAAAAGAACTTAACTTAAGGTAAAAGAGATGGTTGGAACTGCTTAAAGATTGATGTTAGTATTATGTACCATTCCGGGAAGGCAAATGTCGTGGCGAATTCCTTGAATAGGAAATTTTCCAATGAAACTTTGGCAATGCTCACTACTCAGCCATGTTTGTTGAAAGAATTGATGTGTTTGGATTTAGAAGTTATTCAACAAGGAAATGTGGCAGTTTGCAATTAGTTAACAATTAGAGCCACTTTATTAGACAGAGTTAAAGTTGCACAATTGAATGAACCTCAGTATCAGAGGATTAAGGTAGAATTTGAAAAAGGGAATTTTCGAATTTCACAATTGATGTAAAGGAAGTGCTTAGATTCAATGGTCAATTATGTGTCCCTCTCCTAGATGAGTTAAGGAGAGACATTATGTGTGAGGCTCATAACTCAAGGTACAGTATTCACCCAGGTAGCACTAAGATGTATAGAGACCTGCAATAGCATTTTTGGTGGAATGGTACGAAGAAAGATATTGCAAAGTATGTAGCACAGTGTCTTACATGTCAGCAAGTAAAAGTTGAGCACTAAAGACCAACAGGAAAACTTCATCCATTATCAATACTAGAGCGGAAGTGGGAACAAATCATAATGGATTTTGTTTCTAGTTTACCTTAGACTCATGTTAGACATGATGCGGTGTGGTTAATAGTTGATAAATTGACTAATTCTGCACACTTCATTGCCATTAAGATAACTTTCTTATTAGATAAGTTAGCCTAGTTATATGTAAGAAAAGTAATCAGATTGCATGGTGCACCAGCATCCATTATGTCAGACCATGATCCACATTTTGTGTCTAAGTTCTGGGGTAGTTTGCCAGCAGCTTTAAGGACACAATTAAGTCTTAGTTCAGCTTACCATCCACAAATTGATGGGCAATCAGAGAGGACAAATTAGATATTGGAAGATATGTTGAGATCATGCATATTGGAGTGGAAAGGTAATTGGGATGAGCAATTGCCCTTGGTAGAATTTGCTTACAATAATAGCTATCATTCAAACTTGGGGGTGGCATCGTATGAGGCTCTGTATGGTAGGAAGTGTAGATCCCTAGTATGTCGGTTTGAAGTTGGAAAGAGACAACTTTTGGATCTTGATTTGGTGGAAGATGCAACTCAGAAGATTGTAATTATTTGCCAAAAACTTCTAGCTGCACAGAGTCGTCAGAAAAGTTATACTAATAACAAAAGGAGAAATTGGAGTTTCAAGTTGGTGAGAAAGTAGTTTTTGAGAGCATCGCCTTAGAAAGAGGTAATTAGATTTGGAAAGAAATGAAAGCTGAGCCTACGTTACATTAGACCATTTAAGATTTTGGAAAGGATTGGAGCAGTGGCCTATGAGTAGCTTTGCCATCTAAGTTAACCAGAGTACATAACATCTTTCATGCATCAATGCTTAAAAAGTATGTGCGTAGTCCAAATCATGTGATTGATTACGAGCCACTACAGATCAGGAACGACTTATCATATGAGGAATCACTTATACAGATTCTGGATACTAAAGAAAAAGTGTTTCGCAATAAAGTAATTCAGTTCGTTAAAGTTCAGTGGCACAACCATGCAGTTAAAGAAGCAATATGGGAGCATGAAGAGGAGACGATAGAGAAATATCCAGATTTATTCACCTAATACTTGAGGTACTCTTTTAACGAAGGGAGAATGTTATAACCTATAAATAAATTATTTATTTAATTTATTATTAATTATTTATTTTTATTGATGTGTTATATTTTATTGGAATTAGCTGACTTTATTTAAGAATAATTAAATTTTATTTTTATTTAATTATATTTCGGTAAGTGTGGATTATTGGATAATTTAAGGATTATTATTATTGGATTATGATTGGTGGTCCACCGTAATTCAATGGACGTAATAGTATATGATCAAAGAAGTTATCGTTTTAAAAAAGGGGGGCTTGTCTTTCTAAGGTTTTATTATTATTCTGATCAAGAGAGAGAGAAATGAGAAGAGAAAAAAAAAGAGGCTGTGCATGAAGAATGAAGAAGAAAATAAGGTTAGCAATTTCTACTCTTTTCTCCAGATTATTAATGAAAAAGATTAAAGATTAGTGCATGTGTATACATATATTTGTGCGTATATGCTTATCACGATAAAGATCTTAAGAAAAATACTAAATTCCTTCACATGGTGGACGGTTTACCAAGAGTGTATATATATATATATAGAGGTGTGTATATTCGTATGGAAGTCCACTGGTTTGATTGAAAAAAAAAAAAGAAATGGTTAGATTAGATCGATTGACGTGTGAATATATAGATATATAGATTGTATATATATGGCCATTTGGGCCTGGCAAATTGTAAAAAAAAAAAAAAAGCAGGGGTTAATTTGATTGTGACATGATGGGGATATATATATATATATATAAGGATATATATATATATATATATATATATGTGTGTGTGTTATAGGTCAGTGAAAACACAAAAAAATTCAGGAATTTTGAGGTTTGGTGTTACTTTATCAGGATATTCGTGGAGAGTTAGAACAATTTAATTAGTGTTACTAATTAAATTGTTAAAGAGGAGTTAAGAGTTTAATTTAATAATTTTATTAAATGTAAAGTTAAGGTAGACATTAAAATAATAGATGTTTAATTTTATGTATTCAGGATCGTGACGAATTATTTTGATTTATTTTTATTACGTCTTTGGATATCAGATGAGTGGTTTGACTTGCTAGTATTATTTCATAAATTATTTCATGCATAAAGGTTTTGAAAGTTGAATTTTCTGAATTATTCTTTGTGAAAAATTATATTATTTTGATAAAGAGATTATATGTTTAATGCTATTGAGCATAAGAAAAATTTATTTGAACTCTTGTGTTCAGTTTAATTATGGGAATTTTGATGAATGATTAATTGTGATTATTAATTGAAATTGAAATAAAAATCGAGGGACAGGCTCCTTAAGTAATGTGACTCTGACAACTAGGAAACAGGCCTGTGAAAACTATGGTGACTCTTGTTCTTAACGATTATAAGAACAGGCCTATAAAAACTGTGGTGACCTCAATCAGATCGGCTTAGAGAAAAACCTAGGAGCTAGACTGGATAACTCTAAATGCGATGTTGGATTCAACGAGCACTGCCCATAAGAAATTATATTGGCACACTTGATATTTAATTCTCATGTGATAATCCACGTATTAATTTTGTCATCACTATTTCGATTGATAGGTTGATTTATGAAAGATTTTACACTCTAATGTGCAGGTTTTTAAATTATTATAAAGTATGTATGAAAATTCTTTTCAAGGACATTATTTTTACTTGAAATATTTTTTTGGTTAAACTGTTTATCTGAAAATTTATTATTTTCAAATTTTTATTATTATATTTGGCTTAAAAATCTATTCACCAGGCTTTTAGTTCATCCCTCATTTCATATTTTTCAGATGAACGTGAAGGGAACTAGTCATGGACTCTCACAGTTGAGACCCTAGGTCATGGCCTCTTAGGGAAAAGTTCTATGTTTATTTGATGGATTTTAATTTAGTAACTAAATTAGAGTTTTGATGATTTAGAATATTTTAAGTATTGATATTTAGTTGTATTGAGTCGGGGATATTAGTAGAACATTTTGTTTATACTCGTTCATTTTAAATGACAAGGTTATTTGATTATTGAGATTTATTTGTTTGATTTTGGTTGAATAAAGAATTAGACTTTCGTGTTCCTTGAGTTAAGGCTTGAGATACTCGGCCAGTTACATCCTTAAATGGGGTGTGACAATTCAAGTCAGCCTAAAAAGTCATGCACAATATGTAGTACAAAGCTCTTATCACATTGTCTCCCATTTCCATACAAAATAATATGAAATTCAATCCACGAGTTACTATTTTTGGAACTAGTAAACAAGACCTATCTAGTCATCACATCCATTTATTCCCAATTTTATTTTGAAACGGATAACACTTGGTAAAATAAGTAGGGTTACCAACCATAATGTTTAGACGTATGAAAATACCAACTACTCTGCTTTAATCTGAGTAGCGGCAAATTAGCGCCCCATTGATACATTCAGTCTTAAATAGGATAATAAATCGTGTATCCTCTCAATGAATTTTTTATTATACCTTACGATAAGCATCAATTTGTGGCACAATATCGATATCTTAAATTAATAACTCATCACAAATTATTAATCTTTAGTCATCTATATAAACTGGGAATCATCCAACATTTTAGAAAACACATTTTATCATTTTTCAAGAAAATATATTCCATCCATAAATATGACTATATCCACCGTATGCCAATATATCAATCGCAATATGCTATCGCAGCTAGTCAAATAATTAGGTGATGTAACCCTAGTCTTATGTACATAATATGCTGAATCATGTATAACATTAATAATATGAATTCTCATTTCATAATTCAAAGCATGTTACACTCACAAAATGCATCAAATAAACACCAACAATTTTATAGGACGTGATGATTTGGGATGAAAGTATACTAAAATATTCAGTGTAATGGCTTTAAATAGAGGATTTTAATAACTTTTTAATCAAAATTTTGAATTCTGCCTAGTCTCTTCGAACTCATTTGAACGGTAAAAAGTTTCTGAATCCTTTCTTACTGTATCACGCATTCGAACCTCCTCTAAATGACAGAGACCAACTTTCGAAATTATCATTGCAAGTCACAACTTCAACAAATAATTACATATAGACATTTAATGACATCAATAAGTTGTTTATCCATCAATGATTCATCACATAACTCAAAAGAATCAAA
Organism: Vitellaria paradoxa; assembly: GCA_019916065.1. Taxonomy (NCBI): domain Eukaryota; kingdom Viridiplantae; phylum Streptophyta; class Magnoliopsida; order Ericales; family Sapotaceae; genus Vitellaria; species Vitellaria paradoxa. The sequence goes on along the minus strand of CM034237.1, from coordinate 50,019,964 downwards.
AGTTATTCAAGGAATATGAATATATGTAGACATCTGCACACAAACACATATCATGAAAAGCTTTCAAATTAATTACATAAATTTAGCCTAAATCATACCAGAATACAAAATAAATACGTAGGGGTTACACGTTACCTTAGATTCGAAGAAACAAAGGCGCAAATTGAAAAACCCCACCCAAAGCCTCAAGTTTCAAGGGCTTAAATCTTTTATATCGGTCCCGATCTCTGTGAACCGATACCATTACATTGCTCACCGCTGAGAGAATCAAAGCCTCTATGATCTTACACCGAGATTCTCAATTTCTCTCTCCAGCTTCTATCTCTCTTGCTCTCCTCTGTAACCAGCCAAAGGAGAAAGGGAAAAAAAAATGAGAAAACAGAAAGGTAAGAAAGGAAAGGAAGAATAACATTACAGTTGCGTTCTAATTACAATTTCGTTTTTTGGATAAAATTTTGAAGTACAAAATTAGAATGATAAACTCAGTAAAATATTTTCTTTTTATGACATTTCAATTGACATTTTTTTGATAAAATTTTAAAGTACAAATTGTTCTTTTGATTATTAATTACTTGAAATTGATTGAGGAACCTAATTATCCCCTAACCGTTCCAACAACATCCATCATGAACTCCACAAAAGCAGCTGTCTCTTTCATCGCCATAACATCACCGTCAAATCGGAGAAACGGCGGAATAAATAGCCACAAACAGGTTCCCACCACAAATCCTAGAACCAACACCCTGGACAGAACCGGAGGCGGACAGAATCTCCCATTTAAAGCCTTTTTTATCTCAATTTCGGCAGCCACACAGACCCCATGGAGGAGAAACAAGGAGGTGACCTCAAAGGTGGGCCTCACTCTTCCAACGTAGTAGAAGATCAGCTCATGTATCAATCCAGACACAAGAAACGTCGCCAGGAGTGCAGGAAGCCAAGCCCGTTTTCTACCGATCAGACGGCGAGAAATCGATTTAGCGGGATCATATACGACCAGGCGCAGCATATCGGAAGCTACGCGGTTCCATCTTCTCCCCCAGAAGTTTTGCAGCGAGGTGGAGAGGTGGGGTTGGTCGAAATGCGGGTCGAGATCTAACCCAGCCGCGGCTCGGACCAGAGTCGCCGCCAAGGCTAGCAACAAATCTACTAACAAGGACATGTGCAAGCAATACAACACCTGTATGATCCTTGGATGGACATGGTCTTTGTGTTTATAGACCTCAGTCAGAACCGCCACTAGCGTGATCTTTATAACGTGGTTTAGAGGTGACATGGGGCGAGGTGGGTATTTTCTAATTTCTTTATATTGAGGTGGGTTGTCTTGACATTTGATAGGTAAGGTTGCAAAAAGGAGGAAATGTGGGAAAGAGATTGGGGGTGATTCTGGACCGTCGGATGATGATAGAGGTCCTTTCCCAAAGGCAAAGAGGAGGAGCTTGAAGTTGGCAAGCCAAGCTATGAAGAAAGCAGTTGTGGCTCCAAGATGGAGGGTTCTGAGCTTGAGAGGAAGGTAAAGGAAGAGGCATAGAATTGGGAAGATAGTTAAGAGCCTGGCCTTGCCTTTGGGGATGAACTTACCGATGCTATGGCAGTAACATAGAGAGGCAAAGACTGACGCCCAAACAACAATGAAGTTTCTCAACTCCCCTTCCATTGGTTTCTTCTTTTGCTGTTTACTAGCAAAATACCTCTCCCTTCCTCCTAACCTATGGAACCGTTATGTCTTTGTTTTTGTAACTTCAGCGGCCAACTATTATATATATATATATATAGATCTATTTCCACGCACTAAACGACAAACCCGTGCTATGCAAGGGTTGTAAAATAAAATATTTAATTATATAGGTTACAAATTATACATGAGATATTTAATAATTTTTTTATATTTCTGACATTCTAATTCTTTATATTATTTTTAAATATAAATTTTTGACAAAATAACATTGATTAATATTTTATTTATTTATACAGTTTATATATATAAGGCAGTTGATTTAAACAAAAGAATAATTTATTTGGTAGCATGTTAAATGTAATTGATTCATTATCAAGTTTTTTACAACAGAAATAATAAATGCATTATTTTATTAAATTTTCATACTCTACATTATTTTTTCATTAAAAATATTATCAAATAAAAAAAATTAATAGAAGAGTACAAATATCTCTATCCTTTTCACAAATAAAATCAAATACAAAGATGTAATTGTTTTTGTTTAGAGTAGCAAGCGATCCTTTTCTGGCTTTGTGCCAAATGGTTTGCGTCAAATGGTTTGCATAGGAACCACGCGCATCGAAATTTATTTTTAATCCCAAAATAAAAATTTAAAAATTACTTGCAATTAACCAAGCTTCCGGTTGAAAACATAATGCTATCTCATAGCATGATATGAATTTTTTTGGATGTGATTTGAGCCTATTTACTCTAAGACGTTATTGTTATTTGGATCAATAATTTGCCAAGAGCAAAGTAAAGAAATAGGGGTCCAAAATTTATTCTATGTTTCGATTGTGGCAAAAAATGAAAACAAAATATAAGAAATTTATGAAATTAAATTTAATTTAATCAAAAAACTAGTATAATAATGATTGTCTTTTATTTTTATTATATTTTTAATCCATTCATGCAAATATATGTATTTAAAATTTTATGTTTTCTTCCTTTTTTTTTCTTTCTTATTATTTTTTTCCTTTTCTTTCTCTCACTAAATCTTCACTCCAAACATATCTTAAATCAATCATACTTTTCGCAAATAGTATGTATATTTTTAGTAAATAAAATAAAAAAAATGGCAACAATCTAAATCGATTGATTTTTACATGTGAACATTAGAAGGAGTGACACTGACATGATACTAGTGTGATGATATATGAACAATTTGATTTTAATTGGAGAATTCATACCTTCATTATGATGAAATTGACATTAAAAAAAAAGTAATGTTTATACATAAAGAATTTATACTTACTTTTTCTTGTGGGCTTTGGCTTTAATTGGACAATTTACAATTTTAATATTTAGAATTGACGAATCTTGAATAATATTTTAACTAGTAAAATATTAAATTTATTTTTTATTAATTATTAATTTGAATCTCAACAGAATTATTAAAGACTTTATTTAATCATTAATTTCAAGAGAAAGGACTATTAAAAAACTTACTTGGTTATTAATTTTAAGGACAAGTTATGCACAAATTGATTTAGATATCTGAGTATTAAAAAAGGAAAAAAGAAGTCTTGGATGGACGTAACAAAGTGAAGTTAATTTACCAAGGGAATTAGATACAGAGGGCCTCATTCACCTGTTGTTTGGAATAGAGTGGATTAAGGCTACTCGATGATGGGTCATGTGACAAATTTTCCACCTCTTTTTAGGGCATATTTACTATTTATGCTTCGTTTTGGTATAAACAAACATTTTATTTTACTTTTTAGTTTTTTTTTTCATCTTGTATAATTTTTTTATTAAAATTAAAATTTCCTTCTAAAAATTGTAATTTTTAAACATGTTAATTACTTTTCTAAAAAAATTAAAAAATTTATGTCCGTTTGAACAAGAACTAAAAAATAAAAATAATAATTTTTTTGTTACTTTTTTTTATTAAAACAAATAACTTTTATCTAATTAATAGATGTGAATTTTTTTTTTTTCACAAGTACAATTAGCAGGTATAAAAGTTACAATTTTTTAAAAAATAAATTTTAATTAAAAAAATTATATAAAATAAAAAATTACGAAAAAAATCAAAAATAAAAAATTATTTATTTATTTATTTATTTTAACCAAATCAACTTTTAGAGTACCAGAGTGTTGACAAAGAAGATTTAAAAAAAAATAAAAATTAGGAAGCACCTCATGATGATCAGAGAAGCGGAAAGAGGCGGTCGGATGGGTGGTGTTGTTTGATCAAAACCTACATGATGTATAATTTGACTAAAACATGAGTTACGGGGCCATCCATCATAAAACCAAAGCACACGAATCGCGTTCAGATCCGGTAGTCGCTCTTCCGTGCTTTACAAAGTTAGCAAACACGAATCACGTTCAGGTCCGGCAGCCGCTCTTTCGTACTTTACAAAATTATTAATATTATGGTGGCGTTTAAAATTCTAAATATTTAAAAAAAATAAAAATTACTAGAAAAGTGAGACGTATTCTTAATTACCGGAAAAAAGGGGATACATATTAAAATTTGATTGTTAGAGTGTTTTAAAGATTTTTTAGATTTTTGTGAAATTTCAAACAGAACTGAGAAAAAGATAATAACAATGTTAAAAATTGATCTTATTTTTTCCATTTTATTTTTTGATAAATTACATTAATTATTTACTAGGTTTACTAAATATACATAAATTATATGTGTAATTCTTGAAATTACATTTTTTATTCTATTTTATAATTTTCATTACAAATTTTTCTTAGTGATAGTGTACCGTTATAAATGAGATTAGAAAATTTTAAATATAGGTCATTGTATCACAAAAAAATCAAAGATTTTATTGTTAAAAATTAAACTTAGTGATATTGTCAACGCCAGAACACTCTAAAGATGATTCAAATAAATCTGATCATTTTAGAATTCTTTGATAAACCTTAATTAAAATTATATCTGCTCACTTATATAATTGAATCTACATTTTAAAGATCGTGATCTATAAGCTTCAGACAACGATCATGTATTTTAAAAGTTCTAATTAACGATCTAACAATCAAAACAATTCTAAATTGTCAAAATAATATATATAAATCTTGATCATCTATAAGGTATGAGCAAGCATCAATCAGAAAAATTATATCAAATTAGGAGTTGTAACATAATCCAAAAAGTAAGAATAATCAATTTAATTTCAAAAATTACAAGAATACTTCTATATTTTTATTAAACTTCAAGTATAATCATGGTAGTCTACCCTTCTTTATTTTTTTTTTAATTAGTTTGGTAACGTAAAGATTGGGCTGCTAGATTTGTGCCCACTAAAATAGGAGTGGGCATGAGTTAGTTCAGGTCGGTTTTATACTTAATTCAAAATCAAACTAATTTTTTTCAGCTCTTAAAATTTGACCCCAAAATTAAGTCGATTTTAAATTAAAATCAAACCAAATCAAACTGAAAATATTGGGATGGTTTGATTCGGTTTTTGGTTTAGTTTGATTTGAATTGATTCAATTCCATTTTTGATTTAATTCACTTTGGGCTGAGTCGAGTCGGGTTTATTAATTACACATTTATCACTTTAAAAAAAAGTACATGAAGTAAACAAATTCTATGATTTAAAAAAAAAAAAGAAAGAAAGTATCGAGATAAATTATTTAAAAAAATTAACTAAAATTTAGTGTAATTCATAATAAAATATAATACCATAATATCACAAATATTATTTATTTTTATAATATTATATAATATTTATATATTATATGTTATATTTTTCCAATTGATTAGTTTTGGATTATTTTCGCTTCAGTTCCGTTTGAGTTAAAAAATACTTAACTCAAGAATCGAACCAAAAATATAAATTTTTTAATTTTTTAACTCAGAATCAAAGTAAAAATAATATAAACCTGAGCCACTCAAATTAAAGTGGTCAAATTGATTCAAATTTTGGTTTATTCAATGTTTTTGTGCACCCCTAATCTAAAGCGCCTTTCCACGTGGGAAAACATTTTACTGCTAATATTAGACGAGGCTTTCACGTTGTGTCATTTTTCTTCTATTTTGCTTTTTCTAGGCACTTTCTTATTGTATTGAGATTTTCAGAAAGACAATTTAAACTCCATAATAATCAGGCAATTGTTAGTCAACTCAAATCATACTCCCATTGTTGATCAATACTAATATTATATTGGATTTTTACCATTATTTATTGTTGTATTGTCCGTAGTCGGATTTTGAAAAAAAAAAGAAAAAGAAAAAGAAAGAAATAGCCGAAACAAAACAGAAAATCTGCACATTGCATGTAAAGAAATTCAAGGAATTAGGGGTTGGTATATTGGGCCATTTGAAGTTTAAAAAAAATTAAAAATTAATGTTAATGTGATGTGAAAATGATATGTAACAAAATTTGATTAAAAAAATTTAAAAATTTTTTAAATTTTTTGAAATTGTTTAGAAAAATTTGAGACACCAAACGACCGAAATTTTACAACTAAACATGAAGTCCAAATTTAACAAATTGATGTTTTTCTAAAAATTCTTAATGTATTAATGTCTCATTTAAATATTATAAAAACAATAATTTTGATTCAAATGTCCTAACTTACTGTTTTCTCTTAATTCTTAAAATCATCAAAATACCTTATTATTTTTTTAGACCTAACAATACCTTTCTCCTTTCTTCTCTCATCTCTTGTCTGTCATCTCTCTCCCCTGTTATCGGCGAGAAATATATTTTTCTCTCTCTTGTTGTCTTCGAGCACTTTCCTTCTCTATCTCTTCAACATTTAATTGACACCTTCCATTGACATTTTTTTTCCTTTCTCTCTCCTCTTGAAAGGTCCATTGACATCATTATACTCATTCTTGTACATTTGTATTCTCTTTTATTTCATATCAATATATATTTCTCTACAATAATACAACCACATGAATCAATTAACATATATATATATATAAAGTTTTTTTTTTTTTTTGGCTAACACCTTATATATCGTGTGTGTGTGTTTGATGCACAAAAATTTGGTGAAAATTTTTAAAAATATTTAAAAATTTTTATTACATTTTTATACATTTTTGAACTTCAAAAAAAAGTTCAAAAACTTTAAAAAAAAAAAAAAGTCGATAACTAAAATTTGGTTAATCAAATAGTAAAAAATTTTCACCATTTTTACTATAGGCTCCCAAACTACATTTTTACTATAGGCTCCCAAACTACCGAATGACACTCTCTTTGACTATTTTTTTTGGAATTATAGAAATCGTTCCGACAGATTGTAGAAACCGTTCCGACGGATTCGTACAGTCAACTTTCGTCTAAATGAATTATAGAAACCGTTTCGACCGATTGCAGTGCAAAGAAACCATGACTGATACGAAAATTTGAATCCGTCCAAACGAAAATCTAATCCATCAGAACGGAAATCTTACTGTTCATCTCTAAAAAATGCGATTTGAGATATGTGCACCAAACGTAAAAAATTTTTTCAAACCACATTTTATCTCATTTTTATCACTCTAAACACACCCTGTATTGACTACCATCTAATATAACAGTGACTAGAACCTTGAAAGTTCTAACTAGGTTGCACATTTTTTTAGTAGTAATTAGCACATATAATAGGATTGTATCATTATTATTATTAATTGCATTATTCATTTTCTTTAGAAAACTCCATAAATATTATATGATTAATTGTGAAATTAGTTTCAAAAAAATTTGTGAAAATAAAATTTCTCACCTACAAATCTGATAATTACTTACACATTTTATAGTTTCAACTAGCATTTGATATTGGGCTTGTTTGGAGGCTCAAAAACTAGAAAAAAAAAAAGTACCAAAAGTTATATTTTATAATTTTTAGTACGTCTGGTAGAATTATAATTTTTTTACTTTTTTGATTTGCTACAGTAAAAAATAAAATAAAAAGTTATCACTTTTTTATTTACTACAATAAAAAATATATCAAACATATAAAAAGTTACTACTTTTTTATTTGCTACAGTAAAAAATTTATCAAACACCTAAAAGTTACAAAAAAATACTAAAAAATGTACTTTATTCCACCAAATACACAAAAAAATGTAACTAAAAAAACACACAAAAAATTACCAAAAATTTTACTTTTTTTTTTTGTTTTTGAACCTCCAAACGGGCTCAATGTATTTACTGGTGCTTGTTTGAAATTTGATGACTACGTGTTGTTATTGTAATATTTTATTTCCACAAGCCATGCTCAAAGTTCAAGGGAGAGTTGAACAAGCTTTTGGTAAGGCCCTATTTCGTAATATTTTTATTTTTTATTTTTTTATTTATATTTTCAAAATTTTGTAAGCTGGTAACAGAAATATGTTTGTTAAATATATTTACGTTTTTTTGTTTCCAAAAAAATAGAAACTTAAACAAAAAAAGAAAAAACAGAAAAAATATGTTTTCATTCTATTTTTTTCTGTTGTAAAAATTTTGTCAATTCTTATACTTTATCCCTTTTTGTAACATCATATTAAAATAAATTATTTTATTCAAATATTTTATTAAACAAAAATTATTTTTAATAAATAATATAATATAATTAAATTAATTAATATGCAATATCTATTATTAATTTAATTCTAATAAATAATTAAATTAAATTAGTTAATTTAATTAATAAGAAATATATATTATTAAATTATTTTTAATAAATAATAAAAAAATATATATTAATTTAATTTAATAAATAATTTAATTAACATAAATAAATTTTATTAAATTAAATATTGTAATTAAATTATTTAATGTAACTTAATTTAATTTAATAATTAATTAAATTAAATAATTAATTTATTTAAAATAATTAAATTAAGTAATATTAAATACATTTTATTAATTATTTTCAATAAATATCATAATTAAATTAAATTAATTATTAATTTAATTTAATTAATTTACCTAATATGAATTATATTTTATTAAATATAGTAATTAAATTATTTAGATTATTATGAAATATATTTTATTCAATTATTCTTAGTAAATAATTAAGTTATAATGAATATATCTTGTATTTACTGGATTAAATGATATATAGTATTTATATTTTATTTAATTATTTTTAATAAATAAAATAATTAAATTAAATTAATATAAAATATATTTATTAAATTCAATTAATTTTTAAAAAATGAATAAAATTACATATTTTATGAAAATAAAAAATTAGCAATTGTAAACAAAATTATATTTCTAAACGCAGTTTCAGTTTTCATTTCAATAAAAAAACAATAACAACAAAAAAATAATAAACATAAATATATAAACGTAAACAGAAAAATAACAGCGTTGTCAAACGGCATTATACAGATCTCACCAATAAACCCGTTTGGGGGCACAGCTGGCTTCACGGCTACACTTTCAGTAATATTAATTACGCCGGCCACGGAGTAGGGGGCTGACATTGGGTAATGATAGCAGCGGCTGACATTAATTCTCAGCCGCACGATACACAAGTTTTTGATGATCCACAGCCAAGGTCAAAGCTGAACCGAGCCGCACGATACATAACTTTTTGATGATCCACGGAAGGCCAAATTTGGACCGAGGGCGGCACTTTTAAATTTGTTTCATTTTTCTCTTTCTCACTTTTTTTTTTTTAATATTTGAATCGCAACCAAATTTTTATTTTTATTTTTTTGTTGGGAAATATAATTTAAATGGCAAAAATAAATTCAAGTTACCGGTTTGATAAATAATTATATTAAATACTAAAATATTGAAAAATAAAATTTATCAATATAATTAAAATATTATAATAAAAATTCATTTATTGTAAAATTTTTCAAAATTCAAGTAATAATGTCCGTCTGTTTGTTAAAAATTAAAAAATAATAATTTATCAGTATAATTTAATTTTCTATAATAAAAAATAATTTTTAAAAAATTTCAAAAAGAATAATTTATTATTAACTTTTATAATATGAAAATAATTCATGTTTTATAAGTAGAATTTTTTTTTTAAATTTTACTTGTAATTGTTTACCTTTTAAATAAAATAAAATTTGATCAACTTATTAAAATATTTTCATTTTAACAATAACAAAGTAGTTTACAGAATTTAAAAAAAAAAATTCAGTATTGCTTTAAGTATCATGGAGGCTAACAATTACTTTTTATAATAATTACTTTTATATATTATGAAACTTTTTAAAATTTACGTAACAATATTTGTCTGCTTATTAAAATTTTGAATTTTTTTTATTTTGCTCTCTCTCTCTCTCTCTTCCTCTTAAATACTTGAACTGCAACCAAAATTTTTGTTTTTATATTTTTCTTGAGAAATATAATTTGAATGGAAAAAATATATTTAAGTTACTTGCTTGGTATAATAATTATATTCAATATTTAAATATCTAAAAATAAAATTTATCAACGAAATTAAAATATTATGATAGAAATTCATTTATTATAAAAATTTTCAAAATTCAAGTAATAATGTCTGTGTGCTTGTTAAAAAATTAAAAAAAAAATAATTTATCTGTGTAATTTAATTTTATACAATAAAAAATAAATTTTAAAAAATTTCAAACAGAATAATTTATTCTTAACTTTTATAATATGAAAACAATTCATGTTTTATAAGTAGAATTTTTTCGTTTAAATTTTACTTGCAATTATTTACCTTTTAAATAAAATAAAGTTTGATCAACTTATTAAAAATATTTTCATTTTTACCGTAAGAAAGTAGTTTACATAATTTAAAAAAAATTTAGTATTAATTTAAGTATTCATGGAGGCTAACGATTTTTTTTATAAGATATTTTTTTATATATTGTAAAACTTTTTAAAATTTAGGTAAAAATGTTTGTTTATTTATTAAAATTTTGAGTTTCTTTCATTTTGCTCTCTCTCTCTCTCTTTTTCCCCAATGCTTGAACTGCAACCAAAATTTTTATTTTAATTTTTTTATTGGGAAATATAGTTTAAACGGCAAAAATATATTTAAGTTACTGACTTGATATAATAATTATATTAAATATTAAAATATTTAAAAATAAAATTTACCAATATAATTAAAATATTATAATAAAAATTTATTTATTATAAAAATTTTCAAAAATCAAGTAACAATGTCCGTCTGCTTGTTAAAAAATTAAAAAATAATAATTTATCAGTATAATTTAATTTTCTACAATAAAAAATAATTTTTATTTTTTATTGGGGAAAAAATAATTTTTATTGGGGGCTGCCATCATACCCCAATAAAAAATAATTTTTATTTTTTATTGGGGGCTGCCATCATACCCCAATGTCAGCCCCCTTCTCCATTCTTATGGTAAAAATGAAAATATTTTAAATAAGTTGATCAAACTTTATTTTATTTAAAAGGTAAATAATTGCAAGTAAAATTTAAACGAAAAATTCTACTTATAAAACATGAATTGTTTTCATATTATAAAAGTTAAGAATAAGTTATTCTGTTTGAAATTTTTTAAAAATTATTTTTTATTGTAGAAAATTAAATTATACAGATAAATTATTATTTTTTTAATTTTTTAACAAGCACACGGACATTATTACTTGAATTTTGAAAATTTTTATAATAAATGAATTTCTATTATAATATTTTAATTTCATTGATAAATTTTATTTTTAAATATTTTAATATTGAATATAATTATTATACCAAGCTAGTAACTTAAATATATTTTTTCCATTTAAATTATATTTTCCAAGAAAAATATAAAAATAAAAATTTTGGTTGCAGTTCAAGTATTTAAGAGGAAGAGAGAGAGAGAGCAAAATAAAAAAAATTCAAAATTTTAATAAGCAGACGGATATTGTTACGTAAATTTTAAAAAGTCTTACAATATATAAAAGTAATTATTATAAAAATTAATTGTTAGCCTCCATACTTAAATTAATACTGAATTTTTTTTTAAATTATGTAAACTACTTTATTATTGTTAAAATGAAAATATTTTAATAAGTTGGTCAAACTTTAGAGAGAGAGAGCAAAATGAAAAAAAAATTCAAAATTTTAATAAGCAGACGGATATTATTACGTAAATTTTAAAAAGTTTCACAATATATAAAAGTAATTATTATAAAAAGTAATTGTTAGCCTCCAAGAATACTTAAATTAATACTGATTTTTTTTTTAAATTATGTAAACTACTTTGTTATTGTTAAAATGAAAATATTTTAATAAGTTGATCAACTTTTATTTTATTTAAAAGGTAAACAATTACAAGTAAAATTTAAAAAAAAAAATTCTACTTATAAAATATGAATTATTTTCATATTATAAAAGTTAATAATAAATTATTCTTTTTGAAATTTTTTAAAAATTATTTTTTATTATAGAAAATTAAATTATACTCATAAATTATTATTTTTTAATTTTTAGCAAATAGACGGACATTATTACTTGAATTTTGAAAAATTTTACAATAAATGAATTTTTATTATAATATTTTAATTATATTGATAATTTTATTTTTAAATATTTTAGTATTTAATATAATTATTTATCAAACCGGTAACTTGAATTTATTTTTGCCATTTAAACTATATTTCCCAAAAAAAAATAAAAATAAAAATTTGGTTGCAATTCAAATATTAAAAAAAAAAGTGAGAAAGAGAAAAATGAAACAAATTCAAAAGTGCCGCCCTCTGTCCAAATTTGACCTTCCGTGGATCATCAAAAAGTTATGCATCGTGCGGCTTGGTTCAAGTTTGGCCTTGGCCGTAGATCATCAAAAATTTATGCATCGTGCGACTAAGGATTAATGTCAGCCGCTGCCATCGTACCCCAATGTCAGCCCCCTTCTCTGCGGGCCACTGCTTGTGTTATCAAATGACTTAAATTCAATTTTTTCTTTTTTTTTCCCCCTCGGTTGCCCGCTGTGATCTGGTCCCGCACCCTCTCCTAACGTTACAGGCCGTAACTAATATTATATTAATAATTAGATTCGTGTGAATTTTATCAAAATATAAATATATTAAAAAATATAAATAATTAAATAATATTTAAAATATATTTATAATTGACAATCAAAGCTTTGAATTTAAATTTATAATAAAAATAGTTTTATATTTTTTTATTTAGTTAAAAAATAGAAATCAAGGATAGTGATACCAAGCTGTGCTTTTAATATTGTTTTAAAATATAAAAATAAAATAAACATTATTTAAAGTAAAAAAAATTAATAATGCCTTGTACATTCGAATGAGTATAATTGACAATCACATTAAAAAAGGAATAACGGCCGAATATAATCACCAAAGAAAATAAAATAAAATTTGAAAATTATATTTGAATGAATAAACTGAAAAATAATGAGATGTTTAGATAATGAAGAAAAATTAGCAAAAATCTGCAAAAATCTAATACACCAAAAATAATGAAAGCAATCATAACTATTATATATATATTATAAAAATAAATATATACAATATGTGCATAAATTGAACAATATATCAGTTTTGAAAATTTATTAACCACATGTATAAATATAGTATTCTAGTAAATGGTAAAATAGAATTGTATTATATTCAAATTAGAATTATTATTTTTAATACACAAATTAAGTAATGCATAAAATACACAAAATCAAATCATTATAACCCATAATAAAAAATAATTTTGTAATATCCAATATTTATTTTTGACTATTTATGTGTTATTTTGGGTTAATAAAATATTTTAATTGAAATTTGATGAAATTATTTTATTTTTTCTAGACCGAGTGTGACCCAAATTGATATTTGGTTGGACAACTGAGTCAAAGGTGTAGATTTCTTTTTCCTTTTTCTTTCTTTTTCTTTTTTCCTTTTTTCCTTTGGTTAGTTTTACTGCCAAAGAAAAGATGAAGAGAGAGAAATGAGATAAATGAGAGAAAGGAGAAAGAGAGAGGGTGTAGAGAGAAATTGGAATCCGGAGTGGAAGGTTGATGGATTGGGGTAATATTCAACGCAGTGATCATTGTGGCGGTGACCATTTTTGTTGATTTGGCCCGAGGTGGGAGAAATCGATTTTTGAAGGTTGAAAACTCAACCAATTTTTTTTATTTTTCTTATTTTCTCTTGACCATTTTTGTTGATTTGGCCCGAGGTGGGAGAAATCGATTTTTGAAGGTTGAAAGCTCAACCAATTTTTTTTATTTTTCTTATTTTCTCTTCAGAATCAAGGTAGATAGGAGTTAAATTCATATTCTATACGTTGTTATGATAATTTTAATATATATATATATATATGTGTGTGTGTGTGTGTGTGTGTGTGTGTGTGTGTGTGTGTTTGTGTGTGTGCGCGCGCTTGATTTAATTAAATATCATGTGATTCGTGTATATATATATATATATATATGAATATGGTTATATGTACATACATATAAATGTGAATATCTTGCATATATTTAGATTATTTTTTGATTAAGTGTTGAAAAAACATGTAATTTAAGTGTTTAAGTATTTATACATGAGTTGTTGTTGAGATTGAACTTGAAATGACGATTTGGGGTGATTTAGAGTTGGGTTTCGTTAGAAACAAATCCAGGAACTGAACACCGAACTTTGGTGTCTGACTAGCTAGTATTGGTGTCCGGACTAGGGTGTTTGGCCCGTTGCTTGGGTGTCCAACTGTTACTTAGGGTGTTTGGACCACAGTTGAGGTGTCCGAACCGCTACAGCCAAGGTAAATTTTCAGAAAAATGTTAAAATTGGTTTTTAGTTATATTTTTTTGCCCAAACTAAATTATCATTGATTTCTAATGATGGAATGAACCCCAAATTATCATCAAGCCTAATGAGAATGGATTTTTATATTGAGACGATATTTATTTGCATGATTGAATATATCATGCGTATGAGATTGGGGTGGCATAATTTGGTTTATATTGAGAATATTGATTGGCCAAGAGTACTACATTTATATTATGACGTGCCAAGGGACGGGTTATAAATATAGACGAAATCCATGATTTGAGAAAAAAATGAGAAAATGAGATTTTAAAAATACTAGATGATCTTCAGTCAATATATATGACTAGAATTTAATCATTTGGAGTTGAGACGTTAATTATGAGATGTGATTATGAGATTTTCTCTAGACTACAGCCGGACCCTACTTGAGTTAAGCAAATACCTGACTAGGGTGTAACATGGTTCCATAGTGTAACTCCCCGAATTTTTAACAGAAAGATCGGAGTATAATAACCGAAATTATTACACAAGTCCTTCATTACTTTAATTGTTTAAAAATATTACACATGAGCCAAACTTTATATTAACAATTAATCATCGATCTCAGTCAGCCACTAACCTCTGCCAGCCTCATTTTTGCTATCAAACAACTTCTTTGTATAAAAACTCATGAAACGAGGTGAGCCGTTAAATCCAGTAGAAAAAATATTCAAATAACATCAACAAGTATTTTTGCATAAGGACAGAAAATAAGTGCTCAAAGTAGCAGTTATTATCATATAAAACCAACGATAGCAGTACAAATCAAATAAATAAGCAGTGAAATGCCCACGCAAGTTTATTCCCTTACCTCCCTTATAACACCTTGCCACCCTTGCAACACCTCAACATGCCACGCAGGCTACTCCATTTGCCACCCTTATAACCCCTTGCCACCCTTATAACATCTCAACAAGTTACGCAGGCTATTCCCTTTGCCACCCTTATAACGCCTCAACAAGTCACGCAAGCTATTCCTCTTGCCACCCTTATAACGCCTTAACAAGTCACGCAAGCTATTCTCTTTGCCATCCTCATAACCCCTTACCACCCTTATAACGCCTCAACAAGCCGCGCAGGTTATTCCCTTTGTCATCTTTATGACCTCTTGTTACCCTTATAACACCTCAACATATTTTCATGAAAGTGCACAAAATTATAATATTAACTATAATCCCATTATTTCACATTCTCTCACATTATCAAAATAATCATGCAATGAAATTATATAATATTATCATACATTTATACAAAATACTAAATTTCAATTATAAGAATAAATCTCCTATCTCAAATTCGAAGAAAAGAAGAAGAAATTGTGAAGTAATCCCAAAAGTTTGAAACTTCGCTTCTTCGTATTTTCCATTCTAGGCCGAATTACCACGATCCGACACCGCTATGACGATCACAACGTTGAAAATATCAAAACTCCGCTATTCCTGAATTTAAGTCTTTACTTTCTCCTTTCTCTTTCTTTCTCCTCTCTTCCTTCTCTCTCTTTCTTTTCTCCTTTCTTTTTTTTTTCTCATTTCTCTTTCTCGGTTCTTCTTCCATAGATCCATAAAATGTATCATATATATATATATATATATATATATATAAATGGTATGCTTGGTGACCAAGTCATGTTAAGAAGAAAAGAACAAAATGACTTCCACAAGTTCCACGTGGCTTCAAGCCATCTTGACACCTCTTTTTTTTTTTTTTTAGGACTTCCAAGCGTCCTTACACATATACCCCATCCATCATTACACTTCCACCTATGCACTATGTGCCAAAATCCATCCCTTACATGTGTTAATTTTATAAATTTTCTATAATTTTATTTAAATTAAGATTAAACTAATTATAAAAGTATTATATTGTTTCAATTAAAGTTAAAAAGAATTTAATGTAATTAATTTTTTTAATATAAATTAAAGAAATATGTATATTAAAAATTAAATTTTTGGGGTTATTACACTAGCAGAAGGGACAAAGAATATAATACAGTTCTCCTGAGTCTTACATCAGTGTGGGTGTAACACGATTCCCCACTTGGTATGTATATATTTATGGAGATATACATTTGCCATGAACGTAAAACCGTGCAGTGGGTAACCTCACGTGCTATGCTAAACGTTACCCATCCCAGGATAAGGTTGGGGGCAAATGAAGATTAGAGAATTATATTGGCCATTACATTGCATCACATGTGCATTATCATATCATGTTTTAGTTTATGTTGTTGTGAGTGACGTTATATGCTTGGTTATGTTTATTCGTGCACACTTGTACGGTCATACCTACTAGACAAGTTTGCTCATTCTTTTCATATTTCAGGTGATCCAGCAAGGTCAGGGAGTAGTCACCCGAAACTGAGTTGAGACTGATGGATTGACCTATTATGATATTTTATTCATATTTAAATTATTGTATCTTTATTTGTGCGACCCAGGATGTGGGTCCCAAACTTATTTCTATTATGAACTTGTTTATTTATGATATTTATTTAGCTGTATAAACCTTTAATAGTGTTACTAGAGTATGACATTGGATTTATCATGGTTGATATTATCTTTGTTTACTTAATATAGGAATGAGGGATGAGATTAGTTGCTTTTATTATAGTTATTATATTACAACTTGACCTTGGAGTAAGTTTTCATTTGATTTAATTAATTTCTATATTTCCATACCGTCTATTCCAGATAATTATGTTAGAAGCGTGACAAATTTGGTGAAAAATATAATATGTTTTTTTCCTTAATTCTTATTATTTATTAAAAAAAATTACTCTTAGAGGCAAATTAGAAATTGAAGATGTATAAATAAAAAATAAAAATATTTAAAATACACAAAATTCATTTAGATCTCTAGACCATATATATATATATATATATTCACACACACACACACACATTTTTAGAGACTTTACAATTAAAAGTTTAAATACATACCAACCAAATCATAGAGATATATATATTTACACACACACATTTTTAGAGACTTTCAAATTAAAAGTTTAAATACATACCAAATAAATTATAAAGGTTTCGAAAAGAAATTTACTATAATAAAAAGTTCCAAAGTAGTCTTACAGAAAAAACTGGGTATTATTTATACATTTTGAAAGTAATTGTCTCATCTCACTTTTTAAGATCAATTAGAGATTATATAATATTTTTTTACATAATTTATTTAAAAAATGTAAAAATATATATAAATCGCGACGAGTCAATCTAAATTTTGACCCACGTAGACTCATTTCACTTGCCTATTTAATAAATTTCATTTCTATTAAATTTGGTAGAATTATAACCAGAACATATTACGCATAGATCTCTTAAATTTTTAAATAATTACATATATATCTCTCAACATTTAAAATTTATAAATATCACTTTAGTTTAAAATGTTACTAATCTCTAACTTTATTTGTTAATTTAAACTTTAGCTCTATTAAAATATTTATGGTGAAAATAATTTTATCTTCAACTTAATTAAATTAATTATAAATAACATAAATATAAATTTGTATATATACACACAATACAAAATATATATCTCTGTATTTGGGTCACACTCTGAACCAACAAGCCTCTATCTGTACCTACCCCCCAAAAAAAATTAAAATAAAAATAAAAAAATAAAGACCTCTATCCCCGGGGAGACAATCTCGGTTTCGACAACCCAGATGGTGTCTTCTCCGACTGGAATGACCCAGACAACATTCCCTGCACCTGCTTTAGAGTCACTTGCGACTTGGGGACTCACTCTGTCAACTCAATCGACCTCTCCTCCGCTAACGTTGCTGGGCCCTTCCCGTCGGTCCTCTGCCGACTCCGGAGCCTCGATTTCATTTCTCTCTGCAACAATTCCATCAACTCGACGCTGCCGCAGGACCTCTCGGAATGCCGGAACTTCGAAAATCTCAACCTCTCCCAGAACTTGCTCACCGGTGCGCCGCCGGGCTCCCTCGCTGACCTCCCCAACCTCAAGAACCTCAATTGGATGGGAAACAACTTCTCAGCGACATTCGGAGAACTCTGGAAGATTCTAGCGGCTAGAAGTCCTCTGTCTAATTGAGAACCTGTTAGACTTCACATTTATGGTAGTTTTAAAAAGCGGTACGTTTTTGGACCCTCCGTATATCGTTAAATTTCTGTCCTTAATCCGTTATACCTTTTTTTTTTTTTTAATTACCATTACATCGGCTGTTTCCATTTTTTAAAATCATAGGCAGAACTCTTTGTAGTTCCTTGGCACCTAAATCTATCACGGTGTAATGACAATTTTATGAGCCTAAAACTTCTAGAAAGGATGACTTGATCCCGGTAACATTGAGCTTTTCTGCTCTTAATGGAGGATAGTTCATTTTTATACTCAAACAGTTTGCGGCTATGCCATGTTAAGTGGCACTCCACGGTGACTTTTTACATGGTTAAATTTATGCATGTCATGGATGATCATGTTAGTTGAAAATGAAGACGTGTAGTGGAGCTTCTGCACACTTGGAATATGATGTCTTGCGACTTAGAAAGTGCAACTGTCATGCACAATGGTGAATAAAAGAATCGATAATGAAGTGTATACGAATGGCAAGAAGAAGCATCATTGAAATGCAGCGTTTGGCTTCGACTTAGGAAAGAGTGGGGTTTTGATGATGACTTTCTTACATATTACAGTGTATGTGCTATTGATTTTGAAAGTATGCCTCACCTTCTTTATGGGTTTGTTCATGTGAGTAAAGCCCGAAGTAATATCTATCAAAGTAAACATATGATAGCCATTTTACCCCTTGATCAATGCCATGCTTGGGAACTATGAGATGCAAATTGCAAAATTTGTGGATATGAATAGCTTGACAGTTCACAAAAATAGTTTCTGTAATCCTCACTGAAGAATGTAATCTCCTGAAATTATTGCTTGCATTTGGTGCTGGTTACATATAGCTATGGCGAAGGTGGATCTTGGATTTAAGGTCAATAACTTTCTGCCTGATATTTGGGGCAATTTATTGTATGCAGATCTGTAATTTTTTTTTTTTTTTCTCACAAGAAAGCAGATGGATTATTTCACCATCATCTAATTGGGGTACCAATGGACATTACGGTGTTGCAGCCATGTTTCCCTACTTCATGTTTGGTTGTTAAACATTTTATTGCGCCTGTATATGTTGCAACTGTTGTTCACACTCTGAGGAGTTTCTGAAATATTAACTTCTTTTTGGGATCAATATGCAGGTAAGGTAGAAAATGATGGAGAAAATAAGCAAAGTAGATGTTCAAGATGAGCTCCACTCTATGGAGGAATAATCTGATCTTTTTTTTTTTTTTTTCTGTGTTTTTTTTATTATTTCTATTGTTTATGCATTTGGTGGGAATCAATTTGGGCAGTTGCGAACTGGCACTGACCACGCAGATGTACATGTTGACTTCCTTCCATCAGTAAATTCCCCCTTTCTTGGTATGACAGATACGATGATTTATTGTTTTACAGTTGTCTATGTCTGGTGGGGATGTTGTTTTGTTTGATGCTTTCTTAAAATCCAGACAAAATGCTGAGTTAATTGGAGGATCTAATTTTCAGCTTTATAATCCCTATTTTAAAAATGAAGGTGCCATTTTGTTTGTTTCCTATTTTTTATTTTTTATTTTTTATTTTTATTTTTTATTTTCTATTTTGAGTGTATTTTTTATTTTGTGTTTTTAAAAATAAGATAAACAGTTAAAATGCATTTTGTCACTTGTGTTTTGAAATTTTGTTTTAAAAAATAGAAAATGAGTTTACAGATAAAATGAAAAATATTAAAAAATCGTTTTAAGTATTTTCAATTTAAAATCATGAAAATTTCAAAATAAGAAAAATAGAAAATTTTTTGTGTTCTTATTTAAAAATTTTTAAAACATAAAACATATAAAATAAAAAATAAAAAATAAAAAAAATAAATCAAATGCCACTGAAGTGTTTTGCAATGGGAACTTCAAGTGTGTTCCTTGTTATGTAGTGTTGGCTGTTTTCAAACAAATGTTGGGGACTTCTAACATTCCTGAAGCTGAGAGGTTACTTTGACTGGCACAAATCTGCTCAACTGACAGGTACATCATCCATGCTCATTTTGTAGGTATTCAGATTTCTACTTTTGGTTAGTGAATTATCTTCCTACCAGGGATGACAAGTTACGCATAGGTAAGTGGGGGCCCTGGGTGAAGAAAGAACGGAGGAAATTTGATGCTTTTGATGATGCCAAATGCTGAACACAAGCATGAATAATTACCGTCTCGCTCCTGGGTTGACCTGTCCTGCACACTGGACTGGACTTCTGCTCAAGGTAGCAAAAGTAATGGCTGCAATCCATGAGAGGGGAGCAGGAAAAGCTTCATTACGGGGAAGCAAAATGCTTCATTACTCCAATATACGAGAATATTCAATGATTATAATGGCTAGTTGGTGTATTACAGCCCACTAGATGGGAGCAGGAAAAGCAAAGGCTTAAGTTTCTTGAAGCGTGTTTGGATGGTAAATTTACAGAGTGAAAAGCAAAGGAAAGGATTCAAAGGAATAAAGAAATTTGAGAAATGAAAAAAAACAAGGTACTAAGGGCCCGTTTGGTAATATTTTTATTTTCTATTCTTTTGTTTATGTTTTTAAAATTTTGTAAACTGGTAACAGAAATATATTTGTTAAATCTCTTTACATTTTTTTGTTTCCAAGAAAATGAAAACATAAACAAAAAAACGTAAACAGAGAAAATGTGTTTTTACTCTATTTTCTTTTTCTGTTGTAAACATTTTATTAATTTTAATACTTTATTCATTTTTGTTACATCATATTAAAATAAATTATTTTATTCAAATATTTTATTAAATTAAATTTATTTTTTAAAAATAATATAATTAAATTAAATTAATATGTAATATCTATTATTAATTTATTTCTAATAAATGATTAAATTAAATTAGTTAATTTAATTAATAAGAAATATATATAATTAAATCATCTTTAATAAATAATAAAATATAATATATTTATTTAATTAAATAAATAACTTAATTAATATAAATATATATAATTAAATTATTTTTAATAACTATTACTATTAAATTATTTAATTTAATTTAATAATTAATTTAAATAATATTAAATATATTTTATTAAATTATTTTTAATAAATATCATAACTAAATTAAATTAATTTAATAATTATTTTATTTTATTTATTTAATATGAATTATATTTTATTAAATTATTTTTAATAAATAAATAATTAAATTATTTAAATTATTATAAAATGTATTTTATTCAATTATTTTTAGCAAATAATATAATTAATATATTTTATATTTACTAGATTAAATGATATAATATTTATATTTTATTTTATTATTTTTAATAAATAATATAATTAAACTAAATTAATATAAAATATATTTATTAAATTCAATTAATTTTTAAAAATTAATAAAATTAAATATTTTATAAAATTAAAAAATTAATAATTATAAATAAAATTATATTTTTAAATGTAATTTTTATTTTTATTTTAAAAAAATAATAATAAAAAATAAAAAATATAAACATATAAATATAAATAGAAAAATAATAACTTTGCCAAACGGCTCTAAGAAATCATTCCTTGACAGCTTCTTTGCTTGTAGAGTGAAAGCTGTATACGTTTGATCTTGCCCGTATTTTCAATGCACTAGTCTTGTGCTGAATTTTTCTGTTTTTTAAATTCCTTCTATCTATATTCTAATCAAATCACCATTGCAGGGACAAAGAAAGCACTCAGTAAAGAGACCACCATGGTGCAAATTAATCAAATTTCCATCCTCCAAAAGCTTGAGCGGAACCCTTGTGAAAATGAGTACAACCGTTGGGACTTCTCTGAGGATTTCTTTCACTGCAAAAGCATTAACTTTTTACAGGAAAATTCTCGTGTGGCCTTTCATGGCTACTTGCTGCATCTGTTCTGGAGCAAATTGACTTTTAGGTAAAGCCCATACAAAACAGGATTGTCTATCGTATTTTGGATGATGATTGTCAAAGGCGTTCCCCAAATGCAGCCGTGAATTTTAAACTAGAGAATGGAGTTTCAGTCTCAATAGTTGTGTTCGTTGCCACTCGAATCGCTCAACCCCTATGAGAACCCCTTTTTTAGGTAACTTGCCGGGGAGCATCGCAAAATCGCCAAATTTGTAGGACCGAAGGTAGTTCGGCAACCGGTTCAAGGGATCTGGGAAAGAACTCACCGTTATTGTGGGTTGATTTGCCGAACAATCAATTTTAAGAGATACCTTCCAGGGGAGAGAACCGCTGCCGCACAGGTCGCCCGCGTCCGTCCGCCGCCGCCCCCGTGTGCTATGTACAAATTTATATTTATTTTATTTATAATTAATTTAATTAAATTGAAAGTAAAGTTATCTTTAAAATAAATATTTTGACACAATTAGAGTTTAAATTGAAAAAAGGAGATTTAGGTTAACGATAGATACTTATAAATTATCAAGGGAATCTATATGTAATAATTTAAAAGTTTAAAGGGCTTATATGTAATTTACCCTTATAAATAACTAATAGTCGTGTTTTTGGTGCATGCATTTATATTTTAATGCATATTCAATCATACAATTTGTGTGAGTCTCAAAAGATTTCAAGTTACTTCAATTAAAAATTCATTACAAAAGTGAAAAAATGAATGATTGAAATTTATTTGTATTTTAATGACATGTGACTTTCTATATTTTGTTTCAATCAAAATTTTTTTTAATTTTTAATTTTATTTTAAAAATAATTTTAATTAAATTAAATTAAAACTATTTGATAAATATAATCAAATCTCAACTTTTTATTTTCTACTGCAGCCACTATAATAAATTTTTTCGCTGAAATTCCTGAAACCCGAATCTCAAACTGGTTCAAATTGATTAGATTGTGAGTACTTAAATTTTTATATAATCACAAAAATGTTTAATTCTATTGAGCTATGTTATAAAATTAATAAAATTTTAAAATATATTTCAATTAAAGATGATCTTATGTGCGATATAGTCAAGCTCAAATCATTTGAACGAACAGATTGGAACCAAGCCCGAATAAATTTGTTTCTAATATCAAGTGTCACTTTCTAATATTAACTTATTTTTCATTTGATCCCATTAAATTTGGCGTTGACATGTAAAATTAAAAAAAAAAAAAAAGTACCATTTAAGTGTTGAGGGTGTCATACCCCATGCTTAAATGCTCAAGACAAATAATATTATAATAAAAAAACTAATTTATGGAGAGTTTAATAGTTTAATTTTTAGTAATTTTTGATATTTTTCATCAGAAGTTAGTAGTTAAATTTTTTTAGTGTGTAGAGTAAAATAAGTAACAACTTTTAACAATTTTAGGGGGTGTGATAAAATTTTTTTAACAAATTTTGATAACTTTTTGTGTGTTTGGTAAAAATTTTGGTAATATTTGAATTTAGCAACTTACTGTTTACCGAGTAAAAAAGAAAAAAAAAAATTGGTATCTTACCAAACATATAAATTCCTAAATTTGGTAAATTTATGACGAAAATTACTCCTTGGTACCTTAAATTAAAATAAAACTTACTCAAAAGTCAATTTACGTTAATAAATGGCAATGATAATTCACTATTCAAGTCAACCTAAAAAGTCACGCACAATATGCAATATAAATCTCTTATCACATTGTCTCTTATTTCCATACAAAATAATATGAAATTCAGCCCACGAGTGACTATTTCCACGACTAGTAAACAAAACCTATCTGGCCATTACATCCAATCTATTCCCAATCTTATTCTGAAACGGATAACACTTAGTAAAACAAGCGGGATCACCAACCATAATGTTTAGACGTATGAAAATACCAACTACCTCGCTTTAATCCGAGTGGCGACAAATTAGCGCCTCACTTATACATCTAGCCTTAAATAGGATAATAAATCATATATCCTCTCAATGAATTTTTTATTGTACCTTACGATAAGCATCAATTTGCAACACAATACTGATATCTTAAATTAATGTCTCATCACAAATTATTAGTCTTTAGTCATCTATATAGATTGGGAATTATTCTGCGTTTTAGAAAACACATTTTATCATTTTTCGAGAAAATATATTTCATTCATAAATATGACTATGCCCATGGTAGACCAATATATCAATCGCAATATGCTACCTCAGCTAATCAAATAATTAATTGATGTAACCCTAATCTCATACATATAATATGCTAAATCATGTATAACATTAATAATATAAATTCTCATTTCATAATTCAAAGCATGTTATACTACAAAATGCATCAAATAAATACCAATAATTTTATAAGACATGATGATTTGAGATGAAGGTATACTAAAATATTCAGTTTAATGGCTTTAAATAAAGGATCTCAATAACTTTTAAAGCAAAATTTTGAATTTTGCCCAACTTCTTTGAACTTGTTCGAATAGTAAAAAATTTTTGAATTTTTTCTTACCGCATCACGCATTCGAATCTTGTCTAAATGACAGAGATCAGCTCCCCAAAATTATCATTACAAGTCACAAATTCAACAAATAATTACATATAAACATGTAATGATATCAATAAGTTGTTTATCCATCAATGATTCATCACACAACTCAAAAGAATCAAAAGTTATTCAACAAATATATGCACGCATCTACACACAAGCACATATCATGAAAAGTTTTTTTTTTTAATTTATTTTTGGTAATTCATATCGTGAAAAGTTTTCAAATAAATTGCATAAATTTAGCCTAAATCGTACCAGAATACAAAATAAATACGTAAGGGGTTACACGTTACCTTAGATTCGAAGAAACAAAGATGGAAATTGAGAGGAGAAGGAAAAAAAAAAAAAAAAACACCAAAAGCCTCAAGCTTCAAGGGCTTAAATCTTTTATATCGGTCATGATCTCTGTGAACCGATACCATTACATTGCTCACCGCTGGGAGAATCAAAACCTCTATGATCTTACACCGAGATCCTCAATGTATTTCTCTCTTCAGCTTCTATTTCTCTTGCTCTCCTTTGTAACCAGCCAAAGGAAGGAAAAAAAAAAAGAAGGAAAGAAGAGGAGAAAAAAAAAAAGGTAAGAAAGGAAGGAAGAATAACATTACAGTTGCGTTCTGATTACAATTTCGTTTTCTGGATAAAATTTTGACGTACAAAATTATTTTTACCTACTATTTTTACCCGCCTGTAACTTTAGAATGATATACTGAGTAAAATATTTTCTTTTTATGGCATTTCAATTGACATTTTTTAAATAAAATTTTAATGTACAAAATTGTTCTTTTGATTATTAATTACTTGAAATTAATTGAGGAACCTAATTATCCCCTAACCGTTCCAATAACATCCATCATGAGCTCCACAAAAGCAACATCTCTTTCAAATCGGAGAAGCGGCGGAAGAAATAGCCACAAACAGGTCCCCACCACAAATCCTAGAACCAACACCCTGGACAGAACCGGAGGCGGACAGAATCTCCCATTTAAAGCCTTTTTTATCTCAATTTCGGCAGCCACACGGACCCCATGGAGGAGAAAGAAGGAGGTAACCTCAAAGGTGGGCCTCACTCTTCCAGCGTAGTAGAAGATCAGCTCATGCATCAATGCAGACACAAGAAACGTCACCAGGACTGCAGGAAGCCAAGCGCGTTTTCTATCGATTAGACGGCGAGAAATCGATTTAGCGGGACCATATACGGCCAGGCGCAGGATACCGGAAACTATGAGGTTCCATCTTCTCCCCCAAAAGTTTTGTAGCGAGGTGGAGAGGTGGGGTTGGTCGAAATGCGGGTCGAGCTCTAACCCAGCCGCGGCTCGGACCGGGGCCGCCGGCAAGGCTAGCAACATATCTAGTGACAAGTAAATGTGCAAGCAATATAACACCTGTATGATCTTTGGATGGACATGGTCTTCGTGTTTAAAGATCTCAACAAGAACACCAACTAGCGTGATCTTTATAACGTAGTTTAGAGGTGATCTGGGGCGGTTTTTGGAGGTTTGGCGAGGTGGGTATTCTCTAATTTCTGTATTTTGAGGTGGGTTGTGTTGACTACTTTTGATGGGTAAGGTTGCAAAAAGGAGGAAACGTGGGAAAGAGATTGGGGGAAATTCTGGACCGTCGGATGATGATAGAGGTCCTTTCCCAAAGGCAAAGAGGAGGAGCTTGAAATTGGCAAGCCAAGCTATGAAGAAAGCAGTTGTGGCTCCAAGATGGAGGGGTCTGAGCTTGAGAGAAAGGTAAAGGAAGAGGCATAGACTGGGGAAGATAGTCAAGAGCCTAGCACTGCCTTTGGGGATGAACTTACCAATGCTATGGCAGTAACATAGAGAGGCAAAGACTGACGCCCAAACAACAATGAAGGTTCTCAACTCCCCTTCCATTGGTTTTTTCTTTCGCTTTTTACTACCAAAATACTTGTCCCTTCCTCCTACCTATGGAACTGCTTAAGGGTGGAAACGAACCGAATCGTTTGTGAGCTACTCGAGCTCGGTTCGAGTTCGATTCGTGAGTTAAATAAGCTCAAACCGAACTTGATTTTTGGTTCGTTTTGGATTCGAGCTCGAGCCTAGAGAAGCTCGGCTCGAAAGCTCGTGACCAGACTTAGTTAGAATAATATATATATTTTTAATAATATTTTTATTATATTTTTTTAATATATTATATTTTAAATCAAAACGACGTCGTTTTGGTTTAATCGAGCTATTCGCGAGCCTAATCGAGCCTAAATTTTTCTTTATCGAGCCGAACTCGAGCTCAGTATAAAGAACTCGAGCATGTTAAGCTCGACTCGGCTCGACTCGTTTCCACCCTTAGAACTGCTATGTCTTTTTTTTTATCAACTTCCGCGCCCAACTATTATATATAGTTCTTTTTCCTCATAGTAACTTTCGTTTGATTTATTATAAATTTTTAAAAATTATTAAAAATTATTTATTTTTTATTTCACTATACAAATTACAAAACACAACTTATCTTACTTTATTTTATTTTTTTATCACTACAAACACACACCTTAAGTAACAAACCCGTGCTATGCGAGGGATGTAAAATAAAATATTTAGGTCCCGTTTAGAGTAAAAAAAAAAAAGATAAATTGAGATAAAATGTAGTTTTGAATTAATATTGGCGCCATTTTTTTTATAAAAAGTCGTAAACCGTGGGAACGGTTTTCCAAATCCGTTCCCACGAATTCAAAAAAATTCACAAAAAATAGCAATAATGATACTCGTTTGAAAATTTCGACACGAAAAATATGATTGTATAAAAAATTTACACATTCGGTTAACTTACTTTCAAATTTTTTTTTTAGCGAAATATTAGAATTTTTTGAAATTAATGATGGCGAAAAAATTAGAGATAGAAGGGTTGTTGGAGATTTATATAATTTTTTAGAGTTTTATTTTATGCCAAATGGGGCCTTAATTATATAAGTTACAAATTATACAAGGCATATTTAATAATTTTTTATATTTTTCACGTTGTACTACTTTATATTATTTTTAAATATAAATTTTTGATTAAAATTGCACTAACCTAATTTTTTAATTTTAAACAACTTTTTAATTTCTAATTTTTAATATATATGTATATATATTAAAATAAGATTTTTTTTGAAGTTCTACGCGGCCAAACGAGGCTTGCTCCACCGCTTGCCAATGCCAGCACAAAGCAACTAGAAGCATTAGGTCGATGAGTTGGTTTTATTAGCTTAGACACATGGATGTGCCCCAAAACACACACACACACACACACACACACACACACACATACACATGTATGTATGTCTGTTGGCATGCAGTCAAAACAAAAGTCCGGGGAAAAAACCCAGAGAGAGAGAGAGAGAAAGAGGAAAAAGAGAAAGAACTGTTTAGCTGAGGACAGCGTAGGAAGAAGAAGCAACTTATAGTATTGGCTGAGTGTATTTAAATTAATTTCATAGTTTTGTAATTAAAATTTATTATTAAAAATATTAGTATAAACTGTATAATTATTTTGGTGATTAAGTTCAATAATTTGAAAATATGAGGTATTATTGGTCATTCACTTGCGATTTTTGTACCACACTAGATATTTGAAGTAGAGGTTTACTGTATTTTATTTATATATATGATTTGTAAAAATATCATAATAATTTTTATTTTTTTATTTAAAAAAATGTGGTTAAATATAAGTAAAGTGTGTGACTACTGTTCGAACCAGAACATTTTGTCTTTCTTGATTAAACGGGTTGCTGGACCGTTCACGAAGAAAAAGAAAAATAATAAAGTAAATATGCATAGAGAAAGGTAAACGGTGCTTGCTTGGCACCTTACGAATGATATACATAGAATGTATTTGGAGCGATAAAAAATTAGATAAAATGTGAGTTCGATAAAAAATAAATAATTTTTAAAAATTTTTATAAATTTTCAAATGTTTCTATCAAATTAAACCAAGTGATAGGATGTGCTTGAACTGAAGGGGACTAAAGTTGGGGTCGACTGTAGCCACTGAAGTCGACCCCAAGACGACGTCCTCCTTTGGTTATTCGGATTCAAAACTTTAACACTGCAAAACCTTAAGCGTAAAGGCTCTATCAAATGGATTTGGTTCAAATCCTGACTTTAGCCCCCCTCTTCGTCCAAATGTACATCTAATTCAAGAGCGAGAGAGATGAGTTTCTTTGTAGGGAGATTGGCTGGAGCAGAGGGGGCCTATTTCTTTCAAAAATCCAAACAGGCCATAGGTCGTCTGGTGCAGAAGAGCAAGACAAACCCTTCAACATCATAGTCACAATCACCCATTGAAATCGAAGCTTAAGCCGACGTCCTTCCACAACCATTAGAGTTGTCTCTCTCCACTATGTTCAAGTGGGTTCTTGGCTTCAACCCTGTCGCCGTTTCTTCTGTCTCCCCAACGCTTTGAAATCCCCTTCAGGCTTACGTTTCTCTCCCCCATGTAACCTTTGGCCCCAAAGGTCACTTCTTTTATTTCTTTTTCTTATTCTCCTAGCTCAAAACTAAATTGATGGGATTAGAGTATTGTTTGGTAGTTGGGATAATGTTGGGGACAAAAATTGTAAATTGTAGTTTTGAAAAACAATGTATTTGCGGCTAAGGAATGGTGAAGAGAAAATTTTGGCAAATTCTGTTGATTATATTTAAGGCACTTATCAAAATATAGTTTGTAGGTTCTAAAATTTTAGCCTAATTGAATATTTGGCACATTTTGTTGTCTGTTGGCAAAATTGTGAAAAATAAGAAAGAAAACAAATTTTTTTCTTTTCTATTCTAATACACTGTACATAATTTAACCGTTATGTTGTTTGAAATGGACATTCTATTTGGTGGGTGAGAGATTGTAGTAAAACAATGGTAAATTATCATGTTGATGCGTAAATTTGATTCTGATTCAATTATTTAAGTGTTTGGCTTGGTTCACATAAGCTGTTTAGTATCTTAAGAAATGTGGGAAAGAAAAATATAATAAAGTTATTTAGTTTTACTACTATTTGATTTTGCCATATATTCCGCTCTTTAGTTATACTGATTTGATTTATTTGATTAGGCTTTCAAGATTTTTAATATCTTTTATTCATATATGTAAAAAGATTGAAATGTCTTTGTTTTAGAAAACAAACCTTCATGAAGACGCTTGCAAATTCAAAGTTGATCAATTTATACTTGGACGCATGCAGGTGGTAGCTATCTAATATAGATTGCTCTTTTTTAGCTTCGATTACCAATGAACTATGCCGTGACAAATGCACCCCTGTTAATCCCAAAACGTTGAAGGCTGCAGCTGTAGGTTTATCTCAAAGTAGGTCTAAACCTTCTTAGAATGCTGTTCATTTGGTAGATTTGAATTTCTGTTGATTTTTAATGTTAAATTTTCATTGAAAGCTAATATTGTCCTTAGATTATAGTCGATAAACTAAATTTTGGGATATTGTGTTTAATTTTTATTGAAATGAAGTGTCAATTTCCCAATATATATATATATATATATATATATATATATGTGTGTGTGTGTTTTCTTCTTAGGGAAACGTTTGTATTGAACACATATAAACGTTTATCACTTAGTAAATGTATCCCAATTTAAAAATGAGATTTCATAATTTTACATATTTTGATAACACTATTCAAACACACCCAACACAATGTGGGGTGAATTTCTTGATTAGTGGGTTTGTTTCGCATCATTATGATATTGTTTATTTTGGTTAGACACAATCAAAAGTAAAAGAATAGAAAGTTATTGCTACCTTAAAAAGAATGAAGATATATCACTACTTGAAATCATATGGGATTAGTGCAAGTTGCAAAACTCGTAGAAAAGGATCTTGTTTTAATTGGGTGCACTACTATAGAAGACAAGTTTCAAGAATGGGTACATGCTCAAGGCAATTGAAGGTAAAATTCAAGTATTGGAGGTTAAAGTGAAGGCTAAGCAAGCAAGGTGGAGGCAAACCAATCAAAAGATGAAGTCTAAGTTTTCATATATGTTTTTTTTATATTGTAATTATTTTTCTTGTTGTATTATTAGTTAAATGAAATTGTGTATTCAGTAATGTATTAGATGGGCTGATTCCTATTTGTAATAATCAGTATATTAGATAGGATAAAATTATGTAATATACAGTGTATAAAATGAAGTTGTTTTGTGTGAAGACTTGACTTTAGCTGTTGCTTTGTGCTGTCATGTTTACACTTCTTAGTATAATGATACTTGACCATCCGGTGTCAGGTTTTATATTAAACATGTAACGCTAATATATCATAAATATTCTAAATTATTTAAAAAGATAGTTTTTAAATATATTTAAAATAAATAAATTCACAACTACAAACTTAATGCAACTTGAAACTATGATGAAAAAATACAAATATAACACAAAGTTCATTATCTTGAAATTGACACAATTTGATCTAATTTTAAAATTAATTAATTATTTAATATGTTTATTTTTGAAATCAATTATAATCTAAATATGACATGCCATCACGAATTGCTGCCACACAACAAAAAACAAGTTTTATTGACTATGTAAATCTGCGACGAAGGAAGTCTAGCTAAGAACTCAAAATTCAAAAAATTACTTCATATACAGCACCACAAAAAATAATTCTATAACCACTAAAGCATGCCAAAAACAACAAAAGTAATCAAGTGATACTTAGTTCATTCAATTATTCCAATTTTTTTTTAATTACAAACTACAAAGATGTGAACATTATTGACCCAAAGATATTAATAATTAAAAACAAAATAAAAATTAAGCCAATAATTTAAACACATTATTCTTCATAGGCCACCATACTATAAGATAGCCAGTGTTCTACGATTTGGGTGGACATTGCAATCAAAGAGTTGGAGGGTAGCAATGAGGAGTAGGTTTGAAGGGTCAAAGTAGAGCGTCGTCATTTTTAGTTTGACTTTAGCCACTGAAGTCGCCCTCAACTTCAGTCCCCCTTCTTCGCTGTTTACAAGCAATAATTATGTAAACATAACATCCATTGCCTGACTAATTGAATCATAATCCATAAATGTTCTAGCAGCTCTGCTTTGAGAAGTCTGCATCTAAATAATGGCATGCCTGTTAGCCTGCTAGTTAGGAAGAAAAACAAGAAGTTGGCACATGACAAAAGTAAAAGATATTAAGCAACATGTTTCAAACTAAAAAAAAAAATGGCAAAGGTTAACATTTTAAGTTTTGTGATCAATCAAAAGTCACCCTTGATTCAAAGGCCAAAAAACTACCCCTAATTGAAGCAACTGTAAAATCATATAGTTAATAAGCCCACAGGCGTCATTCATCCTCGTTGAGATGCTAACACGTTCAAATCCTCTTTTAGCAACAATGAAATACTAAAAAATGAGATATCATAATTTCAGATATTTTAGTAAACACAAAGCTAAAACTGCACGTAAACATGAGACGACAAACAAAAATGCCTAAATAAAATATCAAAAAAAGAAAAGCATAAATTTTGGATGATATCTAAGCATAGGAAGCTCAGTTAAGAGAACTCTTCTAAAGAAGATCATCACTTATTTTGAAGGCCGACATCTTAAGACCAATATTGGAAGTATGACTTAACACGCCTTGGATGCATGCCCTTGGTATTTTCATATCGTACTCTACAAACACTTCATGTGTTAGCATTTTTTGTCATACCATATTCATCTATCAAGCTTATGTCTATACTAGGTGCATTTTTTTGTCATACCATGTCCATGTATCATGTCCGTGCCTATACTACTTAGTTGGCAGAACTACCTCCAAGGGCAATTCAAATTCCAGTATAAGCCCAACTATTAAATGGCACATTTCACCAATTTTATCTTGCTACATGAGTTAAAACTTGACAGATGAGTAATACATGGAGAATTGCCCTGACGAATCGTGTTAGACTGTGCTCTTCACATTTTCTCCCTTCTTC
The DNA here is from genome assembly GCA_019916065.1 of Vitellaria paradoxa. Lineage (NCBI taxonomy): Eukaryota > Viridiplantae > Streptophyta > Magnoliopsida > Ericales > Sapotaceae > Vitellaria > Vitellaria paradoxa. The sequence continues at coordinate 49,987,142 of CM034237.1, read as the reverse complement.
CCTTTGCAAATGCTAAGACCTCTCTAACACATTTCTGAAAAGCAACATGAATTAGACTGTAAATTAATGATGCATCTTTCAAAGTAAGAAAGACTAATCTAGCACTAGATATAGTGAACAAAGATTGCCCAACTGTACCTTTACCTATAGAAGGGGTAAAATCTTAAAATGGTAAATTGATTTTCTACAATGATTAATTAGGGGAATTACTTTTCATAACATTATAACATCACAGTTGATTGCAAGATAAAGGTTATTGCAACCTAAAAATTTCTAGAAATTTGGGGCAAAAAGTAAAAAATAAAAACAGTGATGATGAGGGCAGAGGTTTCCTGAGGCATCTCATCTGTCTAGTACTTCTATTTTAACTAAATGTTTTCCTTATGCGCAAAATCAACTAAGGCGTGTGTTTTAGTATTTTGAATACTGACACCAACAATTAAAACCCTAGAAAAAGTTGGGCTGTCAATCCTTCATTCATCCTCATTTCCACTTCCAAGCCAAAACCATCCACTTATAAATTTATGTGTGCATATATATATATATATATATAACCCGAATTTGATTAAGCCAAAAACTACAAATAGAAACAAATCTTCACTGTTTTTTTAGTGGTTCGAGTAAGAGTTGAATCATGAAAAAGAAGTGTATATATATGTGTGTGTGTAAAGAGAGAGAGAGAGAGAGAGACTAGGAGAGAGAGGGTTATCATTTTGAGCGTGTGATGATTATATATCCCATGATCAAAGCAAAGCGAATTGTTTGCTACAGCGAATCGAAGAAACAGAGAGATCGAAAGCACCTCTTAATGAAATTAGTTGAGAAATCAATTGGGGATAATTTAAGATAGTAACAAAGTATAGGAGAAGAGAGACGAGGTGGCTGCAGCAGGGAGGTGACGGTGGCGTGGTGGTTTGGGTGATGGAGACAAAGGAGAGAGCGAGAGATGGAACAGAGTGGAAGGGAGATCGAGAGAAGTAAAACGACATCATGTAAATCGGGATTTCAGCTATTGAGAAGTAGAACGACATCGTTTTAGTCGCGATTGCAGCCGCTGTAATCGGGCCGACTTCAGCCCCTAGACATGTTTAAAGTAATAAAAAGTCATATAAATGAGATAAAATAAGATAAGTTATAAGTTTGTAATTCATACAATGAGATGAAAAATAAATTATTTTTAAAAATTTTTAGAAATCTTTAATAAAAATCAGTGTGCCAAACGTAGCTATACATAAGTATATATATATATTATATTTATATTTTTAAATAAGAATAAATAAATAAATAAACTTTGTTGGACATGTAAGGTTTGCTGGATAAGTTTATAAGGTTTTCAAAATTTGCATTCAGCCTCTATAATTTTATGTAATTATGGATTAGTCTCAAAGGTTTTAGAAAATTTTAGTTTGACCCCCCAAAATTTTGCATAATTGTACAATAACATCAAAAGTTTGTGAATTTGCAATTTACCCTTGGGATCATGAAAAATTATATCTTGTCAATTATAAATAATTTAATCTTGATTCTATAATTCCTCTTCAATTTATATTTTCATCAAAATTAATTCCAAATCTTTTTGAAGCTGATTTAGTATAATGTTAAATTAATGGGTAACACCTTCTTTTACATAAACAATATATTATAGTATAACACATTGTTATTTAATAGATAATTGAATATGTCAAAAATATGTAATTTAGAATGCTTACTTTGAAATGAGAAAAATAGAAATAAATAATAAGAAAATGACATATGTTGTTATTGCGGAGATAACGGATACTAAGAAAATAAAGGGGGTATAGAGACTACTTTTGGATTTAAAGGCTCAGAACCTACACAGGGGTTGTATTCATGCCAGTAGGTTAGTCGCCTACAACATGATAGCTATTAGTTTGGCTTATCATAACCTATGGTCGAGAATCACAAATGCGACATCTTCAGTTAATTGTTTCCATTGGGTGTTGACTCATAGAAATGACATTATTACTATACACCCCATGATGTGATGTAATGATTGGAATATAGTAAAGGAATAAAACAAAGATTGATAATTTGTTTATTGCTAATATGAAGATCTGAGTAATAATATTTCCTGTGACATATTATTTTAGTTATTTATTGGCATGTGATTATCCAACTCAATTAAATAAGATAATGTACATGTTCAGTTTTATTGTATATTATATGTATTAGTATTATGCATCGCGGGCACAAGTGGTTGTTACTCACGTCTTGTGGTGTAGGTGTGGATCCTAAACACTGGGCCCGCGACATTAGACCCATTGTTAATTATTAAAAAAAATTTTGTTATCATTTTGGTTTAAATGTCAGACTATAATGCTATTTTACTGGACTTAGGACTTAAGGTTGATATCTACTTATTTTATAGTTTGGATCATGTTTGATTTACCTTACTATTATCTCGTGATTAGTTTATTAGTATATATCGTGAATGTCTACTCCAGGGTGGTTATTGCTCTGATCAAAGGTAAACATGTAAATGTCACATTGGTATATGTGATATCTTTTACTCACTTCTCAGGTTATGAAATCCAGGATGTAACAAGGCTGTATTAGAGCCGATAGTCGCTTTTCTGTATTTTACAAAATTGTTAATACTATGGTGGCGTTTGAAGTTTTGAAACCTTCTAAAAAAAAATAGTATAAAAATGATACGTAGTAAAATTTGATTGTTAAAGTATTTTCAAATTTTTTTAAAGTTTTTTTAGGACTCTAAACGGAATTGAGAGAAAGATGATAGCAACGTTAGAAATTGGTCTCATTTTTTCTACTTATTTTTTGATAAATTACATTGATTATTTATGAGGTTTACTTAAAATATATAAATTATATGTGTAATTTTTAAAATTACATTTCTCATTCTATTTTATAACTTTCATTATAAATTTTTCCTGATGTTAGTGTACTATTAGAAGGATTAATATATCAATGAGATTAGAAAATTTTAAATATATATCAGTGACTATTTAATCACAAAGAAATCAAAGATTTCACTATAAAAGTTACACTTGGTGGTGTTGTTAATATCGGAACACTCTACAAATGATTCAAATAGGCCTGATTATTTTAGAATTCTTTTATACACCATAATTAAAAGTATATGTGCTCACTTATATAATCAGATCTACATTTGAAATATCGTGATCGGTAGACTTTAGACAATGATCATGTATTTTAAAAGTTCAAATTAACTATCTAATAATCAAAATAGTTTTGAATTGTTAGAATAATATATATAAATCTTGATCATTTATTAGATATGAGCAGGCATTGATCAAAAAAATTATGTCAAATTAGGAGATAATATGTAACATAATCTAAAAATTAAGAATAGCCAATTCAATTTTCAAAATTACAAGAATACTTATGTATTTTTATCAAACTTCAAGTATAATTAGTAGTTTATCCTTTTTTGAAAAAAAGAAAATTGTTTGGTAACATAAAGAATGGACTACTAGATCTATGCAACTAAAGCAAGAGTGTGCATGAGTTGAGTTAGGCTCGTACTTAACTCAGAACCGAACCGATCTTTTTTTGTTCCTAAAATTTGGACATGAATGAAACTGAACTGATTTTAAATTTGAATCGAGCCAAACCGAACTGAAAATATCAAGTTGGTTTGGTTCAGTTTTCAATTTAGTTTGGTTCAATTTGATTTGGTTCCATTTTCAGTTTAGCTCACTTCAGACTGAGTTAGGTCGGTTTTATTATTTACACATTTATCACTTGAAAAAATACAATACCATAATATCACAAATATTATTTACTTTTATAATATTATATAATATTTACATATTATATATTATATTTTTTGAGTTGATTTCGTATGGATTATTTTTTGTTCAAGTTCAATTCGAGTTGAGAAATACCTTATTATTTTAGACATAACAATCCCTTTCTCCTTTCGTCTCTATCTCTTGTTCGTCATCTCTCTCCCCTATTATTGGTAAGAGATATATTTTTCTCTCTTTTGTTGTCTTCGATCACTTTCCCTCTCTATCTCTTCGACGTCTAATCGATACTTGCCATTGACATTTTTTTTTTCTTTTGGAAAGTCCATTGACATCACTATACTTATTCTTGTACATTTGTGCCCTCTTTTATTTCAAATCAATTTATATGTTTGTCTATAATAACACAACCACATCAATGCATTAACATGTTAAAAATTTTTTTGTTTTGACTAGTACCTTATATATTGTATTGACTGCCATCTAATATAACAGTGACTAGAACCTTATAAGTTCTAACTAGGTTGTACATTTTTTAATAGTAATTAGCACATCATATAATAGTATTGTATCAATATTATTAATAATTGCATCATTCATTTTATTTAGAATACTCCATAAACATTATATGATTAATTATGAAATTAAAATTTTGCACTTAGAAATTTGATAACTACTTACACATTTTATAGTTATAACTAACATTTGATATTGTACTTATTAGTGCTTGTTTGTAATTTGATAAATGCATGTTGTTATTGTATTTTTTTTATTTCTACTTCTGACACTTGTCTCGGTTTTATGTAAGCATATTAAAGAAAATTTGGCACTGTTATGATGGGTAAGCGGATGACAAGTAGTAGGAGAGAAAATGCCTGTAAATTTTTGAATGACGTTGTTTATGCAACAGAGAATTGCATGTTAAACTATCAATCGATAAAATGAAGAAATCCAACATTAATTTGGGGCCTATTTGGAGTGCCAAAAAAGATTAAAATTTTTGATAGACACTATAATTCTATAATAAATTTTTCTCACTTCGAACTACGTAAAATTACGTAAATCTCTATAAATTTATATATATCGATAAATACTAACAAATTTTTACAAATCTCAATAAAGTTTCTACAAATTTTAATAACTTTTCTATAAATCTCAATAAAATTTCTATACTTTTCAAAAAATTTTGACACAAAATTCGAAAAGTTTTTACTAGAATTCGTTCGAACGAATAAAAATCTATTCAAACAAAATTATTCTATGAAAAATGTGGTTTAATGGCTGAGTTTCAAACGTCAAAAAATTATCCAAACTACATTTTGGCACCCTTTGGTATTCCAACAAACAATATAAAATAAAATAAAACTCCAATAACCTCAAAAAATCTCTAAAATTCTCTATTATACATTTACACATTCCCACCTTCACTAATTTAAAAAAAAAATTTAATATTTCGCTAAAAAAATAAAAAATCCGGACGGAGGTTAACCGAATGCAAAAATTTTTTTGAACAATCATATTCCCCGCGTCGAAAACTTTCGAATGAATATAATTGTGGCTTGGGCCCACGTAATTTTTTAAACCCGTTAGGATGGATTTAGAAAAATCATTCTAATGGTTTACTATTGTTCATTTCAAAAAAACGTGATATGGGGGAGAGAGAGAGATATATATATATATATATATATATTAGGGGTACAGAAATATTTTGAATCCGTTAAAACGTATTTAGGAAAATCGTTCTAAAGATTTACCACTGTTCATCTCAAAAAAATACTATTTGGGTAGAAAAAGAAAGAGAAAGATACTAGGGTGCAGAGATTTTTTGAATCCGTTAGAATGGACTTAAAACGGATTTTAGAACGATTTATCACTATTCATTTCCAAAAAATTACGATTAGGAAAAAAATACCAAACGTCAAAATTTACCTAAAATTACATTTTTTTTAACACTCTAAACGCAACCTTAATGTTATTTTTTGAAACTCAAAACAGTCTCTTAACCTTGTCGGTTAGACAAAATCGCATGCTCAACCATAACATGACGACCACCCGGTAAGCCTAGGAAAAATGCATCGAATCCTGCTAATTCAAGAAGACTATTCATTGCCCTCACTGCAAAGAAACAGAGTATAATCGATCCAAGTGTGAGCTTTTATATAGTCGAGGTTTAGATATAATGAGTAATGCATATTAGTACCTTTATATAATGATGTCTGTCACATTTTTGTTGTAAGGACTTGCACCCTTTGTTATTTCAGCGTTGTCAGGATGACTGTCATGCTTTGCTATATAATTTTAGCATTAAAAGAACATTGTTTTGATAAGTTGTCTATTTGAATTTATTTAAAATATATTTTCTTTTATAAAAATTATATTATATTAGTAATTTGTCTTTTTAAATTTTTGGTAAGTGCACAGGCGATTATCACTTTGAATTTCTTAAAAAATTTACTTACAAGCCCACAGTTGCTGTTAACAAATGCTATTGTATTAGGCACTGTGTGTCAATTCAATTCAATTTTAAACGGAAAACTATCAAAATTTATTTTTTTTATATTTGGCAAAACATAAATTTTTGTCATATTTCTATTCAGGTACAATAACTTATTTAACTCAAAAATTATTAAAAACTGTCAAAAACTATCAGAAGTTGCTAAATATTATCAAAAGTTATCAAAAATTTTACCAAATATCTAAAAATTATAAAAAATTACTAAAAATTACTATTTATTTTACCAAACGTACCAAAAATTATAATTAACAATTTTTGATAAAAAATAAAAAATTATTAATATTTAAACTTCCAAACAATACCTCAATTTAATAATTGTTGCATATGCAAACAATTAAAATAAGCCATACTTCGTTTGAAATCATAAATTTTAAATGAAAATATCAAAAATTTTTAAAAATTACTTACTTTTTACAACGGGATACAATTTTTATTAATTTTTTTTTTTTTTTTTTTTTCACTCCAACCGCCCGTAAAAGTAAGTCATGTGATGTTCAAGGGAGTGCTGAACAAACTTCTGGCAACTGTGTGGGTCCAACCAGCAAACCCGTATGGGGGCACAGCTGGCTTCACGGCTATCCTTTCAGTAATATTAATTACGCGGGCCGCTGCTTGTGTTATCAAATGACTTAAATTCAATTTCCTTTTTTTTTTTTTTAATATTTTTTCCTTGGTTGCCCGCTGTGATCTGGTCCCCCGGCCCAACCCTCTCCCTACGTTACAGGCTGTAACAAACATTATTCTAATAATTAGGTTCGTGCGAATTTTATCAAAATATTAGTATATCAAAAACATAAAAATTAAATAATATTTAAAATATATCTAAAATTAACAATCAAAGCTTTGAATTTAAGTTTATAATAAATATAGTTTTATATCTTCTTTATTTAGTTTAAAAGTAAAAATTAACGATAATGCTACTAAATTGTTCTTTTAATAATGTTTTAAAATATAAAAGTAAAATTAAAATTATTTAAAGTAAAAAAAATCAATAATTCCTTGTATATTCGAATGAAATGAATTGGCAATCACATAAGAAAAAAAGAATAAAAGTTAATTATAATCACACCAACAAAATAAAATAAAATTTAAAAATTATATTTAAATGAATAAATTGAAAAATAATGGAATGTTTAGATAATGAAGATAGTTTAGCAAAAATCTGATACACCAAAAATAATCAAAGTAATCATGAATATTATATATATATATATATAAAGATAAATATATACAATATGCGTATAAATTGAACAATATATATATCAACTTTGAAATTTTATGAACCACGTGTATAAACATAGTATTCTAATAAATGGTAACATAAAATTGTATCATAATCAAATCAGAATTATTATTTTTAATACACAAAACAAATGCATAAAATACACAAAATCAAATTATTATAACTCATAATAAAAAATAATTTAGTGAAAATTATAATATATTTTTTCCTAAAGCAAGTTAATTTCTATTATTTATCAAAAAGAAAAAAATTACTTTTAGAGGCAAATTAAAAAATTGAAGATGTATAAATAAAAAAATATTAAAAATACAAAAAATCTATTTAGATTCCTAGAGCATATATATATTTAAATACACACACACGTTTTTTTGGAGACTTTAAAACTAAAAGTTTAGATATACACCAAGCAAATCATAGAGTCTTCGTAGAAAAATTTGCTATAATAAAGGTCCCAAAAAAATCTGAAAGAGGAGAACACTTGGGATATATTTATAGATTTTGGAGGTAATTATCTCATTTCACTTAGATTAAATTATGAATAATTACTGTTATTTAAATAAATAAAATAAAATTATTAATGAAACACTCACATAATAAATAAAATTATTAGATTATTTTAAATAAAAATAAAATATATTTTCTTATATGAAAAACATATGAAACAAATGTAATTCTTTGGTTAATTAGAATAATGACTTGTATAATAAACACCATGAAAGTTCTATTCTATTTAGATTAGAATACCGTGAATAATAGTAAATTAAATAATATAAATGAACATAATATATAATTATGTTAGGAGCATAAGTACTATTAATATAATCCACGTATTAAATACTTATATAATGAATAAAATTTTTAGATTAATTAGAATATAAATAAAATAAAATTACCATTGAAAGGCTCATGTAATAAATAGAATTATTAGATTATTTTGAATGAAGAATAGGATAGACTTTCTTATATGAAAAACTTATAAAAACAAATAAAATTATTTTGTTTATTAGAATAATGACTTATATAATAAATAAAATTATTTTTTGGTAGTTAATAAATAAAATTATTTAAGACAATTATAATCAAGTGTCGTGTGTCATAATCATATTACGACTCCGTTTGGGGTAACAAAAAAAATTCTGAAAAATAATGAAAATACTGAAAATTTTTAAAAGTTATTCACTTTTTATATTACGGCACGAATTACGAATTCACAACTTATCTCACTTTATCTTATTTTATCTAACTTTTTGTTCACTTCAAACACACTCTAAGTAGTTATGTGCCACGTGGCGTAGCGGCGTTTTCTAAACTCTGCTTTATATATGTTTAATTTAATATGACATATACTAGAAATAGCTCATGCTAAAGGCACGAAAATATGATTCAACCTATAAAAGAGTTAAAATATAAATTTTTAAAACAAACCTACATGAAAACTGTAAAAATAAAAATAACTAATCAGGAAAGACTAAAATATTCATACAGTATTTGACTTATTAGTTTAAAAATTTTATTAAAAAAATTTTAAAATATACGAAAAGTGAGAGAATATGTTCCCCGTTTCCTGGAAAGTGAGTAAAAAGATAACTAAAGTGGAGAGAAAAAAAAAGTAATTTTAATTATTGAACAAATCTTATTGTTGAAACTATTCAAATTCAAATTCTTGGACTTCCTATATATATATATATATATATATATTTTTGCCTCCACTCGCTCCCTTTCTCTCTCAATACATGCATTAATATAATAATATCTATTACATTTATTGATTTATATAATTATATTATATTAATAAATTATTAATAAAATTTATACATTAAATAATTTTAAATTTGTTTATAAAAATTTCTATTTAAAATATTACTTTGTAAATCAAAATTATTTATTACAAAATTAAATGTAATTCAAATTACATTAATCTTTTTAAAATCAATTGGAGATTGTATAATTTTTTATTTTACATAATTTATCTAAAAAATATAAAAAAAATACATATAATCAATAAACCAGTTTCAAGGTTGCTTAGCTTTAACCCACGCCGACTCCATTTTTGCAAAATAAGTGATAAATCAAGACAAGTCAATCTAATTTTTGACTCAGTACGTTGGACCCATTTCACTTGCCTTAATAAACTTCATTTCTATTAAAATGACTGTATAATTATAAATAACTAGTTGTCGTTTGTTTGGTGCATACACCTATATATATTTAAGTGCACATTCAAACATACATTCTGGGTGGTCTCAAACTGGTTCAAATTGATTAAAACCCGAATAATTAAATTTTTATGTAATCATAAAAATTTTTAAATCTGTTGAGCTATGCCATAAAATCAAAAAACTTTAAAATATATTTAAATTAAAGATGATCTTATGTATGATAGAGTAGTCAAGCTCAAATGATTTTGAACAAACAGATTAGGGTCAAATCCGAATAAATTTGTTCTCTAATATTATGTGTCACTTTCTAATGTCTACTTAATTTTTTATTTGATCCCATTAAATTTAGCGTTGACATGTAAATGAATAAAAAAAGTACCATTTAAGTGTTGAATGTGTCATACTCCGTACTTAAATGTTCAAGACAAATAATATAATAAAAAAAAGATCTAATTTAAGGACAATTTAAAAGTCTAATTTTAGTAACTTCTAACATTTTTTGCTAGAAGTTAGTAGTTGAAATTTTTGGTGTATTTAGTAAAGCAAGTAATAACTTTTAACAACTTTTTTGTAACTTTTGGGTATTTAATAAAATTTTTAGTAATTTTTTATAACTTTTTGTATATTTAGTAAAAATTTTGGTAACTTTTAAATTTAACAACTTACTGTTACTAATTAAGTAGAAAATAGGAAAATTTGGTGTCTTGTCAAACACCAAATTCTAACAGTTGGCAAAATTATGGTGAAAATTGTTCCTCCAAATGATACCTTAAATTAAAATAAAAGTTATTCAAAAGTCAATTTACGTTAATAAATAGTGATAATAATTCACTATTCAAATCAACTAAATAGTCCTACACAATATCTGTTACAGAGCTTTTATTACATTGTCTCCCATTTTCATATAAAATAATATAAAATTTAGTCGATGAGTAACTGTTTTAGTAACCAGCAAACAAAACATATCTAGCCATAACATCACATCATGAATAATAAATACAAATATCTAGCGATATAATATTAAAATAAAAATATAAGAATATTTACACCTTTTTATTAGTCAGTCCACAATAACTTTAATATTGTGGAGTGAGGGAAAAGAGAGCATTTGTCATTTCTCAAATAAAGCCATAATACAAATCTAATTTTGAGGCCCACACTCCAAGTTGTAAAAATTACAATACAAGTAGTAAAAAGATAGAATGCAATACCCTCTCGGTCAAGCCAACGTATATGCTCAACACAGAATTGTTGCTCCCAACTCTCAAGCGGTCAATTGGGATAAGAGAAATGTGAGCTCAATAGCCCAATGGATGAAAATGGTGCAAGTGCACCCCAAGTGTATATTTTCAACAATACACAATATAAAACATCTACCCATATCAACGCATCAGGTAAATAAATGGGGGTGGAAATGTCTCGATCATGCAACTCTAATCTCCAATTACCCTAATTTTACCCTAGAATGGATGACACTTAGTCAAGCAAGTGAAGTCACCAACCATGACATACATGTGAAACTACCAATCACACCGCTCTAATCCCAGTAGCAACAATCAGCACTCCGCTTATGCATCCTACCAAAAAGAGGATAATAAATCACATATCTTCTTAATAAATCTTGTAATGTACCTTATGATAAGCATCTATCTGCAAATAAGCATCAATTTGTAACACAATATCAATATCTTAAATCAACGTCTCATCACAAATTATTAATCTCTAGCCATATATATAAATTAGGAATCATCCAGCATTTTAGAAAATATATTTTATTATTTTTCAAGAAAATATATCTTATCCATAGATATGACTATACCCACAATACGCCATGCTATCTCAGCTAATCAAATGACTGTACGACGTAACTCTAGTCTCATACACATAATATGTTGAATCATGTATAGCATTCATAATATAAATTCTCATTTCATAATTCAAAAGCATATTATTTGCACAAATGCATCAAAAAAATATCAACAATTTTATAAGAAATGATGATTTGAGGTGAAAGTATACCAAAATAATCAATGTAAGGGCTTTAAATAAACGATTTCGATAACTTTTGAAACAAAATTTTGGATTTCACCCAGCCTCTTTGGATTTTGTCCAGCCTCTTTGAACCCATTCAAACAATAAAAAGTTTCTGAGTCATTTCTTACTGCATCATGTGTTCGAATCTCGTCTGAATGATAAAGACCAACTCTCCCAAATTATCATTCCAAGCCATAACTTCAACAAATAATTACATATAAACATGTAATAACATCAATAAGTTGTTTATCCATCAATGATTCACCACATAACACAAAAGAATAAAGATTTATTCAACAAATATAAATACATGTATACATGTACACACAAACACAAACACAAATCATGAAAATTTTTCAAATAAATTGCATAAATTTAGTCTAAATCATTCGAAATACAAAATAAATGCGTAAGGTGTTCCGCGCTACCTCGGTTCGAAGAAACGAAGATCCAAATTGAAAAAAACCCACCAAAAGTCTTAAGCTTCAAGGGTTTACATCTTTAATTTTATATCGGTCACGATGTCTATGAGCCGATACCATTACATTGTTCAAGGCTGAAAGAATCAAAACCTCTATGATTTTACACTGGGATCCTCAATTTCTCTCTCCAGCTTCTATCTCGCTTGCTCTCCTCTGTAACCAGCCAAAGGAGAAATTAAAAAAAAAAAAAAAAAGAAAGAGAGAGAGAGAGAAAACAAAAAGGCAAGAAAGGAGGAAGAATAAAATTACGGTTGCGTTTTATTACAATTTTTTTTTTTGGATAAAAAAATTACCAAATTATTTTTACCACTCTATAACCTTACAATGATAAACTCTGTAAAATATTTTCTTAATGGCATTACGGTTGCGTTCATTTGACATATATATATATATATATATATATTGGATAAAATTTTAAAGTACAAAATTATTCTTTCGATTAGTAATTACATAAAATTGATTTAGGAATTATCCCCTAACCGTTCCAATAACATCCATCATGAACTCTGCAAAAGCAACCGTCTCTTTCTTCACCATAACATCAGCGTGAAATCGGAGAACCGGCGGGAGAAATAGCCACAAACCGGTCCCCAGCACGAATCCTAGAACCAAAAGCCTGGACGGAACCGGAGACAGCCGGAATCTCCCATTTAAAGCCTTTTTCATCACAATTTCGGCAGCCAAACAGACCCCATGGAGGAGAAAGAAGGAGGTGACCTCGAAGGTGGGCCTCACTCTTCCAGCGTAATAGAAGATCAGCTCATGCATCAATGCGGAGACAAGAAACGTCGCCAGGATAGCAGGAAGCCAAGCCCACTTTCTACCGATCAGACGGCCAGAAATCGATAGGGTGGGATCGTATACGACCGGGCGCAGGATACCGGTAACCAAGAGGTTCCATCTTCTCCCCCAGAAATCTTGCAGTGAGGTGGAGAGGTACGGTTCGTCGAACTGCGGCTCGAGCTCTAACCCAGACGTGGCTCGGACCAGAGCCGCCACCGAGGCTAGAAACAAATCTAGCATCAAGTAAATGTGAAAGCAATAGAACACCTGTATGATCTTTGGATGGACATGGACCACATGGTCTTTATGTTTAAAGGCCTCAACAAGGACACCCACTAGCGTGATCTTTATAAGGTAGTTTAGAGGTGGTCTGGGGCATTTTTTGGAGGTTTGGCGAGGTGGGTATTCTCTAATTTCTCTATTTTGAGGTGGGTTGTGTTGACTACTTTTGATGGGTAAGGTTGCAAAAAGGAGGAAACGTGGGAAAGAGATTGGGGGTGATTCTGGACCGTCGGATGATGATAGAGGCCCTTTCCCAAAGGCAAAGAGGAGGAGCTTGAAATTGGCAAGCCAAGCTATGAAGAAAGCAGTTGTGGATCCAAGATGGATGGTTCTGAGCTTGAGAGGAAGGTAAAGGAAGAGGCATAGAATGGGGGAGAGAGCCAAGAGCCTAGCACTGCCTTTGGAGAGGAACTTGCCGATGCTATGGCAGTAACTTAGAGAGGCAAAGACTGACGCCCAAACCGCTATGAAGTTTCTCAACTCCTCTTCCATTAGTTTCTTCTCGTGCTTTTTACCAGCAAAATACGGTTCACTCCCTCCCAACCTATGGAACTGCTTTTTCGTTTTCTCTTCTTTGGTGCCCACTTATTATTATATGGAGCTTTTTCCATGTATGTTACATTGTATCTGGGCCTTGTCCTAACTCATCTGTCGAAGACGAATTAACGGACCGCCCGTTGGGTTGGTCAATTTTTTTATTTTTTTATTTGCTTGATTAATCCCTAATTTTTAGTAATTTTTATTTATTTGATTAATCTCTAAGTTTTAGTAATTTTTTTAACTTCTTGTATAAAAATTATTAAAATTTGAGATTTTTACTAAACGAATTAAAAAGTTCTAATTGTTAAACGTTGTAAAAAATTGAAGAGTTTCATTTTGTCAAATGAGCGCCCAGTGCATTTACGTTATAGATTTCAGAAAATAGAAGTCAGGAAAATGAAAAATATTAGATTTATTTATTTGGTATTTATACTTATGAGAAATGAGAATAAATTAAATAAATATTGTTAAAAAGGTTAATTATTAAATTTTTAATTAATTAGTTATAAAAATAAATATATATTAATAATTTATTTTTTTTATTTTTTAAAAATTCATGTTCCAAGCAAAAAATGAATCTTTCGAGTGGAAATTTAATATCCTCCTGGCAACCACGTATAAATATATATATATTATATGAATCCATTTATACAGTGTATATATAAGGCAGTTGATTAATAAGACACAAGAAAAAGTTTATTTGGTAGCGTTTTGGATGTCATGGATTCATGGCCAAGATTTCACAAGTGGATACAAATAGGAGACCTCTAATTGTTTTTTACAAGTGGATACAGGTGACCCGTTCTGGCTTTGTGCCAAATGGTTTGCATGGGAGCCACGTGCACCAACATTTTTTTTTTTCTAACCTCAAAAATTAAAATTAAAAAAATTATATACTCGCAAGAATCGCAACCAAATTTGTGGTATTGTTCTTCCGAAGCTTGCAAGAAGGTCCCAGGGAAGAGAGTTATTATTTTTTATTTTTAATTTTTAAACTCAAAATGTTTGAATTAGTTTGCGCTCACCTCGAACTTGTTGTATTTTACTTGTGATGTTGTTCTTCTGAAGTTTGCAAGAAGGTCCCAGGGGGAAAGAGTTATTGTTTCCTTTTTTTCTTTTCTTTTTTTTTTTTTAACTCTAGGTGTACAGGTTAGTTTGCGCCTACTTAGACTAATCCTGGAAGAGAGAATTATTATTTTTTATTTTTTTCTTATTTTCTTTTTAATTTTGAGTTTCAATTTGTGCCCATCTCGACTAATCTTAGACCCTTGAAACGTTCGATCAATTCTTTAAATTCTAAAATTAACAACCGATAAGCCCTTCAGACCTTGAAAAGATTCAAACTAGTCACACACATTTAGGAAGCAAACTCAAAATTTTACCACTTAAACTAACTCTCAGGACATTTTGGTACAGAGTGAAAAATTTTAAAGTAAAATATTGTTAGAGTAATTGTTATCCTGGTAATAGTTACTGCGGTAATAAGTTTGTAATATTTACGTTTAGAATGAGAGAATAAATATTACTCAGTAATAATTACATTATATTTGGAATGGTAAAAATTTTAAAGGGGTAAAAGTTAATTATGTTTAAAATGAGAATAAATTGACCAAGAATAAAAGTTAATAGTTAATTTTTAAAAATATTATAATAAAATAAATCATCATAATCATTGTTATTTTAATAATAATTAATTTTAAAATATATTATTAAAAGATATATTTTTAAATAAAAATATTAATTATAAAAAATAATTTTACAATAAACTAATATTTCAATAGTAATTAATTTTAATAGTGAATTATTATTTATTAAAAATTATTTTTATTTTGATAAATAATTTAATAGAACAAATAAGTTTAGTTTATTTAAATAAATTATGATTTTAATAAATTAAATTAATACAATACATAATCTAATAAATTATTATTTATGAGACATAATTTCATTTAATAAAATATCTTAATTAAATAAAATTTTTAATAAGTCATTATTATTTATTAGAGATTAATTTTAATTTGAGAAAATAAATAATTTTAGTCATAAATTAATTTTTCAATAGCATTATTTTAATAAAATAAAATAAAATATTTTAATAATAAACTATTACTTATTAAATATTATTTTGATAAAATAATTTAATAGTTAATTAATTTTAGTTTGATTAAATAAATTATTGTTTTATAATATTTATCATAATTATTTATAGAAGAATGTTACTTAAACTTTTATACAGGTTTAAAGAAATATTTTATGGGATTAACGAAAACAAGTAAAATTTTTTCATTACCCTGCGTTACTCACCTCCCTCAGAGTAAAAATTTACCCTCAAATGGGTGTTAATTCAAAATAATTATTATCCCATCATCTAAAATGAAATAATGAAAAATAAAAATTACCCCAGTAAAATCTATCCTCTATTACCCTCAAAACAAACATTTCCTCAATGTTGCTATTATTCCACTCTTAACTTTTCATTATTAGAATTAATGTATATCACAATATTAACCCGTTGAAACATGATCCCTCTCTCTCAGAGTTTGATATAATTTTTTAAGAAGTATTTTAGTCCGATTTACTTTATAATGCTGTTTGAATCAATGATTTGTCAAGAGTAAAACAAAAAGAATAAAAGTTTAAGATTCATTTTATTACGAGAATTGTGATAAAAAAATAGAAATGAAAATATAAGAAATTTAGAAATTAAAATTTATTAAGTTAAAAAATTAGTATATTAATGAGTATCTTCTATTTTTATTATATTTTTTGTTAATCCATTCACAAAAAATATGTAATTAAGATGTCATATTTTTTCCTTTTTTTAATTTTTTTTCTTTTCTTTTCTTTTTTATCACCTGAACCTCACGCCAAGCAAACCTTAAATTAATATACTTTCTGCAATGAAATATTATGAAGATTTTCAATAAATATAATAAAATTGACAACAGTTTAAATTATTTAGGTGGATTTGAATTTCTTTCTTATTTTCTGCGTTTATTTTGTGTCTTATATTTTAAGTTTTGAAATTTTCAAAATAAGAAAAACAGAAAATACTTTTTTTCATATTTTGAAATTTTTCTTATTATGAATTAAAGACGCTCAAAATGATTTTTTGTCAACTTTCATTTCATGTATAAACTCATTTTCTATTTTATAAAATAAATTTTAAAAATATAAATAATTAAATATATTTTAAACTGTTTTCATTATTTTTAAAAACACAAAATAAAAAATAAGTTCAAAACAAAAAATAAAAAAAAATCAAATACCAACTTAATTTTTATATGAGATTACCTTAAGAGGAATACTAACATCACTTCTTGATAATAGTCAGGTGACATCAAGTATAAACAGTTTGATTTTAATTAGAAAATTTACATTTTTGTTATCACGTTACTGTCATAAAAAGTGATATTTGTAGATGAAAATTTAAACTTATTTTTTCTTGAACCGCCCGACTTTAACCGGACGATTGACGGAGTCGTTGTCTCGGATTGACTTAAAAAGGCAATGTTGATTTGCCAAGGGAATTTGATATAATATACAGTGGGCCTCATTTATCTGTCGTTTCGCATGGAGTCTGGGGCAATGTTTGTATTACAAATCAAACCAAATCAAAATCAAACTAAGCTAAGCTAAACTTTTTTTTATTAGGTGGGGTCAGTTATATGGATTTAATGACACCAATCAAATCTGTTTAGCGTCATATCCTCCGTTAAATTTAGGTTGACAATGTCATGTTTAATAGTTTCTTTTTAACTTCTCTTGAGTCTTCCTCTTTCTCTCCTACTCCTGCCAATCTCCATTCTTCCACACTTTCTGACAGGTGCCTCTGTTGGACACCTTCTAATATGACTAAATCATCTTAATCGATTTTCTCTTATTTTATCTTTAATCGGTGATATTCCTACTTTATTTTTAATCCTCGTTCTTAATTTTATATTTTCTTATAATCCTGCACGTGTTAGTATTACAAAATATAAGTTAAAATTCAATAAATTAAAAAAATTTTACAAATGATTGGTTGGTATTAAACTGTTCAAAGGATGAATTGAATTATTTAAGAAATAAATTGAACTAATTTTTTAATTTAAAATTTACTTAATAAAAAATAATTTATTTTTTTTTATCACTGGGCTAGAGCTCACCGTAACCGCCAATGGTCCTGTTTGGCGTAAGAAAAAACAATATAAATTGAGATAAAATATAATTTTGGGTTGATTTTAGCGTCACTTTTTTTTTTAAATTCGCAAACCGTGAGAACAGTTTGCCAAATTCGTTCCCACGGATTCAAAAAAATTCACAAAAAATAGCGACAATGGTACTCGTTTGAAAGCCCTCGACACGAAGAATATGATTGTATAAAAAATTTATACAGTCGGATAGCCTACTTCTAGATTTTTTATTTTTTTTAACAAAATATTAGAATTTTGTGAAATTAGTGATGACGAAAAAATTAAAAATAAAAGAGTTGTTAGAGATTTATAGAAATTTTCAGTATTTTTTTTTTATGCCAAACGCAGCCATTGTGGCTCCGCCCCTGCGGAGTGCACTATCAGTCCATTTTGGTGGCGCGATTGATTCCACTTTGCGGTGCTGTTGATATATATATATATTTTTTTTCCTCGGATTCGGATTCAACGGCCCAATATTTTACCTTCTTTCATGTACACTAACCAAACATATATAAAGTAATTCTATTCAGAAATCTTAATCCAACGAATTTGTAATATCACCTATGGTATCACCATCGGTCCCTTTTAATTCTATGAATGTTATTAACGTAGCCGTCACGCTGTTTTATAAATTATGGTGTTTGGAGCTTGGCGCCTTCCTACTCATTTATCAATGAATAAATAAATAACATTGAACTTCCGATGTCAGAGTAGTGGTACATTTCTGTTTATTTATATTTATTAGGGATGTTTGAAAAACAAAAAAATGAAAAAAAAAATTGTAATGCGTTACTCACCTTTTAATGTTTGGAAAATTAACTTAATTCTTCTACCACAAGCCATTCGAACGTAGTTGATGCATCTCATTCAAACGGTTTTGATCAAAAAAAATTATTAAAAAATTGACGAAAGTTGATAAAAATTTATAAAAGTTAACAAAAATTAATAAAATTTGATAAAAATTTATAAAATTTAGAATTTTAAAATAAATACACAAAAAAATGATCAAAAATTTGTAAAAGTTTGTAACATTTTGTAACCTAACTTCTTGTAAAATTTGGCCATCCAAACGACTTCATAAAAATAGATATTTTTATGAGAATATAAGGTGACATTCGATTTGTATTTTTATTTTTTATTTTTTTATTTTCTGTTTTAAGTGTTTTATATTTTTTAAATCTCAAAACAAAAAAATAAAAAAATACATTTAGTTTAACATTTTCTAGTTTTCGTGTTTTGAAATGTTCCTTATTTTGGGTTAAAAATGCTCAAAACGACGTTTACCATTTTACATTTCATGCAAAAATCTATTTTCTATTTTTCAAAACAAAATTTAAAAACACAAGTAATCAAATGCATTTCGAATTGTTTCCCTTATTTTAAAAATGCAAAAATAAAAAATGATATCAAAATGAATATATCAAATGGCACCTAAATGTTTTAATTAGTTATCCCGGTAAAGATACTAAAACAGTTCGCCCCTTTTAGTTACTAATTTTTTTTTTTGTATTTTTTTGGAAATAATTAAAATTATTTTTTAAGATTTTTGAACTCATTTAAATTATAAAACACAAGTATATCAATTTAAAAAAATAATAAAGAAGTTAATAACTAAAAAATAAAAAAGTTAATAACTAAAAATTAACTTTTTTTCAAATGAAAAGAAAAATTAACTTTTAATAATGAACTAAATTAATAGGCAAAAATTAACTTTTCGGTCCCGAAACGCAGCTTAAAGCCCCCAAGAAGTTATTTGGAACTGGATCAGGTACTAACTAACAAGAGTCAAAATCATTAACACATTAGTTGGATGATGGTGTGGCCAGATTAGCTTTGGGAATATATATATATATATATATATTGTTGTTTTGTGGGTCTAGTCGTGAAAAGTAAGTCTAAGTTTAATTTCTAGATTTATTCATATAAATTGACTTTTTTGTAGAAAAAAATAAATTATACTTCTTTATAAAAATATATATATTTAAAATTATAAAAGTATGTAGTTTATTACTAAAATAAATATTTTTTATAAATTTTAATACAAAAACCTAATTTAATATAAAAATATGAATAAAATAGTATATAAATTCGTAAAAATACATAAAAAAATATGTTTTACAGTTTTTGGCCCGAACCAACCTCGAGCTAAGCTGATGTGCTCAATCCAAAATCCGATTCAAATCAATAAATAGGTTCAAAAAAAAATCAAACTTAAAAAAAAAAAAGGAGGAAATTGGTAGCATTTTGGATGTTTATGGTCAAAATTTTCACAAATAAATACAGTTCCTCAGATCTATTTATTTTCATTTCGTACACCAAGTAGCAGTCCATGGTCTTGTGCCAAATGGTTTGCGCAAGAGTCGAGTGCGCCAAAGTTTCTAAATCCCAAAAATAAAGAATAAAACAAATATATATATAAAAAAAAATCACACTCAATCATGTTGATATTTCATATAAATTATTTTTATTTTTTATTTTCAAAAGTTTTGTGATATTCTCAGTTGGACATCGGATTTAAAAATGGAATAAAATTTTCATATTTAATTAATCTTTAATCAAAGATACCTTTAATTAATGAATTCTTATATTTGTAAAGTTATAAGTTTCAGAGCCCTATACAATAATTAAAATTTTTTTAAAAAGGAGAAACTCTTTGTAAGTCATGAATCGAAAGAGTTACTTTCATTAATTTATTATATTTAAAAAAATAATAATTTAGACTTTTGAGTCGTATTCTTATTCTACTCTTAAATATTTATATATTAAAAAAGTTAAAGAATTAAAATTTGTGATATTTTTAATCATTAAATCTGTTCAATGGCAAGAATTACTTTTTTTCTCTCTACTTGTATTGTATTTTCAATTACTTCACATGAAAACACACTCTCTCACTCTTTTCAATTTTTTGAATATTTTTCTATAATTTAAATATCTTTCTAAAAATAAAAGATGATGTGATAGGAAAAATATTATATAGAAATTATTTTTAAGAGAGTATTAAAGTAGAAATATATTTAAAAATAGTATTATTAGAGCAGAAATTCAAATTACAAAATCTAAAAGTGTAATTGAATATCAAAAAATAAACATTTAGGTATTTAACTATAACATAAACAACTATTGTATAATAAATATAAATTTATTTTGTATCAATGGAAAGTAAGAGTACATTTAGATTTAATGTAAGGATATAAAATTTTTTGTTTATTCTCAAAGTTAAAATAAAATGGCTTTTAGAGGAAAGTTTAAATCATAAATGCAAAATTAATTATAATAATTCTAAGGGGAAAGGGAAAATAAAAACAAAATTAAGTAAAGATAAACTGTTGACATGCTAGATTAAAAAAATAACCACAAATCTCTATAAAACCTAGTGAATATTTAATCATAAATGCAAAATTAATCATATTAACAATAATGAAAGAAGGAAAATAAGAACAAAATTAAATAACAATAAACTTCTGATATGACAGCAAATAATATAATTATATATATAATAGAGAAGCTTATCAATTTAAATTTTGAATATGTTTAATAGTTAATTTTGTTCAATAGTCAAGATTATTTCTTTTATCTTCACCCTGGTTGTCTTTTCTGTCATTTCACAAAAAAACATATTCTCTCACTCTTTCTAATTTTTTTGAATTTTTTTTGTAGTTTAAATATCTTTCTAAAAATAAGAGATAATGTAGTAGGAAAAATATTAAATAGGGAATTATTTCTAAGAGAATATTGAATTGGAAATATTTTTAAAAAATAGTATTATTTTAGCACAAACTTGGATACACAAAATCTAAAAGTATAAGTGAATATCTAAAAACAAATAGTTAGGTGTTCAACTATAACATAAACAGTTGTTGCGTAATAAATGTAGATTTATTTTATATTAATGTATAATAATTGTACATTCAAATTTAACGAAAAAATATAATTTTTTATTTCTACTCTGAAGTTAATGAATATTAAAAAAATTAAATGACACTTTAAATCATGAATGTAAAATTGATCACAGTAATCAGAAGAAAAAATTGAAGATAATAATAAAATTAAATAGAGATAAGCTCTTAATATGTTAGTAAATAATCAATTGAGATTAAAAAGAACCATAAATCTCCACAAAACACAGTTAATATTTAATTATGAATGCAAAATTAAACATAGGAAAAGAAAGGTAAAAACAAAATTAAGTAGAAATAAGTTCCTAACGTGATAGCAAGTAATACAATATATTTATATATATAAGGAAGCTCAAGAAATTAAATTTGGATATTTTTAACCTTTAGATTTGTTCAATGGTTAGAATTTCTTCTTTTTTTCCTCAAAGTTTATTTATTTATTTTTTTGCCCCACATCGCTAGATGACTATAACTTTACTTTTTCTTTTACATATATAAAATGGTTTAATTAACGTTAATGAACTCATGCTTTCTTATAAAAGACCCACTTGATTATAAAATTAATATATTTGTAAAATTTATATATTTTAAAGACATTAGGAATTATATTAAAAATAAAAATAATAATTAAGTAATAATTAAGTTATTTCTCTTATAATACCAACTCTTATTATTTTTAAAATTTTAAAAATACAAAAAAGTTCCTAAACATTAATTAGGGTTGGAGGTAGTTATTTTACTAAATTTTAATTTTAAATTTAAATTGGTCACATTAACTATATTTGTTTAAGGATGTAAACAAGTAGGGTACTCGCTTAATTAACCGATCTTATTACAAAACTTATTTATTTTTTACTTATCATTACCATCCTAAACCCGTTTATTTTTTAGTTAAAATTTCAAACCCGTCATTTCTCAAATCCTCGAAATTCTTCCAAAATCCACAAAACCCGTTTATATTCAATTGGTTAAATTATCAGTTAAGTACTTGTTAAATACTCGATTTGAGATAAAAAAAATAGAAAAAATAGTAAATGACAAAAATGTTAAATTTATTGAATGAACAAATTCATTAGTCAAAGGATATCCAAGTTTTTCTTTTTTTTGAAAAGTAAAAGAAATATACTACAAATAGTAGAAATAAATGTTTTCAAAATATATAGGGGCATACCCTGGAACAATACAATATAAATCACAGTTCATAAAGAACTGTCAAACCTAATATGGAACAATCCATGGCATATGAAAATAGTGTATAACAAATCATAAATTAAACAAGTCCAAAGAAACTATCCGAACAAAGTTAAGAGCAGCTGCTAACAAAACATAAATGAGCTTGGCTTAAGAATCTCAAAAAAAATTTTTAGGGATAAAATTGTAAATATATAAATATATATTTTATTTTATTTTATTTTATTAAATGTGTACTTAACGGATACCCTATAGATATTGGATATCGAATACCTTATAAGACTAAACAAGTATTGAGCATCGGGTACCCTACAGGCAAATCCCAAAGCCATCCCATACCCGAACGAGTATTAAATTTTAATTCTGAACCTGTTTTAATCTCATTAGGGTATTTTCCAACGAGTTTTTATCGGGTTTGGTCGAGTTGAGTACTCTCGTGTATCCGTCTCATTAACATCCCTGTATTTGTTTTATTTTATGAAGCACAGTGTAGGATTAATAATAATATTTTTAATTTGAGTTATTTTTATAAAACTAATAAAAATTATTATCAAATTCTATTTGGTTTTCTTTATAGTCACTATTCTATTTTTTATTTTTTTTATAAATATTTGGATAAAATTAGTCTTGGGAGTAATTTTTCTAAATTTTAATTTTATATTTAAAATTTTTCTCTATCCTATTCTCTTTCATTTCAATCTTACATGATACTCTTCTCCTTTATTCTCTCATCTTCTCTTCTTTTTTTTCATTTACAAAATTTAAATTTTTTTTTTATCTCTTGTTGTTACATAACTATAATTTTACTTTTTCTTTTGCATATATAAAACCACTATAGTTGTGGTACATAATTTTATTAGATGTCAATGAATTAGTAAGTTCTTATAAGGGATTCACTTACTTATAAATTTAATATAGTTATAAAATTTTTATATTCCCGTGCCCTTACGGCGACGGACAATTCATAATATTTATATACCAAATATTAACTAAAGAAAATTTGATTCTTATTTCTTAACATATTAAATATTAAAATTTCATTTCATTCTCATTTCTATCACTGTTTTCCTCCATTTCTCATTTCACATTTCCATTTCCATTTCCATTGGTAATCGAACATTAGCACAAAGGTACTTCTAATGTCCTTGTTTGACACAATTCTAATTAGGGATGGAAAAGAATCAAACTGTTCACGAGCTATTCAAGTTCGGCTCGAGCTCAATTCATGATTAAAACGATCTTGAACCGAGTTTGATCTATGGCTTATTTAAATTTAAACTCGAGCTCAAGCCTATAAAAGTTCGACTCGAAAGCTCGCGAGTAGACTTATTAAAATAGTATATATTTTTTAATAATATTTTTATTATATATTTTTTATAATATTTTATTCATTATATTTTCAATTAAAACGATATCATTTTGATTTAATTGAATTATTCACAAACAGAGTTCAAGCCTAAATTCTTTTTTATCAAACCGAGTTCGAATTTATATAAAAGTTCGAACCGAGCTCAAGTCAAGCTCAAATAAATTAAAGCTCTCCGCTCAATTTGGCTCATTTCCACCCTTAATTCTAGTGGTCTAGAACAAGTGTATAATAAGAGTTTTACCCTTTGTCAGCGTAAGTGCAAAAATATTGATGGACACGTGATATCTTCCCAAGCATAATAAAAATGTGTTCGGCGTTGATTTAATAATTAATAAATCACTGTAGTAGTTGGGTCTCACCTCTGTGTAAAACTATATTGATATGATTCTAACCATAAATACGAAATGGTAATAAACGAACCGAATTAATTTTCTCGTAGTTAGTTTGGTTAGTTCATTTCTTTACAAATGACAAACAGTTGTAACATTTGAATATTTCTCAAGGTAACATTCTGACTATTACGATAATATCTCCCATACGCATTTAATACTGAATGAAATGCATTAAATATAGAATCAAAGGCATTTAATGTAAAGCATAATGTATTCTATATATAAGATACATAATCATTACAATTCAATTATTATATATATTAATTTATTTATTTTATCTTACTATAAGTACAGGACTTACCCCAAAATTCAGGTACGCTCACTATTGTTAACTATTAACATTACTCTTTACATTACAATTATCTCAAGTCTTTTCTGATTTGATCATCGGATGATTTTTGGTCGAAAACCTTCTCTGTTCATTTCTTCTTACTTTTTTTTTGTTTTGTAGGATTAAATTCGATTTTTTCGATTGACGTGATGAACAAGATCGATGGTAATTTTTTATTACCGGATAGCCAGCTCAAACCACCCCGATGTTGCGGGCATCCAAACAATCTCAAGCCCAACACTAAAAACAAATCCCAAACCCTCCGTGAGTCCCGGATAAAATTAAGTACTACATAAAAAATGATATATACAAATTTTTTTATTTTATCTATATATATATATATATATATATAAATTCTATATATAAAGTATATCTAATTTAAACTGAAGTCCTGTCTGAGAAAATAACTGCACCTATTCTTTTTGTTCAAGTACACCACGTGTGTTAGAATATATCAAAAATCATAAAAATTATTAATTTATTTTAACTTATTTCAATTAAATTTCTACTACAATTACATCAACTTTTCATTTTTGTTTCTTTTGCCATCCAAACATCTCCTGTGTCTATAACGACCCTGACAACAAGTCAAGATAGTCGGCCCGATCTAGCGTCGGAATCCATTATCACCTCTATCCTGTAGCATGTAATAATTACTCTTGTTTTTCCTTTTTTGACAACTCAGGGAAAAACAATTACTCTTGTTATTATGAGCATCTTATTGTGTTTAGACTTTGGAGCCAGACGCATTATAATTTTGGCCCGTTTGATATATCTACACACATTACGGAAATAATTATAATTTTTTAATATTGGCCCGTTTGATATATTAAATAACTTTTAATAATTGAAATATTTTAGGCATTTGGTAAAAATCACTAAATTTTTTAACAACTTGATATAATATTGATAACATTTTGGGCAAAAAGTTGAAAAATTTTGTTAACAATTAGTAAAAATTATAAATTAATCATACGAATAAAAAACAAAAATTAGAAGAAAAATTAGAGAAATTTTAGTAGCCAAACAGACCCAATACTATATAAAAGACTTTTGCTCATCATATGTATTTTATGTTTAGGGTTACGAGTAATTATATCGAAAGTTAAATGTACCAATTACTGAATCATACATACAATGAATAAAAGGAAATTCGTTTTAGGAAAATATAGTAAAAAAAAGGCCAAGAAAGAGAAATGTTGTCGATTAATAAAAATTTTTAAATTAAAATTAAGAAAAATATATATTATAAGAGATGAATTAAAACTATAATACTTAATTATTGTAGTTAAAAGTATAGATATTAATATGAGATTCTGTAATTATAACAAATGTAATTTGCCTAATTTTTTTTTTTTTTTTTTGGGCATAAATTCTAATTCACTTAAAGCTGTTTTGAAATTGAAGAAAATTGAAGAAAGTTAAAAGTTGATGTTATTTTTTATTTATTTATTTTTTATTTTAGAATATTACCAAATGCAGTCTTAGGGGGCTAGAGTTAATTACAAATAAATAAGACACATAAAGGTAATTTTCTTTTTTTTGTTAACAATTTTGTTTCTATTATATCGTTTATCCAATTTTGTCTCTAAGTTAACCTTTCAAAAATTCCAAATGAGAGTGAGAGAGAGAGAGAGAGAGACAGAGAGAGAGCGAGAGAGATCTTGATTAGGAGCATTTGAAGGTTCATCATCTTAATTTCTGCCAACTAATAATGAGATCTTGGCTAGTGGTACTTAGAAGGCTCCCCGGACAGAAAATGTCTTGTATGGTAAAACGTGGAATCTTGATTAGAAAAGATATATAAAAATATAAAAAAATTACACCTACTTATCTGAATATTTGTATAATTATACTTATATTTCTTCATATTTAAAAATTATATTTACTACGTTATTTGAAAATATTGTTAATAATGATTCTCGCCTGTTAAATCAATCATTATAAAATGTTAAAATAATTAAAATTTTATGTATTTTTTTTATTTTATCTATCTCTCTAACAAATTCATCAGTTAAAATTTTTCATTTGTTTTGTTTTTATTTTACTTTTACTTATTTTTAGAAATTTTTGTAGCAAAAATTAACAAATATGTAAGAGATAGACAGGTAAAATAAAAAATACTTAAAATTTTGGTTATTTTGACATTTTATGTTAAGTTTTAATGATTGATTTAATGGAAGCGATCAAGTTAAAAATATTTCAAAATAAGAAAGATAAGTATAATTTTTAAATGTTGAGAAATGATAAATGTAATTACTCAAATGTTAAGAGAAGATAAGTTTAATTTACTCTAAAAATAATAATCCAATAGACATTTCTCTTGACTTAGGTGGAATTTTTCCATTCATCTCATTTTATGTCTCCAAATTAATCTTTTAGAAATTCCAAAAGAAAAAAAGAGAACTAAAAAAAATAAAAACTTGATTAAGGTTGCATTGTGCAATGAATAAATACGTAGCTTAAAAGAAGTGAAATGAATTTGAGGTTAAGAATAAATACTCGAATGTGTTTAGTATTCGTGTATAAATAATTTAGTTATCAGATATTCGTTTGCACTAAAATAGTATCTAAGATTCATTATCCTATCTATCTAATATTTTACTTCATATTTATTATACATAATTATAATAAATTATTGAGCCAAGTTCAAAGCATCAACCTAATTTCTTTGAATTTATAAAAGAGTATAAATATATTAAAAAAATCATTTGTGGTTTTGTTTAAAATTTAATCATTATTTTTTAGTAACTAAATATAATTATTGATCTTTTAACCAGTATGATAATTATTTTATTTTTAATTAAAACTTTCATCATAGCTAAAATAGTTTTAAATTTATCCTATCTTTGCTAGAGTTAGAATTATCAAAACAAGTATTATGTATAAAGTTAGAATTATCAAAATTAACGAGTATTATGTATATACACATGCACATGCAACATATTTTGTAGTAATTATACACATACAACATATTTTGTAGCAAAAGTTACCCAAAGTTATAGATATTTTATTTACCAAAAAGGCACATAGTATTGTATTATTTATTTATTTTTCAAAGACTCATGTTCAAGCATTTGAGAGCAAGTTTTAAAGATTTTTATTATAGCTAATTAAGTGGACATAATGAGTTCAAAATTTACTTTTTTTTTTAAACCTAGTTTAAAATTCACAACTAAAAAATAAATAAACAATAACGAATAATTAAATGGATACAAGAATGAAATGACAAATTTTATAAGTATCCTATTCTTTAATTTAAAAAAAATATAAATGCATCAGGACCAGTACATTTTAATTTAATAATTTCTATCTATAAATTATAAGAGATATAAATATATCTGAATTATTAAATTTCACTTCAGTAATCTCCAACCACAAGTCACAGATGTAACATAATTTTTTATGCCAGCCCCACACCCTCCCAAATCCTTGAGTGAGACTACAACTCTGAATGTATAATCAATTCACACTCGTATATTTTGTTTGTTTGCTTGTTTTAAACCAAAAAAAAAAAA
Source organism: Vitellaria paradoxa (assembly GCA_019916065.1). NCBI lineage: Eukaryota > Viridiplantae > Streptophyta > Magnoliopsida > Ericales > Sapotaceae > Vitellaria > Vitellaria paradoxa. The sequence continues at coordinate 49,958,480 of CM034237.1, read as the reverse complement.
AGGAAGCTTAATTTCAAGGTAGAGCTAAGATTTCTAAAACCTATGGCACAAATTTCTGATAAGATGATCCTCGAGGAAAGAGAGAGAGAGAGAGAGAGCAGTAGCAGTTGATAGCTAGGGGGTCGTTTTCGTCTCCATCCTTCTCAAGCTTGAATGATAATCTGAAATTAGGAATCCTCCTTCACGTCTTCAGGTATGACATTTCATGATGTGCTCTTTTGTAATTTTCCTTTACACGCCCAAAATCTAGAGGAGACCTAACACATTAACAACCACAAATATATATTTATATATATATATATAGATCAGCTGGTTGCTCTTTGCAATATCACCAATACAGCAAAAACATATACGGCTTTATTGTTCAGAAAAATTACAAGGAAGCTTCGCGTTTCTTTATATTGAAGAGACATCCCCTGTTTACGACATGGCACTGTTGGGTGGGCAGATCAAGGCCCCACCACCTTTGCCTGTGGACTAGGCCAATACATCATATATATATATATATATATATATATATTAATTTTGTTTTTATTTTTTTTTAATGCAAGTATTCCTTTTGAGACGATTAGAACATGCAGGATCTATCCTGGAATTTAATATACTTATATTGCACATGTTATTTTTTTATTTTATTTTTTTACTAAAGCAAAAGCAGTGGCATTAAAAAGTTTGATAATGTTTTTTGTACAGATAGGACCCTATTGCCACTATATCTATTCACATGAGTCGTCATTATTTTGTCCATATAATTATTATCTTTTTAGTCATTCGTTGCCCCAAATTCAAAAGCCACAATGGATGGCTGATATATATATATATATATATATATGGCCAAGCCGAAGAACTTTCAGAGTGTCAGAGTTTAAAAGGAAAAAAAAAATTGAATTTAAAATTATTATCTAAAAGTTATTTCATTAAAATTTATTTTTTTTTTGTTTGTTAATTTTTAAACATATTATTGGCATTCAAAAAATTGTAAAAATATATATATATATATATATATATTAAGTTGAAAAAAAATTATTTACGTATAAAAAAATTGTAAAGAAAATATTTTATTCACCAAAACAAATATAATAAGAGAATCAAATTCTACATAAAAAAAAAATAAATCTTACACCGAGAAAGATTAAATTAATAATTTTATAATATAATAAAGATTTTTTTTTTAATTTTTTTAAGAGGACCATGTGAGCCATGAGCATGGCGTGGCTTCGGCACTTAGAAGGTATTTGGTTGGCTAAATTCAACTAAAATTTATTAAATTTTATTAACTTTTTATACTTTTTTTCAATCAAATTTGATTGTATATTATTTTTATATTTTTACTATATTTTTTTTTCAAAATTTTACTAACAAAACACGGCAAATATTCTCACATTTGTGGGTCCTGCTAGATAGGGAGGGACCGACTCAAACTGGAACACGTAGATAAATAAAACACCATACAAGAGTGACTTTTCTCAACTTCTTGTTCTCCCCTCTTCGGAAATTCTTTTGGAATCATTTGTGCGAGTCAAGTCCACAAAGGCATCCAACTAAAAAAAGAAAAAGCGCACCAAGCCGTGGGCGCTTGCCAAGGTTGAATATGTTTGTATTTTATTTAAATACGTTCCCAAGTGATGATATTCTTTTTTACATTTTAAACTTCTGTGAGAACACTGATCTTAATTTTATTTTATTTTTAAATGAAATTCACGCCACAGCCACTTACTTGTATGTAATTTTTTTATGAAATTTTTCTATTCATACGTCATTGTTATTTTTACATTTTATTTAAAAAAATCGATGTAATTTAATTTAAAAAAAAATTATCCTGCCAAGAAATTTTAAGAAAAAGGCCGACAAACCGATGTGAAAGTGAACTCACAATAAACTTAGAGGCCGTCCGGAGATTCAAAAACAACAAAAAAAAAATTGAAATTTTTGGTAGTTTTTTGTGTATTTTTTTAGTTACATTTTTTGTATGTTTTTTTAGTTATATTTTTTATGTGTTTGGTGGAACAAAGTGTATTTTTTAGCATTTTTTTACAACTTGTAGGTGTTTGGAAAACTTTTTACTGTAACAAATCAAAAAAATGGTAACTTTTTGTGTGTTTGGTATATTTTTTACTGTAGTAAATCAAAAAAGTGGTAACTTTTTGTTTAATAATATTATTTTTAAACCAATATTATTTTTATAATAATTCTTGATAAAATAAATTTGTCATTATTGTCGCATTATGCTCAACTCAATATTTTGTTGTTCTGCTCTTGTTGTCGACCAGCTGCTAGTCGAGTTTTAAGAATCAAGATGGCCAACTAGAATTCTTGGTACATGAACTAAATTTTTATGCTAACGATATATATGCATCTATTTATATATATGAACCTATGTTACTTAATTTACGGAGAGGACATCTGGTTATTGTTTAAGTTTTACGATCAATAATTTTACTCCTGGTTCTTTGGCATTTGTTATTAATACTTCCTAACAAAGTTATAGAATTCAAAAATTACGAATGCGTGAATCTGTTTGAAATAAATTTAAATATAAATTTTAGCTTGTTTAATTTTTAAAATTGGATTCAAACTTTATTTGATAAGTTTAAATTTTTGTAAAATAATTGAGTTACATAATCCCCGTTTGAAATATTGACAAATCAAAATTTGAAAATATTTAGTGGGTATTTAATTTACTAAACACTACCCAAAATTATAAAAAATTACTAACTTTCTTCAATTAAATTTTGTTACGTATTATTTTTACAACAATTTTTTGTATTTTTTTACCATCCAAACACCTCCTTAACAAATAAAAATCTAGCATATTTTAAGATATGACAAATTTTTTAAATTAAATTTAAATGACTTTCTAAACTAGTTAAGCATGTGGTACGAGTTGAGTTATTACCATACGAGATGAGATATGAGATTTGATGTCGTACGTCGCTTAGAATTTTTGGCTCCTGTATGCCGACAACAAAAATTACTAAAATTTATTAATTTTAATTAATATTTATATTTTTCTCTAATTAAATTTTTTCATATATTATTTTTATGTTATATTTTTATACTTTTATTATATTTTTATCCTATTTTTTACCGATCAAACAAGAAGTAATAGGTAGCTAAAAGTCCCAGTATTTACCGAATACAAGCTGTATACGTCATCAATGGTGATTGGTGAGTGATAAATGGGTGGCTGGTTTTGGTAGGTCTAATTTTTGTGGGCCGGATACGTGGAAACGCGCAGGGATGGATAAATTAGAATTTTTTGATGTTACGTATACATTCCACAACAAAACTAAAGCGAAAAACAAAAACACCGTTAAAAAGAGAGAGAAAAAAAAAAAAAAAAAAAAAACCTTTAATAATTGGCGCGGACAGGATTTGAGACAAATAAAAATTATGTATGAAGTTTAATGTGTGCATTTGAAGTGATAAAAATAGATAAAAAATATAATTTTTGATAAAGAATAATGTTTGATGTTTCTTTTCAAATCATATTTTTGGAGATAAACAATGCCAAAATCGTTAGAAGGGTTTTCCAAATATGTTCTAACGGATTCAAAAAAAATGCTTATTCTCTCTCTGAACAGTACTAAAACTATTAGAACGGTCTTCAAAATCCGTTCTAATGGATTCTACACCAGTAAACCATTAGAACGATTCATCCAAATCCGTTTTAACATATTTAAAAAAAATTGAGATAAATAAGTGATAATGATACTTGTTTGAAAGTTTTCGATGTGAAGAATATGATTGTGAAAAAAAAAAATTCGTACTAAATTAACTTCCTTACGAATTTTTTATTTTTTTAATAAAATATTAAAATTTTTTTAAATTAGTAAAGGTCAGAAAAAGTAAAATGTGATAGAGAATTTTAATTATTTATAGAGGTCGTTGAAGTTTTATGGAGTTTTTTGAAATTTATTAACACTCCAAACGGTTCCAATCTAAGTTTAAATTTATGTGTAATTATTTATATATATGCACACATATAATGTTAATATGAAGTAAAAAAAAGTTATGATTTAACCGTTTTGAGTGCTAATAAATTTTAAAAAACTCCATAAAACTCTAACTTTCATAAATCACTAAAATTCGATATCATATTTTTACTTTTTCCCGCCTTTATAATTTCAAAATATTTCAATATTCCATTTAAAAAATGAAATATTCATAATGAGATTAACCAAATGTGAAATTTTTTTTTTCACAAACATATTCTTCGCGTTGAAAACTTTTAAACGAGTATTATTGTCGCTTATTTATCTCTATTTTTTTAAATCTGTTAGAATGGATTTGAATAAATTATTCTAATGATTTACCAGTGTAAAATCCGTTAAAACGAATTTAGAATACCGTTCTAACGGTTTTGGCACTATTCAGAGAGAGAAGAAATATTTTTTTAAATCCATTAGAACGATTTGAAAAACTATTTTAGCGGTTTTGACATTATTTATCTTTAAAAAATGTAATTTAAAAAAAATACCAAATATCTTTAAATACCTAAAATCACATTTTTTTTATTTTTTACCACTCAGAGCACTACCTAAAAGAAGCTTGCTTGGTGGAAATTCCTGCAAAGTACTCCAAATGATGAGATATGCAATACCATGACGGAGCTAAAATACAAGCGGTCCCCGCGTCGGACTCCGGTGCTCACATGGGAAAGCAACGGGGATGTCAGTTCCCGAACAGCAGCTTGGGTAGCACGCATTTATTTTTAATTTAAAAAAATATAAATATATTTGAACTATTAAGTTATAATTTATTAATTTTATTATCACATAATAACAGTGAAATGAATATCAACTTCCTCTCTCTCCCACCTCACAGTGAAATGGATACCAACTTCCTCTCTCTCTGCCACCTCACGGAGTCACAGACAATCCCAAACTCAATTTGTGATCCCCACCTCATATATTAAAGTGTATTTAAAGTGGTAAAAAATAAATAAAGTAAAATAATTTGTGAATTTATAATTTATACAGTAAAATAAAACATGAATAATTTTAAATGTTTTTAGAGATTTTTAAAATTTTTTAACGATTTTTACCAAACTAAACACACTCTTATTACCTGTTTGGAAGCTCAAAAATTAACAAAAAAATACTAAAAGTTACTTTTTGTAATTTTTGGTGCGTTTGGTAGAATCATAATTTTTCTCACTTTTTTGTTTTACTATAGTAAAAAATAAAATTAAAAATTTTACCAAACACACAAAAATTATCACTTTTTTGCTCGGTTACAGTTAAAAACTTACCAAATATATAAAAAGTTACCACTTTTTTATTTTATTACAGTAAAAGTTTCCCAAACACCTAAAAGATACAAAAAAAGTCAAAAATTACACTTTATTCCACCGAACACACAAAAAAATATAATTAAAAAACACACAAAAAATTACCATAAGTTAAGATTTTTTGCTTTTTTTATGAATATCCAAACCGCCTCTTAATATTTCAATTTCCCTTGGATCTATAAAATTAGTTATTTGATAAAATCAAGAGAAATAAAAGAATTCTCAAATTTTGTTTTTGGCACTCTTTGGAGTTAACAAAAAAATATATATATATATAAAATTTTACAAACATAAATTACAAAACTCTAAAATTTAAAATTTTCATTTATTACATAAATCACAAAATATTAATTTTTATGAATTTATATAACTCTAAACCCATTCTTTGTAATACGTAGTAATAATAATAAATTAAATGTTTTAAAGTGATGCTGTGTCTCTGTATATCTTATAAGTATATGTATATATGTATTATAGCATTATCCTTGCCTTTTTACCACGGCATTCATCAAGATGATTGAAAAAAAAAAACTGATAATACATAGCATTGGTCCAGGGCCGACGGCGTAAAACACTCGATCAAAGCTGTACATCAATTAATTTATTATCATCAAATGAGGTCCACGAACAGGAACCAACGGCGTTAAAATACCACGAGCCGCCCAATAACTAAAGTTTCGTACCATTGAAATGTCGTAATTTCACAGCCTCACCAGCAACGTCCCTAATATACGCGCCTAACAGATCGTACTCCTCAACCGCCCGCACGTCCGCCTTGCAACGCAACAGCTGCGGGAAGAACAGCCAAAAGCCGGTAGCCAATACGAAAGCAAGAGTCAGCGGAGTCGATACCACCGGCGGCAACTGGCACCTGCCTTTAAGCATCTTCTTGACCAATATCTCCACCACCAAACATACCCCGTGGAGGAGGAAGAACCAGGTGATCTCCCACGTGGGGCGCGTGCGGCCCAGGTAGTAGAATATGAGCTCGTGCATTAAGGCCGACACCAGGAACGTAGCCAGCACCGCCGGCAGCGAGGCCCACTTTCGTCCCACAATCGGGGTCGAGGCGTGGAGGACGGGATCGTATACGGTCGGGCGCAGGGTACGAGTGACCATGAGGTTCCACCTGCGCCCCCAGAAGTCCTGCAGGGAAGTCGAGAGGTAGGGCTCGTTGAACTGCGGCTCGAGCTGGAGACCCAGAGCGGCTCGAGCCAGGACTGCGACCATGGCCAGCGTGATCTCGAGCATGAAGTAGATATGCAAGCAATAGATCACCAGAATGATCTTGGGGTGAATGGAATCGCTGTAATCGTAGACTCGTAGGAACAATGCCACGAGGACGCCCTTGAGAGCGTAGTTCCAAATCGATTTGTGCCCTTTGTTGTTGTATCCGTGCTGCTGGGTTTTGGGAGTTTCTACTACTGGGTTTTGCTTCTGGATCTTGATGGGGAAGCAGCCAATGGCGATGAAACGAGGGAGGGAGAGCGATTGCTCCGAGAGAGGGCCTTTTTCGAAGGCGAGCGAGAGGAGTTTGAAGATCGCAAGCCAGGCTATGAAGAACGACGTCATCCCCCCGAGGTGCATGGAATGGAGATTGAGAGGGAGGAAGAGGAACAGGCAGATCACGGGGATGAATGCGAGGAGCCTTGGGAGACCTTTTGGGACAAACTTAGCTGCGAGTGAGCAGTAGCAGAGAGATACAACTACTGATAGCCATACCTTGATAAAGTTTCTGATCTCTCCGTCCAAGCTGTAGTTCTCGTAGTAGATATCATCCTCCATATCTCTCTCTCTTTCTCTCTTTCTACGGCGTAGAGTCTAATCTATAAATATATGTGTGTATGCAGCGTACAGGCTTGTTTTGGTGCCCAAAATTTTGATAAAAATTTTTGAAATTTTTTATTATATTTTTATATATTTTTACTTTTCCAAAATTAAAAAAAAAAAAAGTTCAATGCATGGTGACAAATGTCCGAGATATGTTGGGAGGGAAAAATGGTTGGTGAATCTGAATGGCCTAGGTGCAGAGAAATCTAGTGTGACTTGGAGCGGGAACCTCCTTGTGCTCTGTCCACATTCAGATGGTGCCACGTGATTAGGCTATTTGTGGTGTTGTCAAAAGAGATTAAAAATTTAAACATTTTATTGCATTAGAAGCATATCAAGATCTGTGCTAATTGTCAACGATTGGCTTTCAATTGCTTTTTTCATTGAGGGGGAGCTTGGTCCCACGAAAAACAGTAGGACGTGATTTAAGTAATTTTTTAATATTTGGTGCAGTCATTTAATCATATTTTTTTTAAAGATAAATAATAAATTTTGTATTTTTGTATCAATTTAAAAAAAAAATCCGTTCGAATGATTTTTTAAATTCGTCGAATGGTTTTATATAAGAATTTATTAAAAGATGTAAAAAATTTTTAAATTTTGTAAAAAAGTTATTGAGTTTCGTAAAAAATTGTTGGGATATATATAAATATATATAAATTTATAATTATTTTATAAAGTACAAAACATATTAAAAATTTTTTAAATTTTCAAAAACTTATAAAATTTTTTAACGGTTTTTATTACACCAAACAGTCCTAAATAAGACCTGTGTCTGCTTCTTATTGAGTAAGGCATCTTTGTGTTGAAAAGGGCAGGTATGTCGGCTCCGTTTTATTGGGTTGGTGATTGTCGAATTCAAACAGATCAAATATATTTGCACTCTTTTAATTTAAAATAAATATAAATATATTTAGACTGTTAAATTTAAAATTAACAATTTAAATTATAAACATGCAATTGTCATAACATTGATATGAGTCTGTTTGGTGCGTTAAAAATATAAAAAATTTTTAAAAATTTTTTAAATTCTTCCACACATTCTGTCCTTTTGTACTTTGTAAAATTTTTATAAATTTATATATATCTAAATATTTTAATAAATTATTTACTAATTCTAATAATATTTTCACAAACTCCAATAATTTTTCTACAAATTTTAAAAATTTTTCAACAATTTTCAATAAATTCTGATATAAAACCGTTCAAATGGATTTAAAAAATCGTTCAAATGTATTCTCTCTACAAAAAGTTGACACAAAAGTTAAAAAATTTCACTATTTATTTTTCAAAAACATGATTTAGTAATTGCACACCAAACATTAAAAAGTTATTCAAACAACATCTTTCATTATTTTTCGTTGTTTTAGCGTTTGAAATGCACCTTATCTCAGCTTCCTAAATCCCTTTGTGATTTGGTTATTATAATATTGTATGTCCCATTGCATCTGTTATAGTGTTTTATAAATATTATTATAATTTTTTATTAAAAAAGATTAATTTAATTAACGAATAATAACATTGTATCGAATCTAAGAAGCATCAAGATCTATTCTAATTGTTAACCCTTAGTTTTTTCAATTGCTTTTATTATTATTATTATTATTATTATTATATTATTATTATTATTATTATAAGTCTCTGTTTCCGCTTCTTGTTAACAAGGCATCTTCGTGATTTTGTTTTCAATGTTTATGTCCCATCACTTCTGTTGTAATGCTTTATTTTTGAAATAAATTTTATAATTGTTATTTTCAAATAATTTAATTAAAGAAATTGTGTATTCTTTTGCAAAATATGTGTATATATGTTTAACTTGAATAGAGTTTTAATATGGTCATTTATTTTATGTGTTTTTCACGTAAAATAATAGCCATAAACACTGAATAAAAGAAATATGGTGATTGGAAAAATAAAAATATTAAATTTGTAAATATAAATAAAGCAATGCATTTATTACTAAATATTCATGAAAATCATACCATGATATTAATTTCTTCACTTACACGATTTTCATATGTAAAATGTATTGACTAAAGTCCTGTTTGACATCATCAAAAATCATCAAAACTCACCAACTTTAACTACTTTTTATACTTTTTTCTAATTAAAAATTTATACATTTCACCTTTATATCACATCTTTCTACTTTTATTGTACTTTTTGTCTCATTTTTTTTCAACAAAACACCCCGTGAGTAAATTGAATGAACAATTAATTCAAACTATTACTTCCTTTTTAAAGAAAGTTATAAATGAGGGGGGAATGTTGGTGATGAAATCATGTATGTGACAGTACAAAACCTAATTAACTACTAATTTCTATTGGTATTATTTTTTCATATGATGCTTCGAATATGAAAGACATATTTTAGTGGTCAAGTCCTATAAACAATTTGGTAATTTGTCCGACAAGGACCTCAAATATATATACATATACATAATAATCAAATTGTGTTTTATTTTTTAAAAAATACAAGTCCTTTGGACAGTATAAGACCATGCAGCTTATATTCCGCAATTTAATATATTTGTAATATTACCCACGTTTCTTTTTGTCATTAGTTATAAAACTAGCAAGATGACATTTAGTTTATTTTTTATTTTTTGTTTTTATTTTATATTTTAAAAATTTTAAAATAAGAAAATAAAAAATACTCTACTTTCATTATTTTGAAATTTTTCTTATTTTGGGTTAAAAACGCTTGAAACGATGTTTTGTTAGTGTAAACTCATTTTTAATTTTTTAAAACAAATTTAAAAAAAAAAGTGATCAAATGCATTTTAAACTGTTTTCTTTATTTTTAAAAGCGTAAAATGAAAAATGAATTCAAAATAAAAAATAAAAAATAAAAACCAAATTAGCCCTAATTAATTGATCACATCTCCAAAAGCCACAATGGGATGATATATATATATATATATATATATATATATATACATACAAATATATGTATATATAATCTCACACTTGTGGGTTGTTCTAGATAGCAAAAGATGGAATCAAACTGAACACATACAAATAGAAGATCACACCCAAAAGTGATCGACTTCTCAATTTTTTCTTCGAACTTGTTTGAAACAGCTTTGCTCTTTCAACATTTCAACTTGGAAAAGGAGTCGAGTCGACAAAGGCATGCAGCTATTCAAAGAAAAACTAAGCCGTGGGCGGTTGCCAAGGTTGAATAGTTGTATTTATTAAATACATTCTAAATATGATATTCTTTTTACATGAACTTATTTGAGAGTTAGTATATTGCAATAGTAACAGGGAAATTTATAATTAATTTTTTTATTTCAAAATGAAATTCACGTCACAACCACTTGTTTATATGTATTTTTTTATGGAAATTTTCTTTATCGTATGTCATTTTATTTTTACATTTTATTTAACAAACCAGTGTAATTAATTAATTAAAACAAAATTTTCTACTAGGAAATTTTAAGAGAAAGGGCCCGTAGAATGATGTGAAAGTGACATAAATAAACTGCATTTAATTTCTTAACTAATTTTGTTTTTAATAATAAACTCACAAATAAAGTTAAACCAACGTTAGTTTTATAATAATTCTTGATAAAGCATTGTCATCATCTAGCATTAAGCTCAACTTAATATTTTATTATTCTGCTACATATTGTTGTCTGCCAACTTTTAATTGAGTTTTATGAACTAAGATGACCAATTCAAATTCTACATGAACATTCTTATTAAAAACAATTTATATATATACATATATATATATATCAATGCATTCAAATGGTTATACTATTGTAGAAATAAATATATATTGACATAAAATAAAAGAGAGTGCAAATTCAGGAGAATGAGTAAAGTAATATCAATAAAAGTTGGGTCTCAGGAATTAATCGAAATGCGCGCAACTAACTTGGATACTCTTAGGTATCCAAAAAAAAAATCAATAAAAGATGCTGATTGGATGTCGAAGCGACGGAAAAAGAAAAATGATTGAAGACAACATGAGGGAGAGAAAAATATATATTTTTTTGCCAATAAGAGGGGAGATAGATGACGGACGTACAAGAGACTAGAGGAGGAATAAGAGAGGGATTTTTAGGTTTGAAATCATAAGGTATTTTGATGATCATAAAAGTTAAGAGAGAACAACAAATTAGGACGTTTGAATCAAAATTAATATACTTATATTATTTAAATGAGACATTATGTTGAGAATTTAAAAAAAAATATCAATTTGTAAAATTTGGACTTCGTGCCCATTTAGCTCTAAAAATTCGGAGCAATAATTAATATACTAGCCCCGGCTAATTCCTTGAATATTCTTTACATGCAATGTGCAGATTTCTGTTTGGTTTCCGCGATTTCTATCTTTCTTTCTTTTTTTCTTCTATTTTCTTTTTATTTTATAATTCAATTCCAACTACAGACAACACAACAATAATGTACGATGAAAATCCTATGTAACACTAATATTGACCAAATGGGGTTTGATTTGAGTTGACTAGCAATTGCCGGATTACTTTGAAGTTTGAATTGCCTTTCTGACAATCTGAATATGACAAGAAAGAGGCTAGAAAAAACAAAAGAGAAGAAAAAATAATACAACGTAAAAGACCCGTGTCTAGCATTACCAGTACAGTATTTTCCCAAGTTGAAGGCGAAAGAGGCTATAGAAAAAACAAAAGAGAAGAAAAAGTAATACAACGTAAAGGACCCGTGTCGAGTATTACCACTAAAATATTTTTCCCAAGTTGAGGGCTGCTCTGGAGTTCTTAAAAAGGAAAAAAGAAATTGAAAGTTGATATTAAAATGATGTAAAAAATGACACGTGACAAAATTTAAGGGACATTTAGAGTGACAAAAAGTGAGATAATTTGTAAGTTTGTAATTCGTGCAGTGATATAAAAAGTGAATAATTTTTAAAAATTTTTAGAGATTTTTAAAATTTCTCAACGTTTTTCAGTGCGCCAAACGCACCCTCAATTAAAAAAAGTTAAAAATTTTCAAAGTTCTTTAAAAAAAAATTAGTGCTTCAAACGAAACCTAGTTAGCACCAATCTATTATACCAATAATTACGTTACCAAACAAATTAAAATAATAAAAAATAAATTATATTACCTATCATCGATATTTGATTAAAATATGTAAAGTATTCTTATAATTTTTGAAATTATATTTACTATTCTTATTTTTTGGATTATGTTATAAATTATCTCCTAATTTGACACAATTATTCTAATCAATACTTGCTCATGCCTGATGAATGGTGAAGCTATATGTATTCTTCTGATGATTCAGAGTTATTTTGATCATTAGATCGTTGATTTAAATTTCTAGAACACGTTATCACCGTCCAAAGCTTGTAAATCGCAATCTTTAAGATATATAATCAAATTTGACCCGATTATATAAGTAAGCATGTATATTTTAATTAAAACTTATCAAAGATTTTTAAAATGGCCAGATTTATTTGAATTATATTTAGGGTGTTCTGATACTGATACAATCACTAAGCTTTAACTTTTAACAATAAAATTTTTTAGTCTTTGTAGTTAAATGGCGAGTGATCTATATTTAAAATTTTCTAAACTCATCCCTAACCGTACACTATCATGGAGTGAAATTTGTGATAAAATTTATAAAATAGGATAATAAATGTAATTTTAAAAACTATATGTATAATTTATGTATTTTAAGCAAATCTCATAAATAATCAATTTAATTTATCAAATTAAAAAAAAGGCGAATTTCTAAGGTTCTTATCATCTCTCTCTTAAGGGCCGTTGGGTCCTTCAAAGAAATTTAAAAAATTCTAAAAAATTTCAAAAGTTTCAATTTTTTTAAACTCTAAAAAATTTTAATTTTTTAAAAAAATTTATCAAAATCTGTTGAAACAAACTATTATATTACAATCCAACGGATTTTGACAAATTTTTAAAAAAGTTAGACTGATATTTGTACCAAAAAATTTCACAAAATTTCAAAAATTTTTAAAATTCTCCACTAAAATTTTGTCAGGTGTCACTTTATATAATATTTAACAATTTTATATCAAAACAAATAGAAACATCCAACTATCATTTCAAAACAAACTTTTTACACTCTAAAAATTTTTAAAAATTTCACTTTTTTACGCTATAAGTTTCAAAAAATTTCACTTTTGTTAATTTAAAAAAAAAAATTTAACAGCACAAACCGCCTCTTAGTATTAACAATCTTGAGGGGCTTCCTTTTTTTTTTTATTTAAATCTTTTTGTCAACAGCCTGGTGCTCTAGCCATAAAAACGGGGGGAAATTTTGTGACATGACCCACCCATCAAACAGCCCTCCAGATTGACTTTTTTTTGTTCCCTAAGATAAAAATAAAAATAAAAATAAAAATAAATAAATAAATAAAAACTCTGTATGAAGAATTTGATTCACGATGGTCGCTTCTGCCAATCACATTCCATTTATATTTAAAGTCTAAAAAGTCGCTTCTTAAGCTCTAAATTAATTTCCCTAATGTTTTATAATTAGTGGTGCGCGGCACCTTCCAACGACGAGTGACCCTTACCTTTCAATAATAATAATAATTACCCTTTATTTCTTGTAATTTAGAAAAATAAATATATATATATAATTCCTTTAATTTAAAAATTAACGCATTATCCCATCATAATTTAGATTAAATTATAAAATTGTAAAAAAAAATATTAAACATATATTTTATTAAATTTGTACCACACATACTATATAAATTCATATATGGTTACTTAAAAAATATTTTTTAGAAAAATAAAAATAAATTAAACCTTTTTAAAAATAAAATAATATTTTAATTTAACAAAAAAATAAATAAAATATATTTTTATTCATTTTTATAAAAATATTTTTCTCTAAATTAATTTTGACTAATAAGTTATAAATCTAATAAATTTAAATAATTTTATATTTTAATCAAAATCACAAAAGAGTTATTTATTTACTTTTAAAGGGAGCTATGATTCGGGTAAAATGAATAGAACCCACAAGGACAAAAGTATAATTATTGCTAACAATAAGAAAGTGACCCCAGGCTTCAAGAAAATAGAAATAAAATAACAATAACAATAAGAAAGTGACCCCGACCATGGTAATTCTTCACCAAATCCACAGATTTGTTCAATTTGATTCAGTTTTAAATTATTTATATGTAATATAACTTATTCTTGTATAAAAAAATTAGTCTTGTTAAATTTGTTTAAAGTCAAATCCAACCCACTACGATAAAAGTATAATTATTGCTAATAATAAGAAAGTGACCCCGACCATAGTAATTCTTCACCAAATCCACAGATTTGTTCAATTTGATTCAGTTCTAAATTTTTTATATGTAATATAAAAAAAAAATTAGTCTTGTTAAATTCACCAGGGTAGTTCAATGGTTATTGAGATCAACCGTAAATTTGAAAATCTTAAGTTTGAATCTTGCTGACTATTACCTTGTCTTCTCTGGTGCTTGAGTCTTGCAGGTGGGTTCAAGCATCCTCGATTTACCCATTGACCACGCAATTTGTTGAGAGCTGCAATAAACTGGTGCAAGTTCTGAATTATCAAAAAAAAATAATTAAATCAAATATTAACAACATTTTTACCCTGTCATACCCGATACTTGGGTATTGCGAGTTGGTTCAAGCACTTTCGATTTACCCATCGGTTACGCGGTTTATTAAGAGTTGTGATAAATCAGTGCGGTTCCGAACTACCAAAAAAAAATAGTCTTGTTAAATTTTTTCAAAAACCATTTTTGAAATTTGACCCTAAATTTGGATAAATGCTCCCTGAATCAATACTATAAATTTTTGGTTTATTTTAAAAATGATAAAAAGTATTTTTATAAATTTAAATTGCTTGAGAATATAGAGTGACTGAACTATTCATTCTTTTGACAAAGCAATACAAAGCTAATTTATGGTTGCAACATCAAAAATAATAATAATAATAATAATAATAAAATAATTTATAAGGCAAATCCAAGCTAAGCCAAGCTTTTGCTTAAACCCGACTTGAACAATTTATATTAAGCTTGACCACAACTAAACCCATGAATAATTCGATTAAATTAAACGTCATTTTGATCTACAATATAATAAAAATAAATTTATTTTAAAAAAATAAAGTCATATAAAATATATTTTATCGAACCAACGAGTAAGGTTTCAAGCAAATTTTCAAAGTTCTTACTCAAATTCTAAATGAATCACAAATTAAACCCGATTTAAACACGTTAAGATCATGAATTAAGCCTTCGTTAAACTTTTTCAAACCGAGTCCGTACAGCTCAAAAAAAATCTAGCTCGGGGCTAGCCCTATAAAGAACGAAATTAACAATTCTAACCTTTTTGCTCAATAACCCAATTTCGTAAGAAAAGGGAAATTTCAAGTTCTGTTCCCATATTTGAAAGGGTGAAATTCCCTGACTCCAAAAAAAAAAAAAGCCGTAACACTCATCAATGATGATATCAATCAGCATGAAAATGCAGGCAGGGTAACAAAATTTAGAGTCAATGATATCAATCATTATGCAAATGCAGGTAGGGGAAACGTCAATGGCTGGTCCTTGATGTTTACCAATACCAACCCCACAGTGCCCCACATCAAGGTGGCATTCAAAAACTTCAATATAAATACAAATGGTGAACTCAGCATCAAGCAATTTGGTACGATACAACTGCTACAAAATACCCTTTAATACAATAAGTAGAATGAATCCCAAGGGCACTGTATTCTCACAAAAGCATTAGTTAAACCCCCCTCAAGACAGCCCAAAATACGTAATATGAGAGCCATTCAGACTTTCCAATGTTGAAACTTCCAAAATTAGATAAGCCTTCAAGCTGCAAATTCTGACATATAAGGTGCTCATTTACCTTTTGTTTTCCACGTCTCATCTGTACTCGTGAAGTTTCAAATTTGATTTGTTATGTCTGCGGCAAATGGAAATGAAACAAAATCAATCAACAGGTTCCCAATATCACTTTTGCTGCTCGTAGATCTGCATGTAAGCTTCGGAGAGGGCAACCATCTGAGGAAGAGTTTCTGAGACATGGAGGTCCTGCATCTCATACCTATATGCATAGACGAATGACAAACTGGTTGGTTTAAAGACTAATGTTACCACCAATCATGCATGTAAAAAGAAATCCTGGAGATTTGAACTCACCAGAGCTCTTCTGACTTCCTCTGCACAAACACCCTGTAGGATCCTTCGCCTGGCTTGCCATCATGAACAATATTCGCAATCAAATCATACTTTGAACGCAGTTTCTCATTCTCTTTAGGTACAGGCAAAGGAATATAATCTTTCAGCTCCAAGTTCTTCACAGGAAAATTAACTGAAAAAAAAGAAAAAAAAACGTTAAGAAACTCAAGGAACCTAAAATCGTATTAATGCAGCTGGAATTGAAAATTTAGAGGAATGAATTTCAGGAAAATTGCAAATATACAGACTGCATTTGCAATGCAGGGAAACTCTGTTAGAAATGACTCCTACTCCAAACTGATTTTAAATTTTATCTTTTCTATAAAAAACAATAGTTTGTTGAAAAGGAATCAAGGAGATGCCACCTAAAAAAAAAAGCTGATTTTAAATTTTATTAAGTGTACTAAGTTCTTCGTGGTCATTTCTTTTCCAGTCAAAAGTACAGAAAAGCTAAAAGGTCTGCCGATACTAACTCAAATTTCCCAGCCAAAACCTGAGTCAGCCATGACAGATAATAGCCTCTGACAAATTAGTTGATTATAAGGCAGAAGCCTTCACAAGTAACACAACCAACTTTCCACACAGCGAGCAAATAAAAGCCAAGACTCAAGACTCGAAAGTACCAAGTCATTTCAGCTGGTACACAACACTAGTGGCTTATCGAACAATTTCATGAAACAGTTACATCACAAAACTCCAAAGTGCATTTCAACAATATGGCACTCACCAAGAGTAGGATTTTTCTCCACAAAGAAATTGTTCTTCGTAAACCGCCGCATGTGGAGAACTAGATATTGCGGCAATCTGGTAACACGATATTTCATCCTTGCTATACGAGGACGCACAACTTCTGTGACAGACTCACCATCAAATTTCTTCAATATGTTGAAAAGTGGAACCTATGAGCATACAACACAAAATAATGAGTTCATATAGAATTATAAAGGAGCCGTATGGAGTACAAAACAAAATCAATTTAAAAAAAAAAAAAACAAAAGTGAAATTTTTTTGGAATTTAGAGTGTAAAAAGTTGTTTTGAAATGATGGTTAGATGATTGTATTTGATTTGATATAAAGTTGTTAAAAATTATATAAATTGACACATGACAAAATTTTAGTGGAGAACCATGAAAATTTTTGGAGTTTTGTAGAACTTTTGGTACAAATGTCAGTCTAATTTTTTTCAAAAATCTGGCAAAATCCATTGGAACACACTATAATGGTTTGTTCCAACGGATTTTGACAAATTTTTTTGAAAACATTGAAATTTTTTGGAGTTCAAAAAAGTCGGAACTTTTAAAATTTTTTGAAGTTTTTTGAACTTGGTTGGAGCTCTAAACGGCCCCAAAATAGCACCAAAAGAACATATCATAAACCTCAAGCAAGCTTCTTTATTTCCCTTTCCAAAGGCCAATCACGTAGACTATTACCCCACGACCGATCGCTACACTATGCCCTTTAAGGCCAAAAGATCATACTTCAGAAAAACGAGATTTCTGACAATTAACACTACAACAAAGATAGACCATTTCGACAAGAACTGAGTAGCAGGACAAGCTGTCGAACTTATACCAAAATTGAAAGGCTACAAGATCATACGTAAATAGCAGTTGAAGAATAGGCTGAGTTTTATTTTTTTGCATGGTCAATAAAATGAAATGGTGTGTATTTCCTCTCTCTCTCTCTCTCTCTCTCTCTCTCTCTCTCTCTCTCTCTCTTTTTGGGGTGGGTGGTTTTTTTTTTGGGGGTGGGGGGGGGGGGAGGGGGATGCTGCTTTCTCAAATGACAGGAAGCTGCAAGGCATTCACAAATGTATCAGCACATCTATGGCCATTTCATAGGCAGAAGTAACCTATTTGACATCCACAAGAAAGAGAAGGGATAAAAAATTAGAGAAACCCAAGCATCAGAGGGGGTTCAGTGCTTAGATGTGTGGCTATGATATCTAGGTCAAGAAAGTTTTTTGATACTCATCTCACTCAAAGGAACACACAGATCCAATTTGTCTACGTATATTTAAAAATTAAATAAAACTCAACATATGTAGAGAGCTAATGGCATGATCTTCTTTTAGAAATATTATTCTCCACTACTTTTTTTTACCTCCCTCTTAAAACATGTAATAGAGAAGATTAAAATTTATAAGCGATATACAAACTTGTAACAAGATTACTCATAAAAATATATATATCTTGTGTGTATATATATATATATATATCTTGTAACAAGATTAAAACACAGACCTGTGGAATTATATTTTTCTCCATAACATCTTTGAAAAGTGGAGGCGGCGGCAAATCCAGCCCAAGCATTAAGAATGGCATTCTGCTAGTTTCTGTGACAACATTATTCTGATCGGTTCCAACATCTGCAACACTATCATTATTCTGTTCATCACCATTTTCTTTCTTCTCTGAGAAAGGCCTGCCATGAATCTCTTTCACGACCTCCAATTCACCCTATTGAGCACAATGCATTTTTCAGAAACAGCTTTACATAAAACAATTTTCAATAGTAGAAAGCTTCATGAAAAAATAAAATAGAAGACAAAAAGTAAATGGCAGGATGGAGCAACAACCTGAAAGCACTGATGAATGATGCTGCGACTTTTCTTTGAACTCCTTAGATCTGCATGCAATGTATTAAGGAGCCATGACATAAATTCAACCGGGTCAGACTGTGCGCCTATTCGAAAACGTTTTTTGCTGGCTTTCATAACTGCCTGAAGAAACTCATGGGGACTCACCTGCAGACACAATTTAAAAATACAGTCTCATGTTCAGAAGCCATAAGTAAAATTTACTGTCACCAAGATCGTACCTGTCCCTTGAAGTTCCGAGCATGCCAAATCTTTCTTGTGAGTTCTCCAAATCGATGAACAAGTGGAGATTTGCTGTGTTGATAATTTTCGGGGATAAGGAAGAAATTCCTCAAGGGAGTAACTCGCATTAAAGATTGAATTGTGACATTCACAAAATCAGTCTCCTTAATGTTATTCAAACCCACCTGAAATTTTTCCAATGTCAAGGAAGCATAGTTATAAACAGAAGGGCCACAATATGATGTTAGATTATTTATCACAACGATAAGAAGTGACAATTGGACAATAGACGAAAAGGCATTATTCCAGTGAACTGAACTAGATACCATTCCCGGAAGATAGTCAGAACCATCAAGTGCCCTAGACCATTGCTTGTTTCTATCAAGATCCTTAACCTGCTCCCTAGTAAACCTGTTAAAATGATAGCAGAAATACGAGAATAGTCAATAAAAAACAAAGAGGTTTCTAAAGTAGGAACTGAATTTAGCATTGACAGCATACACTAACTTGCCATAGCAAAAGGTTTAAACAAAATTTTAAGTTAATATATGTTGAAAATCCCTTGCTCATGCATTGTGCCTAGGCATGTCAAATGGGTTGGCCCAACCATAACACAGCTAGGTTTCCAGGTTGACCCAACTTGGCTTGCCCATGGGTCTAGTTACCCATGTGGAAGCCAAGTCAGACTGCCCGACCCAAATCCAGACTCATTGACTCTTGTTATTTTTAATATTTTTTAATAAATTACATAAAATAAAACATATAGAAAATTTAAATTAAGACAACATAATTGTCCAATTGATCATAAAAAAATATATACATATTGTAATTATGATTACATTTAACTTTGTAATTAAATGTAACTACAATAATATATTTAAAAATTCTTATTGGTCTTAATGTAATTACATTTAATTTCCATTACATGTAATTACATTTAACAATAATTAATTTTTTACTATATTTAATTCTTTGGGTCGGTCAGGTCGGGTCTGGGTCAACCCGACTCTCTTTACATCACTAATTGTGCCTAAACATGAAATTTATGGGAGCAGGTCCTTCACTGCTTTGGGATGCAATGGGTTTTTCCATGGGATGCTCGGCTTGCTTTCAGGACAGGGTGGAGGGCCAAGATCAACAAGCGAAAGAGAAAAGCATGGAGACTACTACCTTTTCGCCTCACATG
Source organism: Vitellaria paradoxa (assembly GCA_019916065.1). NCBI lineage: Eukaryota > Viridiplantae > Streptophyta > Magnoliopsida > Ericales > Sapotaceae > Vitellaria > Vitellaria paradoxa. The sequence goes on along the minus strand of CM034237.1, from coordinate 49,938,150 downwards.
GGTGGGCATGAGGAGAGAGAAACAAACGAAACTTTTAAGATAAAAAGAATTCTTTGTGGAGGGTGAAAAGCATTTTTTTTTCGCTTTTATAAAGTTGGCTATCTAGATGTACGGACTCGGAAATACACAGTTTTTCCCACTTCATTAAGCATATGGAACTCTGATTTTTGTAAAGCAGGATACCCGGGATAGAGGCCCAAAGATACATAATTCTTTTACAATTCTTATAGTTTTTGGATTTACTACGATTGCATTAGTTAGTTTTTTTGTACTTGGGTAGCATCTACTAAATGCTTTTTAATACAATTTTTATTTCCTTACTGAAAAAAAAAAGGGTAACACAAGTTGAAAGGAAGTTATTAACAATTAAAAACCTGCATAAGCATGCACCCACATGAATACGCACTCACACACTTCAATCAAATGCTTCCGAAAACAAGGGAGGAGAAAGAAAACACGCAAGCTAAAAAAGATCTATTTCCAAACCTTGGGTTCAAAACATGCCGAATGTCATCTAAAGATGGGTCATTGATTTCATATCCATCAGGAAGGCAATAAACTTTCTCTGTTCTAAGATTAATATAAACATGGTGCCCTGCTTCAAGGCTATGAGTATATGCGTGAGATTTCTGCCCTCTTCCTTGGTAATATTTCCCACAGACCAAACATGCATACACATTCAAGTTTGAAAGAGAGACGGAGCAAAATTTCTCAAAATCAAAATCCAAAACCTGCAGAAAATAGACAATTAATTAACTGTTGTGTAAATTTACGAAGTTACAGCCAGACTCTCAACAGAGAATGAGTCATCCATAATTGTAGCTTATCTGAATATAGATTTGTGCCTACGTATGTTCACCAAATTAATGAACCCTCTACGTGTTTAAATAACATTTTCTCTAAACAAAATGGAAAATTATTAGGTTCCACAATAAAGCTAGTAGAAATCAGCAATACATTGACAAAGTGATTTTATCTCCATATTCAGCAATTAAGACTATAATAATAGATTATTAGAGATTTCAAATCATTGGATTTGAGATTAAATTATATTAAAATATAAATGAAAAAGTTAATACGGCCAAAGTAGTGGTGCCATTACTTCCTAAAATAGTAGAGCGACTATTATGAAGAATTTCAAATAACTATTTTTTTTATAGTGATTTCAAATCCATTATAATCCATCGTGTTAAAATATTCAAAACTATGATTAAATCCCTATTCAAACTAACAAAGTTATATTTGAGGAATTCTTCTTCAATAATTAGCACCAAATCCATTGATTTCAAATTTATAAACACAAACACAACCTAACATGATCCCCCAAATAGAATAACAAAAAGAGGTTTGCAAATTGAGAAACAGATAAGTAGAACACCTGGCGATTCACAGTATCGAGATAAGGGCAGTCCCTCCGGAGTTCAACCACACGGCTGCGCTTTCCCTGACTTGTTCCCTTCTCGCTATGCTCATCCTCATCCTCATCCTCATCATACTCACCGCCATCTCTATCACCATTTTGCTCAACTATTCTGCCATTATTTCCAACTCTATTCCCTCTTGCTCCTCTCCTCTCACTATCTTCCTCCTCGTCCTCATCATCATCATACGTAGCAAGCGGAAGGAGAGCATTGTCAAATCCAAGCTGAGGCGGCGAGGGAGACGGAGAAGAAGATTGCTCTAGCAACTTCTGCCTCTTCAAGTATTGTTCCCCCTCTATATTCTCTTCCTCTTCCCTCTTCGTCTTCATCCTTTGGATTCCAATTTCACTGTTGAAATTATGTAATTCCATCATCTACTGCAGCTAACTGGAGCATGATTTGGAAATAGCAAACTACAAAATCTCGAAAACTCATCCCCTGGGAATCCATTACATATACACAGAAGTCGCATGTATATATTGTAGGGCATGGGAAAACCAGATCAAATTCAACAAAAATACAGATGAAACACATAGATATATGCATACATATAGACACACATGTTTGGATGGACGAACCTGGGACTCCTAGAGTGAGTAGGAACGGCAATGGGTAAGGATTGCTAGTACCCAATCCGAACTCAGCCCTATTAGGCAAAAAAAAATCATATCCGAATCGATACCTGATTAGTTGAACCCATACCCAAATTACACCCGACCCAAATGGACACCTGGTTAAATACCTAATTGGATATCAAAAACACAATTGGATAACCTGACCATGGCTGGAAACACTTAAATATGCCAAAGAGTACAATAAAGGCCAAGAAGAAACTGTTTGGTGTTATTGAAGCAAAAACATATAGGCAAATTAATTCATAGAAGAAACATATTTAGAAGAATATATACACGTTACACTAAATTCTAAATCCACACAGCTGAATCAATTACAAATTCCAAAAGGAATCCACTAATTACAATGTACCATTCTCAAGGATAAACATATACCATAGGAATGAAGGAAAACTTAAACCAATTTCTGAAGTAGTTGAAACCTAAAGTAATTCAAATGGATCCGCTTAATATTCACATCATGATGCCGTCTGAATTGTCTACCTCCTGCTGAGATGCACCAATTCATTATCAGATTTTGATGTTGTCAACTTAAACCAATTTCTAAAGTACTTGAAACCTAAAGTAATTCAAATGGATCTGGTTAATATTCACATCGTGATGCCATCTGAGGCACAGTTTGGTTTGCTAAAAACCAACTAAATCTCTGAAAACCTCTTAAAATCTCTAAAACTCTCTAAAACACATTTTGGTCACCTCGTACTTCATGAAATCTCTATAAATTTCCATATATATATATATATATCTACATATCCCAATAAATTTTTATAAACCCCGATAATTTTTTTACAAACCCTAATAATTTTTTCACAAACTCCGGTAACTTTTTAACAAATTTCAACGAGTCTAACACAAATTCATAGGAACAGACCAAAAAAACCGTTCCCATGGTTTCTCTCTCCAACTTTTTCATGCACAAGTCAAAAAATTTAACAACTTTCAAAAAATTTCTAACATAAATCCATGGGAACAGACCCAAAAAACCGTTCCCACGGTTTCTCTCTTTAACTTTTTACTGTAAAAGTTCAAAAGTTCAACAACTTTCAAAAAAATTCTAACATAAATCCGTGGAAACAAATCCAAAAAATTATTCTCATGGTTTCTCTCTCCAACTTTTTACCGCAAAAGTCCAAAAGTCAAACTATTCATTTCTAAAAAACATGGTTTGGGTTAGAAACGCCAAACGCCAAAAGTTATCCCAAATCACATTTTTTCTTCTTTTTTACCACTCCAAACGCTACCTGAATTGTCTACCTCCTGCTTAGGTGCATCGATTCATTATCAGATTTTGAAGTTGTCTGCAACAGAACCACAGAGTTGCATTAACAGGCTAAAAGTCAAGATCGTATCAATGGAAACAAGAAGCATCCAGCATTTCAGGGTACTTCCTGATGGGCAAAAATAATGAGAGTCTCTAAGACCATTGAAATGGTTTGCTGTTGCATTGCGAGCTATGACAATTCAAAAGGTATCATTGAGAAGTCAATCCAGAACACCTGATCAGCTAAATCTGAGTACCTAGAATCTTATAAATAGACCCATCAACATGATCACTCTATTCAGTCACTACTCCCAAACCATAGAACACAAGACAATCATTGAATGTATAAATTCACAGACATATATCAGATTTGAACACCTCAAATGCATCTGCCTTAACTTTTTCATTTTTTTTTTTCTTTTGAGCATTGAATTCCTTCAAGAGGACAGATACCCATGTAGGCAAACAATGTATTAAATTGAAGAAGAAAAAAATATTCAAGATGTGTATCTTTTCACTTGGTTTTGCTATATGGATAAAACAAGAGCAAGCTCAGGAACAAGGAACTGCTTTATACCCTGGTTCTAACTTCTGTGCATCAAGCAACTTATAATTTTCTTAAGGATCCTCTCAAAAGCTCGAGACCCAATCAAGTTGTAAGAATCTCTTTCTTTAAACATAACAATAATTAAAATGCAATGAATCTCCTGAAATTCAACTATTAAAGAATTAACATGGCAAAAGTTTTTTTTTTTTTTTTTTGAACATCTAATATGGTCCTGATTAGGGGACTGAGGCAGACGATTTTCAGCTGCCAGATCCATATATTTCTTCCATGGTTCTCACTTCTGATGAATTCAACTTTTTGGCTACATGCGTGAGATGGGTATATAAGAATTATCATCACCACATAATCCCATGTACACCACAGATATCGAAACCAGGATCTCCTAATAATTATTTTGCAAATGCTTACACCTCTCCCCATGTGTGTGTGTGTGTGTGTGTGTGTGTGTGTGTGTTTGTGTGTGTGTATCTATAAGTTCATAATCTTGTAGATGTGAACTACTATAGTATTCGGCTATATATAGTCCAGCAGCCTATGGTTTGGAAAATGTCACAATTGACCCATAGCTATCAAGTCGTGTGCTAGTAATTATTCGGCAAAGGCGTTACAGACTAATCAAATAGACCTATCATTCATTATAATTATAGAAGAACCCATATAAATTTGACACCATGCAATTTTTCCTAGCAAAAAGATACCATACTTCACGTTTCTTGAGCTTGGACATTTTAGACCTGTTATGGAACATTCATTAAACTATTATGAAACCAAGTTGCATACCCAATGTTAGAACAATGTATTCCCCCCCGCCCCCAAACACACACACACACACATGATTTGCTTTAAGTCAGAATATACCAAAACCACAAATGATTCTTTCTACACGGAACAAATTATATCAAATAAATATAATAATTTATCAAACAAAAATTTCCGTATGTATCAATTCATGAATATTTATATATATGTAATTGGTTCAATCACCACCACGAAAATCCTATATGGGCTGACGAGGTGAAGATAACAATTAATCAACAAACAACGATGAAAACAGAAACCCAGGAAGACAGCGCAATCATTTCGACTAAATTTTACTTCTAATACTTTCGCTAGACCAGCTGACTGTGATAGACTGATAGGTATCCCACTTGAGACCTTTGATATATATATATATATAACAATCACTGGGACTGCGGTTTCAAATTGATGTCTCAAAACAGAGAGTCGACATGATTTACCCATGCGAAGAAGAAGAAAGAGAAACGGCATACCTCGCTAAGCTTTGCAGGAAACACCCTCGGAAGAAGATCTTTCGCTCGGCTTCTTCCTCTTTCTCTAATGAAAATACAGCAACGGTATTAATCGGGGATTCAGTTTCCCCTAAATTTCACACCCAAAAATTGCACACCCATACCCAGTTCAAACCCGTAATTTAACAACCAAACCCGACTCAATCAAATCGGGTTGGATACTAGGGATGTCAACTGAACCCATACTCGATGGGTACTCATTTCACCTGCTTCGTTCGAAGAGAATATGGGAATATTAATAGTAAGAAAGAAAACAAGTATGAAAACTTTTAAGGTGTTACCCGTTCGAGTACGAGATAGGAACAAGTGTGATAGTCTCTATCTCGTACCTATACCTATTTAAATACTTATTTATTAACTTATATGTATTTTTAAATTTTATTTAATATATATAATATATATATTATTTAATATACAATATTTATAATAATTTTTAATATTTATTTTATACATATAATATATAATTTTTAATAGTTACTATGTTTGGTGAGTAAACAGGGATAGGGACGAAAAATCCATTACCTAGCAAGAATAGATATGAGAAAAATTTTTATATCCAAAATGAGTATGGGAACTGAGAAAGATATTATTAAACAAGGACGGCCATACTTATCTCATACCCGTCCCCTTAACAATCCTATTGGATACCTAGTAGGAAGGAACTTTTTGCCATCCCTAAGAGTGAGTGATGTTAAGGAACCCAGGGGAGCTGATATAGGCGAGCTGTCAACTCCGTGACATTATGTATCATATTTTTTTACCTAATTCAAAATTTGTTACATATTATATTTTTAGGTTGGTTTTGAGTTGAGTTATTTTTCGTTTGGATTTGCAATGATTTTTTTCTATTAATTCGAGAGCTGAACTAAATGTATGAGACTGTTAAAAAAATTTTAACTTAGAGTCAAACTAATTTTAATATAGAACCAAATCAATCTGAATTAAAAGTAATTGAATTGGTTCAATTTTTTGTGCACCCCTACTTTGTACTATATTTTTTTTGTGTACTTTCGAGATTTTGTTGACTAATTGTAATTTATCCTACAAATTTTTACTCTATTTGTATAAATGATTTGTCAAAGAAAAAATGAAGAGAATAGGAATTTAAAATCACTTTTTATGTTTTATTTATGGTAAAAAGTAAAAAGGAAAGGGCATTGAATTTGAGCAAATAAAAATCATAAAATTAGAAAACTAATTAATTGATGAATACGTTTTATTTCAATATACTTTTTATCTACTTAAAATATAATTTTTTATTTATTATTTTTTTTTCTTCACCAAATTTTCAGTTGATGTTTGGTCTTTGGTTGGTAATTTAGGCTTGAGAAGATGGGAGAAAATAAAAGAAAAAAAAAGTTAAAAAAAAGTAGGAAGAATAGGAGAAAAAACAAAAAACAAATCTCAATCATATGTTATTATTTGAATAAATTAAAAAACAAAATAAAAGGTAAAATATAAAAACCACTTATACACTTTACCATCAGTCTCACTTTAATCCAATTAGTTTCAATTGTGACAGTCAAATCCCTGCTCTTTCGGTCAAGTAATAATATAATTCTTTTGTCTATTGCTCGTTAATTCTAACTGTTAGGACGAGAGAAAAATCATTCTCTCTAAATTTTTTTTTCTCTTAACTTTTTTCATTATTCTTCATTATGACTTTTCTAGCATTGTCCTGCCCTTTCCAGCAACGCCACTGGACCTTATACTTGCCAGCCTCTCTTTTTCAGTCTTAGGTGATTGGATTTGATTTTTCGACAACCTAGTAGCCACCATGGCTGCTGAAGAACCCCCAAATCTGTTACTCCAACATTTTGGATGATGTGGATGCAACTTCTGGTTATGTTTTGACTGTTTTTTTCGATCATCCCATGGTAAGTACGACACTCTCTTATGTAAATATTGGTTTAGCTGCCTATTTTCCTTCCCTGGTTGCAACTGAAATGAGCTTTAACTCTATTCATGCCGCTAGTAAAGAAACTAGGATTTTTCTTGAATTGGTTTATGCCCATTTGAATCAAGATAAAATTACTTCTTATTTTGTTGATTTCAATTGAATTTCTTCAATGATTCATGATAAGGTCAAATAGATGCCCTCTGTTAACCAATTGCTCTAAGACAGTGGGCCAGAGCTTTTGACTTTCCCAAGGGAGGTCAGAAGTTCGATTCCAAGGTCGAACAAGCTTTGGAGATACCCACACAAGGTGTGAGCCTTGGCTTAACCGGTTCGTCTGGTTTATGGGGTATTGCACGAGTCCTCGATTTACGCAACGACTACGCGATTCGTTGAGGGCTACAATAAATCAGTGGGGTTTCGGGTCACAAAAAAAAAAAAAAAAGATGCCCTCTGTTTTTGTTTAGTTGGCATTGGAAAATAATCTCTAAGCTATTGGGCGTTATTTTGGGCAAACTCTCGAGTGGATTTAGCCTTCCAAAAAATCATCCAATCGGCCTTATCCCTCCCATTTTCCAGCAATTTCAGCGACTTCGAGACCCTTACTGGGCAATCGATTCAGTTTTCGATGCCGATGCTGCCATGTAGTCGGCCGGTATTCTCACAATTCTTCAACCGTTATCCCATTTTTCCTAAAACCCTAATCCTATGGGGAAATGATAGTTTTCCTTACCCTAATGGTTTCAATAACGAGCAACAAATGGAAGAACTGCATTGCTGATTGATCAGAAATGCGAAAATTTGATTGTCACAATTAAAACTAATAGGAGCAATTACCAAAAAAAAAAAACTAATGGGAGCAAAGTGAGACCGAGAATAAAATGTAAGAATGATTTTTATACTTTGTCCTAAAATAAAATAAAAATTGTTTATTATTATATTAATATTTTATTTATCAAATTTCATATAATTTTTTTTATTTTTTATTTTTTATTAGAATTCTAATAAAATTTTAAATGTTTGTCATTTTTTCTTAACAAATCTGTCATTTAGCCTAAAATTCATGGTAGGGCAAAATAAATAAAGCTTTAAATAAATTACGAAGGTATGTATGGGTTGAAACAGCGTCGTATCACTGCAGTTGCATCCCTTAACTTTCGGAAGCCCCCTTCGTGTAGTTGAATACAAGGAGGAGCACGGGCAAGAGTTTGGAAGGCCTGATTCGATGGCGGAAGATTTGGTTTTGGACACGGCGATCAGAGATTGGGTATTGATCCCATTGTCGGTGGTGATGGTTCTCATCGGAGTCCTTCGCTACTTCGTCTCCAAGCTCATGCGTTCTTCTTCTCAGTTGCCCGACGCCAAAATCGTCAAAGAAGGGTTAATCTTCTCCCCTTTATCTCTCTCACTCTATACAGATTCGGGCGGATAATATATATATATATATACATATGAAAACGTGTACGCTATGTGTGTTGAGATTTTGAGTTTGGATTTGCGGTGTATGTTGGTTGAATTGTTCAGGCAGGTCGTTGTTAGGGCCAGAAACCTACGGGCTGGCGCCAATTTCATTCCTGCCAAGTCGTTTCGAGCTCGAAGGGCTTACTTCAGCAACGAGGTTTGATTACTTACTTTGTTTTGCTCTTTAATTTTATTTGAATGAATTTGATTTGGTGAGGGAAAAGGAAAGAATTGATTTTAATTTTGCCTGAATTGAAACTTGACTGAATCTGTGTTTGTGGCTTGCTCTTTTGTTTGAAAGTTTCTATTTTGGGCCTAGGTACGGTACTTTGTGATAGCTTTGATTTTGAAGCTGCACTTTGTATTGGGTTTTTGAATTCAGATTGTTTGACGCACGTGCATTAGTTTCAGTTAGAGATGTCTGAACTCAGTTCAAGTACGTCACTCTGATTTCTTAGAGCAAACATTGCTTTAGACAAAAAAAGAAAAATCGAAGCCAGGCCAAACTTCAGAGTCTAGATTGCCTTTACTAGTAAAGTCAAATGCCATGTGAAATTCAGTCAAAGGTATTGAACTATTCAGCCTAGGGATGAGAAGAGATGGCCTTATCATAGAATCTAAAAATCATATTAAAACCACTGGGAAATAAAGCTTTGAAGGAATGGATTTCCAGGCTTAGAAGTTCGAACTTTGAAGATAAAGATTAAGAAGCATTTGTAGTTTAAATCTAGCAGTTTAAATCTCTTTTGGGTTGCCTCTGTAGAAGGCTGCATCCATGAAGCCAAAGAAGTGCCTCATCTTTACAATAAATTCATATGTATTATTTTTTCGTAGACTAATTATCTTATGGTGGGAAAGATGCGTCCAAATTTTTTATGATTAATGATTAGTAAGGAAGAAAAGAGAATTGCAATAAACCATGCTGTGCATCAAAAATTGTAGTGCTTTAGAATTTAGTGGAATACGACAAACTAAAAAGTATTGGAGGTTTTGCATGAAGAAGAATGCTCTGCCATCTTAGTTGCATCAAGAGATTGGCAATTAAATGAGTTTTGGTAAGTCGTCCCTGAAAGAGGTGGTCTTCCATGTCTAAAAGTGTTGGGAGATTAATACCTCAGGAAGCCAATATAGCACGTATAGGAAATCTTTTGACTCAAAAGCTTAAGCCCATGTGTCTTTCCAATGTCAAACTTCTCACGGGTATACTCAACAATCTTCCCCTCACACATGAATAACTCGTCAACATTATTGGGCTCCCCCCTCAAGCGGAAGCTTTCTAGACTCTCTCTCTCTCTCCTTTTTTTTTTTTTATTTGTATTTGTGGGCCTGCTATGCATACCTCTTAGGTGCATCTTCCAATGCTTAACTTCAATCTTATGGGCCGATTCTCGTATGTGCCAAGTGGGCTCCAATGCACACAATCCATCACTCGCCGCTTTTGAGTGCTTTGTTGTGGGCTGTCCTTGTGCACCATCCACCAGTCCACAACCCACCCATTCCATCTTTGAGCTTGACTCCTCCTGAGTCCAAGTTGTCCTGGATGCACCATTGTTCCAGATCATTAAGAACTGAACTTGTGCATATTCTTTCCCATTGGTCCCTAAGAGGCAAAGAGACACACGGCCCGAGCTTTGATATCAATATGATATGTATGAAACACCTTCCAACTCAAGAGCTTAAGTTGACATGTCAGGGCCCATATCCTGCTGTGTTAACCATCCACCTAGCTCTTAAATTTCCAACATGAGACAATTCTCGTGTGTGGACTCAACAAAAAAACAATGAAATTTGCTCATTCCTGAGGCCTTTCTTTTGGCTGAACAGCTGAAATATTTCGTACTTTATTATTTAAAAAATGAAAAGAAAATAAAAAATTATTTTAAATCTCATAGCACAAATGTGATCCTACAGTGCTGGATGGGTAAGTGTGCTGATTAGCCTGATTATGACAAAATTATTTGCAACTTAGGTGCTTGTTTTGCATGCCCTATGTATCTTAAAAATTTACAATAATTATGTTTGAATGGGTAGATGAATTTTTTTCTCTCCCTAGATGGATAGAGTGGAAGGGTGTAAATGTATGTTTGAGGAGGTGTCAGAAGGGCCAGAGACATTATTGTAGAGACTAGATTTCTGTTGAAAACATTTGTAGCTTATTATTGTTACTCTAGTATCATCGAAGTACTTGATGTAACATTGCAGGAAAATGGGTTACTCTATGTCCCCAAGGGCCAGGCTCAGAATGCACAAGCACAAATGTTTTCTGATCCAAACATGGCAATGGATATGATGAAGAAAAATCTTTCAATGATCATACCCCAGGTATTGCCTTTGTCTAGTTTATAGCACTTTTTTACTTCTAGCTTTCCTTTTTTCCCCTCAAGCGAAGGGTAGGGGTTAAAATTTTGCAATTGGAATCTAACCTATTTATTATTTTCTTGTATTTTTTTCAGACTCTTACTTTTGCCTGGGTTAACTTTTTCTTCTCTGGTTTTGTAGCAGGTCAGTCTATTTTTCAATTGAGATATGATTCTTGGAGATATCAAAGAGAAACATAATATTTTATTCCACTGGCATCACATATGTTTTTAGTACTCTACTTACATGTGAATCTTGTGCTTCTTTCTTGTTTTTTCTGTATTGCTTCTTTTCAAATTTTCTTCTTTATTCTAAAATTCAATGGACCCCTGCTGTGGTATTTCATCTTTTGTAGCTCATTCCTGAGTGTTATATTGGTATGTATCTCCGAATGTCTATTTTGGTGTTTACTAAGAATTGGATGCCTTGCTTTTTGTCTCTTCAGCCAAGATACCTTTTCCCCTCACTCAGAGGTTTAGGTCGATGTTGCAAAATGGTATTGACTTGAGCACTGTGGACGTTAGCTATGTCAGCAGTCGCTCATGGTATGCATCCAACCTTATCTAGAAGAAGCTCTCTTCTTCCAACTGTTCAACATTTCAACTACTATTTCTTTGTCATTTAATATAACATATCAATTTTATATTGACTGAATGTTGCTGACGCTGATGATTTACTGTTGCTTTTGTCAGGTATTTTCTCAATCTGTTTGGATTAAGAGGTTTATTTAGTCTCATTTTGGGAGAAGAAAATGGTTAGTATTTTTGTGAATTTTTAAACTATGTTATGCTTCAACTTATTTAGGGCTATGTAATTCCCGCGTGATTGGTAGTTTTCTCAAGTCTGTCATGTGTGTGGATACTGGTATTTGAAGAAATTGATTGAATGTTCCAATGCAGCTATGGATGATACGCAGCGCATGATGCAAATGGGTGGTTTTGGCTTTGATCCTACCAAGGTATTTTTTCCCAAGTTTCTTTTTAATTTGTAAGCAGAAATCACATTTTGAAGTGTCAAATATCGATTCAAATTGTTCGTCTATCCTTTCAGACGTCTCATTGCATATATTTTATGTAAACAAGTCAAAATTATGTGCTATAATGTGTGTCCCACTAGTTTCGCTGAACACTTCAATGGAGATGTTTGTGAAGGTCCTCTGTGGAGTAATAGGATGAACCATGAGCTGAATGGAGGTCACTTAGCCTGTAGGGATATTATACATCTTGAGAAAGAGGGATGGAGGGAGGCTTATATGGTCACATTGGCATGGGGGAACTTGTGGGCTCCCATGCTGTTTCTGATTTAAAGAGTCTGTTTGGCTTTTTTCCTCCAGGGCTGTGTGGTGTAGGTGCCAGACATCGTTTATCTAGTTGGATGTGTGCTACCAAACTAAGACCCTCAAGTCATTGTATGAATTTTTCATGAGAAAGAGATGGAGGGACACTTGTATGATCAGATTGGCATGGGGAGTAACTTTTGGTGCTCGTTTGCTTTTTGCTTTAGAAAGTCTATTGCATGGGTTCATTGGGGCCATATGGGAAGGTGCCAGCTATGTTTGGTTACTGTGTGGGAGGCTATCAATTGGTCATGACTGTTTGAGGCCCACCATCGATAAACTTGAGCTTTATTGAGCCCTCTCAGTTCTTATTTCTGCTGTGGGTATCATTAAGTTCCAAGGTGCATCCTATTGCATGTAGTACAATTTTGATCAAGAATCTTGGAAGGCATGTGTGGTGTCTTGTGTGGGCCAACAGAAGCATATGATGCATATCTTGGATCAGATTCTTGTGGTGCTATGCGGTGTCGTTATCATGAAGTTAGTCTGCAGTATGTTTACTGCTTTTGTTGCAAATTAATGGGTGTAGGATAGTGTACAATTCATACATGGATGGGACCCCTGTGGACTTAGGATGGCCTTTATATCCTATTTTGTAAAGGTAGTTATGATGAATGCAGCCTTTGTTTCAGACAGCTTGATATAATATCTTGCCTTGGTCCAAACCAAGAAAATCAATTTTGCTGTAGCATATCTTGCATGTAACCATACCGTTGCTTCCTTTCTTACAAAGAGATTGAATGGCATCGAATTAATTTATAGAAGAAGCCTTGTCAACAACTTTTTCATCCTTCATCATAGGGGTTAGCTATGATGCCCTGCTTGGTTTGTGTGGTGCTGCCAGAAATAATTTCATGTTAAGGTTCAAAATGTCAAATCAATTTTACTAATCTATCTTATGTGAATATTATTATGACCCATATGATTACTAATTTCAATTATGTAGACAAGCTCACACATTAAGAACACTCGAGTGGATGCACTTCTGAACTAAAAGAAATTAGTTCTTGAGATTCTATAAATTTGGATACTAGGCTAGTGTTCAAATTTTATTATATTGTACTTGCATTTCTTCCTAAGAACGGTTGTCAGTTCATCTGGATGACACTTGTGATTGGGTGGAAATGCCTCGCCTAATGTGATTGACCAATAGATGAGGCATGGGGTTACCCATCTGCAGGCTTGATATCAATATAATACCATGTAATATCCAATTGCTCACAACATCAGCCAGACTCAAACGTGAAAATGTGCGGTACCAAGAATGTTTAAAAGACAAAAATGGTTAGAATTAATAGTTTCTGGTTTTCAACATGAAGAATGGTTCTGAATATGAAATGTGTTTGTGATTAAATTAGCAATTAATCTTTTCACATGGAATATTATGATAATAGTTTTTTTACATATCTACTTAAAATAGCATGTCATAATGTCACATTTTGGGATTAAAACGGGACGTCGGTTCTTCATGATACTTTTCGGATCATGAATGAACCCTTATTCTGTGTCTTTTGAGCTGTTTCTTTTCAGAGCTTGGGTGCCGAGAAAGACAGTCTTGACATAGTTCAGCATGAATGGGCCCTACCAAAATTTGAGCAGCGAGCTGAAGCAGTGTTGAGAAAACTTGTCACCTGACCGCTGACATGGCAATCATAATTTCCTACTCAATGGGATTAACCACGCTGTTTCTCATATGGTCTTCCATCTGGGTGAAACTCAATAGACCAGCAATGAAGTTTATGATAAATTGGAACTCTGCTGTACAAGCGTTGTCGATCTTGGCTTTACTAGCATTATGTCTTTATTTTGTTTTGATTAGTTTTCTAAACTTTATAGCTTAACGTATTCTATATGTTGGATTAAGAAGATGGCACTGAGAATCTTTTTAATGACTCTTTTTATTGTTTGTATCAAGACAAATTTCGCTTGTTATATTATTGCCATTGAGATTTCCACCTTTGTAGCTGAAGTAAGATACAAGCATCCTTTTGAACTCGTAGCAAATGTTCTACGTCAGAGTGAGTTTCAATGATCTCTATATTCACTAATTTTGCAGTGTTAATGCAAAGTTGTGTAGAGTTTTTTTTTTTTTTTTAACTCGTCTGTTAAATTTTACGGTGTTATCTAGGTTTTGATAATAACATAATTTTTATTTTCAAATTCAAAAAGCAGTCATGTTATAGGATGCGTTTGGAAATTTTTAAGATTTTTGGGTTATTTTTTTAGCAAAAGTTACTAGGTGTAACTTTTTGTTTGTTTGGTAAGTAAATAGAAATTTTCATGAACGTTTGATAACTTTTGGGTATTCGGTAGAAATTTTGATAAATTTTAAGAATTTTTAGTATCTTTTAGTTATTTAATAAAAAGTTAAAGAAATTTTTAAGAATTTTAATAACTTTTAAAGTGTTGGTAAAATAATAATAATAATAATAATAATAAAAGTTATTAAAAATTCTTGGTGTTTTTTTTTTTTTTTTTTTTGGGCTTTCTTTGGGCGACCATAATATGTAAGGATGAGTATTTATTAGCTACTCATGAGCAAGGGGTTGGACGAAGGAGTTACGTTTTGAGATCCCATCCTAGTATACCTACCTGGGAGGGATGAAGGGGTAATGGGCCTAATGGTGGTGACCCCATCTTCAGACCACCTATTATGTGTGTACAAGCGTCAGAAGAAGGCTGTCTTGCTGCTCAACTTGTGGACATTGCATCATGATCTTGTATTCATGTTTGCTTTGCTTTAGGCTGTGCTGTAATTATCATAGGAGTCTGGACTTTCTTTGCTTGATCAACATGATTCCTAGTCTACCTTGTATTGGCTTAGTTCTTTATATTTTGAATATTATGAATTGATAATGGAATTTGTGAGCTGATTTCTCCTCTTCCTCCTCTATTCTTTTTCTTCCAATGCATATTTTTTCTCATCTTTTTTTTTTTGGGCTATAGTTCTCTTCTCTTATTAGCTTTATGTCTCCTCTAGTTTCTCAAAAACTACCGATTACAGCTTATGTTACCATTTCTTCTTCACAGAAAATAAGAAACCTTGTGGGTGGTTTTAGCCATTAATCATTCCCTTTACTTTTTCCTGCCAAAAATGAAAAAGAAATTTTGAAATTGAGATCGATTAGCAATTTAGCATTCAGCTCTTTTTGACTTGTGAGTCTTGAAAATAGTTTTAGGAAAAGTATTAATATAAATAGTCGCGATTGTCTGATTTTGATTGCTCATATAAATGGGGTTGATTATTTGACTCATATATGTGTGCTATGGAGATCAAATAATGACGTTTCTAATTTCAGGCTTAGTTTGAAAAAAAAAAGTTAATTTTTTTTAACTAGCCATTATTAACTACAAAATATTAATTTTTTGTGTTGGAGAAAGGAAAAAAAAAATTAGTTTTTTAGTAATTAACTTTTTAACTTTTTATTAATTTGACATTTTTATACTTTATAATTAAAAAAAATTAAAAGGCAAGAGGATGATTATGATCATTTCAAAAAAGAAAAAAGTTCAAAAATTTGAGTAATCAAAAGTTTAATTTTTAATTAATGTTGCCAAAGTAAGCCTCAGAATCATCACTAAGCCAAACATGGTGGCGGAAATTTTGGGGATCTTTTGAACCTTCTAGTGACTAATGATGGTGTGAATGGACCCACACGATGGCTAGGCAAAACACTTTTACAACGGACCAGGTAATTTAGCTAAAGCCGAAGGAGAGAAAAAGGATCATACCGACCGGTCATAATTCTGAGAAAGAAACCATGTCCCCTCTCCCCCTTGGGTTGCTTGGTGGGTTGTTGTTACATAGTACTTGGCTTCTTTTAATTGATTGAAATTCTTTGAGCTTCGCTCTATTGTTATTTACTTGAGTGGCTTTTTTAACTTTTTCTTTTGAGTGCCCGTGAGTGGGATTGTGTAACTGCCTAACAAATCGCGAATCTCTTCTTGTCGAGTTTTGAATTCAAAACCTTCCCCCGTCCAACACTCGCAAAATTCACTTTGAGGTATTAGTTTACTTTTTAGATTTATAAACTACCTTTGATTTATTTAAGTTGTGTTTGATTTACTAAAAATTAAAAAAGAAATTTTTTAATTTTTAAAAATTATTCATTTTTTATCGCACTGTATAAATTTCAAACTCACAATTTATTTTATTTTTTGTCACTCTAAACGCACCTTTATTATTATTACTATTACTATTTTTTTTTTCACTTTTGCGTGTGTGTTGAGGGGAGGGGTGGATTATAAAAAATGAAATATCAATGTACAATGTTATGAGTGGGGTAGTACCATATATTATTTTTCTTTTAGAGATAACTGCTTGTCAAAATTTGAAAGCGTTTAAATTCATTTTTGTCAACTCTTAAGACATGTTTGATTAAGCGCATAAAATTTAAAAGATAGGTTAGATTAAGCATGTAGAATTTAAAAAATAAGTATACTATGAGATAGTCTCTTTTTAGTACTCATCTAGATATATAATTTTACAAAAGTTTTTTTTGATATGTAAGAAAAATTTTTGAAGTATTTTTGCAAATTCACTTTTATCATTGAAAGTTTTTTTTTCTCTTTTATCTTTTTTTTTTTAATTTTTTCCGGACTTTTAACCAACTAAGAATTCTTTGTATTATTCCTGTTATATAGTCTAAGAATATTTCTTATTAAATGTTTTTTTTTATAATGAGTTATTACTATGGATAATACTTGTGCCTATTCCTATATAATGGACTCGTTTGGAACTCTACCAAACTTTACAAATATTTATAAAAATTAAATTTTTATTTACAATAAGAATTATTAGACTATAACTTTTACAACTTTAAACACTCACAATGTTTTCATATTTTATAGGATGTACATTACTTAGGTTTAGATATTTCCCATTAACTGTTACATTAAATTGGTTTATATAACTTCTTTTAGAACAATCATGTGTATGTTCATCTTTTACATAAATTTCTTTTGTGGGAGTAGATTTATATTCTTTTTTAATATGAACATTTCTCAAAAAATGTTTTAGTCTCTAACCTTTGTTTAGATGATTTAATTCTCATATTTTTCTTTTTTCCTAATATTTTATCTGGATTTGGATTTTTTTTCTAGCCTTTTTACTAATTCATCATTAATATCATGATTTACTACTGTTTCAGTTTCCATTCTTAATTATTATATTTTTATTATTTTTCTAATTCTTCTTCTAAATCTCTTTCCATACTTGTTACACAATATTATTCTTCTTAATTGTTAGGATTAGAATCTCTAGAGAAAGTATATTCATATTTTTTGAATAAATTTTTATGTTGATCACAGAGAGTTTGTCTTTAGTTTAACATTTTATCTCTGTCTCTTACAACATTTCATTACTATATGTAGATCCCTAACATTTTAATATTTTTTTATTAGTTTGAAAATTTTTATAAATTTCTTTTATTTAATAATTTCTTTTACTACTAATATTTCATCAAATTCTTGTTCTTTTTTTTTTCTTCGTCCTTTGTAAAAAGTTGAAATTTTATCGTTCTTAGTTATTTGAATTATAGTTGTTTCATCAAATAATTTTTATTGACTATTGATTCTAACAACTCTTTTGTGTTTACAAGTTGGTTTATATTATTTAATTTATTTATGCTATTTTATATTCTGTTTATACTATATATTACCCTAAACATGCTATTTATTAAAAAATAAAGTTCTACTTAAGTTTAAAATACTTAATTCTTTATAAAAAAAATATGAACTTCATATTCATGTACTTGTTTATTAGTTTCTCCTACTTATAAAATTCTTTATTTGCTATTTTTAACTATTTTTAATTATTTATCTTTAAAGGGTCTCGTTTAAGAAATCAAATTTAATAGTCAACCTAGTTTTTTTATGTTAACGATCTTTTAGTTTGGAAATAATTTTTAATAATTTTGAGGGATTATAAGTGAGAAAAATTAAAATATAAAGTCAAGTTTACAATTTTATAAAGTGAGAATAGTTAAAACAGAATTTCTTTTGCTTTTAAAACTTATAAAAATTGCAAAATGAGATGTGTGAAATACTTTTAAAAATTGAAGAAAATTCTATGTTAGAATTTTTAATATATTGAGTATATATTAATTAATTTTATTTTTTGACCAAAAAGGAGTTAGAATTAAGTCAAAGGTAAACCATATATGATAATACCCTTTTTTTGCGGTGATTTCTTTAATTGGATATATGTACACCTAATAGGGAAAATTAAGTTAAACAATTAAGTGTAGGTTAATTGTTAATCTATTATAAACCTTTTATATGAGGGTTCAGTAAATTTAGAGTTTTTTTCTATATATTTAGTGGGTAGATCTCCTTTCTTTCTATTCTAATATATAGACAATTTTTATCATTAGTAACCGTCGTAAAGATTGTGATAGAGATAAAGACAAACAATAATAATTTAGCCTTAGTCTTGTAGATTTAAAAATGAAATAATTACAATCTGGTAAGTTTTCACATATTTAATTTTATGTTTTCATATAATTAATATTTCAATATTTATATAAAATTGCATATGTTACTTCTAACACTATGGGTCCGTTTGGCTTGCAAAAATTTGCTGAAAATTTTTAAAAATCTCTATAAATCTCTGTTAACTTTATATCACATCAATTTTTTTCTCTCACTGCACGCATTACGAACTCCTCTCAAATCACAATTTATCTCAATTTATCTCATTTTTTCTTACTCCAAACAAACCCTATGTTGTTCACTGGGAATGTCAATAGGACGAGCACATGAGGGTACTCGATCTGACCAAATTTGATAAAAACCCATTAAAAAATACCCTAATAGAATTAGGATGAGTTTGGGATAGAAATTTAATGCTCGTGCAGGTTTGAGATTTGTCTGTAGATACCCGATACCTGATACTCGTTTATACTTATAGGATATCCGATACTCAATACCCGACACCCGTAAAGTATCCGTTAAATACCCGTTTAATAAAATAAAATATTATATGTATTTATATATTTATAATTTTATTCCAAAAATAAAATTTTTGAAATTCTTAAGCCAAAATTTTATTGTGTGTTGTTTTCACATGTCATGAATTGTTCCATATTGACTTTGAAAGTCCTTTATAAACTGTAATTCGTACTGTACTGTTTAAGGAGTATGCTCCTGAATATTTTGTACATTTATTTCTACTATTAATAGTGTACTAAAAAAAACTTGAAAATTCTTTAACCAATGAATTTGTTCAATTTAATGAATTTAACAATTTTGTCACCTACTAATTTTTTTATTTTTATCTCAAATCAGGTATTTAATGAGTACTTAAGGATAATTTGATTAATTGAATGTAAACAGATTTTACGAATTTGGAACGGTATAGATTTGAAATTCTAAATAAAAAAATAAACAAATTTAAAATGATAACGATAAATAAAAAATAAATAAGTTTGTAATAAAATTAATTAATTAGACGAATACTCTACCTGTTTACACCTTATAGTTCACCCTTCCGATCATTTAGCACTGTGTTCATTTGGACAAAACAATATAAAATCAATGACATAAAACCAAACACAAGAGCCACCGAACTAGTCCCAAGTTTATTTATTTATTTAACTTAAAGAATGTGCGTGAGGGTACCTTGTCCTAAGTTAGACAATCCCTGCGGACTCCATCTCGTGGGACTCTCCCACACTGTCCAAACTTTTCAATCAACTTTCTCACTTTATTTATTTCATGCACCACCTGTAAATAATAGGGACAAAGGTCCTATCATGTCATCGATCTGATGTGATGTAATAAATTAATAATATATAAAGTAATAATATTAAGAAAATGTACATTTTTAATTCTTAGGTGCAAAAAGTGATATTCTCGTCCTCATGCCCCCACTCCTGACCCCAAGAAAATAGTGGAGGAGGTAAATTACGGTATACGACGATTTCTTAGACAGGAGGATCAGTGCCTGGTACCCATAAAAAGTCACTCTCACAAGAGGGTGAAACTCTCACACTGCGGCTGCGAGAACTCGAACTTGCATTCTTAGGTGCAATCTGCTGCCTGAGTACCAACCGTACTACGCCCGGGACTACATTTTTAATTCTTAATCATCATAACATCGTATTTAAATTTTTTTGTGAGAAGCAAGATGAGTTTCCTTTAACTAATTAAATATACAATTTTATTCCTTTTTTTTTTTTAAGTCATACATTTCTTTAACTTTTCATTTGGGTTTGTTCGTTAGCACTAGTAAACAATAAAATTTCCAAACTTATATACAAAAGACCACCACGTAATGACTAATTATTTTAAAATAAATAATTCATTAAATAATTTTTTATTATGATTAGATCATCAACGTGTCATTTTAATATTTTTAATTATATTTTTTTGATAAAATAACATTTTTATAATTCTTTAGAAGTAATATGATGTGAATGTAAATACCCATTTGGTTGAATAAAAAAATTGCAGTTTTTAGCAATTTCTTCACTTCTCTCGTTTTCGCATTGCGGTCTCTCCTTCCTCGCGTCTGTGGGGGTACAATGCCTGATGGAAAAAGAAAGTTCGAAAAAAGTTTTTTATTTGGTAACTTCTAAATTTTTATAATTTTAAAGTTTTTTTTTTATAATTTTTAATAACTTTTTATACAAAAGTTTTTTTTGGTAATTTATACAAAAGTTTTTTTAACTCTTATCAAATAATTACAAAATTATTAAAAATATAAATTTTTACCAAATATATTAAAAAATTAATTAATATTAAAAGTTATTTTATCAAACACACCCGCAATAATGAAAAAGTAAATTATGAGGGATTTGTCCAAAAATTTCTCATAAAACAATTTATTTCTTCAACAAATTGGTTAAAAAATATTTTCTCTAAATAGAAATGTTGTCACTTGTAATAGCAAATTTAGGATAATGCTAATAAAAAGATAAAATTAAAGAGACATAATCTATTAAAGTTGTCAATATTGAAAAATTATTAACACGCACCCACTCTTTCCGTCAATTTGAATCCTTAATTCGTTAAAAATTTTATCACAGAGACAAATTTGCCCTCAATTAAATTAATTAATAACAAATAAAACATCATTCTCTTGTTCCTTCATCTTTTCTCTCTACTGAATAAAAAATGTGATTTATATATATATACAGTCTATACATCTATATACAGATGAGTATACCAATTGTTAAGCATATATATATATATATATATAAACAATCCAGAAGAATATCGTTGAATAGGGCTGGAGCAAATCCTTTTCTCGAATCAATCGACAAGAAGATCGATGAGGAGCTTCTTGGCGTCGTTGAGGAGTTTCGCAATCTGGGATTTGGCGGCCTGTGCTGCAATGAGAAGGGCGACGTTCCTGATCAGCAGAAGATTGAGACCAACCTGATCAGGTGGAGACTCGGATAACCTTTTCATGTAAGCTTTACATTACTCAAATGACTCTCGCGGCAATTTCGGGACATTCAAACGCAGAGACTTCCAATGCCCTTGCCATTGAATATCAAAGAATGGGACTTTTCTGGGATGAAACAGTGGGCAAATTTGCATCAATAATTTTAGGGTTTTGGAAAAAATTGGGTTTGGGGACAATCCATGGCATGTGATTGCGATTTTGAGGGTTATGGTGTGGGGATGAATTCAGACGGATTACCTGACTTCTGTAACACACTTTCCCCCACTTTCATTCTTCATATATATATATATATATATAGCAGCTTCATCATTTTTTTTGACAAGATCAGAGATCATTTCTTGCAAAATATCAAAGAAATTCTCATCATCTTTTCGATGAATCTGCCAGTCCTTTGTGGGAAGTTTTTTTTTTTTTTTTTTTTTTTTTTTTTTTTTTCCCAAAGAGATAACGCGGTAGATTAAACAATAGGTTTGGGACTATATAAAATAAAATAAAATTTTATAAATTTTTATAAATATAAATTATGATATAATAAAATTTAAATTATTCACTCACTGTAATTTATTTTTATAATTTTATTTTATTATATACACTTTTATACAACTTCAAATATAACATAATAGAGCGGCCATTGAGGACTCATTGTAAGTAATGGGCAGGTGATGATGGATTGGGATGGGATCATGTTGATTTGAATTATTTCAAATTTTTTGATTACTTTCAATTCGGTCTGTTAGCAGAGAAATTGCAACATTTGGGCCTGCGGCTACAGATGAATGTGACCAGCGATGACGTTGCTCATCCTCCTCCGCCTCTGTTGATTTTAAGTCAAATATAAGGGTAAAAATGATAAGTAACTCAATTTTTTTTATGATGTCATTATTTTTTAAAACCTCAATAGAAACTTAACAAAAGGGTCGGTGTTAACAAATTTTTAAAATAAAGAAGATAAGAGTGATTTTTAAATATTGAAAAGTTATAACTGTAATTACTCTAATTTTAAGGGAGGTAAGTATAGATAATAAAGTATAGAGATATGAAAAAGATATATTTAATTAAATACGCTATTCAAATTGGGTTGTTGATTGTTGCAATGATTTTTTCACTGCAACTCTTGACGTGCTTAAATCAAAATTGAGTTTATGAGTTTAATCAAATTTTGAATTCTTGAATAAATCAAGATCATTGATTTAAGCATATTTAGAGTTGCAGAAACCAAAAAAAAAAAAAAAACCACTGCAATAATTAGTAACCAAACTCCCAGGGTTTAGTCATTTGGCTAGTTGGTTTGCTCCTCACTCACACGATACGAGTTCGAATGTCTCGACTTAAATTAGAAGTATGGTTGTGTGACTTGCTATGTGTGTCTTGATTTATCCATTAACTACACGATTCGTTAAGATTATAATAAATCGATGTGATTTTGATAAATAAAATAAAAATCAGCAACCCATTCATATTTACGTTCACTCCTTGAAGTCGTGAAGAAAAATTGAATATTTTGGTGCTATTTGGAGTATAAAAAAAAGTTTAAAAAATTTTAAAATATTTTAAAAGTTTCACCTTTTCTAAACTTAAAAAAATTCAAACTTTTTGAAAAAGTTATCAAAATCCATTGGAACGAACTAAAATGGTGCGTTCCAATGGATTTCATCAAATTTTTTTAAAAGTTAAAGTGACATTTGTACCAAAAATTTCACAAAATTCTAAAAGTTTTCAAAATTCTCTACTAAAATTATATCACGCATCACTTTATATAATTTTTAATAACTTTATATCAAATCAAATACAAATATCCACCTATCCTTTCAACGTAATTTTTTATATCCTAAGGGCCCGATTGGATGGTGCTAAAATTTTAGGGGGATAAATTTTAGAGTGGGTATAAGATAAGAGGGGGCATTATTTTTAGAGGATTGGCTCACATTGATATGATGTTTATGAAGGGGGATAACTTTTGACTTAGTTTGGATGTTTTATAAATAAGAGGAGGTAAATAATAGAAAAAATAGTCAAATGACTCTTTTACCCTTGTGGTTTCCCAAAACTTGGTTACCCATTAAATTAAACTTGATTACCCAAACTTAATTAGATGTTTATGTTAATTATATAATGTGAAAACCAACTAGTACAAATTAATTTTAGACAAATTAATTATAAATAAATTATGTTATTAATAAATTAAACTTTATAAAATATATAAATTACTTTCATAGACAATAACATCCCAATTTATCTGAAATTTCTTTAGTCGCTTATTTTTTTCTCCTTATTTAAAAATATCAATATATGTGTAATTTTGTGTAAATTTGCTAAAAAATAATATTATTATATTTGCTAAAAAATAATATTATTATCTTAAAATCACATCACCTCCAATTTGGAAAAAAATATATTTTTTTAATCACACGACCCCTTATTTGGAAAAAAATTATATTTTTCTATTTTTATTAATATAATTTTTAATACATTTTTTCATTAAAAAAGAATTTATTTCTAATATAAAATACATTTTGTAGGTGAGAAAGGGTATAATGGTCTAATTTAGTCCATATAAGGGGGGCTAATTTTTGGAGAACTCAAACCCTCTCCAAAAATAATACACCTTATTCTAAGATTAAAAAGAGGGATAATTTTTAGAGGGGAGAAATTTTACTTCACAAATCAAGCAAAAAATATTACATCAAAACTTATAAGGGTGTATTATTTATGGAGGCCCCTATTAGTTACATCCAATCGACCCCTAAACTCCAAAAAAAATTTATTTTTGATCTATTTCAATTTTTTTCTTACTCCAAACGCACCCTTATCTAAAAGATTTTGCACAAATATCTCGTGTTCACAAGCGACCCTCAGAATTATGAGTTAAGATGCATCGAGATCTTCAATAACACTGCTTAGGCTACGTTTGGTGTGTAATAATTTGTTGAAAATCTTTAAAAATCTCTATAAATCTCTGTTAACTTTATATCACATTAACTTTTTTCTCTCACTGCACGTATTACGAACTCTCCCTAAACTACAATTTATCTCAATTTATCTCATTTTTTCTTACTCCAAACAAACCCTTCAATTCATAACAACAATTCCTTCCACGAATTGCCTATTAAAATTGACGAAGAGTTATCATAAATTAATGCATCGAGATCTACAATAACACTTCTTAAATTCTTGACAACCACCAAAATCGTCCACCTATTGCCTATTAATTGACGAAAATACCCTAAACCTGACCAAAGATTCCCTCTCATTAACCTGCACGGTGAAGGTATTTTGGACCCAGACCAAAGTTGAATGGATTCTACTCGGATTCGGGGGGGCCATGTCAGAGATCAGGCCCGCTATCCGACGTGGTGGATCAGACTGCTGCCAAGTGGGTCCAGGTTCACGAGATGACAACCGGAAAGAAACCCACATGTGGGCCCCCGGGGCTAGAACAAGGGTATGTTCTTCAGAATGGGCGGTTCTTGGATTGAATCAAAAGGCTGTCAGGCGGTGTGTGGTGGGCCTGGTGGCGGTGCTTTTGGATGGTTATGATCGCAGGTGGTGATGTTTGGTGGGTCACGGTCCTTTCTGTCCCTCTATTTTTTTTTTTTTGGGTGGGCCGCTTTATGGGTCATGTCCACTAATCAAGTGTTTTGGAATAAAAGTGATTATTATTCAAAAATGGTGAAGTTTACGATTTTGACCACAGTAATAAAGCCTAAAGCTGCCCGCCCCTTATTTTTACAAGCCACTGTTTTTTCACATGTTTTTCAGTTAATTTTATTACGAAAACAGTGGGTTCAGTTGATGCGATAAAAATTACTGAAAAAATTTATAAAATTCTTAAAATTTTCTAACATATTTTGTATTTTTTATATTTCATGAAGTAACTATAAATTTATATATATTTACAAATTCCACTAACTTTTTACAAATTTTAATAAATTTTTTACAAAACCTAATAACATTCCACAAAATCCATTAACTTTTCTACAAATTTTAAAAATTTTTTACATTTTTCAATAAATCATGATATAAAACTATTCCAATGAATCCAAAAAAATCATTCCAACGGTATTTCTTTCTAAAAATGTGACGCAAAAATCAAAAAATTTCATTATTCATCTCTGAAAAACATGATTTGGTGGTTGCGCCCCAAACATTAAAAAATTACTCAAATCACATTTTTTGTTATTTTTCGTCGCACCAAACGCTCCTAGAATAAATAAAATTTTATAAAATTACTTATTGCATTAAAAAATTAATAATAAAAAATATAATATTTTTAATAGAATTAATTAATTGCGACTCCGTGCATTAGAAGAAAACTAATTAATTAACTAAGACACAAGCTTGGCCGAAACAATGATTTATATTCTTGTAATTTACATTACATTTACTTTGATTTATCTTGTATGATTATGTCGATGAAAACCACAAATCCAATATAATCTCATCAGTTTGAAAATCTGGTTGAAGATTGAGAATTTTATTTATTTATTTATTTAGTTATAAAAATATCTTATAATTACTTTTTTGGAACAAATTTTTTAACAGATTGGTAGTATGAATATTTATCATGCATAAATTATTATATACTCTTAATTAGAAACAAATTAGTGTCGGCATGTGCGGTGCACGGAATTATAAAAAAGTTGTATAGAATTGTATAATATTTTTTAAAAAGAACATAATTTTTAAATATATTATAAAATATTTTAATAAAATTGTATAATTTTATAAAATGATTATTGAGATTTTTTTTTATATTTATACTTTTTTGTGTCAATGTGAGTGAACCGATAAAACTGATCAAGGTCAAGTTTGTCAATGTGAGTGAACCGATAAAACTGATCAAGGTCAAGTTTTTATATCAAAATTGTATATTTACCAAATCCCGATATAATTTAATCTTAAAAACTAAAATTTGAAACATATGAGTATGAAACAAAATATTTTATTTATTTATAATTTATTGAAAAGGCACACGCACGCACACATATATATGTTTCAAGAACAAAAATATAATTTCTCCTCAATTAAATTTTTTTACTCATAAAAAGGAAATTAAGATTTTGATATTCCAAGAAAAAGTTTGTTTGTTTAAAAAAAAATTATTGTATATCTTAAAAACATAAGTGCATTTCCAAAACATAATAAATTAGCACATAAAATATTATGATACTCTCAATATATTTAATTTTTATTGGTACGAAATAAAATTTTATATTCATGCCCTGCATGGTTTCAAGAACGTTGAGAACACCCAAACAAGTAGCTATTATTGTAACTTTTTTTTTTTTAAGACAAAATTCATAATCTAGAGAGAGAATGAAAATTTTACTTACTTTCCCTAAACCTAGGGATTATGTTACGGCCTAGTCGAGTGAAAATACTAAGCAAAAGGAAAGGGAAAACATAAATAAATCCAAGAACATGAAGGCATGATAATCTTAGTCACCTGCATGGCCAACTGCACAGGACACGGAATAACCCACTCAAGAAAAGAGATGATCAGAGCCATTGATAATTGGCCTCCACCATGTGGCATTCCCAAATTCCAACCCATGCTGATGTTCACATCACACACTCAATAATTCTGTATATAAATGTAAATATATCAGAACACTTTAATTTTGTTTATTTAAAGTACCAACATTTACAACTAGACATGCTAACGTGTCCTTTCCTAACATTCTTATTTTAATCTCTCTCTCTCTCCCCCCCCCCCCCCCTCTCTCTATAGCATTTTACTAGTTCTAGGCAATTACTCTCTCTATATATAGCTATCAAGGTGGATCAAAGCTCTCCATCAGCTCACTCACAGGCATTACTTCCTCCCCAGTTCACTCTGCTCCTTCAGTTTTCTTCCAAGAGTAGTCACATCTTATTTCCATTGCTTTCCAATGGCCACTGTTGAGGTAAATCAAACTACTAGTTTTCCTTCTGCCTTCTTACAATCTATCTGTGAAACAGATCGATTTGATCATTTGATCATACAACCTTTCATCTATATTCAATCACAACCTGGTGGTGATCAAAATACATGCTTTTATTTTTTAGCCCATATACTGATCTTGTTTTCTATGAAACAACCCTCAAATATTGTTAATTTGTAAATAAAATTAAAATCTTCTATTCCTCTCCATTTTCATTTCTTATGTATGTTTGCTGATCGGGTGATCAGCAATCAGCAGCTTGTTTCAATACATACCTAGCATGCTGATCCATCTTACAAACCAGATAGTTACCGGCTTCAAGTGATGAATCAAATCATTTAAGCTAGATCTACTAGATCACCCATTTTTTGAGACAAGTCACAGAGTTTCTGAGTACATAATTATTGTAGTTTTGGTACAAGTTAATTTAATATGGATTGCTCTATAGTTTTCTATATATATATATATATATATAGCTACATCTTTTGGAAAGACCATTTTATATCTGTATATTATGTAGGCCTGTTACACAAGTGCAAACCTAGCTTGCACCAGGGAGACCTAATCTGTTGTTTTAAGATCTTACACGCATAAAGAGAGTATATACACCAACAATCTACAAAGTTTTTCTTGTTCATGTTGTTAATCATAGATCAGCACATGGTTCCAGCTCAAGCTGCCATTTTTCTTCTTTTTTTTTTTTTTTTTTTTTTTCAAATCAGCCTGTTATTTCTTTAATTATGGGTTGTCTGAGTAGGGGAAGAAAATAAATTATCATGATTGTTCAAATGCTTGTTAATGCTTTGCAGAAAAACCATATATTCCTGAGAGTAGTACTCTTTGGCCATTTCTCAAGCATTTCATTTTTTTTTTTTTTTTTGGGGGGCCTATACGAGTATGAAAATTAGAGTACTAACCCATTGATCGATCGGCAAAAAATGTGACCTTACATTTAAATTCTTGAGACATTTTTGCGGTTTCTTTAAGATCAGAACCCGGGTTTTGCAGGTTACACCTGCTGTGACAACATTGCCAGAAAATGAAGCTATTGAGGTGACCAAGACCCAAGAGGCACAACCTGATGAAGAGGTGGTGGCTGCACCACCACCACCAGCAGCTGAAGAACCTGAAGTTGCTGCTGAAGAGGCAGTGTTGGTGGAGAAAGCAGCAGAAGAGGCTCCAGAGGTGAAGGCAGAGCCTGTTGCTGAGGAGACCACCGAAGCTCCAGCTAAAGTAGAGACTAAGGAAGTTGCTGAGGAACCTGAAGTTGCTGCTGAAGTGGCAGTGGTGGTGGAGAAAGCAGCAGAAGAGGCTCCAGAGGTGAAGGCGGAGCCTGTTGCTGAGGAGACCACAGAAGAAACCACCGATGCTCCGGCAGCTCCGGCTGAGGAACCAGCCACTGAAGAAGAGAAACCCACTGACGCCGTTGAGGAAGCTGGCGCAGCAGTTGTAGCTGAGGAGTAGGCAGATGTGAAGCGAGACCAGAGGTGGTGGTATGGTGGTAATAGAGGGCTCATCTAGGGTTGCATGTCAAAGTTGTCTTGAGTTCTTTTCTTTTTTTTTTTTTTTAAGTTTATTTATTACTATGAAAATGATGATGTGAGGGTTCATTTTGGGAGCAAGAATTTATATTGTCGATGATTAGCGTCCAGGTCAGCATACTTGCCAAGTGGCAAATGTGGGTTGGTGCAGGGAGGGTGACGCTTGGATTATGGATGTTGCTTCCCAGAGGGTGAATGAGTTTGAAATGGTGTGATGAGATATCATGTCTAGACTTTATATAAGTAATAATATTATGATTATTTATTTTTAATAATAAACATTTTGCTTTCCCGTGTTTGATGTAATACATCCTTGAGGGAATATTAATTTCTACTTCTTGGTGTTAGCCAAGGTTCCATTGCTTTATTTTCCTAAAAAGTTCATAGCTTGCTCTTTTTATTTTTTATTATTTTTTCCTAGTTGAGAGTGATAATAATTACATAAATCTCCAAGAATCTACATATTCTTGATCTCTAATGCATGTATGTAAACAGCCCAATTATGTAAGAATTTAAACTTATAAATCTCCAACAACCTTGATATATTCTTAATCTCCCAAGAAGAAAACTGAAACAAGAAACAGGAATTTAAACAACCCCCACTTTATGCGAAATCGAACAAACCCTAGCAGCACAGCCCCTTAGCCAACTCATAAGCCCGCCGAACACCACCTGGTTCTACCTTTCACGATCGTTTTCAGGACTGCGAAGAGTCTGTGTGGCAACCAGCAGAGAGTTCCTAAGCAAAGACGAAACATTTTGTTTCCAACCCATAAGCAGCTTTTACAGAAACAACACAACACTGAGAAAGAAAACACAATCCCTAAACTTTGTTAGAATAACGCAAATGTCAATTGGTGAACCAAGCATCTGATAGAGCTCTGCTCTCCAAGATCTAAGGTCCCCATGGTGTGCTGCAAGACAATTTTAACCTTCCACAGCATTGAAATTTCTCAGAAAACATAAACGTGAAGGCCAATGGAAGCAAGGAAAATCTCCTCCTTACCTTAATTATTTATAATATATAGCCATATAAACAGTTGAGAAGAAAATTACAGACTTCATTGCAGAAACATGATAAAGACAGCAACTTCTTATATAATTAAATAACAAAACAACTTAACATTGTCCTCTATAATATGTACAATCTGCACTAATGCAGACAAATCTTTTTATGTGCAATCGAAAGTCCCTTTTGTCCCAAAATTGTTGCTGTCGACCATATTTCACCAAGTGCCAAAGCTGCAGCCAACATGTTCCTGGGTTATTATGCCAAGACGATCTTGCATAACAGCCATAGATGGATAAGCAGGGAAACACAGCCGGTAGAAGCATGTGTGAGACGAAGGCAGGCGATCATAGGACTCCGAAGACTTATAGATGTACAGCCGAGAAGCCAAACCACCAAAACCCTCTACCGGAAGACATTTCACTGAAGTCCAAAAGAAGAGGAGGACCTTTCTCTGCTCTGCTGACATTCCCCCAACAATCTGCAAGATTTTAAGGATACATCAGAATCAACAACTGATTAGCATCTCATACGTTGTAGATAGTATAAACCAGGCCTTGAACCGTGCACGTCTGCCTTTGGTGACAACACGATGTAACACTCAACTGAACGACCGATGTAATAACCTGGAAATAATTCCAACTATGATTTTTTCTTTTCAGAATTGAAGTCCAATTTCAAAGATGCCAAATATAGGAAATATTCCTTGCCTTCCAAGCTAATTTCAGACAGACAGACAAAAATTGAACTATATAATTGATCTCCACCTTGTCATGGGGCAGGTCCAGTATCAATTTTTTTTTGGGGGGGGGGGGGGAGTCAAAAAAGTCAATATAAGGTCCAATATCATACTGTTTTGAGGCTCTAGTTCGACTTAAAACCTTGACATCAGTGCCTCAGAGTGAATTCCACCATCATATATATGCACACATTCATAAAGATACCACCGCTATACATATGCATAAACTCATAAAGATAAGAATAGGAGACAGAACAGGTGGGAGAGGTAGAATGTTAACTCTGAAAATATTATGCAAAGTCAACAAGTGTTGTACGGTATCTCGAAGGAACTTATGGAATCCCCAACTGTTTGTTTGGGTTGGGCAACTTTATTTTATTTTGGTGCCTAAGCCTACTTATGGCCAATTTTTCTCCTAAATATATGCCCCTTTGTACCAAAAGGGGTAAAAAAATGAAAAAGGTATAAAACCATTTGAGTTCTCATTTGCCTCAATTCACATCACTTTGCGTTGCAATGCCTTGACCTTGAATTATGTTCAATTCCATTTGGTCTGTCGCTCACAGCACTACCTATTCCATATCTTATATAACTGCTGCCTCTCACATTTCAAATAAGCTGTTTTGTAGCCCTACCTATTCCATATAATAGATAAGTGCTGCCTTGCACATTTCAACTTAGCTATTTCTACAAAACAACTCTTAAGCAACAAAAGGCATCACTTATTGTGTGTGTGTGTGTGTGTGTGTGTGTGTGGGGTCATATGGAGGGTGAAAGAAGAAGACATACACAAGGAACAAAAGAACAACAGAAACAAGGAGTCTAAGCCTAGGTATTGGCTAAAACTCATGACCCTAAAACATAGGATCAAGATACAAGAGAATACATCCTCTTAATCTTAATCTCTCTGTTCCAAGGAAAATACTTGGTTCTCATAAACAAAAAATTTATAAGCTTTTGAGCCCTTCTGTTTGCCAATGCAACGATAAGAAGCTAGAGACATTTGCAAGACTGGTCATACAGTCAACTGTTAGCTCGTGTAAAAACTAAAGCATCTCAACAAAACAGCACTAGGAAAGCCTCGTTGTGGCAATTTGTACACAAATTATACACTCAATCTTCGTGCAGAAACTCTTGCCCCATCTGCCGCCAGCATTCAATTATGTCAAATTAGCAACAGAATGCGCTAGTCAAATCCATGATTACCTGGATGAATTTGTATTGAACAATTTACAAGAAATCTACTCTGCAGCTCAAGCAGAAGAAACATAAGATTCCTAAGTTTGAAAACCAATCAACAGAAGGGTATCTTAGTGAAGAAAGATTACCTTTCCTCATCATAAGAACACTTGCTTCCTCATCGGCAGCTAAGTTTATAGAGATCCAGTTTAGATTTCCATAGAATAATTAATGAGTGTAGCTCAGGCCTGTATTTGAAGTCCTTTGAATGCAAAAATAAACCCAAGACCTTTAGTAGAAGCACTATGCTCTCAATGTATGCTGCCATAACTAAGTCTGAAAACTAGCCTAGTTGCCTTAATTCCCATAATTTCTGCCCAGCAAGATAATACACACAGTAAGATCCACAAAGGGCTTGAGGGCAGCAATGCTATTTAAAATTATCTTCCTTCAAGCACTGCACTCTGTTTCGGATGAACAAGATTTGTGAAGCTCATGGCATCAGGGAAATACAAGACATTTTCTTAAAAATGAATTGGTTTTCAGTATTTTCACCTCACCTCTCCACACTCAAAATTTGCAGACTTGGTCTTACCTCAAACCCTTAATTTAAAAGCACTCCACAATAACCTATCATTTGAACTTTTCACTCCACAATAACATGCATACACAATTTAAAATGATATCATCCAACAGCATAATTAAGTCAAAACGATGAAGTGGATAATGTTGGACATATGGTTATAAGAACCAAACCAGACATTAAACCAATGAGTGTGGTGCTCACAATTCATCAATCAAACCACTGGTTCAACCAATACAACCACTGCCATAAATCTAAGTATGTTTTATTTATTCATATAATTAACAACCTTACATATTCTATACATGGCAGAGATGTTAAAATTAATTTGATTTGGACTTTATTTATTAAAATATATATATTTTTTGGACTACCAGCAGGGAGTTTTTAACCCACAAAAGCTTTAGCTGGATATCAATGGATGGCCAGCATAGATACACCTTGATTAATTGGTCATCCAATCCATATAAGTGACACAAACAGACCACCTACTTTCCCATTGAACAAGTTCAGCCAGTCTAGCTCTGTTATCAGTAACCACCGTCAAAATAAATTAATTGTACTTCATCAGGTGTTTATACATTGTTATTATGTTAATGTATCTGCTTATTACTGTATCATCCTCTAAACCCCTTGAAAATTGTATATCTAGGGACCATATCACATGCCTCATCCAGAATTTACATAAGCTCTCCATTTTCCTTAATAAACTAACTCTCCGCTGTCAAATAGATATGGAGATATGGAGATATTTTCCTTAATCCACCTCCCCGGCATTCTAAACCTAAAATCATTTTCCTGCATCCCCCCTTAAAGCATGTTAAAAGAATTAAAGCCTCCACGGTGATATTATGATTAGTTAATTTGACATCACAAGAAGTGCAACTTCCAATTGCCAGTGTGCTAAAAGAGTTAAAGCCTCAATAGTAATATTATGATTAGTTAATTTGACATCACAAGAAGTGCAACTTCCAATACATCCTTAGTTCTTACATATGGATATTCTAATGCCTTTTCAACATTCCATGGGGTTTACACAATTTGTATGAGCACAGGCACAGAACATCAGCTGCCTAAGTTGTAGATGATAGTAGCATTATTGGTTGTAATACGAGATAAAACGTTAATATTTTGGGAAGTGATTGTACAAAGGGTAAGAAGAGATTATACAAGGGATACAAAAGCAAAAAGGAAGCTTTGATCAATCTCAACTTGAACAATTAAATTCAAAATTAACTCTCGTTATTCCTCTCATTTCAACTTGTTTCCTGATAAGTATGATTCTTACATTTTATTTTTATTTTTTTAATTGTAACTCTGTACTTTTTTTTCATTTTTGTCACTTCTTATTTCCATCACATCACACATATCTGTCATGTCAATGCATATGCCTCTACTAAATCACTCTAAAAGTATTAAACTATGTTCTGTAAATCAACTTGGAAATTTTCATTTAGGAACTTGATTAATCAAATTCTAGTTCTAAATTTTTTTTTTTTTAATTCCATCATATTTCTCATTTTTTTTTTTTGATAGGGGAATTGTTGAGGGGATCCAACGAACAGGAATAAATGAACGTGCTTCAAAAGTAAAACATTGCAGCAGATTTATTAAAACCATAATGATGCAAGAACATACCTTCCAGAACCATATTATCTGTGGATCAGTTTCTTTGTAGCCATTATATTCAGTATGTGCCTTCCAATCCTCGACCGAGATAGCACTTTCACTCCCACGTAGCATCCAATCAAGGTCTTCAAGCCCTAAACTTTGGAAAAATAACTTCTGGAGCACTGAGTTGCAAAGAATATCGGCAAATCCTTTAGCAAAATGGGATACCTGCTCAGCAATAGATGTAACAAAATGATGCTGAATAAGACGATCAACGTACTCCTCCCTGTTCCTACTATTCACGGCAATGGTTTTCCCATCAGGGCGAAGCTCTACAATTCTCCTGGAACCTAACTCCTCAACTTCTCGCACAAATGTCAGACCTAGAACATCCGAATCTACCGTCTCAGCTTCCATCTCTAAAATTGTCTTACAGCTGTGGTACAAGCATGGATCTGCATCACGAATGTCTTCCAAAGAAACACTCTGTCCAGCCAATTGTAAGAAAAACACACGATCAAAGACGACACCAACCTGCACCTTATGCATCAAGGCAAGGGCAATTACCCTGCCAGAGAAGCTGAAATATTCAAGGTGCAAGGGATCCACCTTCGACGCTGCAAATAAAGATAATATATACAACTAACGTTACTAGTCTTGCACAAAGAATGACCAGCAATTAATATGACCTATGTTGAATGCGTGTAAACTGCATTGTCCAAAACACTGTATAAGCAATTTTCAGCTTTGAATGCTACAATAACAGTGGTATCCAAAAATTTTTAAAAGAGAAAAATAGCAGAAAAGGTAACTAATGAATGAACAACATACTCCCAGAAAAGTCATAGTGCCTATATGGATTAGGTAACAATGTTTTTATGGTGTTACTTAAGGATGTATAAATTTACAGAGGGCTAATTTAAGATAGATGATCACAAGTTCCCCCCCCCCAAAAAAAAAAAACAAAAAGTGTGATTTGCTTTTGTATGTTAAGGTAGAAGCCGGGACGAGGAAACAAAATATCTCAACACACAACTCGTGTGAGTGTTCGGCGTTAACGAGCTCAACACCTCCCTCTTTTGAAACAGCTTTTTCTCCAAAATTTTTAATCTATAAGAAAGGATAAGCAGGTTAGAAGGAAATATATAAAAGTTTCCTTCCAAATTTCCTTTCTGAGTTAAAATGCTACAAGACTGATGATAATGGTATAAATTGATGTTGATAACTAGTGAGAGATGGTTACCTCTAACGGAAGCCAACAAAAATCATAACGGGGTAGTTATATTTTACCTTCTTATGCTTTGACCAAAAAACATAACCCCAGTGCAGTTAAAAAGTCAACATATAACCCCATCAATGTTTGGATTTAAATGTTAAATGAACTGTATCAGTTAAACTTAGGAAGCATGTGATGTCTAGATGCCATGAAATACGTTGTTGCCTTATTTCCCGCCAAACAATATTATTAAATAAGCAAAATGCCCTTCAGAATGGCAAAAAAGCCATGCAAAATAAAATTAAAAAAATGCCCCAAAAGACATTTTTGTCGTTTAAGGACCATTATTTGGCCAGGAATAAAAACAATAAAGCATTGGATGAACCTGGATATCATAATCCATTTGACACTTTAGTCCAAAAGTTGAGGGGTGTGAACACTATAGTTTATGCTCAGCTATATTCAATTGGTTAAATATAATGTTGCGTTTCAAATTGTAGACCATGGCTCTAACAACCTAGTGCACGAGACTACTAGGGATCTAGGAAGAGTAAGAAGTTCGCAACATTACCTCTGTTTGCAGAGAGGATATTACAAGTTTGAACTCGTGAATAGAAAAAAATTACCATTGCTCCAAATTCACAATTCTATAAAATAGAATTACAAAATACCCTTTAGAGGCATTTTGTCATTTAATGACCATTATCTAGAAAGAAAGAAAGAAATAGAGCATTGCATGAATCTAGATATCGCATGCCTGTAAAATTTAACAGCTATCATCTATTTGACACTTTAGTCCACACATTGAGGGGTCATGCATCCACTTTTAACCAAGGATCGTGTTTTTCGATCAACCCCGAGGGGATATCTAATTGCCCCTAGTTACTTATTTTTTCTCCTCAATAAACACTTCAAAGTATTTCAAAAAGAAATACCCGATGCATAAATTTAGTTACAGATAGAGTAACATGGGTTGTGTGAACATCCGTCAACTCCTAGCCAAATCTCCTACACAAGATAAGAACATATCTCTACCCCAAAGCTGGGAGAAGCAAGACTCGTTGGAGGCATCTTCCAATAACTTGCACAAAATGATTATGAGGCCCCACTTTGAATACTAGCTAAAACCAACTCCAAAGCTCCCATTTCCTCCTTAGTCAAGCTCCCCCCGCCCACAATTCTGATAAAGAAAAAATTATGCAACTTAAATTACATAATGGTTTAGTGTTGTCGCCTATTCCAAATAACCCCCCCTTGAATCCTATGGTTGTCCTTTTCATCATAATTTTAACAACTAACCAAAGGATTTAACTACTCAAGAGGCATTGCATTCATAATCCATCAATCTATACCACGAAATTCCAAAATGCCTTCAATGTTTCAATACCACTCACTAAGAGACAACATGCAATATGAAATGTCTAATCATGTAAGGCTTGTAACCGAAAAATAAATCACAACTGATAAACCTATTTTGTATTATGTCACCTGTAACTTGTAATTCTGTTGAAGCATAGAATTCTCGACGAAGTTTATGCTCAATTATGTTCAACTGCTTAAATATATAGTTGTTTTTACAAATGTTAGTCTGAATTACATGCCAAATCCTACAATACCTATGCTTGATTCATAATCCTGCAACAACACATCAATGCAATGTAAGGACTCGCCATCATTTCAACATGGAAAGAATCTCAACAATAAATATTTTTATCAACCATCAAAGGCATAATACAAATTAAATATGGATGCAGTTTAGTGTAAGTATGCACGAGACTATGGAAGCATACCTGGATTGGGAAAAAATCTTCTATGGTCATTTGGGCAAGAAACAAAAAGGGCATTTTGTGGATTGAAAATTGCTTGGCATACCAAGAAGAACCACTCCCGCAATACACCAGGCCCTGTAGCTTCCTCATTTTTGAACTCCATAAATAAACCACTGCGCAATGCATCAGGCTCTGCACGAGCAATATACTCAAATGATTCAGCCAACAATTGTGATCTGTCAATAAGCATCTCGTGAAGCTCCTCATAATCATCCTTCACTTCAGGAAGCATCATCATTGCCAAATGCCTCCTAGATTCAAAGTCTGTCACATCCTTATGCCCAAGAAGCCAAATATGATCATCACTCCGCTTAGCACTTCTAATAATAAGATAACATACAGAAACCTTTCGATGCCTCAATTTAGTCCAAAATTGGTCCTCGGCATCTTGATAGAGTTTTGAGATGCAATTCAATTCTTTCAAAATAGCAAGATACTGGCACCATCCTCGAAGAAGAGGTTCCCCTTCCTTTTTTTCTTTCACAGCCAAGACCTCCTCCATTTTCTGAAGACATTGTTCCATTTTTTTCAATAAATCAGTAAAAATGCCATGAAGAAACTTGATCTCTTCACCATAACAAGAAAGGTTATAACCACCTTCAACCAATGGCATAGAGATTGGATTCCCTCTACCCACCTGCCCCCTGATTACACTGCGTATGGGGAACAAGAAAGATGAGAAATCATGAACAACACTTGCAGACGGTCCCATGCTTGCAGGGCATTCCATACTTGACACCAGATCATTAGACAACGTAGCTGCAAGCTCTCTAACAAATGGGAAAATTTCTTCTACTACAAGCAATGCCTTACTACTGCTTTCACTATTTTTTGACACCCGCCCAATGCTCAAATATCCCACCATTGACCCAAGACTACTTCTACACAAGGAATACAAAGGGTCATCATGAGCAGCTCTACCTAGCAACTTACAAAATTCTAACACTATAGGTGCACACAGTGAGTGTATAGTTTTAGGCAAGCCATTCCGACTTGAGGTAACAAATTGCAAAATAGAGTCCTCTGCACATTCCTTGTTACCTTTATGGGTTGACATGTATAGCATGACCAAAGCCGCAGGTGCACATGAAGATAAAAATATCTGCAAATGTCCAGCAGCTGCATCGTTGTCATTTCGAGGCGTCATTTTCAAGAACTCCATTAGCCTCGACTTCACCAACTTTGAAGATTGCGTGACTTCACCCTTACACATCCTGCAAATTAATGGAACCATCTCGTCAATCACTTGCCAAGCTTGGGGGTGATGGGTGCTCCGCATGCGACCCACCAATTGAAGTCCGGCATCGTTCTGAATCGAACATTCAGACAAAGATTGTTCCCACTGAAGCTGCTTCCCCCGATAAATCAACCTCTGCTCGATCACCGGAATTCCTGTGATCGCCTGGATGCGCTCGTGAACTGATTTCACTGTATCCTCGTAATCCGCATGTAGAACCAGGGTATTAACTCCAGAGATCATTCTGACGAAAAATTGTAGTCTCGTAGAAGAACAAGGCGTTGATCGGGCATCGGGAACCCTAGATTCAACATAAGACTGCTGTTGTTGCTTGTTGTGGTGCGGCGCAGTGATCTGATTAGTACAGGTGGAGTTGACTGCGTTAGGTTCATCCTTCCTCATCCTGACGGAGACTAAGTCCGATGGAAATTCATCGTCATCGTCGTCGGCGGGGCCATAATCGTCCAATTTGCGCTTGGAAGACAGTCGATCGAGGCGTTGATAGACGCAATCGACAGAGGTCTCAACGAGAGACATTGGAGGGCGCCGTCAACGGTGGTTTACGGCAGGCGTGAGTCCATCGAATCGCAAAAGCCCCAAATCAAAAACCCTAGGCTTAAGACCGAGTTGAGAGAATAAGTTTTTAGAGAGAGAATGAACGCAGGACTGATTGGGACGGCGAGAGATATGAGCGAAAGAGAGAGAATTTGTGGGGAAGGATCATGCTAATTGCCAAGTGTAGCCTCGCACACGAAAGCAATCCTACGCTAAGTGCTTAATATTTACCAAATTGCCCCTACTCGCTTTGGACGTGCCAATGCCTTCCCCATTAAGGTTACTTCGAAAATAAATGAGAAATAAAAAAAATATATTGGGCTAAGAGAAGGAAAATTTTATTTATCATTTAATTTATAGTTTGGCAGAAAATAAAAAGCAGAATGTAAAGCGAGTAGGCGGAGTATAAGTTTTCTTTTTATTTTTTTTTTGTTTTTTAAATAGTAATTATTTTTTGTTTCCTTAAAAACAAAGTAGAAAATTTTATTTTCTGAATTTCTCAATAAATTGAATAGATAAAAGATTAGGGTGGATCTATTTACACTTCACAAACAAATTCTTACATTTTACTTTATTTTTTCATTAAATAAAATTATATAACTACTCCTATTTTTCTAATAATTTGAAGGTACAACTTTTAGTAATTTTTTATATTTTTTACCAAAAGTTATTAGTAGTGATTTTTAATATGTTTGGTAAAGTAAATAGTAATTTTTAATAATTTTTTGCTATTTTTAATATTTGGTAAAATTTTTAACAATTTTGAGCAATTTTTTGTAACTTTTGACAACTTTTGCACATTTGACAAAAATTTTGGTAACTTTTAAATTGAACAAATTATTATATTAGAGCAGAAAAAGGGCAAAAGTTTGCAAAACACCAACTTTACAATTTTTGGTTAATTTTTGCACAAAATTGTGCTACCAGGGAAGTCAAGATATGTTGCATAATTTTAATTTATAAATATTATTTTACAAGAATAAATATCTTCTCTCTCATTTTTGTCTTTCATATCTTCTTTCATTTCATTTCAACACTGTTTGGACTGCTAACAAATAAAATAAAATAAATCTCCAACAACCTCTATAAATTACTAAAATTCTCTATTACATATTTACACATTCCCTTATTTACTAATTTTAAAAAAGTTCAATATTTTGCTAGAAAAATAGAAAATTCGGAAAAAGATTAACTAAGTGCAAAAAATTTTTTTGGCAATCATGTTCTCTAAGTTGAAAGTTTTCAAACGAGTACTATATTGGCCTAGGTTCACGAATCCGTGTGAATCCGTTAGAATGGATTTGAGAAAATCATTCTAATAGATTATCACTATTCATATCAAAAAGATAAAATTTTGAGAGAGAAAGAAGAACTATTACTTAGGAATTTTTTTGAATCCTTTAAAATGGATTTGGGAAATGGATTACCATTGTTCAGAATTTAAAAAGATAAGATTTGGAGAGAGAAAGAAGAACTATTATCTGGCGATAAGTTTAAATTCGTTAAAACGGATTTGGGAAAGCTGTTCTAATGTTCATCTCCAAAAAATATAGTTTAGAAAGAAAGAGAGAGATAAGAACAATGAAGGGAATTTTTGATTTCGTTAAAATATATTTGGAAAATCGTTCTAACGGTTTACTATTGTTCATAAACAAAAAACGCTGTTTGGGAAGAAAATAACAACAAAATTAACTTAAAACCACGTTTTATCTTGTTTTTTTTTCTTATTTTTTACAACTCCAAATGCTACATGATTCAAATCAGACTTAAATTTATTTTATTTTTTGTGATTTTGAAAGTAAATAAATATGCTATTAGATTTTTAAAAATCTGTAAGCTGTATTTATAATATTCAAAAGTAGATATAATATACTATATACCTTTAATAAGGTTAGAAAGTTAGAATTGTCAAATTACACGTCAATTACTTTTATTTACCATTAAAAAAACAATATTACTATTTTAAAACTTAGATTTCTTTCTTTTACAGACAGTTTTGAATTAAATATTTTCATAATTTTAAACCAATCAGGCCTCGTTTAGAAGTCAAATTTTTAGTAATTTTTGGTAATATTTTAGCAAAGTTGGTAAGTAAATTTTTTTTTTATGAAATAAATAT
This sequence comes from Vitellaria paradoxa, assembly GCA_019916065.1. Lineage (NCBI taxonomy): Eukaryota > Viridiplantae > Streptophyta > Magnoliopsida > Ericales > Sapotaceae > Vitellaria > Vitellaria paradoxa. Next base: position 49,896,952 of record CM034237.1, on the reverse strand, counting down.
AAAATTTTAGTAATTTTTGACAAATTTTAGGTATTTGAATAAACAAATAAAAATTTTTAGTAGTTTTTAACAACTTTCACGTGTTTGGTAAAAATTTTAATGACTTTTGAGGTTGTTTAAATAAAATGACTATTATACTCATCGCTAACTCATCTACACTAACTCAATAAAATTGACAATTTTAATATTTTATCAAATAATTAAAACACTAATAATTAATATTTTTTTACTATTTTCTTCCTCCAAACAGGGCTTAAAAGAGAGAAAATTTTCCCCAAAGTCGGCTAATGATTTGTTATTTGTCGGCCTTCCCTTATGTTGATGACAAAATCCAAGCTTCGAAAACTTTTGGGAGGCATTATTAAATCCCATAGTATTAAAAGTTTTGACAAGCATATTAGGCTGGCAATCAAATCGGATTAGCTATGATCTTATCTTGTCAACGTGTGGGTATTTAAATTTAATTTTCCACAGTTAATAGCTACTTTATTATTTTATTTTTACTTTCGCATAGCACATGTTTATTTTGGTGGTAACATAAAATAAATTTTACGGAAATAATTTTTGTCTTCTATTAAATTAGTTTATAAGAAAAGTAAGCAATTATATTAGAGGTATTGTTACTAGTGGGGAATTAGCATAGGAAGTGGTGGAAAAATTATACCGTTTTCTCATTATCTCGTAAAATATTTTTTTTACACCCTTATAAAACTCTAAGTAACATTCTCTCTTAAGTAAAATATTCACTCTTACTCAATTTACCCTCATTCTAAACATTTTTTTTTTGTTTACATTTTTCTGTTTAAATTTTTATTTTCTAAAAATAGTAAATATAAACTTACCAAACGGAGCTTACATATTTTTCTTAAAAAGATATAATTTGTTCTCACTTTTTTTTTTCTTTCTTTCTTTTAAATAAAATAATTAAATTAAATTAATTAGTTAATCTAATTAGGCATGAATTGATCATTATACCACTGGAATAGAGTGAAAATGCCACATGCCTTGCACAGCCTTGCACATGACAATTTTTTCATTAGCTTTAATGGATGGAATTACTGTTTGGACCAAATAAAACGAAATTAAATAGTTCGAAAATGTAATAGGCACATTTAATAGTTTAAGAACGAAATAGAAAAAAAAAAGGGGATAGTTTGAAGAATACTTCCATAAAAAACTAAAAAATATTTGTTTATCTTTTAATTAGATGAGTCTATTTTAACTCCTTTAAATACCTCTAATACTTTATTTTACTTTTTCATTAATTAAAATTACACAATTATTCCTTTTTTTTTTCATCATTTATTTTGCATAATTATAATGCCATAGATATTTTTATACAAAAATCTAATCTAATGCATAATTGTAATGATCCGAATACTCTTATTTTATAACAAAAAAATATTTTTTTTAAATAAAATATCGAAAAGATAACTTACCAAAAATAACTACTTTGTATAATAATAATACTTATAGTATTATTTGATATTTTTGTTCTTAAAAGTTAATTTTTTTTGATACATTAATTTATTTATTTTGGTAGTTTTTATAAAATATTTATCACATTGAGCCCTATTAAATGACTTGAGGGTGATAGCAAAAGTTTGTAAAGAAAAATATTGTAAATAAAAATAAATGAAAAAATTAATTTTTTATATGATTAAATTAGAAGATAAAATAAAATAAAATTATTTTTAAAATGCTTGTTAAAAATTGTAAATATAAATAAAATTTATATCATTCTTTAAAATATTACTCTTTTGTACCAAATTAAGCTTAAATATTTTTAACAAAATTTATAAAGGTTTATTTATGAAGGGCAATTGTTTCTATTCAAATTATACATAGTAATAACTATTTAAAAGGGATAATTTTATAATTTTACTCAATGAAAAAATAAAATACAAGAGAGAATTTGAGCATACCCTTCTCAATATTTTTATTTTCCCTTTTCACTTTTCTTCCGCGAGTCTCAAGTAAAGAGAGTTAATCCTAAGATAATTATTTAATTATTTTGCAATTGCCTTCTGATTAACGCTTTCTGTGACCATTCAAATTAATTATTTTAATTACTGTAATTGAACATTTATTTATTCTTATTACTAATTAGGTAATTGTTTATCCAATTGGTGTTCTATGGGTTTGGATTTATGGATTTTGGATCGGGTTGAACCAGCGCTTTTGTTATGTTACATGCACTTTCAGTTTATTCCATTGGCCCAGTCCACTTGGAAACGTAAAAAATTAAAAACCATTTCAGATTTCTTGTGAGAGAGAGAGAGAGAGGGAGAGATGAACGAGAAGAGATAGACTTTTGGCAACAAACTTTTTTTTTTTCTTTTTCCTTTTTTATGGAAAAATATCCATTTTTAGTAACAATTTATTTTATGCCAAAATACTACTTTTTGGTAACAACACTTTTTCCATGCCAAAATTTCCATTTTTTTATATAATGTAAAAAATGCCAATTTTAATTTTTTATTATGATAACAAGACGTCTTTAAATTTATATTTTCTAAAAAATAACCAATTTTATAATAAAATTAACTTATTTCAAATAAATATGATGATCTTTTTTGAATAATTTTCCCCCAAATTGACAGTTGAAAAAAAAAGTTCTCAGTATTAGCTAGCTCTTTCGCGTGAGAAATATTTTCATCACAAAAATTTGGGGGATTTAAATTAGAGTGAAATTTTTTATTTTATTATGGTATCCGAAATTTGGTAGATCAATTTGCTTGATTTTCTATAATTGGATTTTTTTTTTAATTGATAATGCTAAAAGTTATTGCTTTAGCAATATGACCAAATAAGATCTGACATAGTTTTGAATTTGATACTTTAAGTCCTTAATAGTGTTTAATTGAATATTTTAACGTGATATCAAAGTTAGATTTGACTATGTAAGTCTCGTACACTTAACAGAAGATGTCACATATTTACGTATTATGATTTATCTCTACATAAAATCTTAATTAGACATTCTTATTTATCATCAATTTATTTTGAATTAGAAAAGTGAAAGATAAAATGTATTATCATTATCAATTCTAGTGTAAGAATTTTGAAAGGTGGGATGAAAAACCTTTTTATCTCTTAAGTTGGATTTGTTTGTTCTTGTGTTCTATTTGGGCATCTATGCCAAGAATGGAAATCAGAACTGCAAATCATAAAAGTTGGCGAGAGAAACATAAAAGTTGGTTATTTTTTAATTACTATACTTTTTGTAATTTTAATTTTAAAAATTAGAGAAATTGACTATTTTATCACTTGGAAATAAATTTATAATTTAATCGATCGAAACATAGCAATAAAAGTCGTTTACTAAAAGTAAATACTTTTGATAAATCAACTAAATTTGCCTACTGAAAATCGTTTATAGAACAAATGATAAATGATTTTAAGTAAACTCGTTTAAAATAACCCAAACCTCGATAAATTATCAAAATAAAGTGTTGTAGAAAATGAAGTAGAATTTATTTTGAAAGAGAGTTCATTGATACTCCGCCAAAAAATTATGATTTTGATAAAAATCCCAAGCAAAAATAGAAGATAAATTATGATTTGAAATAAAAAAAAAATTATTGTGTATGTGATGTAGATTTCATTAATGATTACTAATGGATGACTAGGGTGCGTTAAGAAGTGAAAAAAGAGGGATTTTTAGTAACTTACACACACACACACACACACACACATATATATATATATATATATATATTTGTGTGTTTGATAACACTTTAAAAATTATTAAAAATTTTCTTTAACTTTTTTTATCAAACAATTAAAAGTTTTTAAAAATTCTTAAAATTTTTTTCAACTTTTTACTAAAAAACTAAAAATTATTAAAAATTTTTAAAATTTATTAAAATTTTTATTAAACATATAAAAGTTACTAAAAATTTTTATTTGTTTTACCAATCACATAAAAAGTTGTACCTAATAACTTTTATCAAAAAGTCACCAAAAATTTTTAAATTTTGTTTCCAACCGTACCCCAAAGGAAAAAGAAATGGCCTCCATTAGGGAATTGTGATTTTTTTTTTTTTTGATTTATTTTAAGACAAAAAGAAAAGATGGGATTGAGATGTGCAGTCTGCGGGCCCAACGTTGTCCCATATCTGGTGTGCTAAATTGCCAATGGAAGGGATTGGGATGTTCAATCTGCAGGCCCAACGCAGTCCCATATCTGGCGTGCTAAACTGCCAATGGTTTGTTTGTACAGCAGAGCGGCGAACAAAGCACATTCAAGGAGGATATGGTACTGTGAATTCTGGGATTATCATATACTAAAATTTGGTGGGATTGCCATCCAAAGGTTCAAAGTTATATATTGTAAAATCACTTGTTAAATTATATTTTTTATTTTATTTTTATATTTCATTAATTAAAAGGTAAAAAATTAATTTTATATAAAAAAATTTATCCAATCTTATACATTATTGAAATAATTATCTTTTCACCTTCTATATATTTAAGGTAAAAATTACTTAAACCCTAAACTTTAAAATTTATCTTTGCACTCTATATACTTTGAATTAAAATGGAGTCATCAATAGCATTAAATTTTAAGTAAAAAGAGAAAAATACTCATTAAAAATCATATAAAATCGGAGAATGTAAATGCAGGTAATATAAATTATATAGGTATAAATGTAATTTTCAAAATTAATATAAAAGTTAAAACTGTTATATGTGATGAATTTTTAACATTTTTAATTTAATTTAAAGTATAAGAGATGTAAAGGGACATTGCGCGAGCCTTGGACTTAATCGGTTCGCGTGGTTTGTGGGATATTGCGCGAGCCCCCAGTTTATTCATCGATTACGCGGTTCGTTAAAAGTTGCAATAAAACGTGGAGTTCTGGGTCACCAAAAAAAAAAACAAAGAGATGTAAAGGTTAGTACTTTTAAAATTTAGGTGATATAAGTAATTTTCACTTTAAATACATAAAATAAAAAAATAATTATTCTTATATTATTTTATAATATTACTTAATTCTCAAATTCTATCTTCCCAATCAAACATGGCGCTATAAAAAATGGTTAAATTGGGCGGCAGTGTGTGGTTGTCATTAAAAAATATAAATTAAAATTACTATTATACCATAAAGGTAATGTTATTAGAGATATATTGGGGGGTAAGAGAAGTGGCTTTCATTAAACCAATGATAAATTTTACAAATCAATTTACAATTTGGAGAGCAACTTTTATATATTAATTAGAAGGGGCACACTATGTATTTATTTTTAATTAATTTTTATTTTATTTAAAATATTAAAAAATTGTCTGAAATAATAAATAATTAATATTATTAATTGAAGATATTTAAGTAGATATATAAGTGATTAAAGAGTATTTAAGTAAAATAAAAAAAATATAAGAATAGTGAGTGGTTAAACGATATTTAAGGAAAATAAAAAAATAAAAGGATTAAATTACTTAAATAACTTACAAAAAAATTAAAAAATTATTTATACACCACTTTTAAATAGTAAGTGATTATTGGTAGTTGAGGGTTATTAATGAAAAAAAATTAAAACTTCATCAAAATTTGGTTTCATGCAATTTTTGACTTCACCATACCCCCTCATATTTCTTTTATAATAGTATAGATAGATATAAATATATAAAAAAATTCTAAAATTGTAAAAATAATAAATCAGTGTGTCCAAAATACCTACGGTTTAACACTTTTTGTCTTTCTATTTTTTGAATTTAATAGTAATTATATTAATTGAGATTTATATTCATTTATTTTTTTACTATTTAGCCCACTGTCATAATAGAAAAAAAAAATTGAATTTTGTTTTAGTTTCTCTATTTCTTATCATTTTTAGCCCACTATTACCCTTAACACTGTGAGTAAGAAGAAAATACTCAATATTTATTAGCTTATAAAATGAGCAGTGCGTAATGATACCTTGTCAAATTTTATATTGAGATTGTCATATCATCGATAAATATATTCAAACTAAATTTTGGTGAAAGTTTTAAATTTCAAATTTAATAAATCTGTTAATTATATTCATATTTAGAACATTATTAGTAAAAGCCCGTTTGGTTTCAAAATTTTTAACAACTTTAAAAAATTGTCCATTTGACAACTCTCAAATTTTTAGTAACTTTTTGCACGAAATTATATTAAAAATTTACCGATGTTTTATTAAATAATAAGAATATTAAAAATTACCAATGTTTTTTTAATCATATAAATAATTTCAATTAGTAATTTTTGGTCAAAAAAATATAAAAAGTTGCCAAAAAATTGATTATCAAATGCACATTTCTTGAGGGATGTAGGGATAAGAAGTGTCACAATACTTAGGCAGCGTTTGGCACACTAAAAAATAATTTTTATTAATTTTTTAAACTTTTTTTACCAAACACAAAATAAATTTTTATCATTTTTTTTCTAATTTTTACCAGTAAACAGAAAATAAATTTTTACCAATTTTTTCTAAGTTTTACCAATTTTCTCCAACTTTTGCCTAAACTTAACATATATGAATTTGAATAGTTATAAAGAGTAAAAAAAATTATCAAGGTTCACAACAAAACAAAAATAAAAAAATAATAATAAATTCATATAAATAATTTCACAATAATGTTCATACAGGATCTTAAATCGACTAAAACTTTAATAATTTAACTATATCTTAAACTAGTTTGGGCAAATTTTGATATCTATTTGACACATAATTTGAGGTATATACTGTGTATTGACACATATTAACAATTAAAAGTTAAAATAAATTTTTTTGACTAAAAGAAATTGAAATAATTAAAAAGCATATTGGGGACAACAAATAAATAATTTGATTAATTATAAGATGCATTAGAGAGAGTAATGATCAATCGAATTCGGTTGCGGAAAAATTGATGAGTTGAACTTTTTAGATATATTTTTCAAAATCGAATCCTGCCCATTGAATAAAGGAAAAACAAATATAAGGATTGAAAATATTCTAAATTTAAATAATAACATTAACAAAAGCATACGATAAATTAAATAAATTTAAAGATTGAAAGTACAAATTCAAATTCTTAACTCCATTATTATATAAATGGCACAAAGAGTATAAAATTGTGTATATTGAAAATTTTAAGTCTTATGTATGTTAAAATTGAATTATTAATTTAAATATTTATTTTTATTTTTTGAAGAAATTTAAAGTCTAAATATTACTTTAAAAAAAACGTTTAGTTAATTTTATCTAATAGGTAGATATCCATATGATGTTTAATAAATGTGTTTTGAATTTTTATTATTTATCATAACTATTGTCACATTTTGAAAATATTAATTTAAAAAATTTTATAAAAAATATATATATATATATATATATATGAAAATTGTGAGAAAGTGTATTTTCATGTGAAATGACAAAAAAGACAATTAAAATAGATAGAAAAATAACTGATTCTGGTCATTAAACAAATATAACATTTGAAAATATCTCAAATTCAAATTCCTAAACTAACTTATTATATGGAAATTGGCTTTAATGTTCAATAATTACGTAAAATATATATATAAATATAGGTAGCCTTTGATATTTAACAATTATGTAAAATATATATATGGGAGACCTTTAATTTTCAATGGTTATAATATATATATATATATATATATACATACTATATGGGGGCATTTAATAGTTAACAATTATGTAATATATATATAGTGAGCCTCTAATATTCAACAATTATGTAATATATACAGGTGCGTTTAATATTCAACAGTTACGTAATATATGTTCAACAGATATATATATATATATATATATATAAAAGAAGTTTTTAATATTCACGGTTATGCAATGGAAAAATGATTAAATACACTTTTTTTATTAGTTTTCCATCAGATTACTTTTTTATTTGTGTTTTTTTAATTAATATTTAATATATTTGAAATAGGTCAATTTTATAACTATATTTAATTTATAAGCAAGTTAGGAACCCATAAGTTCGTTCACATCAATTATAATTATATGTCATAATTATAATAGTTTTAGATGCAAAAGAGATAGTGAAATTGTAATGTTTTATCAATATGGGACACAAAAAAGTAAAATTTTTGAATGAAAAAAAAAAAAGAATATAAGGAAGTGAAGGAGAAAAGAGAACCATAATTACTAAATAAATAATTACATTTTCTAAAAAAATGTCATTAAATAACTACATTTTATTTAAGATTTAATAATTTTTTTAAAAAACACCATAATGAATAGTGACATTTTTTACTAAAATATTTGTAACGACTCACATCCATATAGTACAATATTATCTGCTTTGGGTTTGGTAAGTTGTTTCTCAGGAGATTACCCATCCTAGTACTACCCTCACTGGAGCACATTTAACCCCGGAGTTCCCACTGAATCCAGTGTTCTCACGACTTTAAAACAGGTTATACTATATTGATATATGTCACTTCCTTTCACGACTAAGGCGATATGGGATGGAATGCATTACTTCTCTACTTCACCTTCGGCTTTACTCTCCCGCAGGCAGAGTCCCTCACAGGCATGTCCTCACAATCCTCCCCCTCTTACAGGGCACGCGTCCCCGCGCGGTCTCCTGCTTCACTCTCCCGCAAGTAGAGTCTCTCACAGGCAGGTCCCTCACACGCGAGACCCCCACACGCGTGATCTCATACTTCCGGCTAGGCATTGGTTCTGATATCATTTGTAACAACCCGCATCCGTATAGTACAATATTATCCATTTTGGGCTTGGTAAGCTGCTTCTCAGGAAATCGCCCATCCTGGTATTGCCCTCACTGGAGCACGCTTGACCCTAGAATTTTCACTGAATCCAGTGCCCTTACGGCTTTAAAACGCGTTGTACTATATTGATATCGAATATTACATATATGCCACTTCCTTTCACGACCCAAGGGATATAAGATGGAAGGCATTGAAACTCTCGCAAGCAAAATTCCTCACAGTCCCTCACAAATATCATTAAACTATTATAATATATTTGTATATTTGTTATTTAGCATAGCTAATAAGCAAAGGATAACATTTCTTAAAAAAAATTGCAACAACTATTAAATAAGTAGTGTCGTTCTTTAATAAAGTTATTAAGTCATTATAATTTATTTGTTATTTAATGACATTGTTAAAAAATGTCAAAGTTAATAGGTGAAAGGTGAAATTTTTATGTTAAATATTGTTAAATACTCACTTATGTTTCAATAACATTTTTGTTAAAATGCCATAAATATAGAGTGCTATGTTATTTTAAAAAGCCATAAATATAAAGTGCTATGTCATTTATTTACAAAATATCGTTAAATTAGTGTTATTAGATCTTATTTTAATTGTAGTGATAATTCGTTTGAATGGTTTTGATTAAAACAATTATTAAAAAGTTGATATAGTTTGGTAAAAATTGACAAAAATTTATAAAATTTAGAGTTTTAAAATAATTTTACAAAAAATAGAATAAGTAAAAGTTAATAGAAATTTATCAAAATTTATAAAAGTTTGTAAATGTTTAGAAAAGTTGAACTTCCACACACACGGCCCACAGACGCACGCACATCTATATATATTTGCATTCATAACCAAAAAAAAAAAAAAACATGTATCAAGAATAATCAGACAAAGCCTTAAAATTCAAAAGGTATTTAGAGTGAATAACTTTAGTATAAATTCGTAAAAGTTATAGTCTCATAAATTATACAATGAGTAAAAAATTTAAAATTTATAAAAATTTATTTATTTTTTTATAACACCAAACATATCTTGATTGTGAAATCCAAGTCATCAATTTTTTACTCGGAGCGTTTAGAAGCACAAATTTTAATAATTTTTTGTGTTTTTATTGAAAGTTACTAGTTATAATTTTTAGTATGTTTAGTAATGGAAATAATAATTTTTAGTTATTTTTTATAATTTTTAAGTGTTTGGTAAATGTTTGACAGTTGTTAATAATTTTTAAGTAACTTTTAGTAATTTTTGTTAATTTTTAATAATTTTTAATTAAAAAATTATTATAATAAAGTAAAAAATTAGTAAAATATAATATTTTACTAAACATGAAATGGGTAAAGTTTGATATTTTTTTTTTTTTTTTGGCTAATAGTTACGCTGTCAAACGCTACCGACGTACTTATCCAAGGTAAGTTAGATTTACCTTGTATAGGCACACTTACCTTACAAGGTAAGTTAGATTTAACTCCTGGTAGCCCTCTACGAGCTATGCTTTCAAATGATTTTGAAGATCCTAGAAATCAGATTTTCAGAAACTGGTATTTTTCCAGTTTTACTCTAGAACAGCGAGAGTTTTACAAACTCCAGTATTACTTTACGCTGGAACAAACTGACAAAATTCAGTTTTTTATTCCTTGGTTCTTGCCATATTATTTAAACACTCTTCACGAACAAATCAATGTTTTAGAAAAAACTTGGCAGACCAAAGACGGTAGAACTGTAAGTTCCATCCATCATCCTTCTGAGTCTTTAATTCTGAAGTCTCCTCATTTAGAGGCCACAGCTTATGTAGGCCAACCTCCAGAAAAGGCTTTACCAGAGATAGTTTTGTTGTATAAACAACTTAATTATTCTCATGTTTTTATGAGTACTCTAGGTGCTCAACTTACCAGAATAGAGCAAAAGCTTGCTTCTGTTCAAAAGCAGATTTTTGATCTTGCTCCTAAGGAATCTAGTTCCTTGCCAACAGATCTCAAAGACCCTATTATTCGGCCTATCAATGAACCCGTTGAAGGTTTTAGGCAACCCGAATTATCCGTTGAATCTATAGTCGAACGAATCCAACAACAGTTTGGAACCTTAAAGATAGAGACTTTAAGTCTATCAGACTCCTCTGAGTTTGAAACTGAAATCGAACCTAAACCTCCTGATCCTCCGCAGATTAATAGGTTAGTTTCTACAACTACACCTCGACCGTTGGGAAAATTCTATTATACTAGACCCACACCAATAGACGTTCTTCATGAGGAAATCGAAGACTTAGGTACTCAACAAGTAGCCTTTGCTCCTCGCCAAGCCTATTCTTGGAACATCGACGGTCTATCTAATAGACTAATTTTCCAACAGTGTCATCGCATGACAATTTATGCCACGGTTCAAAAGGCTAATGGTATAAGCGATAGACAAACAGCCCTAAATCTAGTTTCAGGGTTTGAAGGTACCCTCCGTGGTTGGTGGGATCATGTTCTTAGTGATGAGCAACGAGATCAAATTCTCCGCGCTACTAAGATTAAGCAAGAGACTGTTGTCAGTCCTCAAGCATCTTCCACAGTTCCAATTCGCGAAGAAGATGCAGTATATACACTGATCTGTGCGATCATGGAACATTTTACTGGTCAAATCACCAGTAATAGTGAAACCATTAGGACACTTCTTCAAAATTTAAAGTGTCAGTCCTTAAGTCACTATAGGTGGTATAAGGATACTTTCTTAGCCCGCGTCGTCCAATTAAGTGACGCTGGAGCAGATCATTGGAAATCTAAATTTCTTGATGGTCTTCCTTCTCTTTTTGCAGAAAAGGTTAGGCAATCCATTAGATTAGCCACTAATAGTGCAGTCATACCTTATGCACATCTCACTTATGGTAAACTCTTCTACTTCTGTGAACAAGAGGGTTTAGCTCTCTGTAATGATCTAAAGCTTAAAGGTCAATTAAAGAAGCAGAGACTTTCTGAAAGAAAGGAATTAGGAGATTTCTGCGATCAATTCGCTTTTGATATTCCTAAGTCTAGACTCTCCAAACCTTTTAAACATAGGCCTAGGAAATCTAGACCTTATTCTTATAAAACTAGGAAAAGGAGACCTCCTAAGGACTTTTATAAGCCTTCAATTCCATCTAGATCTAAGCCTAGATTTAAAAAATCTCGCGTTCCAATTCGATGTTGGAAATGCGGCAAACTCGGCCATTTTGCCAACAAATGTTCTCTGAAAAAGAAAATCCAAGAGCTTCATATAGATGAAGACTCTAAGCAAAAAATTCTAGCTCTAGTGTTAGAATCGAATCCACCCTCAGACAATGAATCTGACCCTGAACCTCTAGAATACGAATATTCTAGTGATAGTTCCCAGCCTGAATGCTATTGTAAAACCTCTAGCGAAATTGATACTGCCATAGCAGCAATGCAACAGATGGAAATCTCTGTCTTAACCCAAGATCAGGATGATATGATCACTTTGGCCTCTAAGATCCAGAACCCTGAACTTCAAAGACAAATTCTTGCCTCCATCATAGAACCATTAGGTCAGTCTTCTAATCATCAACCAGAAGGCTATAGTATGAAAGAGGTAGTTCGGCGTCTTAGTTTAGACCCTTTACAATCTTTTCAGCCTGTATCAATTCAGGATCTTAAGAGAGAAGTCAATCTTCTCAAAACTGAGATTACTGTTCTTAAAACAGAATCCCAGCAGACCCAACAAAGACTTTTAAGATTAGAAGCTGGTCAACCTAGCTCTCCTGTCTCTTCCTCTAAGAAAGAAGAACAACCTTACTTACATCAGTTAAAAGGTATTACTATTCAAAAATGGTTAGTAAAAGTAAAGATCATTATAAATGAGTCTTATGTTATTAAAAACCTTATTGCTTTAATGGATAGTGGTGCAGATCTAAATTGCATTAATGAAGGATTAGTTCCTACGAACTATTTTGAAAAAACCACTCAATCTCTTACTTCAGCTAGCAATAATAAGTTGCATGTTAATTATAAATTAACCAATGTTTCTGTTTGCAATTCTGATGTTTGCATTCCTACAGAATTTTTACTTGTTAAAAACTTGTCTCAGCATGTAATTCTTGGAACTCCTTTTTTCAGAAAAATCATGCCAATTTCTAAAATTGACTCTACTGGAATCTATTTTCAGTATAAAAACAAAGCCCTTTCATTTCAGTTTATAACTGAACCTCAAACTCTAATTCTCAACGAATTAGAGCATATTGTTTTGAAGGATCAACAAATTCGTTTTCTTCAATCAGAAATTCAGTCTATGACTATTTCTGAATCTTTGCAACGACCTTTTCTTAAAGAAAAGATTTTAAAACTTCAAAATGAATTTCTCAATGAAGTTTGTTCTGATATCCCCAATGCTTTTTGGAATAGAAAACAGCATTCTGTTTTTCTTCCTTATGAGGACAGTTTTAATGAAAATCAAATTCCTACTAAAGCTCGTCCTAGTCAAATGAATCCAGAATATTTGGAACTTTGTAAAAAGGAAATTTCCTCTTTACTGGAAAAAGGTCTAATTCGACCTTCTCACTCCCCATGGAGCTGTACTGCTTTTTATGTCAACAATGCAGCAGAAAAGGAACGCGGAGTCCCTCGTTTAGTTATAAACTACAAGCCTCTAAATAATGCTTTAAAATGGATTCGCTATCCTATTCCTAATAAAAAGGATCTTTTGCATCGTCTATATGATGCTAAAATATTTTCAAAATTTGATTTAAAATCTGGATATTGGCAAATCCAAGTCCAGGAAAAAGACCGATACAAAACCGGTTTTACTGTCCCCTTTGGACATTATGAATGGAATGTTATGCCATTCGGTCTGAAAAATGCTCCCTCTGAATTTCAAAATATTATGAATTCTATATTCACTCCTTATACTAATTATATATTAGTATATATTGATGATATACTCATCTTTTCTAAAACCCTTGAAGAACATTTTAAACATCTTTCTCACTTCAAGGAGATTATTAAGAAAAGCGGTTTGGTTATTTCTTTTCCAAAAATGAAACTTTTCCAAACCAATGTTCGTTTTCTCGGACATAATATTGAGCATGGGAATATAAGTCCTATTGCTAGAAGCATTGAATTTGCTTCAAAATTCCCAGACCAGATAACTGATCTAAAGCAGTTACAACGATTTCTGGGTAGTCTGAACTATACTTCAGATTATTACAAGGATTTGGGTACAGACGCAGCTATTCTATATGCGCGCTTATCCAAGAAAAACATAAATAATCCTTGGACTGCTGAACATACATATGCTGTTCAGAAAATTAAGGCAAAAGTACAAAGATTGCCTTGTCTCACACTTGCCAATTCTAAGTGGTTTAAGATAGTTGAGACAGATGCCAGTAATATTGGCTATGGCGCTATTCTAAAACAGCGCAATCCAGAAACCAATCAAGAATCTCTGATTCGATTTTCTTCGGGAAAATGGAACCCGACCCAGATGGCATACCCATCTATTAAAAGAGAAATGCTTGCAGTAGTTAAAGGAATTACTAAATTCCAAGATGATTTATTAAACCAGCATTTTCTGGTTCGCATTGATTGCAGTGCTATAAAACAAATCCTTGAAAAGGATGTAAAAAATTTAGTTTCCAAACAGATCTATGCTGGTTGGCAAGCTCAATTATCTTGTTTCGATTTTACAGTCGAATATATCAAAGGTGAATCTAATTCACTACCTGATTTCTTAACTCGTGAATTTTTGCAGGGATCATGAGTAGTAGCAGAGGTCGGGGATCTAAGCCCCAGCAAAGAGGACGTGGCAGATCTAATCTGTCCACTGGACAGAGAGGCCAATTTTCTTGGTCCAATGTTGGTGCTCTAGGCCCAGCTGCTAACCCCTTCAACATTTTAGGTGAAGAATGCCCAAATTTTATTGATCTCAATGATTATCTTAACAAAAAGGAGGCCCAACTGAAAGCTGTCTTGGCCCAATACAAACAGACAGATTCTAAGCCTGCTGAATCTTCTGCTCAAGGTTCTAAACCTGAGACTGCAGCCCAAATTCTGCAAAAGGAGCCTGTATATATTACAAGCCCATATACCGAAGCAATTTTGCCTCTGGAAGAAGAAGATGATCACTGGATTAATGATCCTTTCTACATTAAACAAAAATACATGGATCAGACCTCCTATCCAGTACCTGAATACAAATACCGGTATCTCTATGAAGCCATTTTAACCTCTACCGGATCAGTGGAAATACGCCACTTTTATCCTAATAATAGGGTAGGCCCCCAGATTAATTATAGTCAGTGTTTTATCTCTAAGATATACACTTTGATTGATTGGGGCAATGATCCGATGAAAACCCGCAAGTTAAGGATCCCTCATGATCCACAAAAGGAGTATTCCTTTAATTTCTGGGATTATGTTAACGCCTGGAAATATACTTTTCTCTATGAAAATGTAAAAAGAAAACACTCCTGGTTTATAAGAATCAGAGAAGACTTTTTTGAAAAAACTAAAGTCATTCCTCGATGGTTTTTTAAACAATGGCAAGTTCTTGGTCCACCTATGGATCTTGTACCTCCTCCTTTGCAGGAATTATACGATTCTTGGGTTGAAGTTCATCCTATCTTAAGTGATTTAAATATGAAATCATTTGTAGGACAGTCCCAATTCTATTTTTGGGCTGAGTTTAATATCCCTTGGATCTGGAAATGGGGATTAACAGTTAGTGAGGATGATCTAGGCATCCCTCAGTTAATGAGAACTTTTCACTTCCAATGGTGGAAACAAATTGATTTACCTGAGTTAATTTCTAAAATTACGAAGGTAACTTCAAGTTTTAAGCAAAAGCAGGTGGCTCAAAGCCCAGAACAGTTTGATTCCAAGTCAAATCATATGACTCAATTAAAATTGAGTATTAAGAGGAGACATCCAAATATCTCCAACAGAGCTCTCCTGGCCAAATGCCTGGAATATCTCCAAAATGAGTTCAGTAATGAATTCGATGAAGAAAGGTTAAATCAGCACAGGACTCCCATGTCCCTTGATTCCTGTTCAAACCACTCAGCCGATGATAACATCTTAGCTGGAGAAAGTCAGAATCCTGAGGACTATACGCCCACGGGTGAAGTTTTGGAAGCAGCCATTGAACTGCTCCGACAAAATAAAGGCAAAGGCATCGCATCAGACTAAGGAATCGTGGACATCTGTCCACCCAAAGCTGGCCGTCCATGTGCCAGGATTCCTTTTGCCTACCGAAGTGACAAATTCACTTTCCACCTCTCCAAAGTGACAAATTCACTTTCCACCTTCGTAAAGTGACAAATTCACTTTCGGTGTTATCACCACAGCTGTCACCATTGTTGGTCGATCGACTGCACCCTGCCAGCACACGCAAACAACAATGGTATTGTTTTGTCAAAAAGTGTACAGTAGAATAATAATTTCGGATTCCAACTTGTAAATTTTCGGGTCCGAACAGTATTTTCCTTTTCTATTTAAGCGGTAGTCGATGGCCTGTCTCGACACGCTTGACCTACGCCTTTCTTTTGTTTTAAGTTGATCTTTTGTAAACCTCTTCTTATATTGTAATACTCCCGACATCTGTAATAAATTCCATCACTTGCTTTTGTATATATCCCTCAATACCTGCGCGCACTGATAGAACTGGTATCAGAGCCAAGTTGAATATGCAGTTCTAAACTGCACCCTTCTAAGGTGTGTAATGATCTAAAGCTTAAAGGTCAATTAAAGAAGCAGAGACTTTCTGAAAGAAAGGAATTAGGAGATTTCTGCGATCAATTCGCTTTTGATATTCCTAAGTCTAGACTCTCCAAACCTTTTAAACATAGGCCTAGGAAATCTAGACCTTATTCTTATAAAACTAGGAAAAGGAGACCTCCTAAGGACTTTTATAAGCCTTCAATTCCATCTAGATCTAAGCCTAGATTTAAAAAATCTCGCGTTCCAATTCGATGTTGGAAATGCGGCAAACTCGGCCATTTTGCCAACAAATGTTCTCTGAAAAAGAAAATCCAAGAGCTTCATATAGATGAAGACTCTAAGCAAAAAATTCTAGCTCTAGTGTTAGAATCGAATCCACCCTCAGACAATGAATCTGACCCTGAACCTCTAGAATACGAATATTCTAGTGATAGTTCCCAGCCTGAATGCTATTGTAAAACCTCTAGCGAAATTGATACTGCCATAGCAGCAATGCAACAGATGGAAATCTCTGTCTTAACCCAAGATCAGGATGATATGATCACTTTGGCCTCTAAGATCCAGAACCCTGAACTTCAAAGACAAATTCTTGCCTCCATCATAGAACCATTAGGTCAGTCTTCTAATCATCAACCAGAAGGCTATAGTATGAAAGAGGTAGTTCGGCGTCTTAGTTTAGACCCTTTACAATCTTTTCAGCCTGTATCAATTCAGGATCTTAAGAGAGAAGTCAATCTTCTCAAAACTGAGATTACTGTTCTTAAAACAGAATCCCAGCAGACCCAACAAAGACTTTTAAGATTAGAAGCTGGTCAACCTAGCTCTCCTGTCTCTTCCTCTAAGAAAGAAGAACAACCTTACTTACATCAGTTAAAAGGTATTACTATTCAAAAATGGTTAGTAAAAGTAAAGATCATTATAAATGAGTCTTATGTTATTAAAAACCTTATTGCTTTAATGGATAGTGGTGCAGATCTAAATTGCATTAATGAAGGATTAGTTCCTACGAACTATTTTGAAAAAACCACTCAATCTCTTACTTCAGCTAGCAATAATAAGTTGCATGTTAATTATAAATTAACCAATGTTTCTGTTTGCAATTCTGATGTTTGCATTCCTACAGAATTTTTACTTGTTAAAAACTTGTCTCAGCATGTAATTCTTGGAACTCCTTTTTTCAGAAAAATCATGCCAATTTCTAAAATTGACTCTACTGGAATCTATTTTCAGTATAAAAACAAAGCCTTTTCATTTCAGTTTATAACTGAACCTCAAACTCTAATTCTCAACGAATTAGAGCATATTGTTTTGAAGGATCAACAAATTCGTTTTCTTCAATCAGAAATTCAGTCTATGACTATTTCTGAATCTTTGCAACGACCTTTTCTTAAAGAAAAGATTTTAAAACTTCAAAATGAATTTCTCAATGAAGTTTGTTCTGATATCCCCAATGCTTTTTGGAATAGAAAACAGCATTCTGTTTTTCTTCCTTATGAGGACAGTTTTAATGAAAATCAAATTCCTACTAAAGCTCGTCCTAGTCAAATGAATCCAGAATATTTGGAACTTTGTAAAAAGGAAATTTCCTCTTTACTGGAAAAAGGTCTAATTCGACCTTCTCACTCCCCATGGAGCTGTACTGCTTTTTATGTCAACAATGCAGCAGAAAAGGAACGCGGAGTCCCTCGTTTAGTTATAAACTACAAGCCTCTAAATAATGCTTTAAAATGGATTCGCTATCCTATTCCTAATAAAAAGGATCTTTTGCATCGTCTATATGATGCTAAAATATTTTCAAAATTTGATTTAAAATCTGGATATTGGCAAATCCAAGTCCAGGAAAAAGACCGATACAAAACCGGTTTTACTGTCCCCTTTGGACATTATGAATGGAATGTTATGCCATTCGGTCTGAAAAATGCTCCCTCTGAATTTCAAAATATTATGAATTCTATATTCACTCCTTATACTAATTATATATTAGTATATATTGATGATATACTCATCTTTTCTAAAACCCTTGAAGAACATTTTAAACATCTTTCTCACTTCAAGGAGATTATTAAGAAAAGCGGTTTGGTTATTTCTTTTCCAAAAATGAAACTTTTCGAAACCAATGTTCGTTTTCTCGGACATAATATTGAGCATGGGAATATAAGTCCTATTGCTAGAAGCATTGAATTTGCTTCAAAATTCCCAGACCAGATAACTGATCTAAAGCAGTTACAACGATTTCTGGGTAGTCTGAACTATACTTCAGATTATTACAAGGATTTGGGTACAGACGCAGCTATTCTATATGCGCGCTTATCCAAGAAAAACATAAATAATCCTTGGACTGCTGAACATACATATGCTGTTCAGAAAATTAAGGCAAAAGTACAAAGATTGCCTTGTCTCACACTTGCCAATTCTAAGTGGTTTAAGATAGTTGAGACAGATGCCAGTAATATTGGCTATGGCGCTATTCTAAAACAGCGCAATCCAGAAACCAATCAAGAATCTCTGATTCGATTTTCTTCGGGAAAATGGAACCCGACCCAGATGGCATACCCATCTATTAAAAGAGAAATGCTTGCAGTAGTTAAAGGAATTACTAAATTCCAAGATGATTTATTAAACCAGCATTTTCTGGTTCGCATTGATTGCAGTGCTATAAAACAAATCCTTGAAAAGGATGTAAAAAATTTAGTTTCCAAACAGATCTATGCTGGTTGGCAAGCTCAATTATCTTGTTTCGATTTTACAGTCGAATATATCAAAGGTGAATCTAATTCACTACCTGATTTCTTAACTCGTGAATTTTTGCAGGGATCATGAGTAGTAGCAGAGGTCGGGGATCTAAGCCCCAGCAAAGAGGACGTGGCAGATCTAATCTGTCCACTGGACAGAGAGGCCAATTTTCTTGGTCCAATGTTGGTGCTCTAGGCCCAGCTGCTAACCCCTTCAACATTTTAGGTGAAGAATGCCCAAATTTTATTGATCTCAATGATTATCTTAACAAAAAGGAGGCCCAACTGAAAGCTGTCTTGGCCCAATACAAACAGACAGATTCTAAGCCTGCTAAATCTTCTGCTCAAGGTTCTAAACCTGAGACTGCAGCCCAAATTCTGCAAAAGGAGCCTGTATATATTACAAGCCCATATACCGAAGCAATTTTGCCTCTGGAAGAAGAAGATGATCACTGGATTAATGATCCTTTCTACATTAAACAAAAATACATGGATCAGACCTCCTATCCAGTACCTGAATACAAATACCGGTATCTCTATGAAGCCATTTTAACCTCTACCGGATCAGTGAAAATACGCCACTTTTATCCTAATAATAGGGTAGGCCCCCAGATTAATTATAGTCAGTGTTTTATCTCTAAGATATACACTTTGATTGATTGGGGCAATGATCCGATGAAAACCCGCAAGTTAAGGATCCCTCATGATCCACAAAAGGAGTATTCCTTTAATTTCTGGGATTATGTTAACGCCTGGAAATATACTTTTCTCTATGAAAATGTAAAAAGAAAACACTCCTGGTTTATAAGAATCAGAGAAGACTTTTTTGAAAAAACTAAAGTCATTCCTCGATGGTTTTTTAAACAATGGCAAGTTCTTGGTCCACCTATGGATCTTGTACCTCCTCCTTTGCAGGAATTATACGATTCTTGGGTTGAAGTTCATCCTATCTTAAGTGATTTAAATATGAAATCATTTGTAGGACAGTCCCAATTCTATTTTTGGGCTGAGTTTAATATCCCTTGGATCTGGAAATGGGGATTAACAGTTAGTGAGGATGATCTAGGCATCCCTCAGTTAATGAGAACTTTTCACTTCCAATGGTGGAAACAAATTGATTTACTGTGTTTTTTTAATTAATATTTAATATATTTGAAATAGGTCAATTTTATAACTATATTTAATTTATAAGCAAGTTAGGAACCCATAAGTTCGTTCACATCAATTATAATTATATGTCATAATTATAATAGTTTTAGATGCAAAAGAGATAGTGAAATTGTAATGTTTTATCAATATGGGACACAAAAAAGTAAAATTTTTGAATGAAAAAAAAAAGAATATAAGGAAGTGAAGGAGAAAAGAGAACCATAATTACTAAATAAATAATTACATTTTCTAAAAAAATGTCATTAAATAACTACATTTTATTTAAGATTTAATAATTTTTTTAAAAAACACCATAATGAATAGTGACATTTTTTACTAAAATATTTGTAACGACTCACATCCATATAGTACAATATTATCTGCTTTGGGTTTGGTAAGTTGTTTCTCAGGAGATTACCCATCCTAGTACTACCCTCACTGGAGCACATTTAACCCCGGAGTTCCCACTGAATCCAGTGTTCTCACGACTTTAAAACAGGTTATACTATATTGATATATGTCACTTCCTTTCACGACTAAGGCGATATGGGATGGAAGGCATTACTTTTCTACTTCACCTTCGGCTTTACTCTCCCGCAGGCAGAGTCCCTCACAGGCATGTCCTCACAATCCTCCCCCTCTTACAGGGCACGCGTCCCCGCGCGGTCTCCTGCTTCACTCTCCCGCAAGTAGAGTCTCTCACAGGCAGGTCCCTCACACGCGAGACCCCCACACGCGTGATCTCACACTTCCGGCTAGGCATTGGTTCTGATATCATTTGTAACAACCTGCATCCGTATAGTACAATATTATCCATTTTGGGCTTGGTAAGCTGCTTCTCAGGAAATCGCCCATCCTGGTATTGCCCTCACTGGAGCACGCTTGACCCTAGAATTTTCACTGAATCCAGTGCCCTTACGGCTTTAAAACGCGTTGTACTATATTGATATCGAATATTACATATATGCCACTTCCTTTCACGACCCAAGGGATATAAGATGGAAGGCATTGAAACTCTCGCAAGCAAAATTCCTCACAGTCCCTCACAAATATCATTAAACTATTATAATATATTTGTATATTTGTTATTTAGCATAGCTAATAAGCAAAGGATAACATTTCTTAAAAAAAATTGCAACAACTATTAAATAAGTAGTGTCGTTCTTTAATAAAGTTATTAAGTCATTATAATTTATTTGTTATTTAATGACATTGTTAAAAAATGTCAAAGTTAATAGGTGAAAGGTGAAATTTTTATGTTAAATATTGTTAAATACTCACTTATGTTTCAATAACATTTTTGTTAAAATGCCATAAATATAGAGTGCTATGTTATTTTAAAAAGCCATAAATATAAAGTGCTATGTCATTTATTTACAAAATATCGTTAAATTAGTGTTATTAGATCTTATTTTAATTGTAGTGATAATTCGTTTGAATGGTTTTGATTAAAACAATTATTAAAAAGTTGATATAGTTTGGTAAAAATTGACAAAAATTTATAAAATTTAGAGTTTTAAAATAATTTTACAAAAAATAGAATAAGTTAAAGTTAATAGAAATTTATCAAAATTTATAAAAGTTTGTAAATGTTTAGAAAAGTTGAACTTCCACACACACGGCCCACAGACGCACGCACATCTATATATATTTGCATTCATAACCAAAAAAAAAAAAAAAACATGTATCAAGAATAATCAGACAAAGCCTTAAAATTCAAAAGGTATTTAGAGTGAATAACTTTAGTATAAATTCGTAAAAGTTATAGTCTCATAAATTATACAATGAGTAAAAAATTTAAAATTTATAAAAATTTATTTATTTTTTTTATAACACCAAACATATCTTGATTGTGAAATCCAAGTCATCAATTTTTTACTCGGAGCGTTTAGAAGCACAAATTTTAATAATTTTTTGTGTTTTTATTGAAAGTTACTAGTTATAATTTTTAGTATGTTTAGTAATGGAAATAATAATTTTTAGTTATTTTTTGTAATTTTTAAGTGTTTGGTAAATGTTTGACAGTTGTTAATAATTTTTAAGTAACTTTTAGTAATTTTTGTTAATTTTTAATAATTTTTAATTAAAAAGTTATTATAATAAAGTAAGAAATTAGTAAAATATAATATTTTACTAAACATGAAATGGGTAAAGTTTGATATTTTTTTTTTTTTTTGGCTAATAGTTACGCTGTCAAACGCTACCGACGTACTTATCCAAAAGTACGCGTGGAAATTCACGGCAAAACGCGCCCATGCCACTCTTCCGACGCGTCAAGCCCCTGTAAAAGGAGAAAAATTGTTGGCTATCATCCTAGAAAGGCATGTTAATGGGGACGGGGGGGAAGCAGTAGGCGAGCTACCGCTGCCGCAGCAGTAGCCGAAAACGCCCCCGTTTTACCAAAAACGCTCCCGCTTTGACAAATCAGAAAAAAAAAAAAAGAAAAATCATAAAAAACAAAAAAAGCCAGCGAAACGTAAAAAAAAAATAAAAAATAAAAAAAAAGTGTGTTCGGTAATTAAAAATACTAATATCTTTTTGTGTTTTATGTTTTGAAAATCTTAAAACATGAGAAATAGAAAACAGATATACTTTAACATTTTTTATTTTTCGTATTTTGAGATTTTTTCTATTTTATATTAAAAATGCTCAAAATAATTTTTTATCTTTTTTCATTTTATGTGTAAATTTATTTTCTATTTTTTAAAACAGATTTTGAAAACACAATTAACCAAATGTGTTTTGAACTGTTTTATTTTAAATAAATACAAAATGAATTATTTTCTTTATTTTAAAAAAATACAAAATGCGTTTTAAGCTGTTTTCTATTTCTTTTTTTTTTTTGTACTCTACTGTCTTAGAATTTTTTTTTGTGCTTTACACACTCTCTGTTTGGTTACTTGTGTTTTCAAAATTTATTTTAGAAAATAAAAAATAAATTTACACATAAAATAAAAATGACAAAAAGTTATTTTGAGCGTTTTTAATCCAAAATAAGAAAAATCTCAAAATATGAAAAATTTTAAAATACAAAAAATAGAAAATGTTAAACTAAATGTATTTTTTATTTTTTATGTTTTAAGATTTTCAAAACCCAAAACACAAAAAAAAAAAATTAATTTTTTACTGAATTTATAATTTTTTATAAAAAAATTAATATTTTTAATTACCGAACACACTTTTTTTTTTTTTTTCGTTTCGCTGGCTTTTCTTGTTTTTTCTGGTTTGTCAAAACGGGGCGTTTTGGGCTACTGCTGCCCCCCCCCGCGTATACTCTTCCAACGCGTCAAGCCCCTGTAAAAGAAGAAAAATTGTTGGCTATCATCCCTAGAAAGGCATGTTACTGGTTGCTTCGTTTTTCCGCAGCAAACCAAGGCTAATTTCGGAATTCTAACACCTCTTTCTATATTAAATAAATCCCGTCTCACACCCATCCTCTCCAGAAGAGTCTTCCAGATTAAATTCGCACGCAATCCAACGATGGCTATCGTACCAAAATCTGTCCTCCTCATCGTCGCTTTCTTCGTTTCTTTCGTTCTCTCTGATGTCTCCGCGACCGTAGGCGGCCGTAAGCCGGCGGTCGTTGGCGGATGGAAGCCGATCAAGGACCTGAAGGCACCGGAAGTGCAAAAAGCGGCAAAATTTGCGGTGTCGGAGCACAACAAAAATTCAAATGACAACTTGAAGTTCCAGAGCGTGGTTCGGGGCGAGGAGCAGGTTGTCGCCGGCACTAATTACCGGCTCGTCATCGCCGCGAAAGGTCTCGCCGGGGCGGTGGGCCAGTACGAGGCAGTCGTCTGGGTGAAGCCTTGGGAGCATTTTATGAATCTAACGTCCTTCAAAAAACTGTAGGGGGTTGTGTGAATGTGATGTCGCAGAGGCTGAGGATCGTGAATGTGTTGTGAAATTGTTATCCAAGATTATGTTGTGTTGTAATTGGAATAAATTACTTGGCCCTGATATTCCTGAATTTTATTATTATCATCATTATAATAATAATTATTATTATATGTGATCTTCCTCTTGTATGTGAATGGGCTGTCTGTGCTTCAAAATTCATACCAGGGTGTCGTGTTTCACAATCTTTGTAGCAAGGATTTTTTTGGTTGAACACGTGTAATTAGCCAATTAACCGGTTTTGAACTTGTTTTCTAAGCTAATCTTTAAGAATGTTTAAAAGTAGATAATTTTCTCAACCACTCTGATCCCTTTTGGTAAAAAGCTTCTTCGTTAAGATGTTGTCAATTTAGGTGCCGTTTGTTGCGCAAAAAACAGTTCAAAAAATTTTGAAAGTTTAACTTTTTTCAAACTTTAAAAAATTTTAATTTTTTTAAAAAAGTTATCAAAATTCGTTGAAACGAATTAAAATAGTATATTGTAACGAATTTTATCAGTTTGTTTTTAGAAGTTGAAGTGACATTTGCACTAAAAAATTTTACAAAACTCAAAAAATTTTTAAAATTATTTACTAAAATTATGTCATGTGTCACTTTAATAATTTTCTAACGATCAAATTTGTGTCTTTTAAACATATATTTCATTTCACTATTATTTAAAGTATGAAAATGTGCAAAATTTTAATGGACCATTGCACCATTCTCTCCTCAAATAAACTCATTGGTGTCCCTTCATTCCATGTCTATTTATACTACTATTAAATATTAAATTAATTAAATTAAATACTACTATTAATTTTTTACTACATCTATCTATTCTACCATTAAATATTAAATTAAATTAAATATGAAAGGGGATCTCGGACATATGATGTACATAAAAAATAAAATTCAGACACGTGACACATATCTAAAGAGGGGACATGTTAGTGGTTGTGAAGGCGGTATCTTTCGTGCCGCATTAATAGAGTGGCATAAAAGGTATGCCTGTATCAACTGTTAATTACGGTTCCGGCCGCGTCTGTCCTAACTAAGTATTGTAACTTTGACCATAGTCACACCATTACTCATGATATCCAGGTGTGACTGTCTCCCAAGGAAGGACGACGTGTGCGTAAGAACCTATGAATATATAAGGAATGAAAAAGAGAAATAAGTGCCATTCACCATACAAAATTCTACCGAAATTACTTTTGAACTTTTCTTTCTCATATACGTATTCTAACTTGATCGTTAGAAGGGTGTTCGGCCAAGCACTTCTCGGCCGGCAGCTTTATTTTAGGATTCAAGTCATGAGTTCGGAAATCTAAGATACCAATACCGTTAGACCTTTGTTCGACTACATCAGAAGTACCTCGTCACCTGGTTGGACACGTTAGCAGAGGACCTCCTTGGATTTTTTGGACACTCCAAAATACTATAATTGAAATCTTTACTACTATATAAAACTCTTAATACGTGAAAACTTTTTTTTCCTTTACCATAATATCCCTTCTTTAATTACCAAAAAAAAGAAATAATAATAATACCTCTTTTTTTTTTCAAACAAACTAATTTCTATCCTTGAAACATGTCTTTCATTTCACGACTATTAAAAGTATAAAAATGTGCAAAATTTTTAATGGATCATTGTACCATTCTCTTTTCAAGTAAGCCGTATCCCTTCATCCCACATTTATTTATATAATTGTTAACTATTAAATTAAATACTACTATTAAAATTTATACTATATCCATTTATTCTACTATTAAATATTAAATTAATTATATTAAATTAAATACTGCTATTAAAATATTTACTATATCTATCTAATCAACTATTAAATATTAAATTAAATACCACTATTATAATCTTTACTACCACATAAAACTCTCAATAGGTGAACTTCTTTTTTTTTTTTTTTTTAAATTGTAACATCACTTCCTTTTCAAACAATCTAATTTGTGTCTTTCAAACATATCTTTCACTTGCATTGAACGTACAAAAATGTGCAAATTTTTTAAGTTAGGGACATTTACACTTCTCCATTAGCTTCTTTTATATTTTCACTAGCACTGAATGTATAAAAATGCGCAAAATCTTCAGGCACTCATCCATTAACTTTCCTCTCCATATTACTCTTTTTCATTAAAACTATTGTAAAGTAAAGAAAACTAATAAAGGAGTACATTATCATTTCTCAACTTTTAATTGACATTATACCAATCTCTTCTTAAATAAGCTCATTGGTGTCCCTTCATCCCATATTTTTCTATGTTACTATTAAATATTAAATTAATTTCAATTAAAATTAAATATTAAATTAAATACTATTATTAAAGTCTTTACTAGATCTATTTATTCTATTACTAAATATTAATTAAATTAAACTAAATTAAATACTACCAATTAAAAGTCTGAAATTGTACATATAAAAGTCCACAGGAGAAAACTTTAACAATTTAATTGCATCCTAATCCAATTTTAGTAAAAACTGAGATCTATTTAACACAGAATTTGAAATGCATTGACATATATTAACAATTCAAAATTAAAATAATCTTTTAACTAAAGAAATTGTAACAACTAAAAAATATGTTGGGGACAACAAAATTAAATAATTTGATTAATTCTAATATATATTTTGAGAGAGTAAGGATTAGCCGAGTTTAGTTGTGAAAAAATCGATGGTTTGGATTTTTTAGGTATATTTTTCAAAATTGAATCTTAATCACTAAATTAAAAGAAAAACAATTCTAAGGATTAAAAATATTCCAAATTTAAAAGATAGTATTAACAAAAATATACGATGAAGTGAATAAATTTAAAGATTGAAAATATTGCAAATTCAAAATTTGGAACTTTACTATTACATAGATGGTATAAATAGTGTAAAAGTGTACGTATTTAAAATTTTAATTTTATGTATATTAAAATTAAATTTTTAATTTTTAATAGAAAATTATATCTAAATATTATTTTTTTTAAAATAAAAAATTTAGTTGACTTTGTCCAATATGTATCCATACAGTATTTAATAAATATGTAAAATTTTATTATTTATTACAAATATTATCATATTTTTAAAAACATTAATTTAAAAACTTTTATAAAAAAAAAGTATTCAAAAAAATATGAGAAGTGTGAGAGAGTGTGTTTCCATGTGAAGTAATCGAAAAAACAATCAAAATGGAAAGAAAAATAAGTAATTCTAGTCATTGAACAAATTTAACGATGAAAATATCCCAAATATAAATTCTTGAATATTGAAATGGAGAGGGGTCTTTAATACTGAACAATTATGTAAAATATATATAGGAGGTCTTTAATAGTCAACAATTACGTAAAATATATATATGTTGAAGGTCTTTAACATTTAACAATTATGGTTTTGTTGGAAGCGATGAAAATCATTGAAAATCTTTAAAAATTATTTACTTTTTATCTCACTGCATAAATTATAAACTTACCACTTTTATCAAAATTTATCACTTTATATTATTCCAAACACCTCTTATGTAAAATATATGCGAGAGATCTTTAATATTCAATAACTATGTAATATACATTATATAAGGGGCATCTAATATTAAACAATTACGTAGTGTATATTTATGCACAGACCCTTTAATGCTCAACAGAGAGAGATATATATATATATATATATATAGGAGGTTTTAATGTTAAACAGTTATGTGTGTAATATATATTCAGCAGATACATGTAAACCATAAGTCTTTGATATTAAACAGTAATTCTGTTTGAAGTAATTTTTTTTCTTCAAATTTCTACAAATCTATATAAAATTTAAATTTTCTACTCACTATATAAATTATAAAATTATAATTTTTACAAATTTAAACACATTTAAATAAATTTAAACAATTCTAAACACCATCAGTATTCAACAACTATGTAATATACATAGGAGACTTTCCTATTCAACAAATATATATAGAAGGCCTTTAATATTCAATAGTTATATATAATAAATGGGTGGAGATATTGGCACTCGTTCAAAAACTTCCTCTACTTTTAGTCATTTTTTTCTTCTATAAAATTACAAAATTAGCCTTATAATAGAGATCAATTAATACAAAACACATTAAATGCCATAATTACCCTATCTTTCTATTTATTATTACAAAATTAACTTTCTCCATTTTTTACTTTTCTATAACTTCCCTCACTTTTTATTAATTTGTATGTTAAATTAAAAATCTACTGTCAATTAATAATTTTATAATATTGTGTGAGAGAGTTTTTTTTTATAATCATTAGCTTTGTAAATATATCTTTAAGTTTATTTTATCAAAAATCAAAGAAAAACATAATCAATTATTGTTTTTTAATTGATACAAAGCAAGACATATTAATTCATACACTAATGAAAATAAATGAAATAAAAATAAATCAAATTGAAATTCAAAAATTCAATTCCTAACATTCATCTCCAAAATCAGCCACCATTAAATAAAAAAATATGACACTATATAAAATAATTCAGCCGTTTTAACAAAGGTCTTTTATAAATTACCAAGAAAAAAAAAACATTGCAAATAGGAATTGTAAAAAAATAAAAAAGAAAGAAAATAGCTTAATTACGAAAAAAAAAAAAACCTAACAATGTAATAACATAAACACCAACAAAAATAAAAAAAAAAATTTACATGTAATTTCTTATATGTTATTCAACCAATAAATTAATCATATGAAAAAGAAAAATTAGAAAAGCTTAATAGATGCTTGCAATTTGAGGGATTCGATAATTCAAAATTAAGTATGCATGGAAATTCCGGATTGTAGGGGGCTAAGATGTAAAAAAATATCACAGAGTTTGAAGTTTAAAAGAATTAATGGTCTTAATTTGCTCTAAATAATTTAGGGGTGCTTGATTTATCAAAATTCACCAATTTTTATCAACTTTTTTTAATGTTTTCTAATTAAATTTCACTACATATCACTTTTACATTAACTTTTTATATCTTTTTTTTATAATTTTTTACCATCCAAACACTACCTAATTATGATTTAACTTAATTTTCTCAAAATGATTTAATTGTCTAAGTGATTTGATGGTCATCTTCAAATGATTTAAGTGCTATATGATTTGTATTTTTATTTTTCATTTTCTGTTTATTTTTTTTACTTTTTATTTTCTGTTTGTTTTTTCTACTTTTTGTTTTATGTGTTTTATGCTTTAAAAATCGTAAAATAATAAAAACAGAAAATACATTTAATTTGATATTTTCTATTTTCTGTATCTTTAGATTTTCATTGTTTTGAGTTGAAAATCCTTAAAATAATTTTTTACCATTTTACATTTCACATATAAATTCATTTTCTATTTTCTAATATAAATTTTAAAAATACAAATGATTAAATACATTTTAAACTTTTTTTTATTTTTAAAATTATAAAATAAAAAATTAGCTTAAAAGTGGTATACCAAATAAATCAAAACCGTTAATTTTTTAACACCGCAATTCCTAAAGTGCATTTTACACTGAAATCCTTGCAACGCTTGAATTCATGGCAAAACACGCTTATGACACTCTTCGAACCGGTCAAATCCATGTAAAAGGAGAAAAATTATTGGCTATCATCCCTGGAAAGGACCGTTACTAGTTTCTTCGCTTTTCCGCGGCAAACCAAGGCTAGTTTCGGAATTCTAACACCTCTTTCGATACTAAATAAATTATAAATCCCATCTCAAGCCCATCGTTTTCAGAAGAGTCTTCCAGATTAAATTCGCATGCAATCCAACGATGGCTATCGTATCAAAATCCGCCCTCCTCATCGTCGCTCTCTTCGTTTCTTCCGTTCTCTCTGATGTCTCCGCCAACGTAGGCGACATTGAGCAGCCGGTCGTCGGCGGATGGCAGCCGATAAAGGACCTGAAGGCGCCGGAAGTGCAAAAGGTGGCAAAATATGCTGTGGCGGAGCACAACAAACATTCAACTGACAACTTGAAGTTGCAGAGCGTGGTTCGGGGCGAGGAGCAGGTTGTCGCCGGCACTAATTACCGGCTCGTCGTCGCCGCGAATGGTCCTGCCGGGGCGGTGGGCCAGTACGAGGCAGTCGTTTGGGTGAAGCCTTGGGAGCATTTTCTGAATCTAACGTCCTTCCAAAAACTGTAGGGGGTTACGTGAATGTCACCGAGGCTGAGGAACATTAAACGTACCATATGTTGGGAAATTACTACCCAACCTTATGTTATATTTTAGTTGCAATAAATTACTGTGCCCTGATATTTCCTGAATTTTATTATTATCATTATTATTAAATTAATTACTGGTATCCCTTCATCTCACATCTATCTATGCTACTATTAAATATTAAATTAATTAAATTAAATATTAATTAATTAAATACTACTATTAAATGTATGAAAATGTGTAAAACTTTTGATGTACTGCTATACCATTCTCTTTTCAAATAAATCCATTTGTGTCTCTTTCTCCCACATCTTACTATTAAATATTAAATTAATTAAATTAAATACTATTATTAAAAGTATGAAAATATGTAATACTGTTAATGAACCTTTATGTTCTTCTCTTTTTAGATAAATTTATTGGAGTCCCTTCATACCACAGTTATCAATTCTAGTTCAAAACTTTTTATTTTCCTAGAACTCCCAACTGGTCTTCACTCGGTACCTCTTCGCAATCTCTGTTTCTCTTCTTTCTATACTCTCGTATTACCTCACTATTATTACAAATATAAAAATATGTAACATTTTTAATAGAGCATTATTTAAGTTATATATATATATATATATATATATATATATCTAAATTAATTACATATTTAAATGTTATTTACACAACTAGTGCGTGCGTGTGTGTTTGTGTTTGATTTTTTTTGGTTGGGGGAAACGTGTGTGTAATGTAAATGTTGTTAACAATAGAGTATTTATTGCAGCTATTATGAATAAGAATATCAAAATTATCCGTACCGACAGGTACCTACTTCATCTGATCCGATCAAGGAAGATATAGAGATACTAATAGTGGGGACGGGGACGAGTATAAGAATTTTAAAATATCATCTGAACAGGTACGAAAATGGGGACGAGTATGAAAATCTCCATCCCATCTTGTACCCATTTAAATATTTATTTATTAATTTAGATATATTTTTTTAATAATTATTTAATATACACTTTGGGACCGGATTACTCTAAAAAATTGGCCCGTAATAGTAAAGATAGAGGGCCTCCCATTGAATAAGCTGGATCAATAGTTGGAAGGTCATTGGTTTTAGCATTGGCCGGAAGAAAATAAAGTGTCACTTCTGCACTTCCAAAGGAAACTTCCTTTTCTGATGGATTACCTAAATTCCTTTTTTATTTGACAAAGAGAAACAAGTGGGATTGTTTATCCATTGCCACCTTAACTTGCTTTGCTCGAAATGTCTTGCTCAATGGATCAAATAAAACTGAAAATGGCTTTCTTGGAGAAGGAATGGTCATATCAAGTACTCACTTAAAAATGAAGGAAATTATATTTTTATTTAATATATATAATATATATAATAATTTTTAATATTTATTATATATATAATTTATAGTTTGGTGGGTAAGCGGAGACAAGAACGAAAAATTTGTTACCTAATAAAGACAGATATAGAAAAAGTCTTTATCCTCGAAATAGAAATGGAGATAGGGATGAGATGGGAAGAGTATTGCTAAAAAGGAATAGGAATAGAGAATGCCATACTCATTTCATACTCGTCAAGTTGACGTCCCTAATTATGAATATTCATAATAATCATAAAGACTCTACATCTCTTTTCAATATAAATGGAAGTAAATGCTTTTAGAAAAAAAATAAAATTTTAAGTGATGAGATAAAAATTTTTCACATCTTTTTTAAATTTAATTTGATAAATTTTATTTTATAAAATGTCATTTTCTTTTATGACATGTAAATAAACTAGCACGAGAAGCTGACACAGATGACTAATAAAATAAATAAGGGGATAAAAGTGTGAAATAACTTTTTTATGGGTAAAAATGTACAATAATACAGCAGTTACAAACTAGCAATGGGAGTACTTGCTATGCATTGGCCAATAAAATAAATTAGGGGCATAAAAATGTAAAATAATTTCTTTTTTGGTAGATAAAAATGTGAAATAATATGACAATTATGGGACTAAAAGTGGCTCCTATTTTTTAAATTAATTATTTTAAATGAAAAAAAATGAAATTATCGTTACATCATTTGGTGGAACTATTACTATAGTAATTATTCATCATAACTATGATGTAAAATTGAATGAAAAACAAATAGATCTGCATGTCAAAAAAATTACAAATTATTACTTTCTTTATTTTAAATATTTAATTAATTAAAATTCTTTTGACAATAATTTATTACAACTTGAGAGCACTAAATATGAGTCATCAAACACAATATGCTAACTTCACCATTACTAGAATGGAAAATTGAAACTAAACTGCATGAGTGCATGATTCCATTGGTATAACCTGTACGGTTATATAAGCTAATATTAGAGATATAAGTGAAACTTAGAGTTAATAAAATTTTAATTTTTGATATTTCTTTAACTATCTATAATAACCTTTAATCTCGCATCGTTTGAACCAAACAATTATCCAAAAATAACTTTTAGTTGCTCGTTGTCATTGATCAGACGTATGGAACCAAGGCAGAGAAGAAGAGGTGTTTTGTTCAGTGTGAAGCTTGAAATCGAATTTTGTCCCATTTTTTATTAATTTACTCAATTGCCCCTTGCCTAAAGGTTATCGGAAGAGATAATTGTTACGTAATCAGAATTTTAAATTAGAAATATCCACTAAAGTTATTATTATTATTATTATTTTTTGATATTTCAAGGTGTCTGGAGTGACTTGCTCGCACCTCGACTAATCCCTGGGGGTCCTGAAATTAACGACCGGATGAACCTCCAGTTGCCCTAAAGAGACTCGAACTAGTGATCACTGAGAAGCAAATCCAAAATCTTATTAATTGAGCAATATCCATTAAAGTTTTATCAATGCATTGCAAGCTAAATATTTTTAAATAACTTTTCATTAAAATTGTAACACTCAGTATTTATTTTTTGACTAACTATTGAGATTTTAGGTCATTTTAATATTTGAATTTAATGTTTAGTCTAAATTGTCAAGTTTTATTTTATTTTTCTGGGCCAAGTTTGACTCAAAGTTGTGTTTGGATTGAAGAAGTGGGCCAAGGACCCAGTCCTCTTGTATTTTTCCTTCCATTCTTATTTTCTTTCTTTTTTTTTTTTTTCCTACTACAGACAGAAGAGAGAGAGAAGAAAGGGGGGAGAGAGAGAATAGAGAACGAAAGTGAAGATCGGATAGTGAGACTGGGCGAATCAAGGACTATTCAACATAGTGATCGTCATGGTAGTTACCATTTTCATTGGTTTTGTTCGAGGTGAATGATTTAGTATTTTGAAGTTTACGAGGTATTTTTGGATTTCTCAATTTCTTCTATTTTCTGCAAATTTGAGGTAAGTGAGACGAACTTATGTGTTTATTCTTGTCATTAGCATGATTTTAGTATATTATATTTTTGACTTGGTTGAGATTTGAGATATACAGATGTTGGTGTATAAATGTATATATGAATGTGTGTGTGCATATATTTTTGAGATTGTTGAAATTTACGAGTTTTAGTTGGATTTTAGGATTTATTAACCTGTTCTGGATGTTATTACACGTTTATATATGTTTTTTGTTGGTTTGGGAGTTTTTGATTTTGGGGTTTGAGAAGAGTACGAACCAAGAATCGGGTTTTGGCTCATTTTTGTTTGAACGCCTAATCGCGTTTGGAGTTTGGATGCTAATACTGTTTGGACGGGGTTCACATACCTACTACCTTTAGATAGGGTTCGGACGCTAGGCTACTGGGTAGGTTAAAAATATTAATTTTCGAAAATGTTGTACCATTTTTCCTTGAAAGTCCTTATTTTTGGTTTATGATTTTGATATAATTTTATCCCAAATCACCAAGACCTATGGAATAATGAATGTTTGAGAATAACATGCTTTATTTTATGTTAAGAATTATTGTTTATTGATGATTATACGTGATTTAGTATATTAGATGCATGGGACTGGGATTGCATTATCTAATTATGTTATGATATTGATTTGGCTGAGGATACCATATATTTATTGTTGATGTGATGAGGCATGGTCATAAGCATATATGGGATCCACCGTTTTGAGAAAATGATAAAAATGAGATCTTATAAAAGATTAGATAATCGTAATCGATATATATGACTAGAGATTAATTATTAGAGTTGAGACATTAATCATAAGTATTTTTTTGATATTATTTTCTGGACTACACCCAGACTCTGCTTAAACAATTAGAAGCTTAACTATGGGTGTAACACGGTTCCTTAGTAGAAGGATCAGGGGTATAACATGGTTTCACACTAGTGATACATTGAAATTTACATTTACCGTGAGTGTGAAACGGTATAGTTGGTGGCCCTGCATGCTTTGTTAAGTGTTACTTGTTTCACGATAAGATTGAGAGTAAATGGAGATAAAGAATGCATCGTCGCATTGGTCATTGCATTGCACTTAGATAAAGAATGTTATATTTTGTTGAGATTATTGTGAATTATTATGTATATTCGAGTTATAGACACTTATGCAAACATGTAGAGTTCTGCTTATTAGGCGGTAGTGCTTTTCCATTTCATATTATAGGTAATTTTTGAGAGCTGGATGCAATCACCTAAAGTTGAATTTGACTAAAGATGACTTAAATTTTTTAGTATGAAAATGGTATTATTAAATCATTCTTGTACGCCTTTTCAGTAAAAAAATCTTAGTAGAATAACATTTGAAAAAACTTCTCAATTAACATTGTGGGATGATGAGGGTGTTTGGCAATTCAAAAATTAGTAAAAAAAGACCAAAAGTTAATTTTTGTGTATTTGGTAAAATCATAAATTTTTTCACTTTTTTGATTGCTATAGTAAAAAGTACCACTCCATAATTACAACTTTTTTGATTTGCTACAGTAAAAAATATACCAAATACCCAAAAGTTACAACTTTTTTGCTTTGCTACAGTAAAAAATTTACCAAACACCCAAAAGTTACTAAAAAATACTAAAAATTTCACTTGATTCAACCAAAAACACAAAAAAGTGTAAAAAAAAAAAAAAAAAAAAACAACTAAAAAACTACCAAAACTTAAATTTTTTTTTAATTTCCAAACAGCCTCGATATCGCATCCAACTGTCCGCAATATTTTAAAATCTAGTTGAGCAAGCTTTAAATACAACTCACAGTAGTAGCAACAATAGTAATTCAGATTCAAATTTTTTTTAGGTCTGGCCTAACTGGATCAGCAATAAAAATATTCTAAAACTTGCTCTGAGGTGGCTTACTCTCTAACCTTTACATTAAACCAGAAAGAAGAATTTCAAGAAAATCCAGAACTGCAAACATTGAAGAAAAATGTGATATCTGAAGAAAGATTTTGAGAAAGTGACCTGGTGGATGAAATCCAGGAGTGATGGGCCAATGGGAAAATAAAGAGAGAGGGAAAGAGACCATGATAGGTGTAAAGGTGTGGGGTTAGTGGTTAGTATTAAATGAGTGGGGAAAGACATGTGAATGAAAAGGTGGAAAGGTACCCGCCCCTGCCTGGAAGTTGGCTTTCTATACATGCTTTTTCATAAACTCCCACAATGGGAAGTCTTGAAAGGGGGGGGGGGGGGACCCAAAAAAAAAAAAAACACTACAGGCTAGCCCTGTTGTATAAGATTTTTCCAGGTTCATCAGATATTTGTGTATAATATAATTTATTGTCTTTTTAATTATTATTGAAGTGAAAATGGTTTGGGGCATCGCAAATTAAAATTAGGATGTTTAGAATGATAAAAAGTGAGATAAAATGGGATAATTTGAAATAATTTGTGAGTTCATAATTAATGTAGTGAGATAAAGAGTGAATAACTTTTAGAGATTTTTAAAAATTTTCAGATTTTTTCAGTATTTTACATCGCGCCAAATGAACTCTTAATGTGAGTAAAAGTAAAAATACAATTGAAAAAATTAAATAGAGAAAATGAAGGAATTGATTTTTTTTTTTTTAGTTTTTTTTGTTGTCTTACTTTTTCATTATTTATCAAAATTAATTTTCTTTCTTATGTTTATTAGTTTTAGGCTTATTACTCACGTTCACTCAAAAATGCTTAAAATAGGAGGACTTAAGCATGGTTTAAAAATTATTATTTTTATTCTTTTAAAATTTTTCTTAAAAAATGTGGCTGATATATTTAAAAACTAAAAAAAAAAAAAATCAAATTTTGATAAAACCAAAATTGCTCTTTGATTAATCTGACAAGGCCGGAGTACTCCTGTAAATGATAAAAAAATAGTTAGTTAGGAGAAAATGTCAACCTAGGGGGACGAGTCTTTTTATTTTATTTTTCTCTAAAAGTGAGTGAGCAACTGCACACTCACGGAGTTGGGAATTCTCCCCTTGTGAAAAGGACGGAACCATCCTGAGCCAAACATACAATCCGCTGTATCCATGCATGTTCCACAAACAAATCAAAACGGTCAAAAAATTCCGCTAAATATTTGGAAAAAAAAAAAAAAAATAAGCCCACTAAACGGGTTTGGTGAAGAGCTAAAAAATTCACCCACTTAATTAAAAAAAAAAAAAAACAAACGGATTCTATATATTTTGTAACAATCACCCACCATCGATCTATCAATCCACGCCAATTGATGCACTTAAGTCCTATTTGGTGGCATTAAAAATCACAAAAATTCACAAACTTTAATTAACTTTTGTATTTTTCTTCAATTAAATTTCTTCATATATCAAATGTCACATCTTTTTACTTTTATTGTACTTTTTAATCAATTTTTTTTAATCAAACACCCAACGTTTGGCAAACCTCATTTTTAAAGAATTTTTATTAGATTTTTGTCGAATTTTAATGAATTGTAATAAATTTTGAAACCAAATAGATACTTAGCTTCGTTTGAAAGTATGAATTTTTTTGAAAAATAATAAAAATTTGTAAAAGTTATTTACTTTTTATCCTATTATACGGATTGCGAATTTACAATTTTTGACTGTGTTTAGTATACTGAAAAATATTGAAAAATTATCAAAATCTTTAAAAGTTATACATTTTTTATCCCATTATTCAAATTACGAATTTACAAATTATTTTACTTTATCTCATTTTTTGTCACTCTAAACACACTCTTTATCAAAATTTACTAAATTTTTACACTCTAAAACGCACGATTAATTGCCTCGGGGACCCCTCCAAAGGTCACTTACCCCATACATGGGATTGCTTTTGTGTCGGTGGGGTCGATTGGGGTACAATTATACACAATTATGCATGCGTATTTGTTAAAAATAAATAAATAAATAAATAAATAAATCTTCCTTCGAATTCTCAACACCTCTACCAATGCTATTCTTAATGTTTAAACACTTTAGTAAAATATGCGATTGCAATCGCATTGTCAATTCTCACTCCCCAAGTAAAATTTGATCGGATTCACTGTTGAAACTTTATTGGCCCAATTTATTTCGGGTGCGTTTGGAGTCTTAATTAAATCTAAAAGTTTTCAAAAGTTTTTAAAAGTATACTTTGAAATTATTGCGTAATGATTGTTGAATGTTTATATTTGATTTAATATAAAATTGTTAAAAAGTATACAAAGTGACACGTGTCAAAATTTTAGTGGAAGATTTTGAAAAATTTTGGAGTTTTAGGTTTTTTTTGTACACGTGTCAGATCACTTTTATTTGAATTTTGGCAAAATCTGTTAGAACGGAGTATATGTGGTGCGTTCCAACGGTATTTCAAGATTTTTGGCAGACCGTGTCAGCGGTAGCTGTGTCAGCTTTTGAGTTTTTGTGGATTTTTTTGAGACTCCAAACGAAGCCGATGCGATAAAATTATGCTTTTTTTGGGAAATTCTTTATTTATGAATGGAAAAGAGTAGTCATGACAGAAATTTTAAATATATATATATATATATATATATATATATTTCTTTAAAAGAAGAATAAATAAATAAATACTTACTAATTATTTATAAATAAATTAATATTTATAAATAATTTTGTTTACTTTGAAATTTGTTTTTTTTAATAAATATATTTACGCATATGTTAACAAGACTAGGAGAGAGTTTAATTAAGCTATCAGTTTAGGTGGAAAAAATCCATTTTTTATTAATAAAGGGAAGAAAACAAAGGCTGCGTTTGGCGTGCAGTGTTTTGCTGAAAATCTCTGAAAATCTCTATAAATCTCTGTTAATTTTATATCACATCAACTTTTTTCTCTCACTGCACGCATTACGAACTCTCTCCAAACCACAATTTATTTCAATTTATCTCATTTTTTTTACTCCAAACAAACCCAAAGTATAGAGTTGGGTCATTAGGAACTTTATTATTTTGGACTTTCAGAGTGCATTTTTAAAAAATATAAAAAGTTAAAAATATGAACATGTTACTTGTTAGATAGTCTTAAATCTCTCTTATCCATAAAAACTAATTCGTACGATGAGAATTTTTCTTAAACTTATTTCAAGAATTTCTCTCAAATTTATCTCTTTCTACAACTGATGTGATAATCGAATAATTTTTTCTTTCGCACTACAGACCTTGGGGATTCTTCCACAACCAATATGGGAACTCCAACATTATTTTATTGTATGACTAGATAATTAATGAATAATAATTTAATTTTCAATCAAAATTTTAAGAAAATTAATTTTTAGATTGAAAATTCAATTTTAATAAACTAAAAAAATTAAAATTCTAATAAATTAAAATATTAAAATTATAAATAAATGAATTTTTATTTCAAGTAATTACTTTATGTTTCCAGTGTAATTGGAAATAAGAAAAATATTTATTTAATATTGTAAGTTTTTAAACGATTAAAATAAAATTTTTAATTCAAAAGTTTTTCTGTTTTAATTATTTCCCCAATTATCAGAATAAAAGCAAAATTATTGTTTTTCCAGAAATAAAAATACGAAGCTCCAGAATCTCTTTGCTTCTCTCTGGAATCTGTATCTGTATCTGTGTCTGTGAGAGAAATGGACGGATAAGAGTGAGAGAGAGAGTGATGGTCTAAAATATCAGTAGACATAAATATCGATGAGCAATTGAACAATTGAAGAGTTCATCGACCGAGTGGTACCGGTTCGTTTCTCTGCTTGAGAAATCCTATCCTGAATTGGAGGAAGAACTGATACCCTAGGACAGAGAAAAAGCCAAGTGCTTTTCTGGAGAGAGAGAGAGAGAGGGGGGGACAACAAATAGGAATCTGCGTGTCATTACGCGGAAACTAAGCTCCGGTGAGTAGAGCTTGACCGTCACCGGGGCTGGTGAAGAGGACTTCGTCGCCGGAGGAGGCGCTGCCAGAGAAGGGGACCTGGACAATTAAAGGATGAAGAGTCTCTTCAAGTCCAAGCCTAAAACGCCGGTTGACCTCGTCCGTCAGACGCGAGATCTCCTCATGTACGTCGACCGGAATTCGGACACTCGCGAAAGCAAACGCGACGAGAAGGTTGCTTCGTTGTTCTCAGTTTCCGATCCCAATTTGTATTGAAAGATACAGATTTGACTGTCTTGGCTTACCTTCAACTGTTCTCTTTTGATAACGTTTTCCATACGCTTCTGATTAATTATTTTTGTTGTGAATTTTTTGGATTGCTAACGCACTATGTGGTCAAAATTTGATATTTTCCAGAACTTGTTTCCAAAGTTGAGTTGAAATGGATAAGCGAATGGAGAAATAATGAATTACTTGTTAAAATCCAACGGTGCGAAATGAGTGTGCTT
This sequence comes from Vitellaria paradoxa, assembly GCA_019916065.1. NCBI lineage: Eukaryota > Viridiplantae > Streptophyta > Magnoliopsida > Ericales > Sapotaceae > Vitellaria > Vitellaria paradoxa. Next base: position 49,856,922 of record CM034237.1, on the reverse strand, counting down.
AGTGACAGTGCTACTCTTTTAGATGGCTATTTACTAAGTTTGATTTGAGCTTACTTATATCGGTACAGCAAATTGACAACTTTGTAACGTAACAGTAACATTTCTTATTTTAAATTTCCAACCATTGTAATATAAAAAATGAGAAAAACAATTAAAATTTGAAATGTATGTTGGAACTTGGAAGATGTCCCTCACTTACTTAATTTGAGTTGTGTGGGGCTCTAGAAAGAAGTGTATCTGTGAATTTGATAGATATGCTTGCTTATGCGCTTTTATGTGGCTTTATGTGGCAGTTGTTTGCCTAATTCAACTCATATTTATTTGTTAAATGATAATTTTTTTTCCCTTCGCGTCCATGCACCATATTGCAGATGTTGGAGATAAGTAAGCTTATTCGGGAGCTAAAGGCAATTCTTTATGGAAATAGTGAAGCTGAACCGGTCTCCGAAGCTTGTGCACAATTGACCCAGGAGTTCTTTAGGGAAAACACACTGCGTCTACTAATTAGGTGTCTTCCAAAATTGAACTTAGAGGTATAGTGAACTCATTTTCTTATTTACTATAAACGTAGATAGTTGACTCTCTCTATTAATTTTCAGATTTTGTGATGTATGTTTTTCTCTGGCTTATGTAGTATGTCAGTATTTCTTTGTATTTCAAACTTTTCCTTCATCTTATTTTTTGCAGTGATGTTTAACTTTTGCAGGCCCGTAAAGATGCCACTCAAGTTGTTGCAAATCTACAAAGACAACAAGTTCAGTCACGGCTGATTGCGTGTGATTACTTGGAAGCAAACATAGATCTAATGGATATTTTGGTATTGGGGTAAGTTGTGACGAGGCAAGATTATGATAAATTAACATTATCATTATCATTCTATAAATTGTTGTGAAGTTCAAATTAGTTAGACATTTCTTCTTAATTGTTTATCTGAATAATTAACTCATAGCTCATGCTATTTTGTAGCATTACTATAATATTTGATGATGTTCACATGGGTGATGCAATTTTCAGAATTATCTTTGTACTGACAGACTCATTATGGGCCCTTGTTTTTTAACATTTTGTTCTTGGGGCAAGAATCGATAAAAAGGATTATTTAGGGTGTTGTCTATATTTTGTATTCTACAGTCCTATTGATCAAAATTTCTAATGCTGTATTGCTGGTTGTTTTAGTTACGAGAACACAGACATGGCTTTACATTATGGTGCAATGTTGAGGGAGTGCATACGCCACCAGAGTGTTGCTAGGTGAGCCAAGTGAATCAGGTTGCTCATCTTTCTCGTGATTTGACAAAATATGTGCTCAAAGAATATAATTATAAAATAATGTTAGTGGGTTATGAATGTCCTTTCTTTCATGATTGATTGATTACTATCCGGAACTGAAATTTGCTTTCTATGTGAAGCATGAAATTGTATGTTTTGCCTGTGAAGAGAAATCATGTAGTGATGTACATAATATTCTTACAGAACTATGCTTCCCATTCAGTAAATTTTCAACTAAAGAGATGAGGTTTGTTAATATGTGAAAAATTTTGTTTCCACCTTTGCCATTTCCTGTGCTGTTATCAATGAAATTAACAAACCATAGGAAGAGAATTTCCTTTGTCTTTATTAATGTGTTGTGCCTTGTGTTGTCTTCATATTCATAACTGAGTGCATGTAAACAATAAATGTACAGGCATACACTTGATTGACTTTACTGCTTGTATATATTTTAACTCTTGGTGTTCTTTGACTATGGTCATCATTGTGCAAAGTCAATGGCTTATGGGCATGAATGTCGTAGTGGCCTTTGTCTAAGTTTTGCAAACAAATTGATCCATGGATTGTTATTTTTTTCCCCCTTACATTTATCCTAATTAGCACCGTTGTTCAAAAGTTCTTCATTAAACCTCATTTCTCTGGTCTATTCGACAGACACGTTCTGGAATCAGAGCATGTGAAGAAGTTTTTTGGTTATATACAACTTCCAAATTTTGACATTGCTGCGGATGCTGCTGCCACTTTCAAGGTTGAGTATGGTTGATAGAATTAGTGGCTGACTCTCTCTCTCTCTCTCTAACGTACATGCATGTTTGCTCAAAGAATTGCAAATGACAAACACGTGCCTTAAAGAATCCACCCATTCGGCAATCGAAGTTTTGTTCTTGCTTGTAGAGCTGTCTGATGCTGTGATCCATTTCTTTAAAATAAAGAGTGCATGACTGCATCCTGTGGTTTCTAGATTCCATAAATTTTACCAAATTATTGGATGAGCTTTCTTTCCCTGTCTGCACATGGAAATGTATTTTGTTGCTTTTTGAGTAATTTTGTATTTTCTATGTTGACCCTATTTTATCTTTACCTGTGATGATATATGGTGTGGAATATCCCAATATAAGGGTTCACTATGGCAATTGTATGCTATTTTCCCGTTATGTCTTCTATTCTACCATTATTTTTCCTATCATGTATTTTACCTAACGTTATTATGGCTCAATTAGAACATTTTGTTGCAGGAACTCTTGACACGACATAAATCGACTGTAGCTGAATTTCTTTCTAAAAATTATGATTGGGTAAGTCATATTTAGATTCTTTAGAATAAATCATCAATAATTAGATTGGTTTTCGTGCATGTGTAGGCTGTACTCACTAGTTATGAAGCTTTATGATGTGCTTGACGAAGAAGCATATCAAAGCTGCATCGAAGAAAAACTTCACTGAAAGGGGGGAGGGGGTAGAGTAGTTGATGTATAATTGTTATGGCTTGTTTTTATCTGTGTTGATGGCTTCTTGACCTCATTTGGCTTGCATGTGTCTACAGGAAAACTATCTCCTGCGAAATCCTTTTCAGTTGCTAATTGACACTGTTAATGAACTACCGATTTAACATGACAGCCTTTGTTAATACTTAGAACCATCTGATGCATGTGGTAGAATAGGTCGAGATTAGTGGAATTGTGGGACTTATCAACAACACAAATATGAGGGAGTTGTTGATGCTATTTGACAAGGTTTAAGCTTAATATGTATAGGTATCTATTAATTGCCACGTCTATAAAAATGACCACCTTTTGGATGTTATACTGGACAGGATTAATTTTTATATTTGGCTATTTGTTTATCAACTTTGTGTGTCATTGTCGTTGTCAGCATGGTTGATCAGGACCTGATATTCTCGATGACATTTGTGGTTTTAGTTTTTTGCAGAGTACAACTCAAAACTGCTGGAATCTACCAATTATATTACCAGACGACAAGCTATCAAGGTAATGTGAAAGTTTGAGATTTTGTTAAAAAATATGCAATAATAATAAATTTGACGTTTTAGGGACTTCTATTTTATATCACAAATTTGTATTCTTGTGGTGATATGTATTTAAATATATTGGAAATGCAACTTTCCTTATCCTTTTGTTGGAGCAGAAATGTATGCTAATGTTTCCACATTCTGCATAAAATATGGCGTATTGGAATAATGTTGGTGTTCGTTAGATATGTCTCATATATTTGTTAATCTTGTTTACCAAAGGAAATGACGACTCTATGAAAAGCTCATATTCAATGTAGAAATGTGCTACTTGTCTCCTGGAGTTGTCAGTATATTTCCTCTTTTTTCTTTTTTCTTCCCCCTTCCCCCCTCCCCCCGCCGGGGGGGGGGGGGGTTCTAACATCACCTGAGTGCCCCAGAAACCAACTACACATGGTAAATACCTTGAAGTCGAATTTTTAGAGTTAATTGATTTGCAGGAGAGGGAAGTATAAAGAAAATTGAATTTAATAATACTAGTGTAGTAGAATTCACATTTAAATGATTTATCAGTGATTTACGGGCTTCAGTGGTGACCTAAAATTTATTGCAAAAAGATACAGCATGATGGTCCTGTAAGTGTGTTGATGGAACCATGTGATAGGTTGAAACAGATTTTGAATCTTTGCATTTGACTTGTGATGAGGTTCTGTGAGGATGCATCATTGTGTATTGAGGGGTGTGTTTATTAAGAGTCCTTAAATGATCTGAGAATTGCTTTTTGGAATGTGTTGGCATGATCATGATCCTAGTTTATTGCTTCATAAAAATGAGGATTATATTGCTTTATTGGGGTTAATACTATTACTAGATTAGTGAGTCTTGTATTAGCTTGGCTTTTTTCACTCTAATCTCCATTTCTCTTTTACTGTTACAGCTGTTAGGAGACATGCTGTTAGATCGTTCAAATTCTGCCGTGATGACACGATATGTGAGCTCAAGGGATAACTTGAGGATTCTTATGAATCTTCTGAGAGTATGACTGTCTTCCTGATTGCTTGTTGCTATGCCTGATACTTTTTCCCTTGAACGACCACTCCTCCTTCCCCAACACATAAAGATGGTAGTTTTTTTGGTTGAAGATATGTTAGTAGTTTTTTTTTTTTTTTTTTTAAGTACATTTAAGAATTAAAATCACAATTTATATGGGTTTGTGGGGAGGATGGACTTGAACCCTTGGCCTACTTCGGGATGCGGGAGACCTCCCAACATGGGCTATCCTGTTGTCCAAAAATAGATGCTAGTTTTTTTTTTTTTAATTATTGACAATGTAAAAAGAACATCAACTATATCATTTTTTTTGTTACTCTGTTGTGATGACATGATATATTTGATACTTTTTCCCTTGAATGACTTTGCCGTTCGCCCTCTCTCCCAACACCAAAAAAGGGTCATCAAAATCACTATAAAATAACTTTAACCCAAATATTGTTTTTTAATAATTTTTTACAAGAATTAAGATCACAATTTATATGGGTGTGGGGAGGATCAACTCAAACCTTGGGCCTAGTCCTGGGTGGGGGACCACCTTACCACCTGGGCTACACCTCTTGACAAAAATAGTTGCTTGCTTGCTTTATTTTATTTTTTTTGGTGACAAGGAAAGATCATCAAGTATGTCATTTTTTATTAGGGAAAGTGATGGGGAGGTGACTTGATCCCTTGACCTTGTGCCAGGGTGAGGGTGTCTCTTGCCAACTGGGCTAGTCCCTCTTTCTTCTTTCATTGTTTTTCCTCCTATTAAATCATTATAATGGTGCATTTGTTTTCTTCCTCGTCCCCCCTCCCCCCCTCTGCTGCGGGGGGTAATATCCAACAGTGAGCTACCCAATATACTCCTATTTCCTTGGCTAAACTGCTCTTTAGTGTTCAATTTATAGTGAAGCTCATTGAACTACAGCTCTCTCCTCTGGAATTTTCGGTCACTTCATGGTCAACAACGTAAAATATGGGAAAAAGTTTTAAGCGGATTTGGAAATCCTTAATAATTTATTTGTATAAACATGAATAGGTTAATATGTATTGCTTTTTTCCAGGAGTCAAGCAAGAGCATCCAGATAGAAGCGTTTCATGTTTTCAAGGTACGTTGTTCAAATAAACATTGGTTCCGATATTTGCCATTATTAAATTTCAAAGTGTGTTCACCGTGCTGGTTTGTTTCTAAGCGTAAGATAAAATGTTTCAGTTATTTGCTGCTAATCAACATAAGCCCCCAGATATTGTTAGCATACTTGTTGCAAATAGAAACAAGCTGCTTCGCCTATTTGCTGATTTCAAGACAGATAAAGGTGGAAATAAGTCAACACATTTTGAGTGATCATTTTGTGTTAGTAGTCTTCGCAATGCTTATTAACTTCCGTCTGATTTGATGCAGAGGATGAACAATTTGAGGCAGACAAGGCACAAGTTGTTAGAGAAATTGCAGCCCTTGAAGCCAAAGATCGCCAATGATATTGCTCTGGCCTTAAGTGCGAGAAGTAAATGTTTTTCCTAATTAATTTGTGTGAATTATATGTTTTCATGGTCGGTGGCAGGGTCATGCTCTGTATCTCTAGGAAAGCCTTCTATGGTTTTATATGCATTTTATTTTTTCGTTTCTGTAGTATAAGTTACCTGCCTATTTTATTCCGAATATGAATATAACTGGAATATATATATATATGGAGAGAGAAACAAATTAAGAAATTTTGATGAAGAGAATGAACGTGGAGAGCCACAATCATAATGTACGTGTGGCTCATTAATGGCGGCTTGTGTTAATTAGAAGAGTTGAGTTAGTAAGACTTGTTATCCATCTTGGACACCACCTCTTGTTGCATAAACTGTTAAACTACCTGCTGGTCTTTAGCTGTGTAGTTGATCTGCTAGTTCTAGTGTTAAGTTTCGTTTTTGTTTTGGTTCTTCAGTACAAAAAATAGAGTGATTTCGTACTGGGGCTCATTCTATTCGTGGGCATATTCTATTAGATAGAATAAGAGTAGAATGAGTGAGTATTCAATTTTCTTTTTGGTTTGCATTTTTGGGGGCACAATGTCATATTCACTCCACTCTTTATTCTTTCTATAATTAAAAAAAAAAATTATTCTCTTCACAAACCTTGAGAATAACTTATTCTTCTATTGGGAGGATGAGTGTAGGTGTTGGCTTTTACAAAATTATGTAAGGATAATACCGATATTTATTCATATTTGTATTACATTGTACCATTCATTCTACTTCTTAAACATATCACTTTCACCTCAAATTTATTGTTCATATGTACTAAATATAATTGTTTTTACTCTCATGGTCATTTTATTCACAACTTTAAACTCGTTTAATTCTCATGATTAATCAAATATATTGTAAGTCATTTTTATGATTTTTAGAGGGTATGACATTTTCTCTTAAACTCTGTTGGAAACAATGCAATAAAATAAAAATATATGTTTATGAAGCTCTCTAAAATGCAATAAAATATGAGAGAGAGAGAGAGAGAGAGAGAGAGAGAGAGGGCGAGCGCTTTTTTGCTTTACGCACGGGAATATTGGCATATTCATGGCATCTCATTTATGTGATGCTCTTTGAGACACCATTTGGTGCGGGGTTCGAGAGAGTTGCAGTGGAAAGTGTAAAGTTGAAATTTTTTTACATTTAATTTAATGGTTTCAATTTATTTTAATTAAATTTATTTTTAAAATAAAAATAAAAATTTAAAAATTTTGATTAGATTACAATTAATGTAGAATGTCAAAGATTACGTATCATTAAAGTGTAAAGAAATTTTAATGGTTCGTTTTACCACTGATTTTTTCACCGCAGTTCCCTCGATTTTTTCATCATGGCAGCTCCCTTGAACATTTGGTGCGCATGTTCTAATCTGAGCCATGATGGTATTGGATGATGCCTTCATAATTTTAGAGATTCCAGGAAGCTGAGGCTTCTTTTCTTAAGTTCGTTGGGGGAACACAAACAAATAATTGGTTTTTAGCTAGAAAGGATAATTTTCTCCCCGGCTAACCATTAAAACCATTGACCTTTCCGCTTATTCAGCACAAAAGAAAGCTTCTTTGGAGATTTTTAAAATCAAAAATTGAATAATATAATTAAAATTATTAATTATTTTTAAATAAATAAATAATAATTTTATACAAAAAAAAAAAGAACAAAAAACTCATTTGTTCTATAAATTTATGAGCAATGCGAGGTCAATTAAATTAAAATTAATGTGGGTGAAAATGATAAATAAAAATAATGACTTGAGTTGGTTTAATTAAGCGAAATGAAGAAAAAAGATTCGGGTAATCAAAATTAATTAATTAGAAAAAAATTAAATTAGGTCGGTAATGTATAATAAATCAGAGCAATGGAGATTTATTCGATATAGAAAAAACCTAAGGGAGGTGGAATAAACTTGCACAAACACCAAATCAAAAGTAAATGTTAGCATTGGACGCCCTAAGTGGGATTGAAAGAGTTAAATATTTTTTTGAAAAATCAAATTAAACTATTTCAATCTCATATTCTCTTCTACGGTAGTGGACGAGTTTAAAGTAATAGTAACGAGTGGCTTATTTAAAATATTAAAAATATTATTTTTACACAATAAAACTATATATATTTAACCTTTTATACGAATTGAAAAATAAAAATTTCTTCACTTAAGCAGTAAAAGTCAATATTGTGTTTTAAAAAAATTATGATAATGACTTTTCATTTTTTTTTCAATTTTTATACTGAACTGAAAGTAAAAAAAAAAATAAATAAAAAAAATAAAATTCCCAAAACATTCTTTTTTTTTTCTAAATTTTTTTTAACTAGAAAACGAGTTTCTTTTTGCCATCAAACAGGAAAGAAAGTTTTTTTTTTTTCATTTTCCTTTAATTTCTCTTCAAGTCAAACCAAAAAAATATATTAGTTTTCTGCTTAATTATTCTCACTTTCTCCAATTATTCACTTTTGGCACTGTTTGAAGTTAATAAAAAAAAAAAAGAACAAAACCCTGCAAATCTTTACATACACGAAATTACAAAACTGTAAAATTTAAAATTTTCACTTATTACATAAAATACGAGATATTAATTTTTACAAATTTATATAATTCTAAGCACACCCCTTATCCTCGTTTCAATTTCTTTTCTTCCCAAACAGGTACTTATTTATTTGAAGATATCCAGGAATCAATGCCAACGGGACAGGGGCATCAAATCGGAAGCCCCAGGAATCCAGGGGCACTTTCGTCCACCAAATTTTAATTTATGGACTCATTTTCATTTATTTTTATTTTTAATTTGTTTTTGATACATATAAATTAAGAGGGCCGCTGCTCCTCCTGTGGTTCTTGCATGTGCCACCTGAAAGCCGAGGCTCAATAACAAAGCTCTCCTTCCCTCTCTTTTGAAGATTATTTGGGAAAAAGGAAAAAAAAAAATGGCTGATAATGGTATGATCCCATCAAATATCTCTTCTTTCTTTTTGTATATGGATTTGTATATTTGTGTCTTTCTCCTCTGTATTTGGATGACTCAGTGTTGATTTCAGATTCACACGCAGAGTTCCTCGCCGCTGCAGTTGATGCAGCCAAGAAAGCTGGAGAGGTCATTCCGATTCAAAACCCAATTTTCCAGTGCACTAGTTTCTTCATTTCCTTCGTCAACTTCCTTAATTTGATGCTCATTAGATTTTCTTTCTCGATTATTTAAAACAAAAAATTTTGTGGTTTGCAGATAATCCGTAAAGGATTCTACCAAACCAAGCAAGTGATTCATAAGGGCGAGGTCAGTTCACTTCTTTATTTTCTGTTTATATGCACGAAAAAGGGGAATGTAATGTATAAATGGGTTTTATACCAAATTGATTTTTTTTTTTTAATATGGAAATGGAAATTGAGAGGAAAACTTTTCTGTAATGTACGGATGATTGGAAAGATTAAAATGTGTATGGAAGTAGTTTTAATTGTGTTGATGATTGATTGGAGAGATTCTCAGCGTGATCAGTTTGTTGTCCTGACGTGGAATTTATTCATATGGAGGTAAACTTGATGAAATTGTAGAAATTTAGATGCAGTTGTGGGAAATATGATGCCCTTAAGGGGTTGCTTAAATTATGCATGTTGCTTAATCACCTATGGTACTTGAAACCACTATGGGCTACCTTTAGCTAGTATGAAACATGATGGCCAATCTGATTGATAAATATTTAAAATTCAAGTTAAGTTGGTTTGGCACTGTTTGAAGTTGATAATGTTGAGGTTTGACAACCTGTGAAGCACATATACTTCAAAATGGGTGCCTTATACGACACATATTGGACACCCACGTGTTAGAGACATCACCTAGTGTATCTAATTATTTTATTAATTTTTCTTCAAACATATGATTAAGCAAACTTAAATTTGAATAACCGAAACCCTTAAAATCATAAAATGTTCTTTCTCATATTTTGTTACATTTTGTATATTAAATCATGAGTTGATTTAATTTTGGTTTGATTTTGTTTTCCTATTGTAGATGACTGGAGGTCACCGTGCCATGGGGAGGCAACACTTATGCCTCTTCCCCATTGCGACATTGCAGTCCGGGCATGACTAACTCCCGTGGCAGCATGACCTCCATGAGCGCCCACCTTTGCCAAGGTCAAACCATCTCGGGAGGCATTCTAGACTTTTACCATGGGACTGCCCCTCGAAGACCCTCTAGGGTTGAACACTTAAAGACCAATTCCATTTCCCAAGGGCCAGGATTGAGGCCCAGGACTGCCTTCTCAGAGGGACCTCGCTTAGGACCCTAAGCACATGCTCATTTGTGGGACTATCCAGGGACAAATAGGTTGGTGGTTAGAGTTGGGGGTTGTGGTGGCTAAAGTTGGGGGATACGTCAAAGTATCTTCGACCAACCTAAGGAGAGAAGATCATTACTCAACAAAGCCCACCAAAATATGACCACCTAGAATATAGCCAACCATGTGGGGATGTTGCCACTACCTCATCGGATGTACCTTCTCCAATAGATAAGTTAGGGTATATAGAGTTAGCCATCTAGACCCGGGACCACCATCCTGAGTGTGTGAAGACCTATCTCTTTGTCCTAATCTACCTCCCATAAACACTATCACTTAACAATACCTTATGCATGATACATATACTCCATCACCCATGCAACCAACCAGTAATTTCTTTTCTTCTCACTCCAGGTTTCTTAGTTCTCACTTGTTTGCCACTGGTGACGTTCCACCATTGAAGATGTATAGCGCCGTTCCCAAATAGCCGGAGCATCCAAACCTACTCCGACCATCCACACATATATATAGCTAATAATATATAAAAATTACATTTTTTTGCCGTATCCTCACCATGTTAGTATCCTCATTTTTTTTTTTTGAGATCGCCATATCCATGCTTCATAGATTGCAATTAATTTTTTTGTATATTTGTTTCCTTTTTAATGCAGGTGGATTTGGTTACAGAAACTGACAAGGCATGTGAAGATCTTGTATTTAGTCATCTTAAGAAGCATTTCCCAAACCATAAGGTTGTCCCTTGTCTCTTCTAGATAATTGCGTGCTTAGTATGGCAGTTTTGGGCACTTTCACAGGCCCGCTTCTCATTATCTCCTTAAATGTCTCTTCATATTAGTTCATTGGTGAAGAAACCGCTGCTGCTTGTGGTGTTTTAGAGCTAACTGATGAACCAACATGGATGGTTGATCCCATTGATGGGACAACCAACTTTGTGCATGGGTAATTATCAAAATTTGATGTCAAATTTGTTGGGGATTAATTCTTCATTACACATTCAGCCCAACTGATTTTGTTTTGCTACACAATGATTTGTAGGTTCCCCTTTGTGTGTGTCTCTATTGGTTTAACAATTGGAAAGGTACCCACAGTTGGTGTCGTCTACAATCCAATTATGGATAAGGTGAGAATTTTATGCTCCGTGCATGTATTATTCGATGGTAAACTTTTACAACCCATTCATTATGGGTAATGGCAGAGATAGAAAATGTAGTGGGTGGGGGAAAAAAAAAAAAAACTTAAGTCAGAGATCATTCCGCTATGCAATTAGAAAAAAAAAAATTATAATAATTTGTGGTATTGGAGTGAAAAGAGAATTTTGATGATGGCAATACTAGAAAATATATATAATTAAATTATTTTTCAAAAAAATGAGTGAGAGCAATTGCGCCTACTCTGCCATGGTCATCTCTACCCTTTTATGGGCACAAAATTGTTCTTGGGGCAGTATTACAGAGGATGGATGGACTGTCATCCAAATGCTTTGCTACATTGCCTGGTGGTCTTCTAGGTGTCATAATTATTTTGTGAGATCCTATCTACCGAGAGGCACGTAATGTTTTTACTGCTTCCTTCTATTTATGTGATAGTGGGAGCAACTTTCCACAGGTAATGGAGTTCATGAATCTTATTTGTTATTAGTTGTCCCTCCCTCCTTTATATTTATTTCTATGTTTGGTGTACGTATCTTGATCCCTTGAGGCTAGATATTCTTACAAGTCATATGTTGATTTGATTAAATAAAAGATTGTGTTTTGATAACTACTAGTGGTTGAGTGAACTAAGGGATTTGCAACATGCAGCTTTTCACTGGTATCCATGGAAAAGGGGCTTTTCTGAATGGAAACTCTGTGAAAGGTGATTCATTTTTCTCATCATTTAGTCTGGCTCTGGTTATGGGTTCTGCTGTGTCCCCTTAACGAAGAAAGGAATAGAGGGGGAAAAAAAAGTAGTATGGCTGTTTTTTTTTTTTTTTTTTGAGAATTCATGTAATGGATCTCTTATAATTGCATCCCGTGTTTTGAGATTCTGCAGCTTCTTCGCAGTCTGAACTTGTGAAGTCCCTCCTTGTTACAGAGGTATGTGTGTTACTGGTTCTTGGACTCTTCATTCTGTTGTTACTGTGGGATATTGAAAAGAAGTAGAAAAGGTCTGACACATTAGTTGCCAGAGTAACACTCTGAAGAGCCTGAACTACTGATATAAATAGCATATCCCTGCAAATTATGTCTAATAATTCAACTTCTAAACCAAATCTGCACAAAATGAGTTGAAGTGAGTGCTGATGTTAGGTTCTGGTTTCTTCACCGCTTTAACCATATGCATCATAGTTTCTTGTATGCGGCTTCACAAAGGCGGGGTAACACTGATATAAGGTATGTATTAAGAGTCCGCAGAAGTTGTTGGACTGCTCCGGTGCTGCAATATTCATTAGTAAAAATGGGGCTAATTGTTCAGCCAACCACACAAATAGCACATTACTTGAAAAAGTGCAACCATATCTATTAGAAGGGTTGAGAAATTTGACTACCTAGCTGCATCCATTGTATCCAAGTGATATGGATCTTCTCACGTGACATCTGAGAAAGACCTATTATGTTCTTTTCATGTATGTAAAAGATTTCTCACATTGCAAATCTAGCATAATAGTTTTGCATCTTATGAAAGGTTTAGCTTCAAGGGGAAGATAAGTGAACTGCATACTAGTATTACGGACAAGGAACTAATGATGTTTTTTTCTGACTGAGAGAGCAGGATGTGCCAAATCACGATAAGATGATTGTGGATGCCGCTACAAGGAAAATTAATAGCTTACTTTTCAAGGTAAAACCAGAACTTGCTGGTATATGTTACTGAGTTTTAGTAGCTAGAACTCTGGCAACCAGAATTAACATTACGGTTTTCTTATTTGATCAGGTGAGATCCCTTAGAATGTGTGGCTCTTGTGCACTGGACCTCTGCGGGATTGCATGTGGAAGGCTTGACCTATTCTATCTCACTGGCTTTGGAGGCCCTTGGTATGGTTTTAACTTTAGTTCAAACAAAGTATGATGTTACACAAAATTCAACAATCTTCGCTCTCCTTGTCAGGGACGTGGCAGCTGGTGCTGTGATTGTTGAAGAAGCTGGAGGAGTTTTGTTTGATCCGTAAGAAAAAAAATTTATAAAATTTTGAACTTCCTTTTCTCCCGGTCTCTGCTTTCCCAAACTTAACTAAAGGGATTATGGGAGGTTCCAGGGAGAACATGGTCATATGCCCTGACAATTCTAAACTTTTACCCTCTGAGAGGAATTAATTTGTCTACATTTTCACATATATGCATATTTTTACTATCTGATTTTAACACAACCGTTGACCAGAATAGGTATGCACATTTTTTGTTAATATGGAAAATCGAAGATGATGCATACACAAGCACAAAAATTTGCTTTACATTGGCTTCTTATTTTGAAAAAATGTTTGCTTTGCATCAGCTCTGGTAAAGAATTCGACATTATGGCTCGGCGAGTGGCAGCCTCAAATCCACTCGTCAAGGATGCATTTATTAAGGCATTGCAAGAATCAGAATGAAAATACGGGAGCTGAAAGCTTCAATTGGTCAGAGTTAAAGTTCTCTTGTTGCTTCTACAAGAAACAAGCCACAGGCAATCTGACTCCTTCAAAATGGATTTTCCGCTATAGTATTAGTAACTGTGAGGATGGATACTAGAGGAGATTCTCTAATAACTGTAATTCATTTGCCTGAGGGCTTCAAAAATTGTGTGTAGAATATTGCAATTAATCTTTCTGCATGTCTGGTAGTCTCAGTAAATGTTCTTGGGTACTTTGGAACCATTTCAAGTATGATTTTACACATCAGTTCTAGTCTTTCCTGAAGTTTTTTATTTCGAGTGGGAGGGCAATATTGCAGAGTACATGCAGATGCTGCAGTTATTCCACTGCCTTTATTGTTGCAGCCAGTTAATTACTATTGCCTTCTGAGGTTTCATAGTGATCAAATGGGTATCAAGTAGTGTGCTTCACTTAGTTCTTCTTCTTCTTCTGATGATGATTTTCATGGTTGCACTTTAACTTCAGAATCATTTAAATAGAATTTGATAATGGATGAGTCTATTTACACTTTACAAATAATCTCTTACTCTCTATTTTTATGTTTTTCAATTAAGTGAAATTATAAAACTACTCCTTTTAACTAACTAGTCTTGCGTATAATTTGAAATGACATAATTGACTTTCATAAATAAATATTTATAAATTTGAACAAATACTCTTTAGACTTAGTTTGGTGCGAGAGACTTGAAAAAATTATTTTAAAGTCTAAAATAATTTTATGTATATTTGTATTTTTAACAAGCATATTAAAAATAATTTTTATTTTATTTTATTTTTGGACTAAATTAAAGAAAAAAATCAGTTTATTTCATTTATTTTTATCTACATACTTTTATCATTTAAACTTTTGTTATCAATTTTAAGTCATTTATTAGAAGTCTATAGGAACATTTTGAAAAAAACTACAAAAATAAGTAAATTAATGTGTTAAAGTATTAACTTTTAAGCCAAAAAAAAAAAAAAAAAGATTTATCATACCAATCATAAGTATCATTATTCTAAAAATTTAATTTGATTTTTTATAATAATTTTTTTTAAATTAAGATTAAAAATTTTTATCATAGTAAAGTTATTTACACGTCGTAAGTAAATTTCTCCAAAAAATTAAATTGGCAATTGCCCACTTATCAAAAAACTTAAAAAGATAAAATTATTTTTGATGAGTTATTTTCTCTATATTTTTATTTATAAAAATATTATGCATTTGATTGAATTTTTGTATAAGGTATTTATGACATTATAATTATGCATGCAAAATATATGATAAAATACAGAGGAACAATTATATAAATTTAACTAATAAAAAATAAAATAAAATGTAAAGAGGGAATTAATAGAGTGTAAATAGACTCATCATTTCAGAATTTGTGCTCTATAATTTGGTTGATTATAATTATTTGGTTTTACATTTGGATAATCTGTTTCTATTTAATTGTCCGAATTATTGCCACTGCTCAACTTCTTGAAACTAGGCTTCCATGCCAGCTAGGATAATGCATTACTCAACTATTAGAGCTCATGCTCAGTCATATTGATCGAAAGAAGTGATCACTGATCGTACCCAAATTCAAGATAGGAAAAAAAAAAAAAAAAGAAGGAGAAGAAGAAGAAGAAGAAGATGAAATCATAAAACTCAAAAAGAGAAAATAAAGAATAACTTAATCATATATATAGTTCAAGAAAGAAGTAGAAACAATACAGAAACTCCTCTTAACAAAGAACTATGAGTGGCATAAATTCCTAATCAGAACACTAATGGTTCATTGTACATGTATCATCGAAAAATTAAGCAAGTAACTTATGCAAAATCAACTAATTAATCTACGCATTGCAATTGCCTTCTTCACTTAGATTTTTAGGGGCGTCTTCGTCCTTCTTTCCATCTCTCGTCAACCTCTTCCAGACTTCTAACAGGACTGTGGAAACTATCGATGTCCCAGAGACAATACCGTAAGCAATCAGCCATCCCTTGCCAGGTTTCAAGATTTTGAATCCTGACCATATGTTGACGAAGCCCAAGACGAGGACAGTGTACCCAGTGAATTGGTGGAACCAATTCCAGAGATACCGGTACCTGTGATCCTTCCCAGGTCGAAAAACTAGAGCAGAAACCTAAACACCGGAACAAAATCAAGGTTAGTTGCAAAAAACAATTATTGCATGGGTTTTGGTAAATAATTAATAGAGATTAAAATTTTGATGAATAGAGTAATACCTGAAGTAGTCCAAGGGAGAAAAGTGTAATCCCAATGCCCAGCTGGCAAGGGTGAATACCAGAAGACTTGGCCATGAGGAGGAAGAGCCCAGTTGCACCTCCAGCCATGCCAATAATGTAGCCAGGAAGCTGAAAAGCAATGTGAAGGTAGAACCAGAGAGGGTCTGTTGCTGGTCCAACTGCCTTTAGATACCTTGCCGACATGAATCCAAGAGGCATCATCAAACCCCAACTAACAACTTTCAGTGCTCCATGAATCTACGCACAATAAATAGAAAACTAATAATTTACGTGCTCATAGAAAAGATTACAACAGTTAAATATATATATATATATATATATATTTATATTCATATAAATATTATTCAAAAGGTGAGCTAATTTGCAGTTCATTTTATATTTTTTATTACATAAAATTATATAATTACCTTCATCTCTATAGAACCTTGACATCAGTGCCTCAGAGTGAATTCCACCATCATATATATGCACACATTCATAAAGATACCACCGCTATACATATGCATAAACTCATAAAGATAAGAATAGCAGACAGAACAGGTGGGAGAGGTAGAATGTTAACTCTGAAAATATTATGCAAAGTCAACAAGTGTTCTACGGTATCTCGAAGGAACTTATGGAATCCCCAACTGTTTGTTTGGGTTGGGCAACTTTATTTTATTTTGGTGCCTAAGCCTACTTATGGCCAATTTTTCTCCTAAATATATGCCCCTTTGTACCAAAAGGGGTAAAAAAATGAAAAAGGTATAAAACCATTTGAGTTCTCATTTGCCTCAATTCACATCACTTTGGGTTGCAATGCCTTCACCTTGAATTATGTTCAATTCCATTTGGTCTGTCGCTCACAGCACTACCTATTCCATATCTTATATAACTGCTGCCTCTCACATTTCAAATAAGCTGTTTTGTAGCCCTACCTATTCCATATAATAGATAAGTGCTGCCTTGCACATTTCAACTAAGCTATTTCTACAAAACAACTCTTAAGCAACAAAAGGCATCACATATTGTGTGTGTGTGTGTGTGTGTGTGTGGTCGTGTGGAGGGTGAAAGAAGAAGACATACACAAGGAACAAAAGAACAACAGAAACAGGGAGTCTAAGCCTAGGAATTGGCTAAAACTCATGACCCTAAAACATAGGATCAAGATACAAGAGAATACATCCTCTTAATCTTAATCTCTATGTGCCAAGGAAAATACTTGGTTCTCATAAATAAAAAATTTATAAGCTTTTGAGCCCTTCTGTTTGCCGATGCAACAATAAGAAGCTAGAGACATTTGCAAGACTGGTCATACAGTCAACTGTTAGCTCGTGTAAAAACTAAAGCATCTCAACAAAACAGCACTAGGAAAGCCTCGTCGTGGCAATTTGTACACAAATTATACACTCAATCTTTGTGCAGAACCTCTTGCCCCATCTGCCGCCAGCATTCAATTAGGTCAAATTAGCAACAGAATGCGCTAGTCAAATCCATGATTACCTGGATGAATTTGTATTGAACAATTTACAAGAAATCTACTCTGCAGCTCAAGCAGAAGAAACATAAGATTCCTAAGTTTGAAAACCAATCAACAGAAGGGTATCTTAGTGAAGAAAGATTACCTTTCCTCATCATAAGAACACTTGCTTCCTCGTTGCCAGCTAAGTTTATAGAGATCCACTTTAGATTTCCATAGAATCATTAATGAGTGTAGCTCAGGCCTGTATTTGAAGTCCTTTGAATGCAAAAATAAACCCAAGACCTTTAGTAGAAGCACTATGCTCTCAATGAATGCTGCCATAACTAAGTCTGAAAACTAGCCTAGTTGCCTTAATTCCCATAATTTCCGCCCAGCAAGATAATACACACAGTAAGATCCACAAAGGGCTTGAGGGCAGCAATGCTATTTAAAATTATCTTCCTTCAAGCACTGCACTCTGTTTCGGATGAACAAGATTTGTGAAGCTCATGGCATCAGGAAAATACAAGACATTTTCTTAAAAATGAATTGGTTTTCAGTATTTTCACCTCACCTCTCCACACTCAAAATTTGCAGACTTGGTCTTACCTCAAACCCTTAATTTAAAAGCACTCCACAATAACCTATCATTTGAACTTTTCACTCCACAATAACATGCATACACAATTTAAAATGATATCATCCAACAGCATAATTAAGTCAAAACGATGAAGTGGATAATGTTGGACATATGGTTATAAGAACCAAACCAGACATTAAACCAATGAGTGTGGTGCTCACAATTCATCAATCAAACCACTGGTTCAACCAATACAACCACTGCCATAAATCTAAGTATGTTTTATTTATTCATATAATTAACAACCTTACATATTCTATACATGGCAGAGATGTTAAAATTAATTTGATTTGGACTTTATTTATTAAAATATATATATTTTTTGGACTACCAGCAGGGAGTTTTTAACCCACAAAAGCTTTAGCTGGATATCAATGGATGGCCAGCATAGATACACCTTGATTAATTGGTCATCCAATCCATATAAGTGACACAAACAGACCACCTACTTTCCCATTGAACAAGTTCAGCCAGTCTAGCTCTGTTATCAGTAACCACCGTCAAAATAAATTAATTGTACTTCATCAGGTGTTTATACATTGTTATTATGTTAATGTATCTGCTTATTACTGTATCATCCTCTAAACCCCTTGAAAATTGTATATCTAGGGACCATATCACATGCCTCATCCAGAATTTACATAAGCTCTCCATTTTCCTTAATAAACTAACTCTCCGCTGTCAAATAGATATGGAGATATGGAGATATTTTCCTTAATCCACCTCCCCGGCATTCTAAACCAAAAATCATTTTCCTGCATCCCCCCTTAAAGCATGTTAAAAGAATTAAAGCCTCCACGGTGATATTATGATTAGTTAATTTGACATCACAAGAAGTGCAACTTCCAATTGCCAGTGTGCTAAAAGAGTTAAAGCCTCAATAGTAATATTATGATTAGTTAATTTGACATCACAAGAAGTGCAACTTCCAATACATCCTTAGTTCTTACATATGGATATTCTAATGCCTTTTCAACATTCCATGGGGTTTACACAATTTGTATGAGCACAGGCACAGAACATCAGCTGCCTAAGTTGTAGATGATAGTAGCATTATTGGTTGTAATACGAGATAAAACGTTAATATTTTGGGAAGTGATTGTACAAAGGGTAAGAAGAGATTATACAAGGGATACAAAAGCAAAAAGGAAGCTTTGATCAATCTCAACTTGAACAATTAAATTCAAAATTAACTCTCGTTATTCCTCTCATTTCAACTTGTTTCCTGATAAGTATGATTCTTACATTTTATTTTTATTTTTTTAATTGTAACTCTGTACTTTTTTTTCATTTTTGTCACTTCTTATTTCCATCACATCACACATATCTGTCATGTCAATGCATATGCCTCTACTAAATCACTCTAAAAGTATTAAACTATGTTCTGTAAATCAACTTGGAAATTTTCATTTAGGAACTTGATTAATCAAATTCTAGTTCTAAATTTTTTTTTTTTAATTCCATCATATTTCTCATTTTTTTTTTTTTTTTTGATAGGGGAATTGTTGAGGGGATCCAACGAACAGGAATAAATGAACGTGCTTCAAAAGTAAAACATTGCAGCAGATTTATTAAAACCATAGTGATGCAAGAACATACCTTCCAGAACCATATTATCTGTGGATCAGTTTCTTTGTAGCCATTATATTCAGTATGTGCCTTCCAATCCTCGACCGAGATAGCACTTTCACTCCCACGTAGCATCCAATCAAGGTCTTCAAGCCCTAAACTTTGGAAAAATAACTTCTGGAGCACTGAGTTGCAAAGAATATCGGCAAATCCTTTAGCAAAATGGGATACCTGCTCAGCAATAGATGTAACAAAATGATGCTGAATAAGACGATCAACGTACTCCTCCCTGTTCCTACTATTCACGGCAATGGTTTTCCCATCAGGGCGAAGCTCTACAATTCTCCTGGAACCTAACTCCTCAACTTCTCGCACAAATGTCAGACCTAGAACATCCGAATCTACCGTCTCAGCTTCCATCTCTAAAATTGTCTTACAGCTGTGGTACAAGCATGGATCTGCATCACGAATGTCTTCCAAAGAAACACTCTGTCCAGCCAATTGTAAGAAAAACACACGATCAAAGACGACACCAACCTGCACCTTATGCATCAAGGCAAGGGCAATTACCCTGCCAGAGAAGCTGAAATATTCAAGGTGCAAGGGATCCACCTTCGACGCTGCAAATAAAGATAATATATACAACTAACGTTACTAGTCTTGCACAAAGAATGACCAGCAATTAATATGACCTATGTTGAATGCGTGTAAACTGCATTGTCCAAAACACTGTATAAGCAATTTTCAGCTTTGAATGCTACAATAACAGTGGTATCCAAAAATTTTTAAAAGAGAAAAATAGCAGAAAAGGTAACTAATGAATGAACAACATACTCCCAGAAAAGTCATAGTGCCTATATGGATTAGGTAACAATGTTTTTATGGTGTTACTTAAGGATGTATAAATTTACAGAGGGCTAATTTAAGATAGATGATCACAAGTCCCCCCCCCCAAAAAAAAAAAAACAAAAAGTGTGATTTGCTTTTGTATGTTAAGGTAGAAGCCGGGACGAGGAAACAAAATATCTCAACACACAACTCGTGTGAGTGTTCGGCGTTAACGAGCTCAACACCTCCCTCTTTTGAAACAGCTTTTTCTCCAAAATTTTTAATCTATAAGAAAGGATAAGCAGGTTAGAAGGAAATATATAAAAGTTTCCTTCCAAATTTCCTTTCTGAGTTAAAATGCTACAAGACTGATGATAATGGTATAAATTGATGTTGATAACTAGTGAGAGATGGTTACCTCTAACGGAAGCCAACAAAAATCATAACGGGGTAGTTATATTTTACCTTCTTATGCTTTGACCAAAAAACATAACCCCAGTGCAGTTAAAAAGTCAACATATAACCCCATCAATGTTTGGATTTAAATGTTAAATGAACTGTATCAGTTAAACTTAGGAAGCATGTGATGTCTAGATGCCATGAAATACGTTGTTGCCTTATTTCCCGCCAAACAATATTATTAAATAAGCAAAATGCCCTTCAGAATGGCAAAAAAGCCATGCAAAATAAAATTAAAAAAATGCCCCAAAAGACATTTTTGTCGTTTAAGGACCATTATTTGGCCAGGAATAAAAACAATAAAGCATTGGATGAACCTGGATATCATAATCCATTTGACACTTTAGTCCAAAAGTTGAGGGGTGTGAACACTATAGTTTATGCTCAGCTATATTCAATTGGTTAAATATAATGTTGCGTTTCAAATTGTAGACCATGGCTCTAACAACCTAGTGCACGAGACTACTAGGGATCTAGGAAGAGTAAGAAGTTCGCAACATTACCTCTGTTTGCAGAGAGGATATTACAAGTTTGAACTCGTGAATAGAAAAAAATTACCATTGCTCCAAATTCACAATTCTATAAAATAGAATTACAAAATACCCTTTAGAGGCATTTTGTCATTTAATGACCATTATCTAGAAAGAAAGAAAGAAATAGAGCATTGCATGAATCTAGATATCGCATGCCTGTAAAATTTAACAGCTATCATCTATTTGACACTTTAGTCCACACATTGAGGGGTCATGCATCCACTTTTAACCAAGGATCGTGTTTTTCGATCAACCCCGAGGGGATATCTAATTGCCCCTAGTTACTTATTTTTTCTCCTCAATAAACACTTCAAAGTATTTCAAAAAGAAATACCCGATGCATAAATTTAGTTACAGATAGAGTAACATGGGTTGTGTGAACATCCGTCAACTCCTAGCCAAATCTCCTACACAAGATAAGAACATATCTCTACCCCAAAGCTGGGAGAAGCAAGACTCGTTGGAGGCATCTTCCAATAACTTGCACAAAATGATTATGAGGCCCCACTTTGAATACTAGCTAAAACCAACTCCAAAGCTCCCATTTCCTCCTTAGTCAAGCTCCCCCCGCCCACAATTCTGATAAAGAAAAAATTATGCAACTTAAATTACATAATGGTTTAGTGTTGTCGCCTATTCCAAATAACCCCCCCTTGAATCCTATGGTTGTCCTTTTCATCATAATTTTAACAACTAACCAAAGGATTTAACTACTCAAGAGGCATTGCATTCATAATCCATCAATCTATACCACGAAATTCCAAAATGCCTTCAATGTTTCAATACCACTCACTAAGAGACAACATGCAATATGAAATGTCTAATCATGTAAGGCTTGTAACCGAAAAATAAATCACAACTGATAAACCTATTTTGTATTATGTCACCTGTAACTTGTAATTCTGTTGAAGCATAGAATTCTCGACGAAGTTTATGCTCAATTATGTTCAACTGCTTAAATATATAGTTGTTTTTACAAATGTTAGTCTGAATTACATGCCAAATCCTACAATACCTATGCTTGATTCATAATCCTGCAACAACACATCAATGCAATGTAAGGACTCGCCATCATTTCAACATGGAAAGAATCTCAACAATAAATATTTTTATCAACCATCAAAGGCATAATACAAATTAAATATGGATGCAGTTTAGTGTAAGTATGCACGAGACTATGGAAGCATACCTGGATTGGGAAAAAATCTTCTATGGTCATTTGGGCAAGAAACAAAAAGGGCATTTTGTGGATTGAAAATTGCTTGGCATACCAAGAAGAACCACTCCCGCAATACACCAGGCCCTGTAGCTTCCTCATTTTTGAACTCCATAAATAAACCACTGCGCAATGCATCAGGCTCTGCACGAGCAATATACTCAAATGATTCAGCCAACAATTGTGATCTGTCAATAAGCATCTCGTGAAGCTCCTCATAATCATCCTTCACTTCAGGAAGCATCATCATTGCCAAATGCCTCCTAGATTCAAAGTCTGTCACATCCTTATGCCCAAGAAGCCAAATATGATCATCACTCCGCTTAGCACTTCTAATAATAAGATAACATACAGAAACCTTTCGATGCCTCAATTTAGTCCAAAATTGGTCCTCGGCATCTTGATAGAGTTTTGAGATGCAATTCAATTCTTTCAAAATAGCAAGATACTGGCACCATCCTCGAAGAAGAGGTTCCCCTTCCTTTTTTTCTTTCACAGCCAAGACCTCCTCCATTTTCTGAAGACATTGTTCCATTTTTTTCAATAAATCAGTAAAAATGCCATGAAGAAACTTGATCTCTTCACCATAACAAGAAAGGTTATAACCACCTTCAACCAATGGCATAGAGATTGGATTCCCTCTACCCACCTGCCCCCTGATTACACTGCGTATGGGGAACAAGAAAGATGAGAAATCATGAACAACACTTGCAGACGGTCCCATGCTTGCAGGGCATTCCATACTTGACACCAGATCATTAGACAACGTAGCTGCAAGCTCTCTAACAAATGGGAAAATTTCTTCTACTACAAGCAATGCCTTACTACTGCTTTCACTATTTTTTGACACCCGCCCAATGCTCAAATATCCCACCATTGACCCAAGACTACTTCTACACAAGGAATACAAAGGGTCATCATGAGCAGCTCTACCTAGCAACTTACAAAATTCTAACACTATAGGTGCACACAGTGAGTGTATAGTTTTAGGCAAGCCATTCCGACTTGAGGTAACAAATTGCAAAATAGAGTCCTCTGCACATTCCTTGTTACCTTTATGGGTTGACATGTATAGCATGACCAAAGCCGCAGGTGCACATGAAGATAAAAATATCTGCAAATGTCCAGCAGCTGCATCGTTGTCATTTCGAGGCGTCATTCTCAAGAACTCCATTAGCCTCGACTTCACCAACTTTGAAGATTGCGTGACTTCACCCTTACACATCCTGCAAATTAATGGAACCATCTCGTCAATCATTTGCCAAGCTTGGGGGTGATGGGTGCTCCGCATGCGACCCACCAATTGAAGTCCGGCATCGTTCTGAATCGAACATTCAGACAAAGATTGTTCCCACTGAAGCTGCTTCCCCCGATAAATCAACCTCTGCTCGATCACCGGAATTCCTGTGATCGCCTGGATGCGCTCGTGAACTGATTTCACTGTATCCTCGTAATCCGCATGTAGAACCAGGGTATTAACTCCAGAGATCATTCTGACGAAAAATTGTAGTCTCGTAGAAGAACAAGGCGTTGATCGGGCATCGGGAACCCTAGATTCAACATAAGACTGCTGTTGTTGCTTGTTGTGGTGCGGCGCAGTGATCTGATTAGTACAGGTGGAGTTGACTGCGTTAGGTTCATCCTTCCTCATCCTGACGGAGACTAAGTCCGATGGAAATTCATCGTCATCGTCGTCGGCGGGGCCATAATCGTCCAATTTGCGCTTGGAAGACAGTCGATCGAGGCGTTGATAGACGCAATCGACAGAGGTCTCAACGAGAGACATTGGAGGGCGCCGTCAACGGTGGTTTACGGCAGGCGTGAGTCCATCGAATCGCAAAAACCCCAAATCAAAAACCCTAGGCTTAAGACCGAGTTGAGAGAACTAAGTTTTTAGAGAGAGAATGAACGCGGGACTGATTGGGAAGCATCATGCTAATTGCCAAGTGTAGCCTCGCACACGAAAGCAATCCTACGCTAAGTGCTTAATATTACCAAATTGCCCCTACTCGCTTTGGACGTGCCAATGCCTTCTCCATTAAGCTTACTTCGAAAATAAATGAGAAATAAAAAAAATATATGTGTACATATTTTATTAAGCATTGGGCAGGAAAATTTTATTTATCATTTAATTTATAGTTTGGCAGAAAATAAAAAGCAGAATGTAAAGCGAGTAGGCAGAGTGTAAGTTTTCTTTTTATTTTTATTTTTGTTTTTTAAATAGTAATTATTTTTTGTTTCCTTAAAAACAAAGTGGAAAATTTTATTTTTTGAATTTCTCAATAAATTGAATAGATAAAAGATTAGGGTGGATCTATTTACACTTCACAAATAAATTCTTACATTTTACTTTATTTTTTCATTAAATAAAATTATATAACTACTCCCATTTTTCTAATAATTTGAAGGTACAACTTTTAATAATTTTTTATATTTTTTACCAAAAGTTATTAGTTGTGATTTTTAATATATTTGGTAAAGTAAATAGTAATTTTTAACAATTTTTTGCTATTTTAGTGTTTGGTAAAATTTTTAACAACTTTGAGTAATTTTTTGTAACTTTTGACAACTTTTGCACATTTGACAAAAATTTTGGTAACTTTTGAATTGAACAAATTATTATATTAGAGCAGAAAAAGGGCAAAAGTTTGCAAAACACCAACTTTACAATTTTTGGTTAATTTTTGCACAAAATTGTGCTTTCAGAGAAGTCAAGATATGTTGTATAAATTTAATTTATAAATATTATTTTACAAGAATGAAAGTAATTGTGTAATTTTATTTAATAAATATCTTCTCCTCATTTTTGTCTTTCATATCTTCTTTCATTTCAACACTGTTTGGACTGCTAACAAATAAAATAAATCTTCAACAATTTCTATAAATTACTAAAATTCTCTATTATATATTTACACATTCCCTCATTTACTAATTTTAAAAAAGTTCAATATTTTGCTAAAAAAATAAAAAATTTGGAAAGAGATTAATTAAGTGCACAAATTTTTTTTGGTAATCATGTTCCTTAAGTTGAAAGTTTTCAAACGAGTATCATATTGGCTTAGGTTCACGAATCCGTGTGAATCCATTCAAAATCATTCTAATAGATTATCACTATTCATATCAAAAAGATAAAATTTGGAGAGAGAAAGAAGAACCATTACTTAGGAATTTTTTTGAATCCTTTAAAATGAATTTGGGAAATAGATTACCATTGTTCAGAATCTAAAAAGATAAGATTTGGAGAGACAAAGAAGAACTATTATCTGGAAATAAGTTTGAATTCGTTAAAACAGATTTGAAAAAATTGTTCTAATGTTCATCTCTAAAAAATATAGTTTAAAAAAAGAGAGAGAGATAAGAACAATGAAGGGGATTTTTGAATTCGTTAGAATATATTTGAAAAATCGTTCTAACGGTTTACTATTATTCATAAATAAAAAAACGCTGTTTAGGAAGAAAATAACACCAAAATTAACTTAAAATCACGTTTTATCTTGCTTTTTTCTTATTTTTTACAACTCCAAATGCTACATGTTTCAAATCAGACTTGAATTTATTTTATTTTTTGTGATTTTGAAACTAAATAAATATGCTATTAGATTTTTAAAAATCTGTAAGCTGTATTTATAATATTCAAAAGTAGATATAATATACAATATACCTTTAATAAGGTTAGAAAGTTAGAATTGTCAAATTACACGTCAATTACTTTTATTTACCATTAAAAAAACAATATTACTATTTTAAAACTTAGATTTCTTTCTTTTATAGACAGTTTTGAATTAAATATTTTCATAATTTTAAACCAATAAGGCCTCGTTTAGAAGTCAAATTTTTAGTAATTTTTGATAATGTTTTAGCAAAGTTGGTAAGTAAATTTTTTTTATGAAATAAATATAAAATTTTAGTAATTTTTGACAAATTTTAGGTATTTGAATAAATAAATAAAAATTTTTAGTAGTTTTTAACAACTTTCACGTGTTTGGTAAAAATTTTAATGACTTTTGAGGCTGTTTAAATAAAATGACTATTATACTCATCGCTAACTCTGCTACGCTACACTACACTACACTACACTACCTTTCAAAAAAAAAAACACTCAATAAAATTGACAGTTTTAATATTTTATCGAATAATTAAACCACTAATAATTAATATTTTTTTGTTATTTTTTTCCTCCAAACAGGGCTTAAAAGAGAGAAAATTTTCCCCAAAGTCGGCTAATGATTTGTTACTTGTCGGCCTTCCCTTACTTTGATGACAAAATCCAAGCTTCGAAAACTTTTCGGAGGCATTATTAAATCCCATAGTATTAAAAGTTTTGACAAGCATATTAGGCTGGCAATCAAATCGGATTAGCTATGATCTTATCTTGTCAACGTGTGGGTATTTAAATTTATTTTTCACAGTTAATAGCTACTTTATTATTTTATTTTTACTTTCGCATAGCACATGTTTATTTTGGTGGCAACATAAAATAAATTTTACGGAAATAATTTTTGTCTTCTATTATATTAGTTTATAAGAAAGGTAAGTAATTATATTAGAGATATTGTTACTAGTGGGGAATTAGCATAGGAAGTGGTAGAAAAATTATACTGTTTTCTTATTATCTCGTAAAATATTTTTTTTACACCCTTATAAAATTCTAAGTAACATTATCTTTTAAGTAAAATATTTACTCTTACTCAATTTACCCTCATTCTAAACATTTTTTTTTTTTTGTTTACATTTTTCTGTTTAAGTTTTCATTTTCTAAAAATAGTAAATATAAACTTACCAAACGGAGCCTACATGTTTTTCTTAAAAAAATATAATTTGTTCTCACTCTTTTTTTTTTTTCTTTCTTTCTTTTAAATAAAATAATTAAATTAAATTAATTAGTTATTCTAATTAGGCATGAATTGACCGTTATACCTTTGGAATAGAATGAAAATGCCACATGCCTTACACATGACAATTTTTCTGTTAACTTTAATGGATGGAGTTATTGTTTGGACCAAATAAAACGAAATTAGATAGTTCGAAAATGTAATAGGCACATTTAATAGTTTAAGAATGAAATAGAAAAAAAAAAAAGGATAGTTTGAAGAATATTTTCATAAAAAACTCAAAAATATTTGTGTATCTTTTAATTAGATGAGTCTATTTTAACTCCTTTAAATGCCTCTAATACTCTATTTTACTTTTTCATTAATTAAAATTACACAATTGTTCCTTTTTTTTTTCATCATCCATTTTGCATAATTATAATGCCATAGATATTTTTATACAAAAATCTAATCTAATGCATAATTCTAATGATCCGAATACTCTTATTTTATAACCAAAAAAAATATTTTTTTAAATAAAATATCGAAAAGATAACTTACCAAAAATAACTACTTTGTATAATAATAATACTTATAGTATTATTTGATATTTTTGTTCTTGAAAGTTAATTTTTTTTGATACATTAATTTATTTATTTTGGTAGTTTTTATAAAATATTTATCACATTGATCCCTATTAAATGACTTGAGGGTTATAGCAAAAGTTTGTAAAGAAAAATAAATGAAAAAATTAATTTTTTATATGATTAAATTAGAAGATAAAATAAAATAAAAATAATTTTTAAAATGCTTGTTAAAAATGTAAATATAAATAAAATTTATATCATTCTTTAAAATATTCTTTTCACTCTTTTGTACCAAATTAAGATTAAATATTTTTAACAAAATTTATAAAGGTTTATTTATGAAGGGCAATTGTTTCTATTCAAATTATACATAATAATAACTATTTAAAAGGGATAATTTTATAATTTTACTCAATGAAAAAATAAAGTACAAGAGAGAATTTGAGCATACCCTTCTCAATATTTTTATTTTCCCTTTTCACTTTTCTTCCGCGAGTCTCAAGTAAAGAGAGTTAATCCTAAGATAATTATTTAATTATTATGCAATTGCCTTCTGATTTACGCTTTCTGTGACCATTCAAACTGATTATTTTAATTACTGTAATTGAACATTTATTTATTCTTATTACTAATTAGGTAATTGTTTATCCAATTGGTGTTCTATGGGTTTGGATTTATGGATTTTGGATCGGGTTGAACCAGCGCTTTTGTTATGGGCTTAAAGCCTTTACATGCACTTTCAGTTTATTCCATTGGCCCAGTCCACTTGGAAACGTAAAAAATTAAAAACCATTTCAGATTTCTTGTGAGAGAGAGAGAGAGGGAGAGATGAACGAGAAAAGATAGATTTTTGGCAACAAACTTTTTTTTTTCTTTTTCCTTTTTTATGGAAAAATATCCATTTTTAGTAACAATTTATTTTATGCCAAAATACTACTTTTTGGTAACAACACTTTTTTCATGCCAAAATTTCCAT
Organism: Vitellaria paradoxa; assembly: GCA_019916065.1. NCBI lineage: Eukaryota > Viridiplantae > Streptophyta > Magnoliopsida > Ericales > Sapotaceae > Vitellaria > Vitellaria paradoxa. Next base: position 49,827,941 of record CM034237.1, on the reverse strand, counting down.
TTTTTTTATATAATGTAAAAAATGCCAATTTTGATTTTTTTATTATGATAACAAGAGGTCTTTAAATTTATGTTTTCTAAAAAATAACCAATTTTATAATAAAATTAACTTATTTCAAATAAATATGATGATCTTTTTTTAATAAGTTTTTCCCCAAATTGACAGTTAAAAAAAAAAATCAAAAGTTCTCAGTATTAGCTAACTCTTTCGTGTGGGAAATATTTTCATCACAAAAATTTGAGTTAGATTCGATTGAATATTTTAACGTGATATCAAATTTAGATTTGAAGAAGAGTTATTCCTTTTCTCATTTTATTATTATTATTATTTTTTGACTATGTAAGTTTCATACACTTGATAGAAGATGTCACATATTTACGTATTAGGATTTATCTCTACATGAAATCTTAATTAGACATCCTTATTTATCATCAATTTATTTTGAGTTAGAAAAGTGAAAGATAAAATGTATTATCATTATCAATTCTAGTGTAAGAATTTTGAAGGGTGGGATGAAAAACCTTTTTTATCAATTCTAGTGTTAGATTTGTTTGTTCTTGTGTTCTATTCGGGCATCTACGCCAAGAATTGAAATCAGAATTGCAAATCATAAAAGTTGGCAAGAGAAATATAAAAGTTGGTTATTTTTTAATTACTACACTTTTTGTAATTTTAATTTTAAAAATTAGAGAAATTGATTATTTTTATCACTTGGAAATAAATTTATAAATTAATCTATCGAAACACAGCAATAAAAGTCGTTTACTAAAAATAAATATTTTTGATAAATCAACTAAATTTGTCTACTAAAAAATCGTTTATAGAACAAATGATTTTAAGTAAACTCGTTTATTTCATAAATAATTTTCTTTCTATTTCGGTTAAAAGCTTCAAAATATCCTAAGTTGCCTACTTGAGTCAAACTCTCTCTCTCTCTCTCCCCTTCCCCGCACCAAGGAACTAAAATTTGGAGGAGGAGTGAAGGAAAGGGGAAAAAATAAGAAAGAGAAAGATAGAAGTTTTGTTTGGCCAACCAAAAAATACCAAAAGTCATCAAATTTTAACTACTTTTTATACTTTCCTTCAATAAAATTTTAATACATATCACATTTATATTACATCTTTGTATTTTTACTGTACTGTTTTCTCAACTTTTTTTCAACTAAACAACCCCAGAATAAAAAGAGAGGTAAGCATGTAAGCTTACAATATTAGTTGGGTGCAAATTGATTTAAGAAAAGATAAAATAAATTATTAATTTAGAATCACAATTCAATGTTCAAAGGTTTAAAATAACCCAAATCTCGACACATTGTCAAAATAAAGTGTTGTAGAAAATGAAGTAGAATTTATTTTGAAAGAGAGTTCATTGATACTCCACCAAAAAATTATGATTTTGATAAAAATCCCAAGCAAAAATAGAAGATAAATTATGATTTGAAATAAAAAAAAATTGTTGTGTATGTGATGTAGATATCATTAATGATTACGAATGGATAACTAGGGTGCATTAAGAAATTAACAAATATTTGAGAGAGATAAGGATAACATAAGAAATATACAGAAAAGATTGTTTATTTTGATATTTTCTATTAAGTTTTAATAATTGATTTTATCGAAATAAAGTCAATATTAATAACATTTTAAAATATGAGAGACAAATATAAAATTTATATCTTGAGGGCAGAAAGTATAATTATCCAAATGTTAAGGAGAGATAAGTTTAATTTATCAAAAAGAAATTCTCTTATGGTATACTCTATTCTTGGCTTGATTCAACACAAGTTGAAATATAATCATTTTACTTTTAGGCCAATTTTTTTACCCATATTTTCATTGTAAACTTTCTAAATGACTGGAAAATATTACTTGTCATTTTCTTATAATCTAAAACAATTTTGGCCTGCAACTCTAATGGAAAAATAATTACTCCACCTTTTAACATGTTTTCTGCCTATATTTACATTTATATCTTTTTCATGGGATTGGTAAATATTACATGATATATTTCTTATTAACTAAGCAAATTTCGATCAATCTAAACTCAGATAGAAAAATGACCGTTTTATTACTAAACCAATTTTTAACCTATATTTATATTCTGGACTATTCAAAACATTTCTCGTAATAGTTATTAACATGTTTAGTTTGTTTTTTTTTTTTGGTTTAATCCTTGTTTTTAGTCACTAAAACGAGAAATTGAAACAGGTTTGTTAACCCTTAATTGTTTACAAAATTTTACAAACAAAAAGTAAAAATGAAGTTGGATGATTACACTAGATGGTAATTATAATGCGTTTTTCAGTTCACATGGATAAAATTTGATTAATTACTAAAATAATATATATTATTAAATAATTTATTGTTAACAAAATTTATTTTATTGAAATTAAAATTAATTGCTATTACAAAATAATTTATTTTATTATAAAATTTATTGAAATTAATTAGTAAAATAACTATTACTAAATGATGAATCGTAAATTATTATTAAGACAAAACAGGAAACTGAAATTGTTACCACAAGGGAGCTAATTGTTCGTAACGGTTACATTAAATTTTTATAACGCTCTGTATCCGTTATATATGCTACGTACATTACCAACTCTTATCATTATTTAAAACTATGCTTATTCGTGCCGTCGGTGAGCTGATCATCCTCAGCTGCCTTCTTCCTCCTCAGAACCATGATCCATTTATAAGCTTCCAAGAATGCTGCTATCACCGCCAAGGCCACGACGACGCCAATGTAAGCTTTCTTCCACTTCTGCCCGGGCTTCAAGATATCGAATCCTTTGAATATGTTGATGACACCGAGGATGATGATCGTGTACCCAATGGAACGGTGGTAGATGTTCCAGTAGACTCTGAACTTGTGTTCCTTTTTTAGCCTCAGAAGCAAAGCAGACACCTGGCCATCCAATCCAAGCAAAGATTTTCCTCAGCTAGCAACCAACCCAAATAATCACAAAATAGTAATTGAAAAATGGATACTAAGTGTTGTTTGAATTATACAAACTTTGTTTTAATTAAGTACCTGAATGGTTGCGAGGCAGAAGAGGACAATGCCAATAGCCCTGTGGGCGGTGTACTGAATGCCCGGAGATTGATTTCCAAGGTGGAGACCAGTTGCCCATCCAGCAACCCCAATGATGTAGGCCGAGGTTTGGCATGTGGAATGAAGGTAAAACCATGCTGGCTTTGTGGATTCAAACTCCTTCATGTACCTCGCTATCAGTGCACCCACAGGCATCAGGATACCCCAACTCACTGCATTCAATACCCCATGAATCTGAAAATGGTTCGAAAATATTAGGTCTAATTCAATCCTAAAATACATCTTATAGCGATGCTACGCTTACACATTTTCTTTTACACTCATCTTATAGCGATGCTACGCTTACACCTTTTCTTTTACACTCTTCTTTACATCCTTCCAATTTAGATTGGTCACTACCTGTAGTGACCGGTACATTTTGTTCAAAATTATTACAGTCGTAAAATCAAGACAACATTTTACGACTGTGATGATTTTGAACAAATGTACCGATCACTACGGTAGTGACTAGCGTAAATTAAAATTGTGTAAATATAGATGTAAAAAAAAAAGTGTAAGCGTAGTATTTTTTTATATCTTAGATATGCTAATGAAATATCTACATGATAATATATGCTAACGTTGGTAAGAGAATACATACAATAATATATTCTATATAACAAGTGGTCTTTGATCATTATGGATTGAAATCACTTACATTCTTTTTCTTGGTTGTTGAACTCGCACCTCCACCACCTAATCCAGTAGCCCCAGATTGTCCAGAAAGAAGATCCAGAGTGGCTATGGATTGAAGATTAGGACCCGAATCAGTGTCATGAACCAATGGAGAATCATCATTCGAGAGTGGACCTTCCTGCCAGACCTGATTCACATTGGGGCTATTGTTTGGCAGCTGCAGAGTAGCAAAAATGATAATCTCGTTGCTCAAATAGCTAGCCGATAAATTCCACACCGGAAAGCTCAAACCTCCTTCCTCCAATCGGGTCTGGTAACTAGACAATGGTGATGTGTAAGCACTCATAGTTCCATCGGATTTTTGAAAAGCCACAAGAGCTTGAGACCCAACCATGGCTTGAGATTCAGGGTTGATAGCCCAAGCAACCCATCTTTTTGGAGATGCGATTCCACTGTGCCTATATGCAATTTGGGCAGTTGCTGAAGATGGGTCGTAGGTCCAGTGGAGGAAGGAGTTCAAATATGGGAGATCAGTGCAGGCTCTGAAGACCGTGGCGTTTGTGAACTCATAGTTGGAACATGATTGAGCAGAGGAGGTGGACGAAAGCAGAGAAATCAGAACACAAGAAAATAGAATTGGTCTAAGCATTCTAGTCATTGTTTCAATTAATTGGTGTCCCAAACAGAGGAATTGGAATCAAAGAGCGTATCAAAAAGTGATCACTGCATAGAAAACGGGGGAATTAAAAGGGCTCATTTGGCCTGAAATGAAAGGTTCGATTTTTTTTTTTTTGGGATATGCCTTCTTCTTCTTGTTATTTTGCTATCCTTAGTTGGGAGAAATGAGATGGAGATTCAAATGCCAATTGAAGGTGCATGTTGGAAGAGAGAGAGAGAGAGAGAGAGAGAGAGGGGTTATGAGGGAATGAAAAAGAAACAAGAGCGGAGGAGCTCTAATTATACATGAATGGTGTGGGGTAAGGGTTGGTGAACGGTTTGGTTGGGAAGGTTTCATTTATGTGTGTGTGTGAGAAAGAGAGAGAGAGAGAGGGGTACGGGGAAAAGAATAAATCTTCTATTCTACAAATTCTTTATTCAACAATGTTCTATCTTAGTTTCTATGAACAAAAACTTTAAATAATTATTTCTCAATTATCTCTATTATTTTCTTAATTATTATGCAATTATCAAATTATACAATTATATAATGGTATATTAATAAATAGAATAATAATTTACAAAAAGAAATGATATATTGATAAATACTATACTACTAATAAAATAACATAGAATGTTCATAACTTTTGCTTAGATTTCAAATTTGCGGTTGACCATGCAGAGAGGGAGATTGTTTTGTGTGCTTTTAAGGATCCTTTTGTTAACGTTACTGCCTTATTTTATTTTTATTTTTACTTTTAATTATTTATATTTTTTAATCTTTATTTTCCACTGTTTGTTTATTTTGTTTAAATAAAAACTGAAATTAAGTTTGAAAACATAATTTTGTGTATAGTAATTAATTTTTATTCTAATAAAATATTGAACTTTATTAATTTTTAAAAAATTAATTAAACTTAATATATTTCATATTAATTTAATTAAAATAAAATAAATTATCTTAATTTATTAAATTTTTAGCCCTATAATTTTCTCTCACATTTTTTGCTTGAATATAATCATATTCTTCTCTGACATGGCACCAAGATTAAGTTTAGTCCTATAATATTAAAGGTTTCATTCGTTGAATTTAATTCAACAATTTAATTATAAAAATATAAAAATAAACAAACAAACATAGAATATGCTGAACCATCCTGCGTTGAAAATTTCGTTAGTGGTTGACTGCAAGAAAAAAATTCTGAAAGTCAAACTGGTCGTATAGTCAACGAATCATGCGGCTAGTGGTGACAACCATTGCACGCAGAGTCCCTTCGGGGACATCCAGTAAAATTGGAACGATAGAGAGAAGATTAGCATGGTCCCTGCGCAAGGATGACACGCACAAACCATTGCACGCAGAAGCCATTCCTAAAGTGGAAAGGAAATGGATCCGTTGGGGTTAGGTGCATGGTGGCACAGGTGGGAGCCCCCAACTTGGTCAAACCGAACCCCAACCCGACTGGCCTCTCTGATGGAACACTTTTTGGTGGAACCGAACCTCAACTACGAAACATTTAACGTCGGAACCACTGGCGGACCTATGAAAGGATGAGTGGGGGCACGTGCTCCGACTTATTTTTTATACAGTCCAAGTTTGAATACTTTAGTAAAATTCAAAAGTCAACCTAATCAAAGCGTAATTTTTCAGCGCAAGAGAAATATAAAAAAGTTAATATAAAAGTGAAGCAATAAAATTTGATTAGAATAAATAGATAATTTTTTTGTAATTTTTGGTAAAATTTAGTAAACCAAAGACTCTCTCTCTCCATTTTGCTTATTTTTTTCTTCTCACTAATAAACCCATTCTCGTATTCGTCTCCATATTTTTTTTCTTTATTTTTAACAATTATTTCTCTCTCTTTTCTTTCAAACTCAATTAAGAAATACTCATCTCTCAAACAAAATCTTGAAACTCTCTTCAATTTACGTAATCCAACAGGCAACACGTCGAAAATGAGCATTCTTAATTTGCTAGAATTTATAGAAAACTCAAAAACTCTAAATAACCAAAATAAAAAAAAAAAAGAATTTATAGCTTACTAGAAAGGTTCCTCCCCCCCCGCCCCCACCAAAAAAACCTAACTCATATTTTCTCATTAGAAAATAGCACACGTCCTCTGGTGCATCAATAAAAACAAATAAGAAAAAAAAAATTACACATGTTAATGATGAAACCCCCACTTAACTAAAAATAGAGAACTAAAATTTATAACTTACTTAACATATTAATCAAATGCTCCTCTGTCCCAACAATTTACGAGAATATATAAGTTATCGGAATAACACAACACACATATTGTCTATGTACGCAGTATCAATACACAAACTAGCTAGGTCAAGCAAGGGACTCTGGGCAAAACATCTCCCTGTTGCCTTCCTTGGGCGTTGGCACACGAGGACACTGTTTCGTGTTTGTGCTTTGTTGTTCGGAGATTGATGTCGTCCGTAGCTATGTTTTTGCACGGGACTGACTCGCTGCATGCCAATTTCACTGCTGTCTCTTCTCTTGGAAGTCCCCCGTACGTGACTATATACGATATTTCTAACTTGCACTGCCGATGTCTGTAAAGTTTAATTCCAATACATATTGTTAATTAACAATTATGTTATGAAATTCAAAATTAATTACGTTATAAAACTGGAAAATTCGAGTAAAAACATGGGCAGATCCACGTAAGGGTAAGGGGGTCAATTGACGTTACTGGAAGCAAAATTTCTATAAAAAATAGTATAATTTTTTAGATATTTTTATACTTTTACTCCTATAAAATATATCTTTTAAAATAAATTGTCCATATACTTTAAACAATTTATAAGTTTTGCCTCCACTGAAAGTAAAATTTTTTTAAAAAATAATATAATTTTTGAGATATTTTTGTATTTTTACCCTTATAAAATATATTTTTCAAAACAAATTACCTTTATACCTCAAGCAATTTATAAGTTTTGCTCTCATTGAAAACAAAATTTTCTTAGAAAATAGTATAATTTTTAAGGTATTTTTGTCTTTTTACCCTCATAAAATATATATCTCAAAACAGATTATCCATAAGTCAAGTACATTAATTACCTTTATTTATTGGCTTGACCCTACTATAACAAAATCTTAAATTCGCTACTGAGTAAAAATGATGTATTGCATGTTAAGAGATGCTCACTTGATTTTTGTAGCGTGTGTGGTCTGAATAAAATTGATCGATAATGATAGGATAAGCTGATTCAAAACTCCTTATTCTCAAACACGATATTCCGAACAAATCCTTTCCGTCCCAGCTAATCAAGCATGCAAAAACACAAAAACAATATTATACAAGACAAGGTATGTATCAACATAAAAAATATACATATATATTGTTCGGCAGTAAAATTTACCATCGGAACTACTGACCACGCCAACCGAAAATGCAATCAACGACCTGCCGAACAAAGACAAAATAAAAGTTATGGCCGGAGTGGAAGTCTCTGGCCGGAAAATCTTTCGATACTTAAGTCAGCAAGTAGCTCAAAGAAGAAAGCTTTTTTAGAGAAGAAATGAGCAGTAGCTTAAGTTGGCAATAGTCAGCTTACCATAATTGTTTAGTGGAATGTCCTATTTATAGTAATGTAAACAATAAATAAAATATACCCGTGATTTGATATCATCCATGCTTTCGTGTTCATTTTTTCCTTCCTTGCTTTAAATGCATTTCACCGTCCATTTAATGCCTCATACCTTTCATTTAATACTCCATGCCTTTCATTTAATGCTTCTGGTAGTTAAACACGGTAATATAACCAGAACTCTGTGGATAAACTATCTTCCTGTCACATTCGTCAACTACTCATAACGAAATGAACTGAGCTAGTTACTCCCTCAGAGATAAATACCTAGTTCAGCCATAACTACGGTGCATTTATGGTTATGATCCCTCATTAAGGCTGTGGGTCCCAGGCACAACATTTACTAGCCGCCATTCAATGGGCCGAACAAAGTGGCTACTGAGCTCTTCGGCTACAGCCACGTAGCAACATGTTACCCATAGATATGAGAATCAGGGTATCCCTTGGAATATTAACCCAAAGGCACGTGTCCGTGTATATTATTCACGTGGAACTCTCGTGCCATTAATAAACTGTTTGGCGTAACGTCACGTGTCACGCTTCAACGTGCTCGGTGATTGACTACGTGAATCACACAAATATACTCGGCATTGGGCCACGTGGCACCTTGACTGTACTTGTTCGGCACTCCGTAAGTCAAAGTATTATTTTGCCCAACATATATATAATTTGTCTATTTTTATATTTAATATCATTGCTCTAAGTAAAACTATATTTTATCATAATTTTTAACTAAAAATATATATTTATTAATAAATTCCAATAACCCACAACATAGTCAGCTCCTTCTAATTAATAATAAATTCCAATTAAAAATCCTGGTTAGTATAGCGCATTGTTCTTGCTTTAACCGTGTTTAATTGCCAATTACCTGCCACGTCTTTATTCTTGCTCCATTTGAAGTTCCTCGGAAGTCCACGTCACTAACATGAACATTCTCTACTGTCTCATATTCCCCCCTCCCCTTTTGCCCAAGCTTCCAATACTTTTGCAAAAAAAGGGAAAATAAGAAATTCTATCTCAATTTCAAAAATAATATCAATTTAAGGTATTTAAAAAGAGAAATTGACCCAAAAAAAATAAAATAAAAATAAAAAATTCCTTATTACCTTATGCCATGACCCGGTCCACAATTGATGGAGGTAATGGTAAGATATGCTGAACCATCTCCGATTGAAATACAGTCATCACCTGCGTTTCATTCAAAATACTAACATATATATATATATATATATATATATACAGAACTACTTAGTTAAAACATCTTGATGTTGGTTTTTACAGCATTGGGTTGAGAAAAATATCTCGAATGGAAGGATGAATTTTTTAAAATTTTCTTGATGCACAGTAGAAGCAGGATGAACTCTTTAAAATTTTCTTGATGCACAGCGAAAGCACCTTGTTCTCAGCGATTCAGCTTTCTAAACTATTCTCAATTCTCTCTCTCTAGATGGATGTGGGTGGTCACTTTTTTCAGATCACCTGACTCATTAATAAATAAAAAATATTTATAAAAAGAGAGATACATTGTTTGTATCAGAGAAGATCTCTAACTCTAGAAATTATCTCTTATCCACTCTCTCATATATCTTATCTATATATATTATACTAATATATATTTAGAAGATACGGTATCTTGAGAAAATTTCTCAACCATATCATCTTATCTAAATATATATTAATTATCTATAATTTATTTCATAAATAAATTATAAATTATTAGCCAACTGGACCTAGCCCATCAAGATAAAATTGAGTTAGCTTGGGGACTAAAGGCCCATGGATTCCTAGCTCCAACTTAAAAGATATTTGGGTCTTGTCATCTCATGACAACTCATTATCTTTTAAATTAACCCAAGGCTATTTCACTAAAAGCCCTGAGCTGCACTCTAATAGTCTATGTTGAAATTCATTTAATTAAAATAATTTTTAATAAAATAAATTTTGGTCTTAGAATAATAATATCCACTTAATTAACCCTCCATTATAAGCTCGTAATTAAGCTATTAGGTTAAACGTCGAGCCCCTTAATTACATATTTACCCCTAAGTCACTATTTATCTAAATTTTGATCATTCTCAATATTTTTATATTTGTAAACAATTTACAAATAAATATTGTTATTCAATAAATAATTTATTGAATAAATTGCAGCCACAGATTTAATGATAAAAAAGATAAATAGCTTAGGTGAGTATATCAAAATGGATTCCATCTTGTAAGTATATGTTTCCACGATTCATGAAATTAAATCTCCAAGTTATCAAGGTTTTGACCATATATAAGATCTCATTCCGTAATAACTCAAATAGATTTAATTCATAAATGTGAGTCCATTACAAACTCAGGATTAAGATTTATTAAGTTTATTAAAGCTTAAGTAAATTATGATTAATGACATTTATCAATCAAATCATAATTTACAACAGTCATTTCAATATGTATATCATATATACATACTAACTTTCCTACTCAAAATCACCACTTTAGTGATCAAGATAAATCACCCAATTAAGAAGTAGAAAAGTTACAGTTTTAACATAATGAAATGCCCGTTTTATAAATTAACGTAAATTCACAGCTAATTAATGTATTGGCATCTTATACCCAATACTTAAATCACATATTTTATAAATAAAGGACATTAATGTATGCTTAAATAAATAAATATTTTATTATGTCTAAAAAAATAAACTAAAATAAAATGTCATTACATAAAACATACTTTCTAGGGCACCAAAGAAATATAAATCTAATAGTTGATTCAATAGAATTGAATATATATAGCATTTTAAAATAAGGTGGAGTATAAAAATTTACTTGTTAAGTGCAAATAAACTTACTCTAATTGTATTATGCATATTCATACATATATATATATATATATTCGGGAGCATAGAACTCTCAAAGACAAATATATATATATAGCATTGTAATTACCACAACGTTAACTTTGTTGGATTTGCACGGGCCACCGAAACCTTTTCGGAGCAGTAAGAACTTAAAGCCATCGAGAAGCTGCCTTCGATGAGCACGTAGCCTTCCATGCATCTTCAAACGCCTGCAGTGCACAAATCAATTCATCAATCAATGCACAAATTGTATACAGCATAAAGTCTCTTATGTATAATCTTTAGCTAGCCCACATATCTATATATATATATATATATATCAACGAAAGTAAAAATAACGATAAAAATTAATAAATAACTAAATTTCATTAGTAAGGAATTAAAATTTGAATACAATATGCTCATAAGTCAAAACGCTCTAGGTTTATCTTAGTCACTAACCAAGCAGGCTACTTCTTGTTTACCAAATTAAGCCTAGTTTTATCATGAAGCCTAGTTTTGCCAAATTGTATACAACAGAGACTGAAGGAATAAATCTGGGACGACTCCATATGGATATGTGTGTGTGTGTGTACACCCAAGAGGAATATGTGGAAGGATTGGATTGATTATCTCACAGGGATTGGATATGATACGAATTCTTACTTCTTACTACAAAAGGAGAAGAGTTCTGATTGTCTCAAACTTCATCCTCTCGTAACTCTTGTCTCAAAACTAGAACCGGAATGAATAAAAAAATTTTTGAGATTCAATTGCGTTACTACACTTACGAGGTGTGTCCTAAAAAATTCCTTTTCTAGGTATGACTGTGCTCTAATAAAGATGATCTCAGTTACAGATGTACTTGTTTTGTGAATTTACAAAATCATCCACTAATCAAAGCTCTTTCTTAGATCCCACGAGGAAGCATTACTAGACACTTATTTAGAGGGCATTTGGAGTCTAAAAAAAAAAAAAAACAAAAAAGTAGGATTGATGTTACGTAAAAATGACAGATGACAAAATTTAGTTAGAAGGATTTAAAATTTTTTAAAGTTTTTTTTCAGTTTTTTTTAGTTCCAAACGAACCCTTGTAAGCCTAGGTTACGTACACTTGGTAGATCTGCAATATGTGCATTAATAGTTACCCCTACTGCTAGGTTATTATCCTAATTTACTCTAGTTACCTGATAAAGGAATAGGATCGGATTCGGATTAATTAAATTACATATATAATAGTATTTGTAGGCTCGGGATTGGATTTGCATAATATTAAATGTGTCTAAAAACAAATAACGCAACAAATTTAACATGCATGGTTCAGCATCACTATATCTCTGAATAATATAGATTTACAATGGGGAAGAAAAACTCATAATTCAACTCACCTTCCAGTCCCTCCTTATCAGTTCTCACTGCAGCCCCTGCACATTTATGGCCACTGCATGAGCTTAACCCTCACAGAAGAGCTCCCTCTAAACCATCCTCTCTATCTATATTTTCCCAGCTATGCACTATCTCCCTTATTGAACCTCTTATTTACACAAGAGGAAGAGGAGGCAAAAGAAAGGGAGGTGATCGAGCTGGCTTACCAACTATAGTACCGGACATATTTGACAGTAAGCTCCAAGTGTCAACACTCTTTTCCAGCCTGTACAATACCAAATCTGTAGTACTGATAGCATACGAGCCCGTAGCCGTACACTTGATTAGACAACTTTGTCTGGCCCTATACATGTATCCTGTCTGATTTTTTTTATCTCCTGATGCTTTTGGTGCTACTTAATCACTTTTGGAGTCTACACATATAACTGCCCTTAGTGGTTGAATTTTTCTCTGCTTTATTCCTTGTCAATTTCACCCGTTGTGTCCTTTCGATTGTAGTGAAAAGCACTAAACCTACGATCTTTTCCACGTGAATCATCCTTAGCTAGTACCCCTTCTACTCTTTCATTCGGAACATAGGCCTTCGCTTATACCAACTTACTTCCTTCATGCTTCTGTCTGGTGAGAAAACTTGAAGTAGTAAGAACCAATGTTATAATCTCCCACCTTATATTCTACTAGGCACTGTTCTGGAACTTGCACTGTTAGAACTGCCCCAATCCGGCCCTTTTCTCTTTCACTCGTCTTCTTCATCTTCCAACTTCCTCCTTTACCACTGCAGGCTTGACACATCTATAGTCTAAGGGTCGCTCAATTTTTCTACAGTTAAGGATGCTTTTCAAGTCTCCCAAATTATATCCATGGCTATAATGGCATTCTCATTTCACTTCTTGTGAAATTCATGACAATTTCCGCTTCATTCGTCTAAAAGAAAATTAATGATTTTTGACCTTGTGGATGGATCCAGAGCCATAAAAATCTTAGGGAATAACTCAAATTGGGGGGGGGGGGTTGGGAATTCTCTGAGGAGCAAACTGTAATTTCACAAAACCTTGGGATCTAACTATAATTAGTCAAAATATTGGTGCCAATCTGAAAATTTCAACAACATTGGAGTCAAACTATAATTTTCTAGAACTTAATGGTCCAAATTATGATTCTACAAAAATTTAAGATTCAAGTTGTAATTTACTGAACTTTCAAAAAATACTCCAAGAGTGTATTTCCTAGTTGGCCATCTTCCTCCTGGGAAAAGCTCTACGTACGGCTCGCAGCGTCAACCGCCTGCATCTCATTTCGGCTCCGGTCGGTTTATAAAAAAATTCTAAAAAATTTTATAAATCTCTATTAATTTTATATTATATTAATTTTTTCTTTTACTATACATATTACAAATTTTAAATTTATCTCACTCTAAACTCACCTTTTCGTCGCCCAAAGTCTAAAAAATAACGCAGGCTCTTTGGTTCCGTATGTAAATCAGACATCCTTTAATAATAATGATAATAAAGCTCAACCACCTGACAGGAGGGGTTTTTTTGTAAAATTGTTGAAAATATTGATAGCTGACTCAAAAATCACATTCCGCATAGCTTTCAAAACTTCACTTTCCTTTTGGCATCATGTACTTTAAATTCTCATCACTCAAATAATTATAATAATAATAATTTATATTTAAAATCCAAGTGGTCCCTAATTTCAGGTTCAGGCCAGTGAATCTTGCACTGTCATGCATAGACGAGAATGATTAGTCGAAGCAACCATCTCAATCACGATCACAATCACCGAGGTCTATTTAAAGTGGTAAAAAAAATTTAAAAAATAATAAAAAAATTTTAAAAATTATTAATTTTTTATTTTACTATATAAATTATAAATTTATGAAAATGTTTAGAGTCTCAAAAAAATAAAAAAAAACTAATGAATATGATTGATATGATGTAAAAATAATAAGTGATAAAATGTGATTAGAGAAATTTAAAAATTTTTAAAATTTTTTAAAATTTTTTGATTTTTTTATAACTCTAAACGAATCTTATATCACTTTATCTCATTTTGGGTGCGTTTGGAGTCTCAAAAAAATTAAAAAAAATTAATAGATGAAATTGATGTGATGTAAAAATGATAAGTTGTAAAATATAATTGAAGAGATTTAAAAACTTTTAAAATTTTTTAAAATTTTTTAATTTTTTTTATGATTTCAAATGAATTCTTTACCTTATTTTTTATTATTTCAAACGCAGCCTGAAACCTAATCTTTTGGGCGTGGTCCAAGGGTTCCACAATAAACGACCCAAGTTGCCTTAATTAATATTTTTTTAACCTAAAAGGCGGCCACCTAGATATCCGTAAACCATCGTCATTCAATCCCCATAATGAATTGAGTTGACTGGAGAAACAAATTACTATTTCAATTAATATGATGTAAATCCCATTGAGAAAGACACCTATCCGACTAATAATTTAATATTAATTCAAAAAGTCAGCTTAGTTGAGTTTCATACTTGGGCATGATTGCGTTAATTGAAAATTTGAATTCGGAGGATCTTACTAGTCTAAAAACAAAAGCAAAGGTCCACCTCAAATTTGAGGCTTTGACTATTCATATATATATATATATATATATAATGCATGCATAAAACTCCCTTCCACACCATTTGATTTTATATTTTATATGTCAAACCCATTCCAAAATGTTCGAATTTCATCCACTCGGGTTCCCAAATTCATCCACGTTAGATGTAATTCTTTTACCACTTTTCAACAAAATCAAATTAAATTGGAGGTAATTTGTAAGGATTTCTTCTGAATGTTATAGGTAAATTTTATAATATTTCAATACATTAACACCCTTTATTTAATTTATAAATATTATTTACACTCAACCCTAGTTATTAATATTTTGTTTGATACTAATTAAATAAAAATGGTGACATAAAAAAAAATTACACCCAATATAACTTTATTGTCCTCCTTTGAAGGTGTAAAACGTTCAAAAATAAATTTAATAACTCATTCTTATAACTTTAACTTTGTTGCGGGTGTTTAATCAAGACAAACAAAGTAACAGTTGAAAGCACTAATTAAAGTAAAGGTTCAAGGATCTACTAATTGCATAATATTTTTATATTTATTTTTAATCATTATTTGAGATTTTAAATTATTTTAATATTTAGACCAAAAATTTGTTCAAGAGTAGTGGTATTCATTTTATTTACTTGAGCCGAGTTAGATTCAATGTACGTCTGAACCTTGAAAGTGAGTTAGGTACCTAATTCTTTTTTTTTTTCGTATTAATTCTTTTATTTTCTTTCTCGTTTATTTTATTTTCTTTCTTTCTTTTTCTATCTCGTTGTGCTAACGACAAAGAGAGAATATAGAAGAAAGAGAAAGTGAAAGATTAAGAATAAGTATTGAGGGATTTTTATTGTTTTCTTGTACTGATCATCGCGCATGGTATCTGTTTATAGGCATTATAATTGAGGAAGGGGATTTAAACTTAAAAGTTCTTATGATTTTTTCACCATCTTTTTTCTTTTCTTTTTATTGGAGTTAAGTGAAACTCCTTGCCACGGTTACTTTTTATCATTTCATGATCTAGAGTAAAACTGTTCTTGAGTTTGGGGTTAAGTTAACTTTTGACTCCTTTCTCTTTCTAATAAGTTTGAGGCTTGGTTTAACAACCAAAATAACTTACTTTTTTTTTATAACTAGCTACTAGTTAATTACAAAAAAACTAGTTTTTCTTGTGTTTGAGAAGTTAAAATAATTAATTTTTTTTCTAACTTTTCTAATAAATTATATATATTGACATATGTACCTTTTATACTTCACGCTATTTTCGAAAACTAATCTTGAACACACAAATGTTTTAGGTCCTCGTATGTTTACTGCTAGAAGGGGTTGTTCCTATCAAGAAAATGGGCTGGCTCCATTTGTTCATCTAAGGATTCATATGCCTATCACCAAAAAGGGTCGACCTCTTTTCTTGATAGGATTAATCTCATTAGGTTGGTTTAAGGATTCACATGTTTACTGCGAAAAGGAATCAATCCTTTTTCTTAACGGGATCTATCCTATTTGTTGATTTAAGAATTTACATATCTACAGTATTTAAGAAAGAGTAATTTTTTAATTTAAAAAAATAATCCAATAATTAATTGTTATAGTGTGAAAAAAAAAAAAAAAAACTAACCAGCTGACAGGTATTAACCTAGCGTTCCCAAACTATACCTAAATTGTTGAGAAGCGTTAGGTTAAATAGTGGTAGCCATTATCAACAATTTGATATTTGCCCTCAAAAAGCGATAAAAGTCTGCTTGGCAATCATAGAAGTCACAAAAAATTGGGCTCAAATGGTGCTTTTTATGTATTAAAAAAATAAAGTTGTTGCTCCGTTTCTTTTTTAACATAAAATATTTTTAGCATAAATGTTAAAAAGGGAAAAACCATGACAACACATTTATCAAATTTTTATTTTTTATTTTGTGATAAACTAATAGTTTTCGTATTCATATTTGTCAAATCTTTAGTTGCTACTACACATTTTAAGATTTTTTTTTTTTTTACTGACTTATTTAGGTTATGCTTAGATTAAGAATTTGTCCAGGAATATGAATTGAATATTCTTTCTCTTGCTTAGATTGTTATAGAAAATAATAAAAAAAAAAGTATAAAATTTGTGAAAATAAGATTAATTAAATTAAAAAATTAAATATATTGAGAAATACTTTTTATTTATTATATTTTTCTAAATCCATTTACATAAAAATATATATTTAAATATATTTTCTTCTTTTTTTTCTTTCGTTTTTTTTTCCCTCTTCAATTCTTCATTCTAAACCTAGCGTAGCTACTAATAACCTTCATTTTTAATCATAAAAAATTTATTAACATATAATTACAAACTTACAAAAAAAAAAAATAGTAATACAAGAAAAATGTAAAGTTAATTAAATTCACAATAATTCAAAATAGTAATTACCTGATTGAAAACCAAATTATCACTTAATGATTGAAATCACTTAATTAAGGTCCTGTTTGGTGGCACCAAAAGCCACCCAAATTCACTAATTTTAATTAATTTTTATACTTTTGTCTAATCAAATTTCTCAACATATCAACTTTATTTCATATCTTTTTATTTTTATTGTACTTTTTAGTCAACTTTTTGTCAATCAAACACCCCCTACATCGTATAAATATGATATCAACAACTTACCCAATTCAATATGAAAGTATGGCGAGTGGCAAATGGTAAATTAATAATATTTGGGAATTAATTAAGGACAAAATGATCCTATTAATGCACATGAGAATTGTGGCATTGCTTTTATGTGCGGCAAAAGCAAGGTTGGTCGAACTCCTTTACCTACTAATTTCTACCACCACTAAACAAACATTTTTTTTTTTTGCTATTATATTTTTGAATATTGCTATTAAAAAAGTTGATTAATTTGGTAAACAACTCATCATGTTGCGATAGAAAAAAGTCATTTGAAATTGTATATATATATATATATGTATGTATATATTGATTTAGACAATGGGTACCATTGTGTACCACAATTTTATATTAATTACCGATAGATGTACATCAGTACATGCTCTTTTGTTTCTACGTTATAATTAGAAACAAAAGTACAAGTTCTTTAGTTTGCCATTTTTTTACCATTTTTAATATTTTTTATATACTTATATTAAAAAGTGAGGACCAAGGGAAGGGTTATATGTGTCTATTGCTTGGTTTTTTTTTTTCTCGTTTTGTTATATTATTTTTAGAAATATTTTTTTTTATGTTATATTGAATCATTTTTTTGCTATTAAGAATGTTTATTTATTTTTTGGAGAATCAATACCCGTCGCACTTTTTTTTTTTAATTTTTGGAGTGCATAATAGATTATTTTGTTATTGATTGACCATTTAGAATTTACTTAAGCATTATATATTTTTGTATTAAAAATTGTAT
This sequence comes from Vitellaria paradoxa, assembly GCA_019916065.1. NCBI lineage: Eukaryota > Viridiplantae > Streptophyta > Magnoliopsida > Ericales > Sapotaceae > Vitellaria > Vitellaria paradoxa. Next base: position 49,809,762 of record CM034237.1, on the reverse strand, counting down.
TATATTTTATATATACCTATTTTTCATCCACCATATTAATATGAACATGAGACTGTTTGGCACCACAAAATAGTGTAATTTTGCACTATGTTGCAATGTGTGTCATGTTAATTTTTAGTTGAGTATTTGTTAAAAATTTTAAAAATTAATAAAAATTAGAAAAAATTAATAAAAATTAAAAAAATGAGTGTTTTAATTATTTTTATTAGAAAATTTTCCACTCGTACAGCCATACTTACTAAATATACTTTAAAAATTCTCAAGATTTTAATTTTGGTGAATTTTTTCCCGCCTAAGGAATCCAAGAAAAGTTGGGTTCAAAGATCACCGCATAGGCGTTTGGAGGCCAAAAAAAATGTAAAAAAATTATCAACTTTTGATGATTGAATTTGATAAATCATCAATTTTAGTTATTTTTTTACTCTGATCCCGTTTGGAGTAAAAAAATAAGATAAATTGAGATAAAATGTGGTTTGGAATTAATTTTGACTGTATTTTTTTCTGAAAAGTCGTAAACTGTGGGAACAGTTTTCCAAATCTGTTTTTACGGATTCAAAAAAATTCACAAAAAATAGCAACAATGGTACTCGTTTGAAAACTCTCGACACAAAGAATATGATTGTATAAAAATTTACACATTCGGTTAACCTATTTTTAAATTTTTTATTTTTTTAACGAAATATTGAAATTTTTTGAAATTAGCGATGACGAGAAAATTAAATGTAAAGGGGTTGTTAGAGATTTATAAAGATTTTTAGTGTTTTATCTTGATGCCAAACGGGGCCTCTGTTACAGTAAGTTGTTAACTTAAAAGTTAATAAAAGTTACTAAAAATTGTCAAATTTTGTTAAAAATTATCAAAAATTACTAAAAATTGTTAAAAATTATTAAAAATTTTATTGAACACTCAAAAGTTTTAAAAATTTAGCAAGAATTACTAAAAATTATTACTTATTTTACTAAACATACAAAAAATTACAATAACAAAAAAATACTAAAAGTTACTGTAAAAATTATAAAAATTATGCTTCCAAACACCTCCCACGACTGAACACTGCGGAAACAATAACCTTGGAACAGTCCACGAAAATGACAATTGATCGTTAGATGCTGATCGAACCGGCAAAAGAGCATGCGGATCCAGTGTGTTCGTTGGATCAATCATACCATTTAGGAAAATCAAGTTGGCAGCAAAGGTTCCCGTGATTCACCTTAGCATTGCTGGCTGATTCAGTCTCAATGACACTTTTATTCATATTTCAAACTCATCGTGATTTAAGATTGCGTATGGGGTATCAAAAAAATGAGAAAAAATAAGTTAAATGGCGTGTTTGGAATTGTATAAAATTATATAAAATAAAATAAAATTGTAAAAATAAATATTTCGTAATTCGTGTAGTGAGTGAATAATTTAAATCTTGTTGTCTCGTAATTTATGTTTGTAGAGATTTGTAAGATTTTATTTTATTTTGTTTGCTACCAAACGGAGCCAAAATATTATTTGAAAATTTTTTTTGTGTTTGGTGCATACAGTTTAAACTGCGTTTTTTGGAGATGAATAGTAAAATTTCGTTCCGATGGAATGGATTTCCATTTAGACGGATTCAAAATTTTAGGCAGTCATAAATTCGTTACACTACACTCTGTCCAAACGAATTGTAGAAATCGTTTAAACAAAAGTTAGCTACGCGATTTCGTCGGAACTATTTCTACAATCCGTTGGAACCGTTTAAAAAACACCACAAAAATAGTTGAAGTGGGTGTCATTTGGTAGATTGGGAGTCCATGGTGAGAATGACGAAAAATTTTTTACTATTTGATTAACCGAATTCTAATTATCGACTTTTTTTTAGAAAGATATTGAATATTTTTTGAATTTTAAGAAGGCAAAAATGTGTAAAATTTTATAAAAATTTTCAAAGATTTTCAAAGATTTTTATCAAATTTTGGTGTACCAAATGCACCATAAAAAAAAAAAAGAAAAAAGAAAAAGTTGATCTAACTCGTTAAAAATCACGCTAAGAATCGTTTATAATTCAAACCGATCATTTCAACAATTTTTAGAAATTAAAGTTATTATATGACTATTTTAATTTTTTGTAAATTAAAATACTACTCTTAAAAATTAAAGTCATTATAAATTGTTAATACACTTGCAATATTATTATTTGAGTGTTTTTGTAATATCAATTGTTTTTTAGTTGAAGAAATAATTTAACTGGTGGTGGCTTCATAAAAATAAATAACTGATATTGAAAGGAATGTTTAATTTTTATGTAATATTTTATTATTTTAATAATTCATTTTATTTATGTACTGTATTTAATTCTCTTATGATACGATTAAATTTCGATTGAACAATGAATAATGTTATAGAATCAGAAATGTTAATCAAAATAATTTATCAAAATGATGTGAATTTATTATAACCCAATTAATTTAAAATAAAAATATATATTAAAATAATCTCTTATTCATGAAGCAGTATTTCCCTCCAACAATTGATTCCTATATAATATATATATATATATTTTTATTCTATTTCAAAACATTGGCCTTAAGTAATTATATTAAATTTGATTGGATAGAACAAAAGTGAATTTAATCACATTTTTAGAGGATAGAATAACATGTTTATTTCATCGTTTATTCTCTTTATAAGAGAAAAAAATCGTTTTCTTAAAAAAAATGGAAAAGAAAAAATTACGAGAATAGTTTAAATTCTCTCGTAATTGAAAAAACATTATTAGAGATGTATTTAAAATGAAAAAAAAATAAAATAAAAAGAGATAAATTAAAAATTCGTAATTTATATAGTGAAATAAAAAATAAATAATTTTTAAAATTTTTTATTATTTTTTAAAATTTTTTATTACTTTAAATAGAATCTAAAATATTAATTTATAAAAGTTATTTGTAGGCAAATAAACTCCACCAAAAAACAAGGTAGCAGTCTTGTCTGCGCCAATTGGAGCACATTTTAGCGGAAGGTCCACCCAGCTCATTAAAGAACGAAGCTTACGCCATGCTGACAAAGACCACTCTAAAATTTCAACACCGTTAATTTGAATTCTCTATTTTGGCCTTTTATTCGTCTGATCTGTGATAGCGTTTGGCATCAGATTTGAATTCTCTATCTTGGCGTTTTAGCCAAACGAAGCCTAAGCAACCAAAAAGGACAATCCATCTCCTGTAAATCCACCATTAACCTCGTCGTCCATTTCGAAGGGGTCTCCCCCTCATCAGTCGCCATCAAAATGGAATCCATCTCTTTTACCTCACCTATATACACACACACTATCTCCATAAACTCGCTGATCTTTTGCTTATAAATCTCCGTCGATCAGTCATTTTTTTGGGTTCACCATGAAAGTTTCTTGAACCAAATCTCACTTTTACGCATGCAGATATACATATAGTTCCGTCTATCAATATTCCGTGCTTATTCTTTCAACAATGGTTTCATTGGAGGATTCTCACTCCAACCCCACTCGCTTACCCACAACGCCACCCTTTCACAGTTCATTTTCGATGCATTCCATTTCCACTAAGATTCAGAGGCCTTTGGGCCGGTCCATGCGCACCGTCCGGTCCAACCTCTACCAGACCGATCACAGCTGCTCCTTCACCGCTTCTTCCGCGGGGAAGTCGGCCTGTATCTCCGAGAACCTCACCGATTCGGTCATCGAATTGCGGCTGGGGGAGCTCGCGGCTCGGAATAACCAGTCGGTCAAGTCCTCTTCTTCCGACAATGACTTCCTCGAGCTCTCTCAGGCCTTCAGCGACTTCTCGGCGTGTAGCAGCGACATCTCCGGCGAGTTGCAGAGGCTCGCGAGGATTCCAGTGCCGGAAGATGCGCCGGATTCGAATGCCGACCCTGAGGTAGAGCCATGTGTGGGGTTTCTAGAACGCGAGACCTTCTCGACTGAGATTATCGAGAGCATTTCGCCGGAGGATCTCCAGCCGACGGTTAAGATCTGCATCGATGGCCTCCAGTCGCCGTCAATTGCAGTTAAGCGATCAGCTGCGGCGAAACTGAGACTCCTTGCGAAGAACCGGTCCGACAACCGAGCGTTAATCGGGGAGTCTGGTGCTGTCCCGGCGCTGATTCCTCTGCTCAGGAGTACCGATCCGCAGACGCAAGAACACGCCGTGACGGCTCTGCTGAATCTCTCGCTACACGAAGAGAACAAGACTCTGATCACAATCGCCGGAGCTATCAAATCGCTGATCTACGTATTGAAGACCGGCACTGAGACGTCGAAGCAAAACGCTGCCTGTGCTTTGCTCAGCCTATCGTTGATAGATGACAATAAGATGTCAATCGGCGCGTGCGGAGCGATTCCGCCATTGGTTTCGCTGCTGATAAACGGTTCCAATCGGGGGAAGAAGGACGCGCTGACGACGCTGTACAAGCTGTGTTCGGTGAAGCTGAACAAGGAGAGGACAGTGAGCGCCGGAGCGGTGAAGCCGCTGGTGGAGCTGGTGGGGGAGCAGGGGACGGGACTGGCGGAGAAGGCGATGGTGGTTTTGAGCAGTCTGGCGGGGGTTCCGGAGGGGAAGGAGGCGATTGTGGAGGAAGGGGGTATGCCGGCGCTTGTGGAGGCGATTGAAGATGGGTCGGCGAAAGGAAAGGAGTTCGCTGTGCTGACTCTGTTGCAGCTTTGCACTGATAGCTCGAGAAACAGGGGTTTGCTTGTGAGGGAGGGTGGGATTCCACCTCTAGTGGCGCTTTCAGAAGCCGGCACTGCGAAAGCCAAACACAAGGTGATAATTTTTACTGCAATTTTTTTTTATTCAGTTGATTAAGCTTAATTGTCGCCTATAAGCTAGTGAAGTCGGCTTGAATTAGATTGACCTAGTATTAAGTAATGCTATATTTACACTTTTTGTTTATATATTTCTTACTCCTCACTTGTCATGACGGGTCATGATCGGTATAAAAAAAGATCTCATCCAATGCGGAAGCGCTCTCCGACTAGTGCAGGATAGGGGAGAGTGTGCGTATTTTTATGTAGCCTTACCCGTATATTTTACAAAGAGACTGTTTTCACGCCTCGAACTCGTGACTTATAAGTCACCAGTGGAGCAATTTGTCGTTGCGCTAAGACTTGTCTTCTAGGTCATGATCAATATAGCCTACTCAAAATCATCACAGTCGTACGTAGAACGTAATATCTAACGATTGTGATAATTTTAAATTAAATACACTGATCATAACCAATTGAGTGTAAAATTAGTGTAAACAAAAAGATGTAAGTTTGGCATTACTACCTAATATTTTATGTTGACATATACTAGTATTTTATATTAAAATTCTTTTTTTTACTTTTATTTTATTCATGTACTTTAAATCATCTCATGTACAACTTTAAAAACGTTCAACTTTTGTCTCTTTTGATTAATAAATGGTCACGTAACGTTTTAATGTTGTTGGCTTGGCAGGCTGAAATGCTGCTTGGCTACCTGAGGGAACCAAGGGAAGAAGCTTCCTCTTCGAGTCCTTGAGAAGTACCTCCTGTGATTCTAGGTTTTTATTTCATGTGTTTGTTTGACTGTAAATAGGGAGCGTTTCTATGTGGTTTGTACAGGATGGTTGAGAAATTCTTATTAGTGAGAAGAAGCTGACCTATATGTTGTACTGTTAGTTAATTAACTAGGTTCTTGGGGTCTTCGTTTTCGCCTCTCTCTTTGTCGACTAATGTTGTTTTGTTGGAAAAGTGAGAACTTTCTTCGTTTTTTACCTTTTGGAATTTGGTCCCAAAAAAAAAAAAAAAAAAAAAAAAAGATTGTTCTATTTGTATCATTTTTGCTTGTATGGTATCACCTTTTTTTTTATTTCTGTATAATCTTCTCTTAAATATATTTTTACGCTCTCTGAGTGTTTGAAAATTTTTCTTCTGACTGTCTAAATATAAGAAGTTACTGTAATATTTATTATTACAAAAAAAAATTACTTAAAATAATTGGTGTAAAATATTTTTGAAGAGAAATATTTTGAATATCTATTTTTACTTTTATTTTAGAAAATTCCTTAAGGTAATTCATTCGGATGCAAGTCTCTTGACGTTCACTAGGTCCTTAAGCTAAAGAGGAAGGGCTTGACGTACAAATTCTGAAGTCGGCACCAAGGAAGTGTTAATCCATGTACTTCACCGCTTTGATACTTTTGTCTCCTCAAAGCCAGAGGGAATTCAACAAATAAGAAATTCACGGGTAAAGAAAATTAAAATATTCGAGGGAAAATTTTTTGGTTCTCTTTGAATGCATGCTTTAATTAGAACCATCACACAAAGGTCTAACGTTAATAAATTCTACTGAAATGTCAGTGTTTGTTTGGCAGGATGTCGACATATTTGTAGGGTAAGTTTGTTTGGCACGATGTCAACATATTTGTAGGGTAAGTTTGGTCTACTAAATTTTAATGAAAATTTTTGAAAAATTTTGTATACCTTTACGCCTTTTCGTTTTTTCAAAATAAAAAAAAAAAGTCAAATACCTTTTAAAAAAATTATAACTAGAATTCGGTTAATCAAACAGCAAAAATTTTTTCACCATTCTCACCATCAACTTTCAAACTATCGATGACACTCACTTTAACTATTTTTTGTGGGTTTGTAAAAATCGTTCTGACAAATTCGCACGATCAATTTCCGTCCAAATAATTTTCACAATCCGTTTGGACAGAAGTAGTGCAAAGCAATTATGACTGTTCAAAATTTTAAATTCATCCAAACAAAAATCCAATCTGATAGAACATGAATCTTACCATTTCTCTTCAAAAAATACGATTTGAGATGTGTGTACCAAATACAAAAAATTTATCTGAATCATATTTTATCTCATTTTTTTTTTCACTTTTTACCGATTCAAACTCACCCGTAACATTTGCTCACGTCCATCAAATAATTGGAACATATTTGAGGGTGACATTGCTGAAAAAAGTTGACATTTCTCTTAACTCTCTCTCTCTCTCTCTCTCTCTCTCTCTCCTTTTAATAAAAAGTTAATCTATAATAAATAAAATTTATTATTAAAATAATTTATTTTATTAGAAAATAAACTTTTTTAATAGATAATAATCAAATTGTTTAATAAACTATTTTTTAGTTAATAATAATTTTCATAAGTAATAATTATTATTAACTAATATAATTTTGTTAATATAATTTGTTAAAATATGAGGTGTTTGGATCTCAAAAAAAAAAAAAAAAAACATCGAAAAATTTTAACTTTTATTAATTTTCTTCAATCAAATTTTATTACATATCACTTTTATACTAACTTTCAATTTTTTTTTTTTTTTTGGGAAATCAATTACCTCTTAAATGGTAGTTCGTTATTAAAGTGAATACTTTACTAAAAAAAATAATTTTAAATTAAATTAAATAATAATTTATTATAAAAATTTAATGAATAAATATTTTTAATACAAATTAATTGTTATTTTCAAATTAAACGTGGCTACATTATACAATTGAGTTTTTACACTCACTTGTAATTATCATAAATAAAATATTATACTTATTATTCAAACACAATTAAAAAATGATACATAACATTCGTAATCATTATTAATGTAAAATGTATACAAATAATTATTTTATTTAATTAAATTAAATAATTATTTATTTAATGTATTTCTTTTCAACCATCAAAGGGAAGTAACTATGAGGGTTAGTTAAGCCGATAACATTTCGGATTTGCTTCTTAGGATCGCTGGAGAGTTTACTCAGTTGTTAATTTTAAAGTTCTAGAAATTAATCGAGTGCGCATAAATTGATCCTGATGCTATGAGTTAAAAAAAATAAATAAAGCGTCTGTTAGGCGCCGTAAAAAATAATGAAAAACAACAAAAAATGTGATTTGAGAAAATTTTTGACATTTGGTGTATACATCTTAAACTGCATTTTTTAGAGATAAACAGTAGGATTCCCGTTCCAACAGATTGGATTTTCATTTGGACGGTTTGAAAATTTTGTACTAGTCATGACTTATTTGTAGACCAAATCGAACTCATAATGTCACTGGCATCGAACTGGTTTATGGTGATCTGTTTGGACAGAAGTTGATAGTACAAAACCATCCAAACGGTTTATGGTAGTCTGTTTGGACTAAAGTTGGTAGTGCCAAACTGGCGGAACGATTTCAGAAAAATTAGTCACAGTATGTGTCATTTAATAGTTTGAGAGTACGTAACGAAAATAACAAAAAAAATTTATAATTTGATTAACTAAATTCCAATTATCAACTTTTTTTTTTTTAAAAAAGTATTGAATTTTTTTAAATTTTAAGAATATAAAAAAGTATAAAAACATAATAAAAATTTTTAAATATTTTTAACAAATTTTGTCGCGCCCAAAGAGGATAAAAAATTCAAAGAGAGGCAACCACTCCACCGCAATAAATAATGGAAGTGGTTGGGTTGCTATCTTGGATCGTCCTCCGTTGAAATTGTCGTTATTATCAGTGCATTAGCTGGCGGGGTGCAGAGCAGGTTTGTAAGTTCTCTGTCCAACTTGGGGCGAGTGATGATGGCCTTCCCTTTTTGCCCTCAGCGTTGAACACTTTACTCAAAGTGGTGTCGGTGCCCTTTTGCGAAATTGCCTGATATTCTCGTAATATGATGAGTGCTCTGTTAATAAAATTAAATATAACTCACGTATATTAATATACATATTTAAAAAATTAAAATAATTCCTTGAGCCTTTTTGGTGGGCATAATTATGCTTTGAAAGCTGGAGCATCCCGTTCGTTTTTTGGGTTCTATTTAAAGCTTTAAAAAACGTTAAAGTTAATTTTTTTTTTTTTAAGTAAGAATTAGAACCTGTTTGGCAGTTCAAAAAAAATTAACTTTTGGTAATTTTTTAAATTTTTTTTTGTGCACTTTTTTATGTGTTTGGTTGAACAAAGTTTACTTTTTAGTATTTTTTTTATAACTTTTGAGTGTTTGGTAAACTTTTTATTATAGCAAATCAAACAAGTGGAAACTTTTGGGTGTTTGGTATGTTTTTTACTGTAACAAATCAGAAAGTGGTAACTTTTTGTTTGACTTTTTACTGTAGAAAATCAAAATAGTAAAAAAATTTATGATTTTACCAAACACACCAAAAGTAACTTTTAGTATTTTTTAATTAATTTTTAAGTTACCAAAAGGGCTCTTAAGCCCACCATTACAATTTTAGTTTCAGATTCATCGCCAATCATTTTATACTTATCCAATACCAAAAGCTAATTCATGAAAAATAATCAAGAATTATATGCAAAATAAATTCCAAAATATTTCAAATTTAAAAATTTAGATTCGATCAAATACATGAATAAATACTGTGTAGCATTTACACAGTTTGATTAAATTGAAGTATTCAAATTAAGATATTTTAAGATTTACAGCATTCCTATTGACTAATCAATTTTCATATAATTATTAGAAAATGATTTGTAATAATTAATTATAATTGATGCGAACTAAAATGCCGAATGTGTGGTGAAGACGATATTCAAATTATAATGTTGTATTTAATTTTTCACCCAAAAAAAAAAACAGCATTGGTTGGACACATGAAAAAAATCGGGTGAGGAATTTGGAATATTTGACAAACTTTGCAAGGCCCATACACTGCAAGCCCTAGACTAGGCTTTGGGTCAAGGAAGGACAAACAAGTATTGGGGTCAGAAATTCGAAGCCCACAAAGACTTTTGAACCATAGAAGAAAAGTCGAAGAACGAGGTCACCATCATCATCATCATCATCAAATTAAAGAAGAATACTATCTAGGTGAGTTTGGCAATAAAATTTTTAGTAAAAAAATTATCAATTTTTAATTTTTGAGTATTGGAAAGCCATCAATTTTTGATACTTTTTTTACTCTGCTACACTAATTTATTAATTCAAAAATTACTAAAAGTTGTTAAAAGTTATCAGAAGTTACTAAAAACTGTTCTTTTGATATATCATATTTAAAAGAGTTGTGTTTCATTAAACAATTGATAGTTAGGGGTCTCAAAAGGCCGAAGCACTCCTGAAGCATATTCGGGTAGCTCGTTAAAAAGGCTTGGCCCTTTTAATTGTTGAGCTGAACATAAGTTTTCTCTCAAGCTCATTTATTAAATGTGCTTAATCAAAACTCACATTTGAAACCCTCGTCCGTAAGTAACGTTATTATGTTAAAATAATGTGTTAATAAAAAAATTTATAATTATTTAAATATTAAGGGTGTTTGCATTAAATTCAATAAGCTTAAAAGTCTATATATCATTTTGATAATTTATTTTGAACAATTTTTTTTGGCATAATATCATTTTTTTCTCATACAAATTAAGCATGGTTGCAATCTTGGAGGAATTGTCTCTATATTTTAGAATTCGAAATTAATTTTGATTTATTTGTAACGGATCTAAGAAATATAAAGACATTAAAAAATGTATTTTTATTATTAAAGCATTACCTATATATCATAAAAAAATTAAAAAAATGGAAAGTAAAATTAGACATATAATACTCAAATAATAAATATTTTATTATTTGTTAGGATATTGATCGAGTATTTTAATTTTATTTAGCTATTTTTAATTGTGTAAATACTGATAAAAGTTATGAGACAAAACAGTTAAAAAAATGAATTTATGAATTAAGTGAATTTAATTAGACAAATTTAAAATTTTAAAATTAATAAAAGATCGAGTTTTGGATTAAAAAATATTCGGCCTAAGCGTCTCCCCACCAACTCACACCCCAAGTTGAGCAAGAATTTGTGAATTGATAAAAAAAAAAAAGAAAAAAAAAAGAAAAATGTAAGTGAGAAATATGGTCAGAAATATGAGAAGGATGACGTGTTTTAACAAACATTACACTTCACGCTTGGATATAAGTTCGGAAATAGATATTTGTAAAATAAATAAATAAATAAAACTTTTTATTTAATTTTTCATAAAAAAATTATAAATTAGTCATTCAATTTTCTTTCAGTTTTCTGTTCCTCTGCAAATCGTTACTCTAAAAATATGTAATATTAACATAATAACATATCTTATATACTATTATATTGTGTATAAAATATAACCAGGGTAATTTGGTCTTTACGCGTTTTATCCCATCTCTTGGGAAAATATGTCCTCGCTCCCTCGGGACAGTATAAGCCTCGTTTGGAGTAAAAAAAAATAAGATAAATTGAGATAAAATGTGATTTGAGGTTAATTTTGGCACCCTTTTTTTTTTCTGAAAAGTCGCAAACTATGGGAACGATTTTTCAAATCCGTTCCCACGAATTCAAAAAAATTCACAAAAAATAGCGACAATGATACTCGTTTGAAAGTTTTCGACACGAAAAATATGATTGTATAAAATATTTACACATTCAGTTAACCTATTTTTAGATTTTTTATTTTTTTAGCAAAATATTGAAATTTTTTGAAATTAGTGATGGCGGAAAAATTAGATGTAAAGAGGTTGTTAGATATTTATAGAGAGCCAAACGAGGCCATAGTCTCATTCATGTCAAATAAAGATCCGTTTAATAAAATTATTAATTTTTTATTTTTATATTTAACTTTTATTTTTTATGTTTAATTTCGTATTTTTATTTTTATTTTTAAAAAAATAAAAATTTAAAAACACGTTTATAATGTTGGGAGTGTGAGAGACCTGTCCGTGAGGGATTCTGCTTGCGGGAGAGTGAAGCCGAAGGTGAAGCAGAGAAGCAATGCCTTCCATCCCATATCGCTTGGGTCATGGAAGGAAGTGGCATATATGTAATATTCGATATCAATATAGTACAATGCGTTTTTAAGTCGTGAGGGCACGGGATTCAGTGGGAACTCCAACGTTAAGCATGCTCCAATAGGCGCAGTATCGGAATGGGTGACGTCCTAGGAAGCAGCTTACCAAACTCAATGCGAACAATATTGTACTATGTGGATGCGGGTTGTTATAAATAGTATCAGAGCTAATGCTCAGCTGGAAGTATGAGATCACGCGTATGGGGGACCTGCCTGTTAGGGACTCTGCCTGTGGGAGAGTGAAGCATGAGGCCACACGGGACGCGTGCCCTGTAAGGGGGGAGGATTGTGAGGAACCTTCCCGTGAGAAACTCTGCCTGCAGGAGAGTGAAGCCGGAAGTAAAGTAGAGAAGCAATGCCTTCCATCACACATCGCCTAGGTCATGGAAGGAAGTAGCATATATGTAATATTTAATATCAATATAGTACAATGCGTTTTAAAGCCGTTATGACACTGGATTCAGTGAGAACTCCAGGGTTAAGCGTGCTCCAGTGGGGGTAGTATCGAGATAGGTGACCTCCTGAAAAATAACTTACCAATTTCAAATCAGACAATATTGTACTATATGGATGTGAGTTATTACAGGAAAGATTGCCAACTGTAATGAATAGCGGGCAACAGTGAAAGTAGTGGCCAGCTAACAATAGTCAGAGATGGAAGTGGCGAAGGTGGTAGCCGGGGTGCAGTAAACGATAGTTGTAGTGGATGTGAAAAAAATAAAAACTTGAAAAAATATGTTTTTTATATTTCTATAATTTCAAAAAATTTTGAAAGTAACTTTCTTTCCTTTAAACACTGAAATTGAAAATAAATTTTCATGCCCACTTTAAAAAGAAATGAAAACAAAAATTAAAAAAATAAGTCTCAACCAAAGCCTAAACAATTCAATTTGGATGTAATCAGACATGGAAATATCAAAATTATTAACCTAGCGCAATTTTATTTTGACAATCAAAATTGGCCTAATTAAAGGTAGTAGAATTGAAAAATTTTAAAATATTTGATAAATTTTATCTAATTTAATCATGACAGGTACTGGCTCATAAACACACGTTCATATAGGGATAAACATAAACCCATCAACCCGAAATTCCAATCCCAGTCCGCTTTTTTTTTCCAACATAGAAAAACATTTTTAAGCTCATTTGGGTAAACAAGTCAAGTTTGAGATTGCAAAAATTAGTCCAGGCGTAATTTGGCCCGTATTTTCTTGTAAAAATATTTGTTTAATATTAAATTATTTATTTTTATAAATTATTTAATTAAATTTTTGTTGAAAATATAATTTAAAATAAATTTAAAAATTAAATAAAATTTAATGAACAAACTTGAAATTCAAAACATAAGTCAGCCCAGTAAAATCCGACGGATAACAAAAATATCAACTTTTACATTTCGTTTATAATGGATTATTTAATATGATTTGATTTCATTTGATAAGAATTCTCATCAATTTTTAATTTGAAATTAAAATAAAATTTTATGAGTTAAATTTAATTTCATTTTATATCTTAAATGTTAAGATTTCTATTTCATTTGAAATCTAATCCAAAATAATAAAATTTAATAAAAATTTATTATTTTTTTAAATCATCTAAGTAAGTAGATAAATTTATCCTCATATATCACATTTATCATATTTTTTATTTCTTATTAACTTGGTTAAATTTGATATTTCTCTTAATTCAAATTAATATAATTTTTAAATTCAAAGTGTTTTTCAAATACAAAATTTTATTTATTAAATCAAATCAAATCGATTATGGGGTCGTTTGGTTTGTTGAACTTCTCCAAAAAATTCTATAAATCTCTGTTAAATTTATATCACATCAACTTTTTCTCTCACTGCACGTATTACGAACTTTCCCCCAACTATAATTTATCTCAATTTATCTCACTTTTTCTTACTCCAAACGACCCCATATAAAAGGAAAACATTTCTAAACGAAGTGGTAGAAAAAATTTAAATAAAAATAACTTTTGCTGGAAGAAAAAAAAATTACAAAACTAGAAGATTAAAAAAAAAAAAAATTTACTCCACGAAACGCGGCTAGACCAATAATATACATCCCTCCGAATGTATATACATGTATGTTCGAGTATATATATACATATATATATATATATATATATATAAATGTATCGATTGCATGCACAAAAAGCTGGTTTTGCCACTCCTACCTATCGGCTGCAGCCGGACAGGCACTGCAATATATGCTTAATGATGATATCTACTGTGTATCTGTAAATCATCAACTGTCCCTTTCATTTAAAGCATTGATTGCCTGAAACTCCTTTGTTACGTCTCATCAGATATGGGTCACTCTTGGCAATTTCTTCACAGTTTCTCCCGTACTCATAAACTTTCATAAAAGATTTGCTTCCAGTCATGTTTTGTCAACCGCTTCCCCCTTTATTGTTATCATTATTATTATTATATTTTATTTTTATACTAAACACAAAAGCGCATTTAAATTTTTAACAATTAAAAAAAAAGTTATCAACGCGTAACTTTTTGAGTATTTGAATTACAGTTAAATTCTAGGAATTTATAAATTTGTAGAGATTAACAGTGGTCAAAATCTTAATTTATTATCCGATTCATCCGAACTAGACTTTCGAATGATTTTGTGCAGACTCGATTATCCTGTTTAGATTAAAAAAAATAAGATAAATTGAAATAAAATATAATTTAAATTTAATTTTAACATTTTTTTTTGAAAAATAACAAATCGTGATAACAAATTTTTAAATTTGTTCTCATAGATTCAAAAAAATTCACAAAAAATAACAATAATAGTACTCGTTTGAAAGTTTTCAACACGAAGAATATGATTGTATAAAAAATTTACACATTCGGTTAACCTACTTTCAGATTTTTTTATTTTTTAGTGAAATATTATAATTTTTTGAAATTAGTGATGGAAGAAAAATTAGAGGTAAAAGGATTCTTGGAGATTTATAAAATTTTTTAGAGGTTTATAGTATGCCAAACGGGACAATGTATATTATATATATTATCTCCGAGGATGGAAAATGATGTCGGCGAATTTTCTTTTTTTTTTTTTAAGTTTTTCACCATACTATGGGTTATATATGTGTATATATATTATTTAAGTACGTTGAAGTTTTATATGAATTTATTGGAATTTATAATGATTTAAGAAGTTTTGTAAAACTCCAAACGACACGTAAGTGGGGGAACAGCCACCTTCAAAATTAGGCGGCATTTAGAAATTATTTAGAGTGCTAAATTTTGATAAAAAAAATAAAAATAAAAAGTAAACAAATTTTATAATGCTGACTATTTAGTATATTTTTTAAAAAGTGTGATAAAATTAGTAACAATTAAATAAATTTGGTAATGTTAAAAAAATTTGAAAGTAATTATAGATTTTTGACGTAAAAATAATTTAAAAAATTTAAAAAAAATTATTCAAATTTAATATTTCAAACGCATATTTATGGTCACCCCAAAACTATTGAAACCGAAATGATCGACCGCCTTATGTACATACAAAATTAGTATATTAATTTTTAACCACGTAAACAGCAGCTAAAGTCATTTTCCCTATTCTCTGTATGTGCCATAAATTAATCAAGTAAACATCTCCGAGGGTTGTCCTCTACTTTTTTTTATCTTGTAACGTTGGGCTTAATGTTAAATACAATTATCTTTTTATTTTGTTATACTTAAGATTAAAATATCTTATACTATTTGAATCTTAAAAACCAGTTTTAGTACCGTTTGTACTTTAGATTAAAATGATGAAAACGTTAAAAAAATTTAAATATAATAATTTTGGTTCTTAATAATTTTAAAAATCGCATTTGTACTCTTATAATTCATATTATATATATTTATATTAACTATTCTTTTGATTTTTAATGGGTATTACTATCTTTTTACTTGAAAATTTAATGTCATTTATGACTTCACTTTAAACAAAAGTATAAGAGATGCTATTCTTTAGGAATATCTATTCTGACATTAAGTGAGAAAATGCATTCTTTAATTTAAGTGAGAGAAAAATCATTCCATTTTAATCAAGGTTCTACAAAAATTTAAATAAAACAAAAAGGTAAACAACTATTCTGTGATTATAGATTTCTCTCAATCGCCTTCCTGTATGGTAAAATAAGCATTTTACTCTTACACTCTATTTTGACCTACAATTAAGTTGTAAAATGACTATTTTAAACATAAGTTTTTTTTTTTTAAGTTTAGACTCGTATTTTGAACTTCTTAAAAGTTATAAAAATATTCATCAATATGTTCTTTAGGGTGCATTTGAAGTGACCCAAAAAGTGATACAATGAGATAAATTGTGAATTCGTAATTTGTGCAGTGAGATAAAAGTGAATAATTTTTAGAGTTTTTCAGTATTTTTTACTTTTTTTAAGAGTTTTTTTTATCACCTCAAGCGGAGTTTTAATAACCAAATGAGTTTCAGTACAATCTAAATTTAGGCCATAAAATTATTATTTTATTTTTGGGCCCAAAATTTACCCACATTTGTGTTTCGGCCTTAAAAGGCCAAAAAATATTAGTTAACATGTTTCATAATAGTTAAGCAAATTTCAGTCTAACTTAAAGTCAAAGAGTAAAATGAGAATTTTATCCTTGCACCTTGTTTTTGCTTAGATAATTATCATGGGTAGCCCAAAAAGTTAGAAAATATTTATTGACATATTTTTTAATAGTTTAAGAAAATTTTAGCTTATTCGAAATTGGGATTATAAAATAACAAATCACCAGTAAGTCCATTTTTTCCTAGATAGGTGGCCAAAAAGGCTAAATTTTTTTTTATTAATATGTTTATTAATAGCTAAAAGAATTTTAGCATAATCTGACTATGGAATTTAAAAAGACTATTTTACCACTAGGTCAATTTTTTTTTTTTTGGACAAATTCACATTTGTGGATGCTCGAAAGGCTAAAAAATGTTACTTGACATATTTTTATTAGTTAAGCAAATTTTCATCATTTTCAAAATCGGGCAAAGGAGTTACCATTTTACTCTTAAGTTCGTTTTTAGCCAAATTTGTATTGTGAGTTTCTTAGAAAAATAAAGAAATATTTATCAAAAATTATGATTGTTAAAAACATAAAAAAATAAAATTTATTTTTAATTTTTTTAAATTTTAATATCAATAATTCTTATCATATTTAATATATGGAATTAAATTATGAGAATTTTAACATCCACTCTACTTTTGTGATTTTGATGTTGGTAATAAAATAAATGAATAGAATAAATACTCTATTTCATTCTCATTTTCATTTGATTATGAACTCTAATTCTATTCAATTTCATTCGCATATATCAAATACTTACTAACAAACCGTTTTATTTAGAAATGAGTTTAGACAAAAACAAAATTGTTCTTGGTAAGTGATGAGATTATTTTTGGCCTTTGTGAGACTTATTTGATGCCAGGGAAACGTTTCGTAATTTCAGGGTCACCCAAATTAGCCCGAATACCCATGGGTAATCCCTGCCCATTAAAGTAGTGGGATAAAGATATGGATGAGATACGAAAAGAAACGCCCTTGACCCTTTTTCCACATTGGTGCGTACGGTGCGTTAAAGGAAAGAAGAGGGAATAAAAGATTTTAAAATTTAATTTTTGTTTGTGAGGTTTTATTTTTAGGAAGAAAAGTGAGTGGTTAATTTTTAAAATTTTCATTCTCTTAAAAGTAAAAAGAAACGAAGAGAAAAGAAGAGAAAAGTTGTTTTAAAATGACACATTTACCCATAAAATAAAGAATAAGAAAATTAAATTACAAATATGTCCTAGTACAGATTAAATCCTTTTAACTTTATTATTTTTGTAGGTTTTTACAACTCTTCTCAAATTTCGTATTTTTTTAACCGTTTCGCAACTTTGGTTAGTGTTTTGTTTTTTTTTTTTTAATAATTGTTCTCCATTGTTTTTTTTCTTTTTTTTCTTTTTTTTCAATCACATTTTGATTTTTGTTTATAGCTGTGTACAGAAGTAGTTCATATTTGCATGGACTCAACACGAATTATTATGGGGAAATAGAAATCAATAGACAAATCTAATTAATTTCTTAATTTATTATTATTATTATTTAGTTAGATGAAATCATATTTACATTTATTTTTATTCATTTCAAGATGATATCTAGTCTTATTTGATGTGCTAATACTTTATTCACTAATAATATAAGATTTATTTATTGATGATGTAATGGTATAACAGTAAAACAATAATAGACATTTTCTTTTCTTTCCATTTCTTCTTAGCTCACAAATAAGAGAAAAGAAAAGAAAGTAATTATCTTTTTCTCTCTCAAACTCTCAAATAAATAGAAAGAAAACTATTATAATTTCTCTTTTTTTTTTCTCTTCTCTTCTAATTGACATATTTTTTTTCTTTCCTCTCATAAACTCACAAACGGATCGTTAAGGATTTTCCAACTATTCTAATTGTCTTTAGTAATTAAATATTATTTTTTTTATTTTTATATAAATTATGAAATAGAACTAAAATAAAAAATATTAAAACACTGATACAACACTAGATAATAATTTTTAAATATAAATTAAATAAATAATTTACAATTAAGAAAGAAATTTAAAAGGATAAAGAATGTAAAAGTAGTAGGTAGTTAAAATGACATTTAAAGCATAATAAAAATGCAAAATTAAATTTACTTAACTACGTAATTAGTAAATATTGAATTTATTTTTTTATTTTTTATTTTTATTTTTGTAACGGAGGAAATCACCAGATATTTTAGGCTACAAACTCTCGAGAAAACTAGCGCAGCAACCCATCGCTACAGCCCCACACTTAAATTCGACCCTCCACTTAAATCTTGGTCGCTTCAGGTGAGAATCGAACCTGCGACCTGGGTATATCACCCAAGGCTTAGGCTTAACTCTCGCTCCACTAGACCAATCAGGGGTGGGTGTAAATAAATATTGAATTTAGATTTAGAATTTGAAAGTATTAAAGAAAAAGAAAATAAAAAAATTGCCAAATTTAGCATTTTATTAAATTTAAGACTTCTCAAAATATTCCTTATATTTCTTTGTTATTATTGTGTAGATTTGTAAAGAAAAATATTTCACACATCAAAATGCCTTATGCCTTTTAATCTCTTTTTTTATTTTTTTGTGAAGTCCAAATTTTTTACGTTGGCAAATTTTTAGAACAAATAGAATTTAGAACTCTAAGAAAATCTTGAATCCGTCACATCTTTGAAGTTAACACATCTTGCTGTCTTTAATCATCCTTAGATAATCTTGAAGCCATCATGTACATTGAGTTGTAATAATAGTAGAATTAGAATTGTTTATTTTTATTTAGTTAAAAAAAGTCTTATTTTTGCCAAAGTAATAATTCATGTTTACATAAAATTGGAAGAGTTACTGATGAAATTGAGGATGTATAATGGTAATGGGAAGTTTTCTATTTTCAGAATTTTATTGGGTATAGGACTACGTTAGGATGTGATGTTATATTTTTTTTTTATGTTGAATTAATTTTTACTATCAAATTACTTATTAAATCATATAACTTATTCTATTACATATCCTACTCTATATAATTTTATATATTATCCTCAATATTACTTATATTCAAATTTTATCCCCCTAATTAAGCCATTTCATATCCCATTGTCTAATCTTATGACTATTATCTATTCTTATATATTGTTTTATCTTCAAAATTGATCCGCCTAATTAAACCATTACACATTCCACTGTATCTTACCTAACGTATTGTCCAGTAATACTAAATATTTTTAAACTTTATCCCCTAATTAAATATCTTTAAACTTTATCTCCTTATTAGATATAATTTTGAAGTGATTTTAGACTATTTGTTTTTAAAAATAGAGGTGTATATAATTCGGTCCAAATCATATCATATCATATATATATATATATATATATATATATATAAATATAAAGTAGAGTCTGATAACGTCGCTACGCCACGTGAAACCTAACTTGCATTACGATTGTGACACGTGACATCTAATTATAACTATTTTGAGTTAAGTAGGACTTAATTTGCACTATAGTTGTGACACATGCCATCTAATTATAATTATTTTAATTATCTTACAAAGAAGTTTGTATTTTATATAATTTTTACTTATTCACAATTTTTAATTTTATTTAAATTAGAATGTTCATGGATATCACTTGATATTTTTATTTAATTTAGACTTTTATTTATGATATAACTTCTTTTTTATTATTTTTATTTCTATTTAAAACATATTCTTATTTTTTATTTTTTCTATAGTTTAATAAATTATTATTTAAAACATAATAAATATTATTATTGTTATTAAACATGATAATGCAATATATATATATATATATATATATATATATATAATTGGAATAAGATAAGATTTTAAAATAGTATTCTAATCTAAATAGAATAAGAATTTCCTGTATGCAAAATCTATAAATAGATATGAAAATTTCTTTTTTTTTTTTTTCAAATTTCTTAAATACTTTTTATTACAATACATTTCTCTTCAACTTTGTAATTTGTTACGTACAAACTTAAAAAAAATTTAATTTTTTAAAGTTCTTATAAGTACTTAATATATATTTTGTAAGTTTTTATATGTAATTGATATATATATTGTGATAAGAAGTGTATAGACAATAATTATAAAAAT
This sequence comes from Vitellaria paradoxa, assembly GCA_019916065.1. Lineage (NCBI taxonomy): Eukaryota > Viridiplantae > Streptophyta > Magnoliopsida > Ericales > Sapotaceae > Vitellaria > Vitellaria paradoxa. The sequence continues at coordinate 49,789,306 of CM034237.1, read as the reverse complement.
TATTTAATTATATACGTAAGTGCTGTTATTCTTCTACTTTTTATTTTTTTCTTTTTTTTATTTATTAGAATTTGAATTTAATCGAATTGATACTATTGATGACATCAATATTTTAATTTGTTTTTACGTTACTATTTGATTAAATTTACATAAATAATAGTATATATTACTTTTAAATATATTTTTACAACTTAACTATTTTAACATATGATTGTACACTCAACTTAATTATATAATATGAAAAATTCGTGTATCGCACAGGTCATATCACTAGTTATATATAAAGTAGAGTCTAGTAATGTGGCTGCGCTACATAGGACCTAACTTATACTATAATTATGATATGTGATACCTAATTATGACTATCTTATGTCACATAAGGCTTAAACTTCTTTATTAATATTTATTAGCCATTGACGAGTTAGGCAAGGCCTAAAAAAATTGGCATAGGATTCAAATTCCAAACCCACCAACTTAAATCTATTTATTCTTAACTTTATTTAAATTGTATATTTTATATAAAAATAATATTAAAAATATACAAAGAAATAATTTAATACTAAAATAAATATTTTTATAAGAAAATATAAATTAAATAGTATAAGATATATAATTTTTAATTAATCAGGTCAGGCTCGGGCCAGATGTCATCATTTTAAATCCGGATTATTTAATTAAATAGAATTAAAAAAATTGCAAACTCATGAGAAAAAAAGAAAAAAGAAAAAAGAAAAAAAGAAAAAAGAACAGATCAGGCTTACGTTCACCCTTGCGCAACAGTACTCTCCCGTCCCCAAAAAAAAAGTCTACGTGGACGTTGGGCCAATAATAAAGTTGCATCAGATCGGGTCCAGTTCTGGCCCATTTGCTGCAGGCTTTTGTTTGTTAGTGTGTAAATCTGTGCCGTCTCCATCTCTCTCTCTCCTGTCATCGGTGCCGCTTCTTCTCTCCTCGAATTGCGAAACCTAACCCTAATATCTCACCATTGCAGAACCGTCAACCTTGTCGATTTTGGGCTTTTGTTCGATTCACTTTTTCAATTATCGTACTTTCGATAGTCTCTGTTGCTTGATCCACATTTCATCGGTTCTGTTTTCACATGTGATTTGATCACGAGCTTGGGCGAGAGAGATTAGAGGGCGAAGGTCGCATTCGATCTTCAGAAAAGGTAGGCATTTTTGGGCGTCATTCAACTTATGGCCTTTGATTTCTATGATTTAGTGTCAATTTGGGATTTTACGTCGACCAATTTTATGTATTTCGGGTTTCTGACTTCTTGAATTCATTAGTTTTTGTTTACATAACATGATAAATCTGAATGCATAGGTGGTGTCTCGTTAACTGGCAATTGAAATGGTTTGAAATCAAGGCTATTTGGTCAATTTTGAAATGCAAAGGTCGTTGGCTGGGTTTGTGAAGCTTTTGACTTTAGTTTGAACCATTCAACGATGTAAAGGTGAAAACCGATGAATCGTATTTGTAATTGGTGAATTATATATTCTGTTGGTCGTGGACAATATGAGACAAATAAGAAGGCCGGCCATTGAGAGTTACAGTCTTTTAGCATGCCTGCTCTTTCTTTCTTTCTTTCTTTCTTTTATTTATTATTTTATTTATTATTATTATTATTATTATTATTATTATTATTATTATTTTGGGTTTTTTTTTGGCCGGGGGGGGGAGGCTTTGGATTTTTCTGATGCCTGTCAGTGTAGGATGGTGCATAGACATTTTGAAAGTCATATGGTTGGCACTTTATAGTTGGAGTTAGCTGTTTGAATTCCTATCTTAAACAAGGTCTGTTCATGATTGTAATATATTTTTTTTTTGGAGTGCTTTTGGATGAGTTATCTTGGCCAGTTGATCCCTGTTTAGTTGGCTGACCAATTATCAAATTAATGGACTCTGTGAATCTTCCTAAATTTTAATGTCCTTGTTCCTTTTATTTTATTTTTTTATTTTCTTTCACATTTCTATTCCTACATCTTGAACATTGAAGTGGTGAATTTATACCGACCAGGTATGAGACCTCGTTGACTTAGATGTTGAATTTAAGTGATTGATTCCATATAACTGCACGGGACGTGATCTTTGAGCTCTTCTTCAGCTCCCAATTAACTGAGTAAGAAGCCTACGCCTGGTGGACCTTCTTCTCCAGTGAACTGAAAATTGGAAAATACTTCCAGCAGGGCAGGATTGGCCAAAAGCACCACCGATGGTCAAGTTAGCAAAGTACTGAAGTCGCTCTCAGCTGTGCACGAAGTGTTTCATGCCTTCTGAGATCACCTGACCTTCCTTCTATAGTGGCTAACTTTGCAGAGAGTTTGGATCTTGTCCACCATGGCTTTGATCCGGTGGTTGTGGGGTTTGTGGCTTACTCACTTCCCCATGTCGTATGTGTTGGCTTACGTGGCTGGATGGTGCCTTATCAGTTCTCCTTTACTGCCATGTGTCATGTGCGCCAGCTCACTAGTTTTTGGCCCTCCAAAGTCCAAACATTCTGTTTAAATTAACAGTAGAAACATGTTAAGATTACTAAGTGGAGTTTAAGTGAACTGCTATAAGAAATTCTATCGGCAAGTTTTAAAATGTTGACGATTAATTTCTTTGTTGGAATGTGTTTGGGAAAAATAGAGGAAACTGTTGAGACATTTCATCATTAGTTATTATTTAAGCAGAGTTTTTGTTGTATCTCTGAATGGTTTATTTGTAAGAATACTTGACAAAATAAAAAAGGAACACTTGATATAGTAAACATAGTACCTCCTCACACTATGATCTCTTTGAGAGCGATTGAAGCAATTATTAATTTTCAGAAACACATCAAGGAGGGAAGTGCAAGAAGAGTGGCACAAAAGTGGGGATCCAGAATAAAGAAGTGTGTGGCCCAATGGTGCCGAGCCTGTGTACGAGCAGTTGCATGTAACAAGAACAGTTACAGTGAGCTTTCAATTCTAAGTATCAAGTATGCTTTCCTTCAGAGATAATTTATTGTACTAGGTGGAGCAATTTTATTTTGTGGAAACTTTCGTAAAAAAGAAAACAATCATGATGCTAATTCCCTCTTAAGAAGTTTCTAGTTTTTGATGCTTTTCTTGAAACTGCAGGTTCCTTAAAACTTGCCTTTGCAGGACCAGATTGGAATCTGAAGTAAATAAAGCTCCAGATATATATCCATTATTTGGTTGAGTGTGGACCAGGGAAATAACAAAGGGAAGGAGGGGAGTCTTGATTGTACTGCCTTATATCACCCTGGTAAGCACTGGTATTGTTTATGCTCCTTTCATGCTGCTTTTAAGTAACTGCAGGACTCTTGCTTTTGTCCTTCCTTCATACTCCTGGTCTACTTCTCGATTTCTTCTTACCACTGCTTTTAGTTATTAATATTATTATATTTTCTCATTTAATCTTCCTATCTTGAATTGGGGAATATTTGATATTTTAGGCATTTTGCTCCTGAAAAGCATCCGCAATATTGAAGACCTTGCTCAGCTTGTATGGTTGTCTAGTTGTATGTAACATCGTACCAGTGTTTGAAATGGCATTTTATTCTGAGGAGGAGCAAACCGAGGATTACCTTTTCAAGATTGTTTTGGTTGGTGATTCAGCTGTTGGGAAATCAAACTTGCTTGCTAGATTTGCAAGAGATGAGTTTTACCCCAATTCGAAATCAACTATAGGAGTAGAGTTCCAAACTCAGAAAATGGATATCAATGGAAAGGAAGTTAAGGCACAGATCTGGGACACAGCTGGTCAGGAGCGATTCAGGGCTGTTACATCTGCATATTACAGGGGTGCAGTTGGAGCTCTTCTGGTCTATGACATCAGTAGGCGTCAGACATTTGATAGCATTGGCAGATGGCTTAACGAACTCCACAGTAAGCACCCCAGCTAAATGATGTATAATCCATCTCATATATGCCTTTTTTCCAAGAGTGCTTTTGTTGGATATGAACTGTTTTGGAAACATAATTTAGGCTCATAACACCTCCCAACTCCCAAGTAATGAATCAAGATAAAAGAGTTTTTTTCACATCAATTGCTTGTTGACAACATTTTTAAACAGAAAGTTCAACTTCCTCTCATTTTTATTGTCTTCAAAATCACATGATTAATTGTTAACTGAACTGTAGTTAATAAAATCTTGGACGAGCTGAGTTGGGTTGTCCATCTTGTTACACGATTTTGGTGACCCTTGAATGCATGGTGGATACATGTGTATGGGTGGCCGTGAATGTACAAAGTTCTTAAACTATACACATGCTTTTTAGAAAAAAGATTACCTCACATATATCCTTACCCTAGTTTGAGAGGAGCCAGGGCTTGATTTTGTATTGCTGTGATTATTGAACAGCGCACTCTGACATGAATGTAGTTACTATACTTGTTGGGAACAAGTCTGATCTTAAAGATGCAAGGGAGGTTTCCACAGCAGAAGGGAAGGCCTTGGCTGAGGCACAGGGTTTGTTTTTTATTGAAACTTCAGCTCTCGACTCCTCCAATGTAGCTGCTGCCTTTCAGACAGTTGTTCGAGAGATCTACAATATTTTGAGCCGGAAAGTAATCCAATCTCAAGAGCTCAAGAAACAAGATCCCGGGAGTGGAAAGACTGTTATTTTACAGGGAGACGAGAATCAGGTAGATAAAAAAGGTTTGTGCTGTTCATCGTAAAGCTATCATTCAGTTTGTAAGTGCCGGTCTGACGGCTAGTGCCATTTTTTTTTTCTTTTTTTTATCTGTCGTGCTGATTCTCCCCCAAGCCCTGATTTGTGACTTGCATAAAGTTTTAGACATTTCTTCTTCTTAACGTAATTCAATTTATTATTAATATTATTACTATTATTGAAAGTGTTGATTCAAACAACAATTTTCTTTTTCTCTTCATTTTTCTTTTCTTTTCTTCTTGGGCTAGGAGGAGAAAGTGAAATTGAAATTGTAAATGACTTGAAGGGGGCTAAAAGAATTTTCTTATAACGTTGAATATGTTTTCAATATCTGAGTTCTTTGGTATAACTTGGGCTTTTTGTATTTTCTTTTGTTTGTTCCCATTCCTGATCAAGGTCTTTGTTTGTGCCCCGTTGTTGGGTCCTATGAGGGTGGTGGCGCTGCGATCCCAATCCTACGATGAGAGGGTTTTCTGCATGTAAATGGGTTATTTGTATGTCTTATGTTGTAGAGACTATATCGTAGGACTATATATGTACACACACACAAAGTTTTAACTTGTGAGGGTTTCTTATGAAAATGGGTTGTTTGTATATATCGTGTTGTAGGGACTTGTACGTTTCGACATGATTGATTTTATCACTTGGGCTCATTTTGTGCCGATGCCGTGATTTTGAGATTTTTCCCGTTGTATTTGACACAGGCTGCATGTCTATTTTGTGAATCTAAAATTAAGGGATTTGGTGATAATTATGCAATGAGAATTGCTCAAATTTTAAGACTTGACCTTATAAATTTGAGTAGTTTAAAATGATAAATTATGATTAATTTGAAATTATGACAAGAATAATTATTTAAAATTTTTATTTATTATTAACTGCATTGATTGGAAATCCCAGATATCTAAATGGAGTCTTGTCAGTCTCAACCAATTAGAGTTATCTTCAAAGTGTTTTAGTTACAATGATGTTGTAAAACAGTTATAAAATTAATTATACTTTATAGTATAGAGAATGTTGGATTATTAAATAAATGGCGCTTATGAATACATTGAAAATTGAATACTAATATGGATGTGTGGTAGTACAAAAAGAGATATTATAAAAAATGAATATAATCGAAAGTTAAGACAATATGGTAAAAAAAATGAATGTAAGAAAAAAAAAATTAAGATAGGTACAGATAGAAGAGAGATTGAAATTTGGTCATACCTAAAATATATATATTGGTATATTGGTACATATAGAGGAGAAATCAAGATTTGGTTATATTTAAAACACATCAATATGAAAGATACATGATTATGAAAGATTAAGTTGATTTAAGTAATACAAGACAAATTTAAAATTATATTAACTAAAATTATGAATAAAAACACAATTTTATATAATCTTAAAAGAAGAGAGAGAGAGAGAGAGAGAGAGAACTCATTAAATAAATGAAAGAAGACTTAAAACCAAGAATTTGTTTAATCGAGTTTAATCAAGGGAACTGCGTCTCGCAGCCACCAACGATTGTGATTGTGATTTTATTTTATTTTAATTGCGCTAGTGCTTGACAGACACAGACGGCGTAACAGTTTTCAGATTTTAGAAGCCAAAGTGGGCTATTATGACCAATTGCAAATTTGGCTGGCGGGGAAGCAACACAGGTGGTTTATTTAAGAATTGCTCGGTAGGGTCAGAATACTTCCATTCGTGGATCTCCCCCCAATCAATTTGGCGATTAAACAGGTAATGCATGCATGTCCCCCCTTTTCCTTGCTTGGATAAGCATTGGTCCACCCAATTACATAGATATATATATATATATGTAAACACATTCTCCTTATTTTGACATAAATAATGAAACTGATTTGAAAGCTCTCCTCTCACTGAAGCCAATGTGTTTTGGAAGGTAATGGGACAAGATGTCAAAAAAAAAAAAAAAAAAGTGGCCACACCACACACACTTGAGGGGAATTTTTTTAATTTTATTCTTATGCCCTCTCATGCACATTATAAATATGGCTGATCAGCCAACATTTTGGTATCCCATTAGGACCCCACTTCCCCCCCCCCCCCCCAACTCAGTGGCCCAGAGTTTGAACTCTTTATCCTTTTGGGCTCTGCTTCAAAAATAAAATAATACATACAATTCAACTCATCAGGTTTTATTATTATTAATATTATTATTATTATAAAAATAAAAAACCCAGAAACTATGCCATTATAGCTGCAGTTTGGTTGGCTCACAAGCTGATGTTAGAAGTGAAAGTTTCAAAGCAGCTTTTGCATAAATCAAACATTCATTGTTGGTAGACATACAGTTGGAAACAGGAATGCTCCAGCCTAATAGCGTCATCAAAAGAAATAGATTATTATAACTTTTTTTTTTTTGGTTAAGAATAAATTATTATCAATAATTTCATTATTATTATTATTATTTCATAAGGGGATGAATCCTAATTCCCGCATGATAATAAAGTTCCAATAGGTTGGAGGAATTTGGTGCATATTTCATTAGTTTCTGATATTTCTTTCTTTAATTTTTCTCCTTCTTTTTTTTCCCCCATCCTTAGGCCCACTAGTTTCTTCCTCTTCCATGAATTAATATCAATTTGTGAGTGCAAAACCGATTTTGTTGGAAGTTCTGAAAAATAATATATATATATATATATATAGTTGAGATTTTAAACTCGACTCATCATGCCCAATTTCTTCTTCTTCTTCTTCTTCTTCTTCTTATTATTATTATTATTTTAAATTTCAAAAGTTTTTTTTTTTAGTCCATCCTGATCGGACTTGGTATTGAGTACGCTAACTCAACATGAAAGATTAAAAATTATATTATTTTATTGTAAAAGAATTAAGTTTATACATCAAATTTATAAAAAAAAAAATTAATTATTTTAATACTATTTTCTTACTTTTATAAAATTTTAATTATTTTTATTTTAAAATATATTCTACGTTTTTTTTTTTTTCAAAGAAAAACATAAGTTTGGATAGATTTATTTTGAAACTAAACCTAGGCTCGAATATTTTTAAGTCTATGCCGGCCAAACGAATAACAAATTTATTCCTTAGCCAACTCGCCCATTGACCAATTCTAAAAATAAATCAGCTAAGTGGCTATATTTGGAATTACAAAAAGTAAGACAAAATGAGTTAAGTTGTGAGTTCAAAATTCGTACAGTAAGATAAAAAATGAATAATTTTTAAAATTTTTTAATAATTTTCACTAATTTTTAGAGTTTTTCGCCATGTCAAATGGAGCCAAAATAAGATAAACTGAGATAAGTCGTGCTTTTAAAATTTTTCAATATTTTTTACTATTTTTCAAACTTTTTTGGTCGCTCCAAACGAAGCCACGTAAAAGTCAGCAAATTTTAAAATAAAAAAAAATTATAATGCAACTTCACATGGGAAAAGACATCAAAATTATTATCCCTTTGTATATTATCATAGATTATAAATCATTTTACTCCATCAAAATCCAAACAAAATGTTCGCATTTCAAAAGCGTAAGAAACTCAGTTCAAACGTGATCAAGAAACAAATAACCTAAGTCAGCAATGCAATATATATATATATATATATCCTAAAAATTCCATAAAAGGGGGGAAATTTTTGAAAGAAACGGAGCTAAAACTTGCTCGACAGACAACGAAACAATATTAATTAAGGAATTTAATTCTGGGGAACCCAGATAATAGGTATTAAGCATCCCTAAATAGTTTTCAAACTCAGTGAAATCAGCCATCCATTCAATACAATCTGCCAACACCACCAGGCAGAAAGGGAAACATATAATTGACATACTTACTTGACAAGAGTGTAACCATGCTGGACAATACAGCAAGAAAAAAAAAATAAAAAAATAAATTAAAAAAAAAAGAAGAAAACTTGCGAGATATAATTAAATTTTGAGAATGTCCCGCAAATCTGTTTTACATCTCAATCCTCGAGAAACAAGACCTATTTTGGAAAAGCTCAAGCTCAAACCTCGTAAGAAAAACCTTGTAACTTCACTCTCTGTGATTAAAATTGTATTAAAAAAACGGGCGCTCCGATTAGCCAATCTGTTCAAACGTTTTACCAAACCAAACAATCTTGACAATACTATATGCCGCTCGCATTCCATATGATTCAACTGATGTTCTTTACCTATAATTAACCCTTCTTACATCCTTGTAATTGTCATCCTATGCAGCAATTCCTGGAACAAAATATGCGTGTAAGAAGAAAATGTATGATCACTACAACATAAAATTGGAGGTGAATGTAATGTTGTGTTTTGATAATATATAGTCCATTGCTCGTCCCATAGTTTGATTACCCCTTACAAGAGCCAATCCAATCCTCTTTCACCCTCATTTCCAGGTTAACAAGAAGATATTGCAAGGAAATATATAGATGGATATATATATATAGTATAAGAAAGTGGCATCAAGTTAAATTGATTGATAAGTAAGACTCTAAGGGTGTGTTTGGAGTGAAGATTTGGTGAGGAAAAAGAAAAGAAAAGGGAAAGGGAAAAGGAAAAGGTGAGACCTATAAAAAAAAAAGGAAAGAAAGAAAAAAAAAAAAAAGTGGAAGGAAACATAAAATTCCAAACACTTGTCCTTATTTGGATGGGCTCAAAAATATAATAAAATAAAAGCAATATATTAGTTTTTTTAATTTAATTATTTCAAATTTCTCAAAATTCCATGCCTTTTCTCTTTCATTTTCCATCACAACCAAGATTGAGTCCCTTATTTTTTCCTTAACAAACCCTTGATCCAAACATAGCCTCAGAAAACATTTTTTTTTTTTTCCGCTAGGAGAACGATTTCATGCTATGCATAGCCATCCTGAATTTGATCACTCAAACATTTTTAAATTTACTCGTAAAATTGTAAACAGTGTATATGTATATCAAGAAAGGAGGGAAAGGGGGGTGGGGGAAGGGGGCTACTTTTAGACATACCGTTGGTGTTGAAATCCTAATTCGTTAAACAAACCAATAGGACATAATGGTGCTGTTGAAACACAAAGGATTCCCAACAAATGATCTTGAGGTAATCATAAGTTACGTGTCTATGGTTAGAAAACTAGACCAATCAATCAATTTTGTCTGACAAGCCTAGGTTTGTGACACCAAATCATAAAATTTGATGAATTTCTGCAGATGAAGGAAATTTCTAAGCATAAAAAAGGAGGCATTATTTCAAAGGAAAATGAAACAAGAGAACACAAGAGGGGAAGAAGAAAAAGAAACAGACTTCACCTCTATTAGCTCTATCGGTGACAGTATAACCACCAACATATGCAGCAGAGTTTCTGGCCACAGCATCTGAAGCCACTCTCCCATGCCCATAACCAAAAGAGTCAGAACCCTCTAACTCTGGGGATGATGACCGCCAGGTAGGATCCCCAGAGAATGAACCACCTCCATAGAAGTTTCCCAGATGTCCATCAAGACCATCACTTGATGCAACATATGATGATGTTGGGGCAACACTACCCCCACTGTTTCTTCCATACGCCCTCACTCCCAACCCAAAACTATTGTGTGTGCTTCCATGACGCATTCCACTAGCATAGGTAGAATCTGTGCCTCCACCTTGACTTGAAATGTCTGAGGAACCCCAAATTGCTCCAAAATTTCCATAAGCACCAGCCAATCCAGTACTTCCACTGCCAGAGCCCATAAAATCACTAGAGGTTGCAGAACTAGAAGCATAATTAGGAGTGCCATTCCCCCACAAGTTCCGATTTGTTGAACTAAAAACAGAACCAGTTCCACCACTACCCCTACCATACCCAACAGGACTGTTATACCTGTTTGGATCACCACCATACAAAGGGTTCAATCCGCGCCCATAGCCAATAGTAGATCTGAAGTTTCCACTTCCACCATAGCTTGGGCTCAACGCAGTCTCAAAATTCAGTCCCATCCCGTAACCAGAAGGACCAAATGGAGGATATCCAGTCCGGCCAACTGTAACTGGACTAAATCTACCATCCGTCCTTACTCCATAACCACCAACAGAGCTTGGATTATATGCCTGAGTGTAAGCATTAAGGAAATTGCTAACTCTACTGAGGCCATAGTTATATCCTCCTAACTGGTTCCGAGTTGGCCCGGGAGACAGCTCCTTTGGGACAGCCCGCTTGACCTCAACCATTTTACCATTGAGTTCATGAAAAGTTTTGAGCAACGCTTTGTCCACAGCTTCCTCTGAGTCATATGTGATAAACCCAAAACCTCTGGGCCTTTGGGTGTTGTGGTCATACATTACCACAACATCTGTGATAGTACCAAATTGATCAAAGTATTTTTTAAAGTCACTCTCTGTGACTGTCGATGCTAAACCTCCTACAAATATCTTTTTTGTACGGACAGGACCCGGTGATCCCTGAAGGCTGCTGTTATTTCTATTTATCATGTTTTGATCATCTCGTGGAACAGCTTTCTTTGCTTCAACCTGAGAACAAAAGTCAACTAATGACAAAATAATTATATTTAGCATTATATTCGATGCAAAAAAGGTCATATATTTGAAGATAGAGAAGTCCTATATTTTGATGGCGAAATTCTTGAAACAAAAAGGGAATCAATTTTGAAAAGTTCAGGATCTTCTAGTTTTCTCTTCAGGAGCTATCAAAATTTTCACAACTTAAATTACTGAATCAAGACAGGAATTATTCTGAAGCTTACCTTATCAAAAATATATCAGACAAGCTACATTTCATAAAAGAATCAACCTTTGTTAAAACAATTCTAGTACCTAATACTTTCCTCCCCCGCTTTTTTCCCAATGTTTAATTCTTTGTGAAGATACACCATTAGCACTACCCCATTCATAGTCATTTGTTAAGTTCTATGCTATTTACTCCTTCCATAACTTCCATTCCAAGTCATTTTGATTTATAGGAGAACCCCAATCATAGAACAAGGTACCCTCGTCCTTAGCAATGTTAACTTTTGACATTTTCAATAAGTTGCTTAAGTTTTTGATGATGAAAAAAAAGCTGCAGATGCATTTGATCTCTAAAGAACTCTTAGTTTTTCCTTTGTACAATATGTTTAAATTATAGCTAACTTGTTCCAACTCAATTATGACGTGGCTACCAGCTAATCAAACTGAACCTCGAACATAACTTAAAATAAAATGAACTTGGTTTCCATAATTCATGATATTTCAAATTTGCAAATGGACAATTCATCAATTCTGAAAACTACATCCATCATAATATACACTCTGAGATTCAATCAGTATAGGATGTAACTAAGTTACGAAATGTTATGCTTGGATTCATGATGTATGCAAAACACTAAAAATGTAATATATTGAGAAATTTCTGTGATGCCAAATCAAAATTCAATTGCAATGTACAACTTACAGTTCTACCATCAATCATGTGCTTCTCCCTTACAACTCTTTCCGCGACAGTAGGGTCAGCAAAGACCACAAAACCAAAACCACGAGCACGACCCGTGTTCCTATCCTTCATTATCACAGCTTCAACCACCTCACCAAAGGTTCGGAAATACTCTCTCAGACGGTCCTCGTTTGTGTCCCAAGAAATCCCCCCAATGAAGAGTTTTCCAGGCTCCATTTCCATTCTGCATAGTTTATTACCAGCAATCCCATCGCTTAATTTCCCATCAATTGAATTCTAAAACCCATAAATTCAATTTTAATAGATACATGGATCAGTCATCTACAAAAAAAAAAAAAAAAAAAGAATTGCCTAACAAGAAAATAGTATAACACCAGATCTAAAAAGTAGCATTTAATTGCATGAAACAGATAGATTTATCATTGAATTTCCACTTCTTATATTCCTCTCATAAAACAGACTCTAATCATTAATAGATACAAATCATCCAATATAAAACATCAAAATGTAGATTGAACAAAGAAAACCATACCATACCTAAAAATATAATAATAATTTGGAGACTCTTTGTTATTAATTGAGGAAATGGGTATTCCTGGGATCAATCAGAAAGCATCGGATCTTTTGTGAATCAATAATCGATCAACAAAACCATCCAGTATTCCTGGAAAACCAAAGGAAAGGAATAAATTTGACCAGAAAATGGAGGAAAGGTCAACAACCCAGAATTGAGTAAAGCATAATTTTACCAATTGAAGAGGACTCAGATGGAAGAAAGAGAGAGAATCTAAGATCTGAGAGGAGGCATAACAAGAACAGAGGGCGAAAGGCCCTCCCTTTTCCTCTCCCCGTCTTTGTTCTTCCAATTTACCGTCTATTCAATTGCCAAAGATATAATTGAGTTTTTATCATGTGGAGAGAGAGGGGGAGAGAGAAAGCGAGAGAGAGAGAGAGAGAGTGAAATGGGTAATAATATAAATAAGGCATACGTATTACGTATAGAGAGAGAAAGAGGGGGGAGGGGGGAAGAGAGAGAGAGAGCGCGCGAGAGCTAAGCTACCCTCCTATGTAAGAAATGTAGAAGAGGAGACTATGGAAGATGGTGACTTGCCCTGTTTCCGAAGTTTGAGATTCAAAATAAATTTTTTTCATTTTTACTGTATTTAAAGTCTTCCTTAACCGAATTAAAAAAAAAAAATCATGAAGGAGGGGTTAATATTTGTATATTATTATATATTTAGGGCACGTTTGAAGTGAAAAAAAAATAAATGAAGTGAGATAATTTATAAATTTGTAATTTGTACAGTGAGATAAAAAATAATAATTTTTAAAAATTTTTAAAATTTTTCAATAATTTTTAATAAATCAAACGCATTCTTAGTGTGTTGACTTGTTCTTATTTTATAATAAATTTTAATTGAATAATACAATAATTTTAAAAAAAAAATATGCATAGTAGTAATTACTAAAAGAAAATACTAAATACACTTTAATTTTAATTTTTAATTCTTCATAAATAATATTTTTATATTATGATAAATTAAAATTAAAATACAATTAGTATTCCTCTTACCAAATTGCATGTGACACCCCCACCTTCCATGCTACTTTATTAAATAAGTCATAAGTAACAAAAATATTTAATAAAACTATAGGATGTGTATTTTCTTAAATATTTTAAATTAAAAATAACAACAATAAAATTATTATTATTATTAAATAATTAAAAAAACTAAAAAATAACACTAATTGATAAGGGTGAGCATCGGTTGTTATAGTTCAGAAATTATAATTTTTATAACCGAACTGATTAATTTCGAAAATTAGAAATGATAACCCAACTAACCAAATAATATGCATTAACTGAATATTAACCAAACTAAATTATATCAGTTTGGTTACGGTCGGTTTGGTTATATAGGCTTATAAATTTAAATAAATTTTTTATAATTAATTATAAATATAAAATAATAATTTTTATATAAGTGTTACTTGAGACTTAGAGTGTGTATTTAATATTATAATAATTTGTTAATTTCCTATACCATTTGAGACTTCAAGAGACAAAATTAATAAGAGGAGTGGATATTAAATTTAATTTGGTTATTTCGGTTTATTTGGTTTTACAATTTCAAAATTATAACTATAACCAAAACTGATAACCGTTATTTTTACAAAAAAAAATAATCAAACCGACCGTTGCTAAATAAATAACCGAATCAAACTTTTTAAATTTAATTGGTACGATTTGAAAATTATATTTTAACCAAATTGTGTACACCTCTGCTAATTGATAAAGAGTCTCAATTCAAATAATGTTATACTAGTTAAGTAGATATAGAAGTGAGGCACGAAAGTAAGCGAGTAATAAATGGATCGGACTAGTGGTTTATTTGCTTATTAGACTTTTTTTATTCGAGCATGGCATAAAAACGATTAAGCCAATATAGACCAAAGCTCAACCAGTAGGCGGTTTCCAAAAAGAATATTAGACAATTAGACTGCCACTGTAATTCTATAATTTATTTAATAAGTTAAAATTTATTTATTTTGATCTTTTCTCTGTTTATTGTTGTGTAATTATTTTTAATTTTTAAGCTATAAAATAAGTTTAAAAATTATATATAGAATGATAAACTTTTATTCATAAAAATTGAACATAGAAATTTAAACTAAAAATAATTATTATATTAGTACGTAAAAGGTATATGTGCAATGCACAGATTTAAACACTAACAAATATTTTAAAATAAAAATTTAATCCAACTATATTTTTAGCACAAAAAATATAATATTTTACAAATAAAATATTTAATATTTTACGCATAAAATAGCATAAAACTTTTAGGTACGTGAGTAAGGAGTTTTTTTTTTTTTTGGGGGGGGGGGGGGGGAGCCTATGGTAGGGCCTTGGCTCTACTTCTTCTCCAAATGAATCTATTGTTTTCCTTACTTCACTGAAATAAAATAAGTCTTAGGCAATCAATTTTAATGCGGTCACATGGGATGATGTGAACCGAAGGCCATTTTAATAATGGTGGTTTAGAATTTTTGAACTTTGAAAATTACATGATTTTGGTTTGCAAAGGGTTATTATCTGTGGTGATGAGTTGTTTTGTTTATGAAATTAATATATATATGGCCTACCAAGCCGGCCATTGCCAAAACATAAAAGGCCAAATTTTACATTTAGTCTTGAATTTTACTCAAAAGTTAACTTCAACTTTTTTTTTTTTTTTGGTTTTATTTTTATAACAATTAAGGGTTAAATTTTTAATTAATTGCTAGAGGAGATTATCTAAACGTGTGGCAAGCATTCGAGCATCGGACATATGGTGAGTATTCGGTCTCTCACACTACGCACGTTTGCAGTGGTGAATGTGGGAGAGAAGGTAATTGCCTTTCCTTATGCTTTTGCCCATGTTTTAACTCCACTCCCCACCCCTGAGCATAGTTCGACCAATCAAAGTGACGGACTTGGATTTATACCAAAGTCTATATAGAGCAGATGATACATGAGAAAAATACGAGACACAAAAAATTCATACTGAAACTCTGCCATTTGTCTACTCACATTCTCTCTCTAAAAAGACTAATTTGACCGTCGAAGAGTATTCAGCTACATTCTGCTTGATCGATAGCTTTTTTCAGGTGCTCAAACAAGAGAGACGAAGATCACTTTGCAATTCAATTAAAACAATCATCATCATCCACTTAAATTCTACTCAAGAGTGTTGATCGGATAGCTCGCTTGAAGGAATCTTGAAATTTTTGACACTCCAATTGCAATATTTTTTCTAAATGATTATTTTATCCTTGAAAGTTAGACACTTAATGATGAAAATGTAAGAACAAAATAATCATAGGAAGGAATTACAACTAACTAAAAGTTTAAACTCTTAATTGTTATAAAAAAAAATATAAATTCTAGAACAAAATTTCAAATAAAATTAGCAGACAAAGTAAAATTTATTATTATATAAATATAAAATAATTCAATCAAGACCTCTATTTTAGGGTGTAACAAGAGGGTGCATAAGTAATTTAGTAGTTTTTTTGTTCAAATCAAATTGTCCTTGTTATGAGATATTTTTTAATTAGCCCACCCAAAACAAAATCATGTGTTCCATTCTAGTGTTCTAAATCGAATTTGATCAAAGGAGGAAAGTGACAGCAGTTTGTTGGGGGACAATATGTTTTTATTGTATTTTGACTTAAATTGTGAACATATACAGAATCAACATGTGGTAGGTATATATAATAAAACAGTAGAAAAGTACCTGCCTCAAGAAATTGGGAGGTTCGCAAATGATAAGACCAAGAAAAATTACTAATTCAAGTAGATGAAAGAAAAAATTGCTTTCATCTTTAAAAGCCTCTACTTGAAGCTATGGACATAATTTATTTGAAGTCTCTACTTGAAGAGTTTCATTATTTATTATTATTATTATTATTTTATGACAAGTGCATGAGATTTAAGACCCCTTTCGAGGAGTAAAAATCACGAAAATCAGAAAAAATTGTTACTTTTTTTGGGTTCGTTTTATATGTAGTGTAGATATAATATCTCCATGACTTTGGTTTATTAGATCTTTTAATGACTAAGGTCATTAGCAAAATTAATAATAACTTTTGATTCTTTTTTCTTCTTCTTCTTTGATTTATTTATTTTTAATTTATACGCAAAACCCACAACATGCTTGCTTAATGTGGAGGCAAGCAAGGAGAGCAGACGATGTGGTCCATTAACTCATGTTAATTGATTCTCATGAGACTTGCAAATTCTGCTGCACATTATATTAATGGTAATTGAATTATTTTCATCTTCTTTCAAACATTTGAATAATATTTAAAATTACATATATTTTTTTATTTTAAAAAATTATTGACTCCAAATCCATTTTGTTAATTTTGCTCGGAATAGTCAACCCTAATCTCAAGCAATTTGAACGACAGTGGAGTAACTTCATCTTCTACTCAGGGGACGAAACCAAAAATTTGGGTCTGAGAGTTAAAAAAATTATAAGTAAAAGTATAAATTATATTTAGTAAATAAAAAATAAATTAATATATATGTATAGATAGTACGATCAGTCAACCTTTCAATTTTAAGATTATATATAATAATTAAAAAACATTAAATTCTAGGAACACTGGTCTATAACATAAATTTTTTTGTTCTAAAAATTTATATATACGATTGGTAGTGTTTTTCTAATTAAGATCAATTATTTTTTAAAATTTTAAAGAGAGCAGAACTATAATATAAATTTGTTTAATAAAAAATTCTTGTATACCTATGACATTTTTCAAGACTAAGGGGGCATGGCCACCCCTAAAAGCCTCTAATTCCATCCCTGCTTCTACCCTATTGATTGTCTCCCTTCTCTCTTCTCCATCTGCTCTAGATAAAGCCTTCAATGGAGCACTCACTTTTAGCACCCCCTTTCTCTCTTTGATAGTTGCACCCCCCCCCAACTAAAAAACACGCACATGAACCTTTATAATTAAGAAAGCAAGAATGAAGAAATAAAGTGGGAGAAGTGTCAAGGACAGAAGGGATTGCTTGTGTGTTTCATTTTTCAAAAGAATATAAATGATATATAGTATTAATACCCTTTTAATAGTAAAAATGTGATTAATTATATTATTATATAGGATTAATAGATAATTTATATAATAGTATTATAAAACATTTGTAACAATTCGTTATACTATAAGTAGCAGTGCAATCATTATTTTTTAAAATAGGGGAGTTGAAATTGTTTTAAACAATTAATTTTTATATTGATTGCAAATTTATAATAATATGTCTGTTTAAAGACTATAATATATACTAAAATTCATATATGAACTAATGAAATTATATTAAGTAAATTTTTTTAAATAAATAACATCAATTTTTAAAATTTTTAATACATAAATACAAACACAACCTTATAAATATCTTATTAATTACTTCGTTTTCTTTTATTATTATTATTATTGTTGTTGTTGTTATTGTTGTTGTTATTATTATTAAAGTAGAACCTTGATTGGTAACACAATTAAATATCAAAATATTAAAAATATAAAATGAAATATTTTAAATGTACGAAAGTTTGTAACTCAATTAAATAATTTGTTATGTTATTACATTATATTGTATTTTAGTGCGTTTTGTTTTGTTTTGTTTCGAGGTAAATTGTTATTCCATTAATATTTTTTTAACTCTTAAAAAATGATTTTTTACTGTAGAGAACAAAATAAATAAAAACGATCGCATCCGACTTCCTTCCATACCACAAATTTTAGTATTATATTCAAAGTAACATAATATACTATATTTTTATTAAAAACCAACGATAACAATAACGGAAATAAGATTATTAAAAGAATTCTAAAGTTTAATATATTAACAAATTAGAGTAAGAATTTTTTTTTTTGGGGTATATATTATATTATATTTAACTCTGCCTATGTTTTTTTTTTTCATAGTCGGTCCCAAGCCCTGATAAAGAATGAGGGTTGTGTTAGGTAGTCGACAGCCAGCGTAAAATTTTATCAAATCTTTTTCATGAATTTTCCGACACCTAATGAGATTTCGTGGGATCGTTCCCTACTTAACGACGCGCTGTATGGTCCGAGTACAGTGTTAAATAAGAAAGGACCGCTGCATCGGCGCCCGAGTGCAGTGTTAAATAGGTAAGGGTCCTTACACTTTCCTGGACGGGTGGGGGGTAAGGAAGCTAGTCCAAAATAGAAGGTTAAGATTAGGTACTTGGAATATTAGGAGCTTAACTGGGAAGCTTATGGAAGTGGTGAATACAATGGAAATGAGAAGAATCGCAATTGCTTGCTTACAAGAGACGAAGTGGGTAGGACAGAAAGCTAAAGAGATTGAGATGACTGGTTATAAGTTATGGTATACGGGACTTAATAGATCGAGAAATGGGGTCGGCATAGTAGTAAGTAAGGACGTAAAGGAAAATATAGTTAATGCAAAACGCTGTGAAGATAGGATTATTGCAATTAAGTTAGTGTTAAGAGAAGAGATAATAAACGTAATTAATGTTTATATACCCTAGGTGGGCTTAGGAGATGTACATAAGGAGAGGTTTTGGGAAGAGTTGGAAGAAGTGCTATTAGAGATACCTCAAGAAGAGATGATCTTCATAGGAGGAGATTTGAACGGTTATATAGGACATGACGTAGATGGATACATAAAAGTACATCGGGGATATGGTTATGGTAATAGAAATGAAGAATGGAATGATATTTTGGAGTTTGCAGTGGCTTATAATCTCACGGTGATGAACACCTTTTTTAGGAAGAAAGAAGAACACTTGGTGACTTATAAGAGTGGCTCCTCAAGGACACAGATTGACTTCTTCTTAACTAGGAAAAGAGACCGCGTAACTTGTAAAAATTGTAAAGTTATACCGGGAGAGAGCTTGACTGCCCAACATAGGTTGTTGGTCATAGATGTGAAGCTTCAAAGGTGGACTAGAAAAAAGAAGATGTATAGATGCTCAAAGACTAAATGGTGGAACTTGAAAGGTGATAAACAACCAGCATTTAGGGAAAGAGTATTAGAGGAAGACGTTTGGACGGTAAATGAGAGTGTAAATATTATGTAGGATAAGGTAGCAAAATGTATTAGGAAGGTAAGGAAAGAAGTCTTAGGAGAATCCAAATGGAGTGCTTCGGCACAAAAAGAGGCATGATGGTGGAACGAGGCCGTCCAAGACAAGATAAAGTTAAAAGAGAGTGTTTTAAATCTTGGCAAAACGACCGAACTGAAGCGAACTTGGAGAGCTATAGAGAAGTGAAAAGAGAAACCAAAAAGGCAGTTAGTGAGGCTAAGGCAAAGACATTTGAGGATTTATATAGGCGGCTTAACACTAAGGAAGGCGAGAGAGAAAGATATTCAAGCTTGCTAAATCCAGAGATAGACGGACCAAGGATTTAAATCAAGTTAAATATATTAAGGATGAGGATGAAAAGGTGTTAGTAAAGGAAGATGAGATAAAGGAGCGTTAGAAGAGCTACTTCTATAAGTTATTTAACGAAAACAGTAGTAGTGACATACAGTTGGAGCAGTTTACCACTTTTAGGGAAGAATTAAATCTTATATTCTATAGGTGAATCAGTAGGGAAGAAATAAAAGAAGTATTAAAAAGGATGAAGAATGGAAAAACGGTTGGGTCAGATGGTATACCTATTAAGGTTTGGAGGTGTTTAGGAGAGGATGGCATAATTTGGTTAACAAAACTTTTTAATGTAGTGCTGAAGAGCAAGAAGATGCCTGATGCATGAAGGAAAAGTATCCTTATACCCATATACAAGAACAAATGAGATATTCAAAATTGTGCGAACTGCCGCAGAATTAAATTGATGAGCCATACGATGAAATTATGGGAGAGAGTTATTAAGAGAAGACTAAGAAGGACAACAAACGTTTCAGAGAATCAATTTGGTTTCATGCCTGGAAGATCAACCATGGAGGCTATCTTTCTCTTGAGGAGGTTAATGGAACAGTATAGAGAAAGTAAAAAAGATTTATATATGGTGTTCATTGATTTAGAGAAGGTATATGACCGAGTTCCTAGGGAGATTCTATGGAGGGTATTGGAAAAGAAAGGAGCGTGTGTCGCATATATTGAGGTGATAAAGGACATGTATGATAGAGCCATGCATCGATACGGACGACGGGTTGTGAGACTCACGAGTTCCTTATCACGATTGGTTTACATCAAGGCTCAGCGTTAAGCTCATACTTGTTTGCTTTTGTTATGAATGAGATTACAAGACATATTCAAGATGAGGTACCGTGGTGTATGCTATTTGCAGATGATATTGTTTTAGTAGATGAGATAAGAGAAGGAGTGAATGCTAAGCTAAAATTGTGGCGGGAAACGTTAGAGACAAAAGGATTTAGGCTAAGCCGATGCAAGACGGAATATATGGAATGTAAGTTTAGTCAAAGTAGGATAACGAGTAGTATAGAAGTAAGTTTAGGCGCACAAAAGATTGTAGAGAAAGATAAATTTAGGTACCTTGGATCTATGGTGCAACAAGATGGAGGGATTGATACTGATGTAAGTCACAAGATTCAAGCCGGGTGGACCAAATGGAGGAGTGCTTCGGGAGTCTTGTGCGAACGAAAAGTCCCCCTCAAGGTGAAAGGAAAGTATTATAAGATGGCGGTTAGAGCAGCGCTGCTATATGGATCAGAGTGTTGGGCAGTAAAGCATTATTATGGTCAGAAGATGACAGTTGTGGAGATGAGGATGCTAAGGTGGATGTGTGGGATTACAAGGAAAAATAGGATTAGGAATGAGAAGATTAGGGGCAAAGTAGAAATAGCACCAATTGAAGATAAAATGAGAGAAAATCGATTAAGATGGTTTGGCTATATTAGAAGGCGTCTAGCGGAGACACTTGTTAGAAGATGTGAAAGTATGGAGATTGCTAGAAGTAGGATAGGTAGAGGAAGACCCAAGAGAAGTTGGGAAGAGACTATTAAACATGACCTTGTCTACCTAGATCTATCGGAGGATAAGACCCTAAACAGATCTAATTGGTGTCGACAAATCCATATAGCCGACCCCACCTAGTGAGAAAAGGCTTGGTTTGATTTAGTTTGATTTGGTTTGGATATATATTATATTTGAAAACAGAATGAGAATGTAAATTCAAAGACTAAATAACCTTTTTTTTAGAAAGATATTTAACAAATGAGTGTAACTTTGTTAATTCACATCTTACGAAAAATTTCTCTATTTACAAAATTATCAAATACTAAGATTTCTCTATTTACAAAATTATCAAATACTACATCAGACTATGAGACTTGCAATTCCGTAAATTTAAGTAGATAAAAGTTCCAATTTCTTAATAAAAATAATTAACCAAATTTGAAAATTCTATTGACTAGAAAATTTCTATTTCAATTTGTAAAACATCCAGCAAACGTAGAAGCATAAAAATTTTGTTCTTGCTTCAAATACTGGAATAAGAATTCCCTTTGATAATGGGTATGTATGAGTATATACCGTATATATGAATATAAATGGGAATGAATGAGAAGGAATGCGAGTTAAAAGATTAAATTATCTTTTTTTTTTAAATAAAAATATTTAATAAGGATAATTTTGTAAATTCATGTCTTACGGAAAATTTTTTCTATCTACAATGCAATCAACACTTCAGATATAGTGTTTCTTATAAAAACGACACTATATATAGTTTTATTATTCCACCGTCTCTCATTCACAGGGCAAAAACGGCACCAACTGCTGTAAACAACACGGAGTTTACATGACTTTGAAGACATAAAACTCAAGCCACAACAAAGAATAAGTAACACTTTCAAGACCTAAACTCTACTTTCAATCTTGGAACAATTGCAGCTGTACAAAGCACGCACACCCTTTTAAATTGCCTAAGAATCAAAATGCCTATTCACCAAACAAAGAACAAGTGTAAATAATATTCAATATTGACTTAAAAACTTATTGATCGAAATTAGCTTGATCGGGTATCAACAAGCTTCTTGAGCTGACCTGATCTCGAATCAGCCTAACCACATTCACCCCGGCCCTTGTTTGCTCAAAATGCGCCAAATGTGGTTGGAGGGTCTTTACAATAAATTCATGAAGACAGTGTAAATGCTCCTTCTGAAAAGACAACAGAGAAGAAGCTAAAACTCCCAGAGTTTACAGGTAAAAACAAAAAGTGATTGCAAAATTGATGACACGTTTACCACTAGAAAGAGAATGGGTACTTCATGAAGAATGGAAAGGATAAAATTTGTTAGATCAAAATGCTTCATTTTAGAACTCATTACAATTATGTAGCAGATAAACAAGTAGATTTACCCGGTTTAAGATCCTCAAAGCTGTTTGGATCACATAGTTTCCAAACTGATCTAGAGCAAGTTTCTCAAGCATTCTATTTTGTTTTCTGATTTCTTCAACAAAATAAATCATCCCCAAGTCAGATGACGACAAGCATTTCTCCACAACATGGCTACCATGTTTTACTAGCGAAAGCTTTATATATTTGCCCCTGAGATGGCTGCAGATCTTATCACTCAACTCTTGATTCGAAAGCCCCAATACATGCTGCACAACATAATTCCTGAAGAAAGGCAACCAAACTAATGAGTTTCACCAGAAAAGTTAAATCTTCAATCAATTGTAGAATGGGGGATTTTATTAGTACCCTGAAGGATCAAGAGAAAGGCGAACTGATTCATCTGCGATACGCTCTAGAAGGCAAGTTCGATGTGAACCTTTTATATAGTTAATGCAGTCATTTAGGGCTAGACATCCCACTGGATGTGTGGCCAAATCAACACAACGCTCGATCACTGCTTCACCTAGTACCTGATACATGTCAAACAAAACAAGTTGTCATGAACTCCTACTCTACAAGATGGTAAAAATTGGAAGACAATTGTGCAATATCTACAGGAATAAAATTACCATATTTGCGCTATCATGCAGGTGGACAAAACAATGTTGAATTACATGTCTGCCAGGGGTGTGGGTCATCAGTTCATAGAACCTCTTGGATAGTGCTTTAGTCAAAAGCTTGGCGAAATCCAACTTCTTGAGCCGTTTGATTAGCTTCTGCAGCGAATATATTCTGTCAAAACAAGCTACGCCGTTAGTCCATTTCCTAACTAACAAGCGTGGAAACCTACTTTCAAAACAAAATTTCATAGAACATTGCATACTCACCCATATCTATTACACGCAGCATCAAAGAGCAATGAGGTCTGCATAGTAAGTTTAAGCACAATAAACTCTAACTGAGAGCTGTTGCATTCTTCAACTAGCCTGTAAAATAAATTACTTCCGTACTGGTCAGTTATCAGCTGGATTAGAGAGTCAGAAACTCCCCTAAGTACAGTGTCTGTAAGCTCAGGGTTCCCATATTTCAGAAGACTCTGCAACTGTTTCGAGCCACTTTCGCTCCTGGCCAGCAAAGCCCCATTGTTCAAATCACCACCATTCATGCCCTGTTGATTCTGCAGACCACCGAAACTTGGCATACATTTTGGCAAATAGTAACCAGTACCAGAACTACTGCCGTTGTTTTGAGTTGCCATGAATCTATCAGAACTAGTGGAAGAACTTGGACCCTCTTGGTACAATCCTGGGTCAGAATTCAACATATGATCTCCCACCATTGGATACATATTTGCAAGATTACCCATGACAGAACTTTCACTGAACTTATTGAGTGAATTATACATGGATGATCCTTCATGACAAGATCTTCTGCTTGATGTTTTTTCTGAAAAATTACTTGGTTTATAGTCTGAAAAATACTGCCTCGTGTAATTCTTGGATCCCGTAAAACTTTCTTTACCAGATTGTGTGTTTGAAAGCAGAGAATCTCCTTCAAAAATAAACCAGAAAGAAAGAAAATTAATTGTTCTTATAAACATATATATACACTAGTACACACACACAATTGAACGCAGAAGCAAACATGATGATTTTAAAAAACGGTAACTATCGCGGAAATATAACGGATGTTAACACGGCACACTTATTACTTGCCTACCTGTAATCAATGCGGATAGACATTCATAAAAATAATAATTATAATGACAAACATTCCATTACCCAAGAACCCACCCACCGCCCAAAATTCTAATACCAAGGAACGCACGCACCGCTCAAAATCAAATCAGCTTTGCAGCTTCCTCTTCACTCTTCAGATTCGTCGTTCTCTAGTTCCACAGTCGCCGCGTCTTCGATTGAAAGTTGAATGCCGTTCTTCACTCTTCCTCCGACTCGTCGTTCTCTGGTTTCACAGTCACCGTTTCTTCTGTCGAAAGCTGAATCCGGAAGAACACCAACTGGGAGTTGTTTGCTTTTATTTTATTTCACAATTTTTGATTTCTTACAAGACTTAAATCTAGTATTTCTGAAATCTTTTTTTTTTTTATTTTTATATTTTAGATCAAAATTTTGTTGAAAAATTAGGGTTCTTTTTTTTTCAAATATCTATTGAAAGATAGATTTTTTTTTTCCACCAGTTACGGTGTGCCGCCTTACTCTCTAAAATTGCCGCTCGTACTCCCTAAAACGGGGCCTTAAGCGATTCCCGTTTTCTAAAGAAGAGGAACACGTACACACAACTGAACACAGGAACACACTCGCAAACACAATGTGGGCATAAAAAACAGTAATATAACAAATACCTCCATCGGTTAGTACATTATGGGTCCATATATTAGCCCCAGGAATTGATCGCCGCCATGAGTCCTCTGCTCCACCCGCAAAGGTTGGAGTCATGGGCCTGTCCCATCCCTCGAATTGGGTATCATTGGTAACCTCTTCTTTATAGGTTTGGTCTTGCAACCAACACGAAGAAGAAGAAGAAGAAGATGAACCTCTGCCATTGTTACTCTGAGAAGTACTTTCTTGAGTACTGCTACTGATTAACCCACCGCTTTCCAACCCAAGAATTTGGAAACGCTGCGAAAGATTACTATCTCCGTCAGAAGGAGCCTTTGAATTGGCAGAACTTTCAGAATTTGAATCCCCCATTGTTGCTTACAGAATCAAGAAGTCACCCAATGTACCGAAATATATAGAGAGAGAGACACCAATAGACAGTAGAACTCTTTCAGAGACAGTGACCACCTTGTCTCTTTCTCTACATATATGTAGATAAATAGATATGATGGGAACCTTTTCCTAGTGTAATTCTGAGTCTCACACTTGGAGGAATAGGTTTCTTCGGTTCACAGAAATTGGGTTTTGAAATTGGAAATCCGAATTTGACATGGATTTTCCCCCCGGGGAGGGGGAGGGGGGGGGGGGGGGAAGGAGGAGACGAATTCTTGTCCTGTATATGCAAATTAGATGAATATTTAACTTTGTTTCCAAATTTGGGTTTACTTTTCTTGGCTAATCCGGAATTTTTTTTTTTTTTGGTAATTACTAATCCGGAACTTGCTATCAGCGAAATTCATTACCGTCACCATCCAACTTGTTCCCCCACCCCCGGGGGTGTTAAGTTTGTTTCCTTTTCTTTGATACTTGAACAAGTTTTTTTTTTTTTTTTTTTCAGCTGTTTTAAAATTAAAACAATATTTTTATTTCAACATAAAAAATAGGTAAAAATATAATTTTATCCATCTATTTTTGCAGAAATCTTTTTCTTCCAAACAATTTTAGTGTATCTAGTTCTCCACAATTGGCATATTCATTATATCTTCTTCTAATGCTTCTGCACAGGCAACAAGTACTTTGTCTCAAATCTAAGACACGGTTCATTCCCATCACCACTTGATTTGAACTAGCTGAGGAATGCGCTTGGTGGACTGCATCATTGAAGGAGCAACTGCAGCTGTCATCAGTTCCAGATTCCGGCCCCAGCAACTGTTGGAACTCATGATTTTAACTATGAATCTTTATAAATTTTAAGTCAATAATTACGTGGATTCCATATATTATTAATTATGGATTAAATGTAAAATTAATATAATTATGTAAGAATATTAATTTCATGTATTCACACGTTCAAAATTATGAATTATGTGAATGAAAATCGGTTTCAAAATAAAAATCAAAGTGAGCCTAAATAAATTTTGAGCTTGAATGATCTCATTTTAGATTTTGGGTTTAGATAATTCTGTGGCCCATTAGCCCAATCTAATTATTAGCCCAATCCAATTATTGTTTTTCCAAAACTATGACGTTTTGAAGTATTTCTTCCTAACAGACATGTTTGTTCTATGAACAAATGCTCCTCTTCATGAATAGTGGTGTCTATACTTCCAATAGACATGACTAATGGCTTCTATTTAAACCTTCATTCTTGCATAAAAAATGGTTGGATTTTTTGCATTAAAACTATTGCATACAAGGATTTTTTGCATTAAAAAACTTTTGCATACAAAGAGTACAAGTAAATTTTGGTTCGCAAGAATACACAAATTGTCCCTTCCTTTTGTGTGTATGGGTGATCATTCTATTCTAGGAGATTGACGTCCGTTAAAATCAAAAACCTTGTGGGGAGCAAATTCAGTCTTAAAGAGATATTGTCTAACATTAGGTTTGATCAAAGTACTTCTTAAATTTCACTGAAAATTGTAAGTTTTATTTTTAATTATTTTTCTCCAAAACAGTGACTGATTTGATTAATTTTGCCAACCGCAACTGAATCTGCAAATCTTTCAATATGTGCTTCCGTTCACTACCATCATTCACAACGGAAGACCCACTAATTGGGGATCCCATAGTTATTTTCAGAAGAAAGATCATGATCCGACTGATATGAATGAGAACCTTGTGGTGAAAAGGGAGTCCTGTTAGACGAGATGCTCACAGCAGAAGGGGAATTATGGACAATTTAAAAGCTGCTGGTGCTGGAGATTATTCCAGCGTGTCGTAGTGTTCATTGTAAGGTTGGAAAGAAACTTGGGTTGCTTGGCTGCAATTTTCAGGGGACACATTACGGTTCAACATTGGGAAAGGAGAGAAGCAGAGTATGGTTCAATCTCCCGCATTGGATGCTGGTACAGCTCATGGATGCTGCGCAGAACTTTGTTGCTCCCGGGATGTTTGCATTCAATTGTCAACTGGTTTTTTTTTTGGTAATTGAATTGTCAATTGGTTTAGCTACAAGTTGCAGGCCGTATATATTAACAACTTGCTATCGAGACCTTGCCAAATCGTTCATTTTTCAGTAAGTTCAAAAATCACGACTTGGGAAATCTTGATTGCGTCCCAGTGTGCAGCCAGTTGACATGTACAACAGCTGAAGCCTGACATAATCAATCAAATATTTCCATCACATGTTCTGAAAATTTTGTAATCCGGTCATTTTCTGGGACGAACTTTTCAGAGAGCAATCTTGTAACTTCACCTACTTTTTGTAATTTCCAGCATTATCAAGCGAGTCAATTAGCCAATGACAATCCCAACGAAATTTTAGATTTGATATACTCCTCTGGAATTTTTGCACTGCTCAACATCTACCATTTTATTAGATCCTAAATGACATATAAACCACAACTTTAACAAAAATTTTCCTTCTTATTTATTCATACCAAGCAAATGATATTAACAGTAATTCAGCAAACAGCTTTGTATTTCTGTCCAATAATTCACAACCCAATAATTTCATTCCTTGGTAGGCATGTACAACAAATTCTAAAAGTCGTAGTCTGAGCTCTACTGAAAAGGTTACAAGAAGTAGTACAACGAGTTGCATCACCTAAAAAAAATAGCAAATAAAATAAACTACGAGTAGTAGCATCACCTAAAAAGGCAAATTGAAAAAACTGAAGGACAAAATTTACAGAATTTATGCAGCGGCGAAGAAAAAAAGGGGGTAGCTTTCCACATCAATAAGGTTGTTCCAACGCCAACGTGACCTCAAAGAATCGAACACAAAAATCAGCCAATTTAGAAGCCTTGTGCATTGATATTTTTTTTCCTTCCATTTTTTTTTTTTTAAATGCAGCAGAAACAAAAAGTTTTCACCTCCATGCAGAGGAAGTTGCCAAAACCCTGTTCTTCCAGCCAAGAAAAAGAGCCCCACCCCACTCTTGAAGTCTGTAATTCTGGCTATAGCCCTTCAAAACTTCCTTAACGGCAATACTTACTGAGGAACTCAATGGGCACTGTGTGTACCCAGCCATTGTAAGTCTTGCTCTCCACTTCCCAAAAAGTTCATGTCTTTCCACCCTCTCCTCTCCTTCACAGGCAATTATGTTGACAATGTCTCGGGCCACACAGTGTTCCTCTGCGCTGATCCGCTGCCTGTCATCTCTCGGGCGAGCTACATCGATTGATTCGAACATGGCCGTATAATAGTCCAGGGTCTCCCGAAACCTAGGAAGGAATGCGGAAGTGTTAGTGTTGGATTCTTGCTCGACGAGGGTCACAACCTTGGGGGACAAACTCTTAACCAGCCACAATAGCCGATCTCGATGATTTCTAGTGGTAACACTCTCATCTGGCATGTGGTGCAACATGTAAGGAAAATTCACAGCCAGTGCTTCTCCACGCTGAACTCTTAGATTTTCCAATTCAACCTCACATCCAGACATGCCTGCAGCGTGAAATTCTAATAGCACTCCACGTGTTGCGGCAAAATTTGATAGTCTTTGTCCCACAACGTCGAGTCCTCCACCACGGGCATGAGCCGACTGGGAATCATCAACGCCCGTAATGCGGATGAATGGAGGCCCACCAGGCCGCTTTGCAAGATCCTCGATGAGGGATACCCACTGGCTGCCCTGCGCAATTTGAAAATCAATTATGTGAATTCTGCTCTCGTTTTCCATGGCTTCCCGAATAACAACATTGGCAGAATTGTAAGCGAATTTGTAGTAAGGGCAGATCTGATAGAGAACGTGCATGTAGGACATCAGTTCTGGACCTGTGGGTTCTTTGCACTTCAGTTTTTTATATATAGAACTTCCTGAGGATAACAATCTTGCTCGAAGCCCTTCAAGCATGTACGCACCCAGTCTTTGGATAGGTTCCCCGGTGACTGAAACCATGCCTTCTAACACATCCATCAATCTCTTCACAGTTGGCATATTCACCGTATCTTCTTCTAATGCTTCTGCACAGGCAACAAGTACTTGTCTCAAGTCTAAGACAGAGTTCATTCCCATCAATTGATTTGAACTAGCTGAGGAATGCGCTTGGTGGACTGCATCATTGAAGGAGCAACTGCAGCTGTCATCAATATCAGATTCCGGCCCCAGCAACTGAATCTCCAAACATTTCAATTTGTACTTCAGTTCACTACCATCAGCCACAACGGAAGACCCACTAACTGGGGATCCATAAGTATTCTCAGAAGAATGATGATGGTCTGACTGGTATGAATGAGAACCTTGTGGTGAAAAGGGAGTCCTGTTAGATGAGATGCTCACAGCAGAAGGGGAATCATGGACAACATAAACAGCTGCTGGAGATGATTCCAGCGTGAAGTACTGTTCATTGTAAGATTGGAAAGAAACTTGGGTTGCTTGGCTACAATTTTCAGGGGACACATTATTGTTCAACATTGGGAAAGGAGAGAAGCAGTATGGTTCAATCTCCTGCGTTGAATGCTGGCACAACTCATGGATGCTACCAGAACTTTGTTGCTCCCGGGATGTTTGCATTGAATTGTCAATTGGTCTAGCTACAAGTTGCAGGCAGTATATGAACAATTTAGCAACAATTTGCTATCAGGACCTTGCTAAATTGTTCATTTTTTTTTAATAAGTTCAAAAATCATGACTTGGGAAATCTTGATCTCATCCCAGTGTGCAGCGAGCATGTACAACAGCTGTGGCCTTGACATAATGAATCAAATATTTCTATCACCAGTAATTCCTGCTATAGAATCATCATACAGAAAAAGTATAAAATGAGATCAATACTAGTCCAATATTGAAACATAGTTAAGAGAGCAAGGGGGTAAATATTACAAACTTGTAGACAACATCTCATGATTTGAGACAGCGATTAAGAAAGGAAACGCAGTGATTAAAAAAAAAAAAATTTAATGACCAGCAATAACAGTGAACCTTAGGGCCATTCAGGGCTTCTAAGCAGGAAAGAGGAGAAAGAAACTGTATATGAGGTTCTCATATACAATGAAAATCTTAGAAAGTTTTCTCACCTCCATGTACTAGGAGTTCAAAAAGTTAAGCAGGAAAGAAAAAATAGTTTCAACATTAACCACAAAATCTCACTTACCACCACCAAGAAGAGTTAAATATTTCATTGACCCAAACTACACAATATTTGGTCAATGAAGCACCAAGGTGGATGAACAACATCAATATAAAAGAACCATGAACAGCAATTCATGACTTCTATAAATAAAACTAATTCTTATACATGTCTGCAGCCCTAAGGGATGCATTTCCACCATTTTTAGTTTTAGACATGCCAAAAACCTCAGTAGATTTGTATTTTAATTACCACAATGGAGTACTCCCACTATGTCATATCAAGAATAGCACCACACTTCTACAATCGAAGGTCAAATAAGTGCTATTCTTAGCTCTGGAGCAAGCTGGACCCTCCATTGCACACAGAGCATGCAACGGGAACAATCAGAAACCCTATTGCTATGCTTTCAAAACCTCTTCTACATAAGTGGATCCAAAACTCAAACCAAATCTTGTTCAAAATTTCCTCACAATTCAATTATTTCCCAACAAAGCCACGAAGCTATGGAAATTCACAGTCGGGACATTGACACTGATTCTAAAACGCTAAAGGGATGTCAGCAGCAGGATACAATAATAGAAGGGTCCCTAAAAGGGAGAAGTAAACAGCATGAATTTTGGCTTGAAAGAATGAATTCATCCCCTAATTACCTCCAACCTGAAAAACAGGAAAGACTGACAATAATTATAGCCTCACAAAATGAAAAAACACCAATAAATTACTCACCACATAAAACAGAACAAGAGAATAAAGGATTGCAAGAGAAAGAAGGGAAAAATGAAATTTATACAATCAAGCCAAATCAAATAAAACATTAACAAATTTACCTACTAAGCTCAACAGCTAAAAAGAAAAACCAATCAAAGGGCCAAAAAGAAGTGTCTCTTTTTTTTTTTTTTTTTCAACACCGAATTCGAATTAAAACATGTAAAAAGAACTCTTTTTCAAAAATCCAATAAAAACCCATCTACCCAGATCCTGAACTTACCTAAAACACGAGATGAAACCTCCACCTTGGAAAAAAAAAAAAAGGGAAAAGAAAACAAAAAAAAAAAAAAATACAAATATCAACTGAAATAACAATTACCCAAAACAGCAGATCACACAAGCAAGGCCCAGCAGTCAGCACAACCTCTTTTACCATGAAACAATCAAAAGTAGAATCAAAAGAAACCAAAATCAATGGAGTTTAATTAATACCTTAGCTTGAAGCTTCTTCTGATTCGCGGAGAGAGAGAGAGAGAGAGAGAGAGAGAGAGCAATTTTAGTGATTTTTGTTGAGAGAGACTGCCGTTCTGAGTTTCTGTGAAATGGAGCTTCCGCGGATTTTTTTTTTTGGTTGATTTCTAGATTGGCGACTGCGCGATAAGTGCCCCCAAGTTCGCAATAATTACAAAACCGCCACATGGAAGAAGAATTTACCACAACCGTTCGGAGCCAGAATCTCCGGTCATTGCTACTTTTTAACTTATAACATTGACATGCATTTCTACGATACTGAAGAATAATTTCCCGTGGGCGCATAACAGTCGTAGGAATAAAAAAAAAAAAAGAAAGATTGGATTAACAGCGTCAAGGGCCCATAAGTTTTGTACTTGCCATCGCAGAATTACCCCCGACTGAAGAGTACGGTTCGGATGATACCTTACTCGAGTAGAGATACGGGCGAACCGACTAACGGTTCAGTAATGGTAATTGCTTTAACTGATTTAAAATTATATCCTGATTTCATTAATTTTATTTTAACTTTTCATATATTTTACTTTTATTTTATTGTTATTAAGTTTTTATTCTCATCATATTTTTACTTTTATTTTTATTTACCTTAAAAGTGTAAGTTTGCCTTACTAATTATAAATTCTGAGTCTGCTACTGAGTAGAGACGTATAAATAAAACAATTTCCTGATTGTTATATATTTTTCATCTTTAAATTTATTTTTCATTAAGATTTAAATATTTAAAATTATTTGAGATCAAATTTTATGACAAATTTCATTTCATATCTCATCAATGCACTAACTATTGATTTTATATTATATTCAATTACATATAAATTCGGTTACATTAATATTTTCTATCATCCTATACCCCAATCAAAATCCAAATCAAAATCAAATTAAAGGAAAGTCTAGTATAATTAAATTTACCAATAAAATATTAATATTAAGCATGTGTTTAATATGGAGTTAAAAATGTTATATGCTCACGTAAAGTTTTACTATTTTTAATTATGATTGATATAATTCATAAAAATTTAAATTAATTAATATTCGCCATTCTTAAGAAGTTAAATATTAACTTTTCAAAGAATAACGTAAAAAATGTGAAATATTGTGAGAGCGAAAAATTAAAAATCATGTTGATAACTTTACTCTTTTACTTTTAATATCATACCATATTTACGCTCTCAAACATGTCAAACATGCAAGATTGAGTCACTTATAATAACATTCATTACTAGCTTAATCTTATGACTTCATTCCACAAGTTAATAAATATACATTTAATATTAATATCAAATTGATGAATACAAAATGTTATATTAGTAAGATATGTCTTTTCATGAATTAAAGATGGTTTTAATTATGAAAATTTGAGCAAGGCAAATTAAAATTGGACTACAAATATTAACAACATTTAATTTAGAATCATTAATATTAAATTGATGAGTAGAAAAAAATATAGATATTAGTAGAAATTTTTTTCATTAATTACATATATTTAAATATAATTTTATGTATATTGATGCATTACGGTTAGACTTTAATATACTTCAATTTTTTCAATTTATTAAATTTTCTCTTTATGTTTTTATATAAATCAGGATTTTCCTTCAATTTTTTTCACTATTTTGACGTAATTATTTGCATAATTCATTATTTATTTAAATATATATTAAAATTTCCATATTAATTATGGAAGTAATTTCACAATAAAATTTAATTAAATGCACAAACCAAAGAAGGGGAAAATGATGTAAATTGCAAACATTAATAACCTTTTTGACCATGCAGTAAGCTGGCCTCGGGGTCCCAGCGCACTGAAAATCAGGTCGTCGCCACAAACGGTTTACTCGGAAGCCAGTCAAATGGCAGTTCAGTAAATAGAGCAAATATTATCGGCCATTTCGTTGTGGACGGCATCTCGTAGACGGGGAGTTATTTGGTTGACCCATTCCCTCGTTCCACGAAATAGCTTTAATTTCATCCCCAAGTCTTATGTATATATGACGATGACAAATCCGCCACTCCCACGCCAAAACTAAGCTGAGTGTTTGAATTGATAAAAATTGATAAAATTTAATAAAAGTTATAAATTTATAATTTATATAATAAGATATAAATTATTAATTTTTTAAAATTTTTAACGATTTTTAAAACTCTAGGCGAAGCTAACCAGTTAATAATTTTAACAATTAATTATAATTTTTTAACTACTATAAATTTAAAGATATTTAAAAAATTTGTCATTAAAATTATAAATTAACAGAATTACAAGCTATAAAATTGTAATAAAAAATTATTAAAAGTATTTAATCGATAAATTAGCTACAAATGAAACTAAAGTTAATAATTTTAAAAGTATATACAAATAAAATAATTTATTATTAAAATATATTTATTGTTTTAAAAATGATTTATTTAATAAATAAAACTATTGAGTTATTTTAAAATAAATAAATAAAATCATTCTAAATTTATTTATTTAAAAACACTATTTTGAAAATTATAATTATTAAAAATAAAACTATAAGCTAAAAATGAGGAAACTCTAAAAATAACTTTGACATTTCCAAAAAATATATATATAGTTTTTGAACTAGTGGCTCATCCCCTTCCTCGAAATGATTTAATCTCTTGTACAATAAAATATTAAACCTAAAAATAAAAAGAAAAAATTTTCATTTTTATCTTCTTTTTCATTTTCTCTCTCTTTTTGAAAAACAAAGTTATTATGCTAAAATCAATACCACAAAAATTATTCATTCTTTTTCGGTTTTTTGATTTTCCCTTGTAGCAAGTGCCCGAGAAAGCAGCCAAAAATCCACAAACAAGCAAAAGCTTAAACCATCACCAATCAATTATTATAATAGCAACTTTCGTGAGCCGCTTAATAGAGTTAGGTGATCGGGCTATTTCAATCACCATATGCGACAGAATTCCCATGTACGATTGCCTTATCTTCTTACCATATATAATCACCTTCAAAAAAGCGCAAACTTGTTTAATGATCTAGAATTTTGGCTTACCCGCCTCTATGTACAATAATAATAATAATAATAATAATAATAATAATAATTAATTAATTAATTAATTATTAAATTGTTCATAAGTACTAAGATTGTTCTCATCTTCTAAGGATTATAATTCATTGTTGGATTTTTTTAGAATATGACTAAAACCTTAGATGTTACATGTTTCAGTTATTCAGATAGAGTTCTTATAAAATTTTCATTCCCTTCTTCGTATTCTCTCGACCTCGGATAAGACTACTCAATAAAATAAATTTTCAACTTTTTTTCCCCTTGAAATTCCCAACATATGTTTACGTTAATCACTCCTTGGATGGGAAAATCGCTGTAGTATAAATCAGTACCCAAAAGAAATTCCAAGCGCAGTTGTAATTTGTAAATATCACACTGAACAGTGCATCGATTTCATTACTGGTACTATTTATTGTTATAAAATTATGTATTTATAATATATATATATATATATATATATATACTCAAAACGTTGAACATATCATTTACATAATTATAAACAAGAAGTTATAAATACTATGTTAATAGTGATTGGCATAACTAATTTATTATAGAGTGAGCCTATTTACAATTCACAAGTAACCTTTTGCACTTCGATTTACTTTCTTTTATTAACAAAAATTATAATATTACTCTTTTTCATAGACTATTCTCATCTATAATTTGAAATAACATGATCTATATAATAAAACATAACACATTTTAAAAATATTCCTCCCACAGACTAAAAGGTTGAGATTAAGTTTTATTGTTCAACGAATAGTTCAGATCTTTTGCAAATTAAAACTTTCTCTCAGACTCATGCTCAGTCTTTGAGTCACTTCATATTCTAATAAATTATTAAGTTGACTTAATGATGATATGTGAAGAGTTGCATCAAAAAAAATAAAAATTTTGGATTTTTTAAAGGAGAATTTATTTTGAGTTTTTGAAAAGTAAAAATATGATAACTTGTTTCAATTTCAAATACATGTGTGTTTAGTTTTAGTTAATGAGTCTTGTAGGTACAGGTTATTCGTTAGTTATCTTACATATTTCAAATTTGGAAAACACCCTTTCAATTTTCATAATTTAGTATTTTA
The DNA here is from genome assembly GCA_019916065.1 of Vitellaria paradoxa. Lineage (NCBI taxonomy): Eukaryota > Viridiplantae > Streptophyta > Magnoliopsida > Ericales > Sapotaceae > Vitellaria > Vitellaria paradoxa. The sequence goes on along the minus strand of CM034237.1, from coordinate 49,753,223 downwards.
GATATAGTGTAAGAAAATATGTAAGTATGGTAATTGTTAAAATAAATAAATTATGAAATATTTGTAAAAAAATAAATAATATTAAAATGATAATTAAATACCAAAAGTTTGTAAAGAAAATGACATTGAAAAAAAAATTAATTCAATTAAGTTAGGAAATAATATAAAATTTATTTTTTTATATAATTGTTAAATATATAAACGACCTAAACTTATTTTATCCTTTTTTTTTTTTTCTTACATAGGGCGTGCAATCGTAAAAATGGTACCACGTGTAAAATTCAATTTTTAATTATTTTTCATTTTTATTGACTTTTTTTACTGATCCTCCACTAAAAACAAAACCACTAATTTTCCTCACCAATCACATATAGAAAAATTTATAAAACAAATACCAAAATAAGAAAATTAATGTATGCCAAATTTATCAAACAATCCATAAGAATATTTCTTTTAAAAACTTAATTAGAATTTTATCATAAAAAATATTAAAAAATTAGAAATTTTTATCATAATAATAAAGTAACTTATATGTCATAGGTGGATTATTTTAAAATTTTAGGTGGCAATTACAAGCGAATTGTAAAAAAATATATATATATTTTGATAAGTTATTTTTTATATTTTTAGAAAAGCATTTTTATAATAAAATAAGAATATTTATGCCATTGTAACAATGTCTTAGATTAAATTTTTGTATAAGGGTATGCAAAACATATAATGAAAATGAAAAAAGGACAATACTGTATAATTTTCATTTATGAAAGAGCGAAGTGGAATATAAGAATCAATTGTAAAATATAAATAAACTCACTCTTTGTCGTACTTTATATTTTATGCAGTGATAACAAATTAAAAAAAAAAAATCTCTAAGTGATGTTGGATAAGAATTGGGAAAAAAAATTATTTATCATTCTTAAATTATAAGATTTAAGATACAAATAAAAAATAATTTTAAGATAAAATACTAAAAAATTATAAACTTTCAATACTATCCAGTGTTATTGGTATTGACAGGTACAAATTACAATATAAGAGGCTGTTTGGAGGTTCAAAAAAAAGAAAAAAAAAAGTAAAATTTTTGATAGTTTTTTGTGTATTTTTTTAGTTACATTTTTTTGTGTTTAGTAGAACAAAGTGTATTTTTAGCATTTTTTGTAACTTTTAAGTATTCGGTAAATTTTTTATTGTAGCAAATCAAAAAAGGTAACTTTTTGTGTGTTTGGTATTTTTTTACTGTAACAAATAAAAAAGTGATAATTTTTTTTTTATTTTTTACTGTAACAAATTAAAAATAAAAAAAAATTATGATTCTACCAAATGTAACAAAAGTTACAAAATATAACTTTTAATTCTTTTTTTTTGTTAGATTTTGAGCCTCCAAACGGGCCCAAAACACATAAAACAAAGCAGTATCTTGCTGGTATGTATAGATTGTTATAGTACGTAGTTCGCAACAATAATTCTAAGGTCTCCTTCAAATCTTGTTAACTTATTGAATTGAATATTTATTTATCAAAGGAACTTAAATAAGTTCATACGAGTACGTTAGAATCAGGAAGCAATGATGTTCAACCTCGTGCCCCAAATTTCAAATTCTAAATCCATTATTGTAACGAAATTGTTGAACTTTACACCTCAACGGCAAACATATTAAGAGTACGTTTGGAGTAATAAAAAATGAGATAAAATGAAATAGATTATAGGTTCGTAATTTATACAGTAAAATAAAGGTAAATAACTTATAGAGTTTCTTAATATTTTTTATCATTTTTCAGAATTTTTTGTCACTCTAAACGACGCCTAATTATGTTAATTAAATGTTATTAAATTATACATTTAATAAATACCTATTAAATATAAGCAATGTCATACAACTAATTTTTTTTTTTAGAATGTATTAATAGGAAAGAAATAAAATTAATATAAAAATTAAAGAAAATATTGTTTGTCAAAAAAATTTATAAAAAAGTATAATAAAATGATATATCAATGATAAATTTGTAACTAATTAGCATATTATTGGATATTTTTAATTTTAAATAATATTTTTGATATAATAATATTGCTCTAAAGTTAATTATAAAGAAATAAAGATCGGAGAATATTGGTGTCAAAATTTGTTGGTGGGTGGTGGTGGTGGTGGTGGGGTTATGCATGTGCTTCAAAAGGTACTAATAAAATAAATTTCCCTTGCATAGGAATAAAAAGAACTTTAATTTACAATAATATGTGAGTCAGCTAAAACTTTAGCTATCAAGCACTCGTTCGCATGGGGTGATGCCCACAGATTAAGATTTCTGGAGTTAAAATATAATTTTAAGAGTTAGAATTTATATTTCTGACTTTTAAATTCTCGTAGACATTTATTCAGTTATTAAAATTAAAATATTTTTATTTATTGAATGGATTTTCATAAGAATGAATTAAAGGTTGGAAGTGTAATTTCAACTCTTAAAATTAAATTTCAAATTTAGAATCATTCATCTATCCCACGTAGGGCCTGTTTGGTTTGATATATTTTGCTGAAAATCTCTAAAAATCTCTATAAATCTCTGTTAACTTTATATCACATCAACTTTTTCTCTCACTGCACGCATTACGAGCTCTTCCCAAACCACAATTTATCTCAATTTATCTCATTTTTTTTACTCCAAACAACCCCGTAGTAGAATCGTTCATTATAAGTTGATTAATTTCAATGTGGTTTTATTTTGATAGTCTATAAAAGGAATATGCTTTATAAATTTTTTTTTATTTTCTTTTTTTTAGAGCAATAAAAAATAATATAAATAGTCTGAACCAAAATATCAGAAAAAAATTTAAAAAATAAAATTGCACAAAAGAATGTGTGATGCTGCGAATATTGCCCTCGATCATAATATTTGAGGAATGTTACATTCAGTTTAAAAAAAAAATTAAATTTTTTTATAATAACTACTAAAAAGTTAATTTTTTTCATTTGAGAGTGAAAAAAATTAACTTTTATTAGCCACAAATTTTTTATTTTTTTATTAATTTAACATGTTTGCTCTTTATGATATGAAATAGCTTAAAAATATAAAAGAATAATCCTAATTATTTGAAGAAAATTCAAAAAATTCAGTAGTCAAATACACCCTTTCCAAACGGAGCCTTAGAAAGGCATTTTCCATTGCGGGATCTGTCTTTGTTGAGAGAGAAGATGTCAATTCCATATGGGATATGACAAATCTTACAGATAGGCCCTTTTGATAGCCACTTGTCCTTTCCTGTCTTCTCCAGTGGGTACCCACGGGAGCACCGAGCATTACCACCCAATAACCCGAAGCTGGTTGGGTCTAATGAACCATCCCTCTATTGCCACCTCACCTTGGTACGGTGATATTCCCCTCCTATTTTTTTTTTTTTTCCCTTCCTCTTGAAGAAATCCCACCCAAATATAATGTAAGTGAAAATTTAAGGAAGCGCATAAAGGGTTTTTAAATTTTTATTGTTGTTTGATTAGTGATAAAAGAAAAGAAATTATGAAATTTAAAAAAAAATTAAAAATGACTAAATTAAAAAAAAAGTAATTTAGTGATAAATACTTTTTATTCTTTTATATTTTTAGATACATTCAAATAAATACATTTATTTAGGTTCTGTTTGGCAATCATTTCGTTTTCTGTTTTTGTTTTTATTTTTTTAAAAACTAAAGATGAGAACTTGTTTGATAAATTTATTTTCAGCTTTTAGTTTTTAAAAAAATGAAAACTGTTTTCAAAATTTTCAAAAATTATGAAAATATAGAAAATGTGTTTTCTCAAGTTTTTATTTTTAATTTTTTATACAATCACTACCAATTACAACTATTAATTACCATTGTTCACTAGTCGCTACTAACATTCGGCCACTGCTGCCACTATCTTTCACTCATATTCGGACACCGCCCAAATATACTTTATTTTTAATATAAAAATATTTAATTAATATATAAAATTAATAATATATTATTTTTATTTATGTTAAAATATATTCAATATAATTTAATTAATAATTAAATTTATCAATAATTAATTTAATATATTAAAAATGTTAATTAAGTAAATTGTATTAAATATATTAAGGGTAAAGTACAAAAAATACCCTTACAGTTTACCTTTGGTATCACTTTGGTCCCACACGTTTCAATTGCAACAGTCAAATCCCTACACTTTCAGTCTAGTATCAATTCGTTCCTTCTGTTAGTTGACTGTTAGAAACAATCGTTAGACTGAGGATAAAATGATAATTTTATTTATAATTAGTATCACTTTAATCCCTCACGTTTTCAATTAAAACAATTGAATTTCTATACTTTCGATATATATTTAAAATATATTTTATTAAATTATTTTTAATAAATAATAGCCCTAACCAAGCGAGGCCAAGCCAAACCCTGTGGCTCCGGGTGATTGGGACTATGCAATATTCTGGCCCACGTGCAAGATCTTTTGCAGCTATGATGCCAAGATTTGCGTCGAAATTATCAATCCCAGTTGAAAATCCCGGGATTAATTTGAATCTTTCACTTTCCTTATCCAAATAAGGTAGCTACAGAAAATCCGGGGGTAATTGTGATTCGCTTCCATCCTATATTCTGTGACCGCCTCTATAAAATGAAAAAAAAAAAAAAAGGAAGTATTTGGGGGTTTTTTTTGGGAGGTGGATTTGGTTATCGTGGATCCCTTCATAAAATATTTCAATCGACGGGACCCATTACCTTCTTCGGATTATCCAGGAGAGAAGAACAGGTCGTGGGTTACAAAATTTCACCATCATCATATTTTATTTTTATTGAATGAAATTATTTTGAAAAAATAATGCAATAAAAATAATTAAATTTAATTAATATAACTAATTAATTAAATCAAATTAATTTAAGTTAATTAAATTAGTTACTTTGATTAAAATGAAATATATTTTATTAAATTATTTTTAAAAATAATTATAATAAATTATGTTTAATATATTTTATTTTTAATAATTAATATAATTTAATTAATTTAATTAACAACTATAACTATTAATTAACAATTATCGTTATCAAATGTGTTTTTAAGTTTCGTTTCTTTTTTTTCTACTATATAAATGGAAACCAAAAATTAAAAACTAAACACAAAAATTAAAAACTGACAGTTTTACCAAACGGATCTTTAAGAGTTTATGTTATTTTCTCTGCGTTATTTTTTTTCCCTCACAGAATCCTCACTCTAAACACATCTTAAGTGTCTCTAGAGTTGATATTTGTGCGAGAAAAATGAAATAGATAAAGAAAAAGAGAAAAAAAATATATATAATTTCAATTGTATGCCCTTATTTAAATGAACTTAAAAATATAATAAATAAAATATCTTTATCAATAGATTAATTTTTTAATTTAATTACTTTTAATTTCTCGATTCTCATACTTTTTTTATCTTCCATTTTTTACCACAATCCTTTCTAATCATTATTAGAGATTATCATAGGTCTAAAATCCTATCAGACTCGGTCAGATCGGTCTATATATCGAGAAAGTTTAAACTATTAGAGCTTAAAAGAATAATATTTTTTAATTAAATTTAACATATATTTTAGGTGTTGGACCGAGGTTGACAAAATTCTAAACCTTGAGTGACCGAAGCAAGCAAGATCGGACAAAAGTATGTTACTGCAATCACGCCGGATGCTCTAAAGAGTAACTATAGGTGACAATTTATAGTGAAAGGGGACTAAAGCGTTAACTTCGGCCCCGTTTGGCGTTAAGAAAAATTTTAAAAACTACTATAAATCTCTAACAATTCTTCTATTTCTAATTTTTTTGCTATTACTAATTTCAAAAAATTTTAATATTTCGCTAAAAAAATAAAAAATTTGGAGATAGATTAATCGAATGTGTAAATTTTTTATACAATCATATTATTCGTGTCGAAAGTTTTTAAACAGGCTCGATCAGATCGGTTTATATATTGAGAAAGTTTAAACTATTAGAGCTTAAAAGAATAATATTTTTTTAATTAAATTTAATATATAATTTAGGTGTTGGACCGAGGTTGACAAAATTCTAAACCTTGAGTGACCGGACCAAGCAAGATCGGACAAAAGTATGTTACTGCAATCACACCGGATGCTCTAAAAGAGTAACTATAGATGACAATTTCTAGTAAAAGGGGACTAAAGGCGTCAACTTAGAGTTGCACTAACCCTGGTCGATTAATTGGTAAAGTAGGATTTGCTACATCGGCTCTCCAAATTTGGTGAGACACGGTCGCTCCTTTGTGAATTTTTTTTTCTTTTAATTTTATTCCAAAATCAGCCTCTTTTATTAATTTTTGTTCCTCTTTTTCCTCATCTCCCCCACTTTGTCTCTCCCCCTTCCCCTATAATAGTTAGCATTTTTTACTGTTGTGTATGTATGAAAAATATAAAAAATAAATAAATAATAGTATAGAGAATTTGCAAAAAAAAAAAGAATGATAATATTTATTAAATTTAAGAGAATTTGTTGAAAAAAATTAATGTGAATAATCATATATACTCCTTAAAAAAAGCGGACTTGAGCCTAAATTTTAAAATTTCTAATCACCATCTCTTTTTATTTTCTTTGTCGAGTTTGGGTATAAAGTGGTAAAAAATAATGCATCCCTCCGTGTTAACTCTTCATCCAAATAAAATTAATTGTGCAAACTTGCATATATAATATTGTTATATATACAATGCACATGCGTATGTTCCCAACTTTAGTAATGGAACCAATGAAAGCTTCACCAACCATGGCAAGGCCAATAATTGAAGCTTGAGTACCTCAGCCACATGGGACCTACTTGAGTCATTACCTGCATCATCAAAGGACGACCAACTCATCAATCTTTGGTGAGCTCAAAATCTCCATTCCCGTGCTTTTGAAATCTCCAAAGTTCGGGCTCATCTTCTCAGCAAGCCAAAGGGGACTTCTTTATGGATTTGAGTGCGGACATAAGGTAATTTTGAAGTGGACAAAAATGAGATAAAATAAAATAAATTGTAAGTTTATAATTCGTGTAGTGACATAAAAAATAATAAAATTTTAGATTTTTTCATTATTTTTTATTATTTTTCAGAATTTTTTGTCACTTCAAACAGATTTATAGTAATATTATATCAATTTTGTAATTTTTGATCAAAATTGTTAAATTAAAATATAATAAATTCTTTAATTAAAATAATATAAATACATTTAAACACGGTTCACAATTAACATCGTGAGAACGACATAACTTCTCTATTTCTTTATTTAGTAGGGCCCATTTTTGGAAAAACAAAGGGTTTACTATTATTTTATTCAAGCACCATCATTTTCCATCTTTAATTAATTGTCTTTTTGTGTGGAAGAGTGCGTGGAAACAACCTTTGTTCTTACCATGACTTGAAGACCAAAAATTGAGAGCTTCAACAGCACTAGATGTCGAAAGAAAAGGTCAGAAGTTCCACTTTTACTAAGACTAGAAAAAGAAGAAAACACTAGTTTGCTTGAAATGCTCTGGGAAGGACCCATCTAAAATCTTCAAGATTGCGTGCCAACCAAAAACACTATTGAGGATATATGCGAAAAGAGATGTTGAGTAATTGCAATCCTGACCACTGTTTTGCTCCCACAACAGTTTGAATTGAATAATTAGTCTATTTACATAATACACGCGTGTAATGTCACGCAATTGTTGGGTGTCTGACAGGATGGCATTTTTAAGTACGATGAGAAAACGTCATTACATTCATAACAACCAAACAAAAATATAAAATTTTGCAAAAATATCAATTTGAATTAATGAATTAATCGTAATAAACTTAAAATTCACAAATAAATATTAAAATACTAAAATCAATAGACAAAATTCATACTTGTATTAATCGTAACCATCTGAATTGTTTAGTATAAATGATATGCACAAAACTTGTAGCGGATAGTTAGGGCTTTTACTCCTTTTCTTATTCACAATGACGACTCTCAATGGAACAGTCAAGACACTAAGGTTTTCAAAATTAAGAGTGGAGTGGAGATCTAACTAATAAGTTATATTTATAGGTTCTAATAGGACCCTCCTGTTACAGGCTACTATTAGACTCAAGGGGTTACATTAAACTATCCAACTATGTCTTGTTAATTAGGTGTGTATGGACTTAACACTGAATAGGATCATAACAAATAAAAGTCAAATAATTGTCTCATTAAAACTGTATTATATTCAGTTTTCATCAAATAATTAATGGAAGCCCAATAACATTCTAACATTAATTTCAAATGATCCTATTTATGGAAAAAAAAAAAAAAAACTAATCTTTTCTTGCCCTATTTGGAAAACACTTTTCTAGCTTCTTAATGGAGTTTTTCTATTCAAATTATGAAAGAAATATAAATTTTTTTTATCCAATCTAAGTAAAGAAATATAATGTAAATCCCAAAAATAATTACAACTAGTTTTGGCTCAAAAAGATAGAAGGCAAATAATTAAATAAACATTTTAAGCTAATCCCAACTAAAAAAAAAATAGAAAAAAATTAATCCAAAATAGAATAAGAAATAACAAATTCGTCTTAAATTAGTTATTTTTTTTTCTTGAAAATAACTTGTTCTGAAGTTATTTAATTATGATCTGAGAAGTGAAGAACCATCGCAAACAAGCATATTTAATGTAATTTTTGTTGTTAATAGAATGATATATGATTCTAATTTGAGAATAATCTTTTATCTTAACCATTTAAACTTTTAGAATAGTTTTAACAAGTTTATTGTCAATATTGCCAATGTTGGATGAAATAAAATTTAAACGAATGGAATATTGACGATGCTTATGCGTTTGAAAATAGATGAAGAACTAAAACTAGTTATATCGGGCTAAGATTTTATCACCAAAATCCTTTGTTTGTGGGACCGTTGGGCTCAAATCATATATCAAAATTACATCTTTTTTTTTTTTTTGAGCACAATTATAAATTTATTATCACTTATTTGACATAATTTCCTTTCTATTATTTCATTTCATAATATAATCCAATTTTTTGTACTTTCTTGAAAAACTACAAGGATCTCTCCTGAAGGAAGAGTTGGGCTCTTAGCCCATCGCACAAAAAAAGGCCTAAGCCAAAACTTCAACTGACCCAAATAATTTAAAATGGCCCAAAGATCTAATTGGGGTGATCATAGGCCCAAAAAAAATCCTCATAGAATGTAAGTGATCCAGAAATGTAACAAATTAATTACTGATTTTCACAATAGTATGCGCCATTCTTGGTAGCACTGACATTTCAAACAGTACCTCAAATAAAATTTTAATATTCAACTAATGTAAGAGTAAATGCTGCCAATATGTATATATATATATATATATATATATATATGTATATATATGTATATATATATATATATATATATATATGTATATATATGTATATATATGTATGTATGTATAGGTAAATCATCTGGGCTAATTTCTTATGGTCTGGAATTTGAAAGCGGGGCCATTGAATAATAATTGAATGTTGACAATAATACATGAGGTTGATTGGAGGAGGTGTTAGTGGTCAATTTGAGATATATGAATAAGGTGAAATTAATTGATAATTGGTGGTTTTGGCAAGTGAAATGTTTTCATCATGAACTCATTCAAACTCAACTTTCAGATTTGGAAAATCATTCTAGGCAATAATTAATAGATGCATACTTATGAGAGACATCATTTAATCAAAAAAACTTAAATTCAAAAGTTAAGAAGAGACATCATTTAATCAAAAAAACTTAAATTCAAAAGTTAAGACCCATTTGGTTTGTTTTTCTATTTTTTGTTTTCTATTTTTATTTTTAAGTTTTTATTTTAAACATTATTTTGTCTTTTTGAAAATAAGAAAAACAAGTACAACGCATTTGGCCACTTGTATTTTTAAAATTTACTTTAAAAAATAAAAAATGAATTTACACATAAAATAAAAAATGACTAAAAGTAATTTTGAGCGTTTTTAACTTAAAATAAAAAAATCTCAAAATAAATAAAACAAAACATTTTTTATTTCCCTGTTTTGAGCATAAAACAAAAAATAAAAAATTAAACCAAATACCAACTTATGACTCGTATAATGTTTTATTTAATAGAAAAGTTTCCATCTCCCCTGCATCTCCCACACACACAAAGTGACATATATATATATATATATATATATGCGCGTAAATACATTGCACGCGTGGCTTAGTCTATGGTCAAAAAGTTCGGACTTTTTTTTTTTTTTTGGTTTGTAAATTAAGAAAAAAAATAGAAATTAACTTCTTGTAACTAGCTTTTTCTCTGTAACTTTGTTTACTGACATTAGTATTAACTTTTTATTGGCCTTTGGGTAAGAAGAAGGTTAAAATAGTTAATTAACACCAAAAGAATTCAATTTCAAATTTTTTTTCCCCCAAAGCTTTCGAGGCGAAAGTTGATTTTGGCCCTGCTTGGCCAAACCAAGCCAGCATCAAGTGGAGTTTTTGCAAAATTTTGAAAAATAATTCAGTTTCAATTTTTTATTGAATTAATTTGAATTAATTAAAAAATAAGAAAATTTAACTTTTACTTGATTAAGAATAAAAAAAATTACACAAATTATAAATTTTATTTTCGTTTTATTTTTGATTTCCGTTCATAAATTCATATTTCAAACATAACATTAGTTGATTTTAGTTCACAAGGACATTAAATTGGTCTTTGTTTTTTCAGATACGTAAAGAAATAAACTCATTTCAAGCTAGTTTTTTTAATTACTTATTATTTTGCCTCCTTAATCGTCAACAACTCACAAATTCACAATCTAAACTACCATAAACAATAGTACAGGGATGTCTAAATCCACCTTGCAATATTCTATTTGATATATAGAACTGTTAGAATTTTTTGCCCTATGAGTCTAGGACTACTACTGGCAACATGCATGAATTGGTGACACAAATAGAATATATCTCAAATACACTATATATATATATACACACAAACTATTTATTCTTTGCCATTAATCTTGAAATTCCGAAACTCCAAAGTAATAATGTACAGCAGTAGATTACAGAGGGAGGGGGACTTCTTGTGCTGCATAAAAGGAGCCACCTATCCATCACACCAGCATATGCAGCTTTCACCCCTTCATGCCATTCCCATCCAAAGACTCCAAGACAAAACATGAGAGACAGACAGATAAAGAGAGAGAGGGACAGAGGGAGAGAGAGAGAGAGAGAATGTTGGTGTGTTTGTTTATTATCATTGTTAAGATTATGGTTCAATCAAAGCATCATGAGCTCCTCAGATTATTCCCACTTCTAACTGTTGTCCTTTTCTTCTCACACCGCCCCCACCCCTCTTCCTTCTTTTCATGTCTCCAATAAAAGTGATATAATTTTGTCAGAGAGAGAAAGAGGGAGAATTTGGACGAGGGTTTAAATTATTAGAAAAAAGTTGACATCCATCCAAAGCCCACCAAAAGAGGCACCATCTTCCCCAAAGCTAAAAAGGGCTTTTGGGGACAAGCTGCGCTGAGAGCATCACCCAACCCATTATTCCTCCAAACACACCCTTCCATGCACTACTTCTAATCCCTCTTTTGGACTTTCCTTCTCACCCTTTTCTTCTTTACCTATGCTGTGGCCTCTCTGCCTCACACAAGCTCAAAACAAAGTACCTTTTAAGTGGTCACACAACCCTGCGGGCTACATGTCTTAATTGTATTATCCATTTTCGTATAAATTAAAAAATCTTATTTTTGTTCGACTATAAACAAAAAATTCATATTATTATTATTATTACTATTATTATTATTATAGTGAAATTTATTCTCACTTGGCGATAAATATAGATTAGTTGGTACCGAAACCAAGTTAAATTCTCTATGTTTGATTTTCTCTTCGGGGGGTGTGTGTGATCCCCAACGGCCTTTTCCTTTTGGACTATTTACCTTGGCTGCCGATTCTCAAATCGTACCCGAATGATGACTTTGAATTAATTGAAGTGCCAAATATGCGTAAACTATTGGGAAATACAGTAATAACGATACATACATACCCATCCGCTATATATATATAGGCATGCAGCTGCTCTATGAACCCCATTGGAGAGAGACCCTTTCACCACCCTAATATATAGTTTTGATGGTTGGGAGACCAGCTGATCAAATGGGTAGAGAAAGTAACGATCAAATAGTCATTAATTCTTCCATCGCACTGCTGCAAGAGAGGTTTAGGAAACTTGAGAGAGTGAAGGAGATGAGAGAGGGGAGAGAGCTCTCCATGAGATCAACTTCATCATCACAGCACTCTGAAACTAGATGTAGTCCACCACCGCCAATATTTCTCCATCATCATCATCATCATCATCAGTACGAGCCATCCAAGTTGTTCTTCGAATCAGAGATTCTGATCCCCCCACGACCTTCCCAACGAGTTCCTCTGTCCCTCTGGCCAGGCTCGCAGATCAAGCGCAGCGATTTCCGGGGGGTTGAGACGTTTGAACTCATGAGTAGTACTTCGTGGCCCACTGACAAGCCCTTAGTACAGGAGGATCCACAGACGATGATGATCAAATTCAATGACTCTGATTCTGATGTTGATACTTCTCTTCATCTGTAGACTAAAAACTTATAATTCCTTTCCTTTTTTTTTTTCTTTTTCCTTTCTTTCTTTTTGGGTAATGCTGTGTGTTGGGATATGTTACTGATACTGTGAAAGCATGCATGATAAATCCTATGCTTTATTATGTATCTTGTGAAACTATCCAAGGTTTTTGATGCATTCCATTAATTACCTTTGATTATCCTTGAAAACACACACACACACATACACACAGAGAAAGCATTCTCTGTATTGGGATAATTAATTACAGAATTCTCTACACGGTAGAAACTGAAAGGAACAGTTGTTATACCCACCATTCAAAAAAATGAAGAAAATTAGTACTTCCTCTGATTTTAGAACTTCTCCTTAGAAGGATTTCCTTCTAATTCTATCAACTTGATAGCAATGTTTATAATGGGATTTAATTAATTTTTAGACCACTTACATTTCCCCTGGCTAATAAGAAAGAGTTCAAAATGACAAAGGTTCAAAATCTTTATATGTAGCTCTGAGAGGTCGAATGGGTTCGTAGCAGACTGAGACTCAAGTCTGGTGTCTCTTGCTGTTGCTGAAGGTCTAACACACAGATATATGGTTGGCTGCAAATTTCCACATCAGTTAATTAAGAAATGACCTAAAAACTTTTATATATATATATATATATACATATTTATGTTTTTATTGAGGATGATACTTGATTGCTGAAATGAAAGGCAATATTATATAATCAAAAAATATTAGCAGAAAATTTTTCTCTAGTTTGAGAAAGTTAATTAATGGATATGATGAATCATGATCAATTGATCGTGACAAGGTCATAGCTAAGTGCAACTTCAATATGAGGTTTAGCTTCTCTAATATATTTCACTGGCTCCAAGTTTTAACTTTGGAGTAACAGGCTTATATTCTAGTTAGGCCAATTAACCTCACCACTGTATTAATACACTGATAAATTATACCTTTATTTGAACAGACTACGCGGTTGCTTGGTACCACAAAAAAAAAAAAGTAATTTCACACCATAATGCGACACGTGTCACATTAGTTTTTGATTTCATTTTTAAATATAAATTTATAAAAGTTGGAAAAAATTAAAGGAAGTTGATAAAAATTAAAGAAAGTTGGAGAAATTTGATAAAAGTTAAAGAAAGTTGAAAAAAGCTAAAAAAATATTGGTAAAAGTTGGTTTATTTAATTTTTCTTTTTTCAATGGTGAGCCAAACACCCTCTACAAAGAAAAGGACCAACAAGTGAAAAAAAATAAAAAAAAGGCGAAACAATTAGGTTCATCTCTTGAGATTTGATTAGCCTGTTAGTTCAAAATATATTTTCATAAGACAATTCAACAATAACAAATAATTAGGCCCCTCCTATTTCATTCCATCCTTAAGCAAATTATAGGTGATCTCATTAAGATATTTAGTCCGGTGGGAGATAGAGTATATTGTTTACTATCCCATGGAATTAGAAAAAAATTAAGAATAAAAAGAAAAAAAGACACTTTAATTCAATATTCTTGCGAGCCAAAGAGAACTAACTATAAATCAAATATTTTATCAAACAGTTATACATTTAGGTACGAATTCAAAACCCTCAGTGTTGTAAGACCGATATTCGATAACTCTAAGGAGACTTGAACTAGTAATTATTAGGGAACAAATTAAAGTTTTATTAGTTAAGTTACCACTTAAGTCCCATTTGCTATCCATTTTTATAGTTATGTACCTTTACTTGCATATAAGTAGGTATGTAAATTGGATGCTCTCTCTCTCTGCCTTATTGTGACTGTGTTAGGTCCCTGTCTTAGGCTTATTTACATTATGGATCGAGTCTGAATTCGACAAGTTTAATCCAAACTCAGTCCATTAATAGGTCTACTTCAAAACAATCCGAGCACAGGCTGAACAAAATTTCTTTCTAATTACCGGCACGTATCTGTAATGAACTATAACAAGAAATACCATAACGCAGTTGTGCCTTTTAAAGCCAACAGAGGTTGATGGATAACTAATTAAAGCATTCATTCATAGAGATAGGGAAAGACATCAATCTCTAACCACCAACTGTGAGGTCAATAAAGGCTGCTTAATGAACAACTACTAAGCCTTCAAAAATTGGTTGAAAGTCGTATACATTGCTGCAGAAATCTTTAACTAGTTGGTGCTCAAAAATTTACCCCAAAAAAAAATTGTAAGGAAAAGCCCAAGTACCATTTTATCTATTTATTTAAGGCCTGTTTGTTAACGTTATCATTTTTTTTACTTACATTTATATGTTTTTGTTTTTTTACTGTCATTTTTTTTCTGAAATGAAAACTGAAACTGTGTTTGGAAATACAATTTTGTTTACAATTATTAATTTTTTATTTTCATAAAATATTTAATTTTATTAGTTTTTATAAAATTAATTGAATTTAATAAATATATTTTATGTTAATTTAATTTAATTATATTATTTATAAAAATAATTAAATAAAATATATTTCATAATAATTTAAATAATTTAATTACGATATTTATTAAAAATAATTTAATAATATATACTTCCTATTAATTAAATTAACTAATTTAATTTAATTATTTATTAGAAATAAATAAATAATATATATCACATATTAATTTAATTATATTATTTATTAAAAATAATTTTAGTTTAATAAAATATTTGAATAAAATAATTTATTTTAATATAATGTAAAAAAATGGATAAAATATTAAAATTGATAAAATGTTTACAACAGGAAAAAAAATAAAGTGAAACCCTTTTTCTTCTTTATGTTTTTCTGTTTAAATTTTTATTTTTTTTTAAAATAAAAAAACGTAAACAAATTTAACAAATATGTTTCTATTATCAGCTTATAAAATTTAAAAATATAAACAGAAAAACAAAAAAATAAAAACTTTATCAAACGAGATCTTGACAAATGGTATCAGAGGGAACATATGAAATTGGGGGGGGGGGGGGGGAATACACATCCATTTATAGATTCCAGCAAGTACATTATACACATGAAGACAAATTCTTATGCATTAAAAAAAAATGCCAAACTTAACAATGGAAGACGAATGTTCAAAGGAAATAATGAATTAGTGAAATTATTGCACAGCAAGTACTGTACAACAGGACACTTCAGTTGCTCTCTCCTGCTTGAGATTCAGCTAAAATCATCAACAGGCAACAGATGACGGTGTATAATGTACTTGTACAAAGAAAATTCATGACACTTGACAAGATTGAAAGGCTAAAGAAAACTCCAACTGACCGTCCAACCCTCGTTTCAATTCTTTGATTAAGGGTGCGTTTAGTATAAAAAATTTGGTAAGAATTTCTATTATATTTTTATACATTCTTATCTTGTCAAAATTTAAAAAAAATTAAATGTATTTCAAAAAAACTCGATAAGTAGAATTCGGTTAATCAAATAGTAAAAATTATTTCGTCATTCTCACGATAGACTCCCAAACTACCCAATGACATACACTTTAACTATTTTTTGTGGTATTGTAGAAATCATTTTAACGGATTGTAGAAACCGTTCCGACGGATTCGCGCGACCAATTTCTATTTAAACTGTTTCTACAATCCGTTTTGATGGATTGTAGTGCAAAAAAGTCATGATTGTCCAAAATTTTGAATCTATCAAAACAGAAATTCAATATGTTACAACAAAATCTTACTGTTCATTTCTAAAAAACACCATTTGAAATGTGTGCACCAAACGTAAAAAATTTCCCTAAACCCCATTTTATCTCAAGAAAATTTTATTATTCATTCCTCTAAATTAGATTGTAGAGAGAACCTTTCTAATGATGGTGGTTAGAGCAACATTCATGGGTGTACATATCTTTGGTTTAGTCCTTTATTGGATTAATATAATGTAAAATATAATTACCTACTATTTAATTATTTAGATTTAATTTTAGTAATTATTTAGTGCAAAATCATTACAACAAACCAACGTTTAATGATTCGTTTTAACTCAATTTTTTTAGCCGAACGCTTCGATTGTGATTTTAAAACTTTTTAAATCAATAAGTTACGCTTTGATTGTAATTTTAGAACTTTTTAAATCAATAAATTACATTTTAATTTAAATTTTAATATTAAACTAAATTATAAAAAAATTGGTAAAAGTTAGGTTCATAAATCATGATTACATAACCGTCTTTTAATTTTCAGATGGAATATAACCTTTAAATATTATTTTTCATTTCAAAGTTTCACAGAAGGCATCTAAATATATAAAAGTGTTTAGATTTATAAAAGTTAGTATAAATTTATAAAAGTTACAATTTTGTAATTTATGAAACGAGTATAAAACTTAAATTTTATAAATACTTGCAAAATTTCATGAAATTTTGTGCAATTTTATAAAGCTCAAAACGGGATTATATAAATGTAAATAAACAGTTTAGTCAATTCTGGGAGCCAACCCGATAGGCTCTGCTCGCTCCAAGAAAGTGGCGAAGTGCTTAGGTTAGGGGAATAGATGATAATTGGATAAGAGGCGAAAACGAATTGAAGGGAGAAGGGAAGACCTGAAAATTAATGGAAATTCAGACAAGCACAAAATCCATTTAATAAGTCAATTCTCATGAGGGCATAAAATAAAAAGGTGGCGTACAAGTGATATGAAATTTAATTAAAAGAAATTAGAGAAAATTATCAAAAGTTTGATTTTTTTTTTTTTTGTATTTTTTGATAAGCTAAACATTGCTAAAATTGAAAAGTTAAAGTTGTCGGCCTATCACGAGTCCCACGTACCCCAAAATAATGCCATTTCAATTCTTTATTAATATTATATATATTAATATATTGCAACTTTCTTATCCTAAGAGAATTTTTGTAGTAAAAAATATATATATGGAAATATTATTTTTTGACCTCTAACAGATCTATCTCATTCTCTAAGCTAAGATTAATCAAAATGAATTTTTATATTTAAGAATCAATTTGACTAATTACCAAAAAAAAAAAAAAGAATCAATTTGACTTTCTCAAATTATTATTTTAATATTTTTATTTTTATTTAAATGATGAAACTTATAATTGACATTGAAAATGCAACTTTTTAAAAATATATATAATAATAAATAATAATTTAAAGATAAATATTCCAATTCAAGAGAGGAAAATTTAAAGAAACTATTAGATAGTCATTTGACGGAAGCCATCTGGGTGTCAAAATTTCAACGTCTAACATGAACCCTTTTCGAGTCTCTGTATTTTCTTTTGCTTATGGTTTAGTTTTGCTCTGTTTTGGTTGTGGTTTTGTGTGAAAAATTGCATGTTTGCCGGGGTTGAAAATGTTGACGATCGATGCTGATTGCTAAGAGGGAAAAGACTCATTTTTGTGGGGGAATTCATTGAACAGGACACCTGGCCCGAACCATTGGCCTGTGTTTTGAGAGAGTTATTGATTGATTAAAGAAGAGCCTTTCAAGTTCTGGGCAGGCGGCAGTTCAGGGTTAAGGGTTCTACTTTTTCTTTTTTCTTTTTCTTTTTTTTTTTTAAGGATAAATTCAAATGAATTAATGCTTTTGCAATCAGATAACGATAATGGTCAATCAAATATTCCAATTGATATTATGGTCTTCATCCTTTCAACAATTACTTAATAATAATAACAATAATAATAATAAATCATTTGAGTTTCAACAATTAGTTATATGATTAATGGCAGATCCAGAAAATTTGGCTAGTGTAGGCGTAAATCAGGGTAGCTCAAGTCAGCGTAACTTATATTTTCAAGCTCCGACATGTCATAATGGCGAATGTGAAAGTAGACAGTGGCAGATCCAGAAAACGGACCCGATTTAGCCCACCCCAGTTGTCCCCATCCTCAACCCATATCACAACCGAAGCTCACCATGAAAATCCGCTCTAAGGCTCGTCCAACTGGCAGCAGCAAGATTGAAGGAAAAAGTCGACAATGTTGGGGCAGCGATGGTAGCAGTCCTCTTCACGCAGTCTTTACGTGGTCCGGCAGTCGTCGAAAGTCAATAAGAGAGTCAGATCCCAAGCACAGCCCTATCGAGCCCGCAAGCTTCCACGCAGTCGTCGGTTTCGATCTATTCCTTTAAGTTATCGCCGACTTTTATCTCCAAGTTCCAACACGTCACATGTGAATATTTTTCATTCGCTTCTCCTCTTTACGTTTTTCTTCAGTACACATAGAGAGAAGGATGAGTTTAGGACTCGGGATTACAACAATATAGAGAAAAATAGGTTTAAGGCTTTCTATATATGGGTCAGGTTACCGGGTCGGATCGGGTCATCGGATCAAGTTTAAAATTTCAGTGTAGGTGAAGGCCTACTCTGGGCTCTTCGTGCGTCCACCATTGCATATGATTAACTACTTCTTGACTAAGTTGTTTAATTATAAGGGGTATTTTAGGAATGGGAAGAAAAGTTTTAGGGATGGGGAGAAAGTTTTGGATCATTTGAACAAAAGGGGTATAGTTGTCAATATATTAATAAAAATGCATTAACGATGTCCTAGTTAAATTTTTGTAATTCGGGCAGTATCCCAGCCCATCAAAAATATCAACATGTTCGAACTTGGGGTGTGCAAAAGTGAACCTAAATTGAATAACCAAACCAAAGTTTGATTTTCAGCTCTTTGATTTGCTTAATTTTTATTTTAGTTTAGCTTTAATTAATTTTTTAAACCTAAATTATTTTTTAATTTGCATCTTGTCGTAATGTTTGTTAAATCAAATGAACTGAAAATTGGTTTATACATATATATAAATAAGAATAATAATGTTGTATAAAAAAATTAGAAATTAACTATTTATATGTAATATTTTAGTTAATATAATATAATAAATTTGGAAAAAAAATTAGATATAAAATATTTATGTTTATAAATATCATTTCGGTTAATTTTGTTCTAAACTAATTTTGTTTCGATTTCTTACATTCTATTCAGATAATTCAATTCTTTCTAATAACTCAAATAATTCGGATAGAGTCGAATAACCAAACCAAAAACCTATTAACCGTCCTCAATTCAAAACCATGTTGCCAATTTTGAAGGGTATTTGAGGAAATTTTGAAAATCTATTCAAAATTCCTATAAGTTGTCTAATTTATATGTATTTTATTCTCTCAATGAGGAAATTTTGAATATTTATTCAAAAATCTTGCAAGTTATCCAATTGTATGCATATTTTATTCTCATAATTAAATAAAATACAAAAGTAATTTGGAAGGCACAGTTTCACATCTAATTTAATATATGTATTGGTTTGTACCATTAATTAAACTGAGATAAATAAAATTATTTAGATAACGTTTAGAGTAATAAAAAATGAGATAATTTGTATAATAAAATAAAAATAAATAATTTTAAATTTTTTTTTAAATTTTAGAGCACGTTAAATGAACCCTTAATTTAATTACTATGGCCCACCAGTCTTTTATGGGAAGGCAATGCTAAAACGAGTCAAGTAATACTAGTCACTGTCCCAGTGAGTGGCTCTTTGCTGCAGAAGTAAATAACCATCAACACTCTAACCTACCCACAATGGACCACCACGTCATAAAAGCAGCTTCAAATTTAGGGCCTCTTTAATCATTCTAGCCACTTTTATCCCCATTTTGATAATTTGATTACGAGAGTATCTGATTGGTGAAAGTTTAGTTAAAAAATATACTAAAAGTATAAAATTTTGATATAAAAATGATATGTGATAAAATTTGATTAAAAAAAGTATTAAAAAAATTAATAAAAATTGATAAATTTTGATTAATTCTGACCAACCAAACACCTCTTACAATTGACGTGTCCATAACCTATAAGTTAGAAATATATAGTCACAAATTCCACCAAATTTCTTAAAGAGGATTTATCATTTGTATCTGATTTGGTTAGTTGAAATAATTAAAAAAAAAAAAAAGAATTCTTCTTGTGTATCTTAATTTTACGAGAAGTGAAAATAAAATAAATAAATAAAGAACAGATAATCCCAAAATCTCTTCCATTTTATTCTCTCAAAATTAAATGAAAATAGAAAAAAAAATGTGCATTGATGATATTTTTAAAATACCATATTTACTCTTAAAATAAAATAAAATAAAGAGAGCGAAAAAAAATTGCTATAAATTTATAATGTTAAAATAATAATAAAAATTCCTTTTTTTTTCATTTTTCACAACTCACAAATAAAATAGAAAATTTATTATATTTTCTTTCCTAAACAATGTGTGTTTGATTTCATCATTTTTATTTATTTATTATTTTTTAAAAATTTAAAATAAATAAGAAATATATTTGATCTAAAAATAATTTCTGAAAATATAATTAATAAAAATAAAAAATTTCTTTTTCACATAAAATATTTTTCAAACCAAACTCCTCTGTTGGTTTTTTTTTTTTCGTTTATATGTTTATATTTTTCATTTTTTTACTTTCTGTTGTCTTTTTTTTCTTGAAATAAAAATTGAAACTATGTTTAAAAATACAATTTTGTTTACAATTATTAACTTTTTATTTTTATAAAATATTTAATTTTATTAGTTTTTTAAAAATTAATTGAATTTAATAAATTTATTTTACATTAATTTAATTATATTATTTATTAAAAATACTTGAATAAAATATAAGTATTATATCATTTAATCCAATAAATGTAAAATATATTAACTATAATTTAATTATATTATTTACTAAAAATAATTGAATAAAATATTTCATAGTAATTTAAATAATTTACGATATTTATCAAAAAATAATCTAATAAAATATATTTACATTAATTAAATTATTTATTAAATTAAATTAGTACATTTTATATATTATTTACTAAAAAATAATTTAATAATATATATTTCCTATCAATTAAATTAACTAATTTAATTTAATTATTTATTACAAATAAATTAATAACATATATTAAATATTAATTTAATTAATTTAATTTAATTATATTATTTATTAAAAATAATTTTAGTTTAATAAAATATTTGAATAAAATAATTTATTTTAATATGATTCAAAAAAATTGAACAAAGTATTAGAATTGACAAAATATTTATAACAAAAAAATAGTGAAAACACATTTTTTTTTATGTTTTTTTATTTAAGTTTTCATTTTTTTGAAAAAAAAAATGTAAACAAATTTAACAAAAATATTTCTATTACTAGTTTATAAAATTTTAAAAATATAAACAGAAAAAAAAAAAAAAAAAACCGTTACCAAACCGGCCTTATTAATCTTTCCTTCTCTTTTATTTTTCCAGCTTCCAAACAAAGCATTAAAAGGACACCCTTAACCCCATCCCTCTCCTTGTCTTGGTTCAAGTGCCCCTTTCCCGGTAAAAAAAGATTGTCCTAAATTTCAAGCTTTCTCCCCCTTTATGTCCCTTAAATGCAGAACCAGATGTCTGGTTAGCTTCGTTTTAATGCCTTTAATTTGTAGGGTAAGGGACCCTTCTCCTGTTTGAACACATAACCTTGTGTAGTTATTATTTTTCCCGATGGGCAAACAGGACCAGTGGTCATCAATGCCACTTGGCAATCTTAGGGCCGACAACAAAGCTCCATCCTCCATCACCATAGTTTTTGAGATCATGAAAAGCAAATATATATACACACACATATTATATATATTATAGTATGTATAATTTGATTTGTGCGTCTATATAAGTTAGTGGAACTTGGTAGTTGATGTGTGTGTTTTGTGCTTTTTTTAGTGGTGTGTTGTGTGGGCTTTGAGGGGTTGTCTCTTCTATCTTTTCTTCTCGTGGTTGGGTTTTGGGTGTAGTGTTGGTATTGGTAAAGATGAGCTATCTTGGTGTTGGTGTGAGTCCAGGGAACATCCCAGTGTCCCATGGAAGCAATTCAAAAGTAATTGATTGGAGGGTTAGGGTTGCGGAGTTGGTCTTGAGGTGTGTGATCTGTGGTTTAGGCCTTCTTGCTGCTGTTCTTGTAGGGTCTGATGCCCAGGTCAAAGAGATCTTCTCCATTCAAAAGAAAGCCAAGTTCACAGACATGAAAGCTCTTGTGTATGTCTCTGTTTTGTGTGATCAAAGATTCTCTGTGTGCATCATGTTAGGCCTTGTTTGTGAGTTAGCTGTTTGATGTAATGTCTATTTGTTTGCAGCTTTTTGGTGGTGGCCAATGGGTTAGCTGCCGCCTACTCACTGGTCCAAGTTTTGAGGTGTGTGGTCAGTTTGGTTAGAGGAACTGTGCTCTTCAGCAAGCCCTTGGCTTGGGCTATCTTCTCTGGTGATCAGGTATATATTTTGCCCCCTTTTTTCTGTCCTGAGTTTTCTCTGTTGTGGTTTGCATCTATGGCTTCACCAATCACTATTTGCCTTATTCATGCATGTATTACAACCTATAGGTCTATAATTGCTTGAAAAATCCCTGACCTTGACACCATTCTTTCATGTAAATCAAGGCTGACACCAGACTGATTGTGTTACTCTTCATATGTTGCTCATGAATTTGCCATTTTGTTGCATCATGGAATTGGGCATAAATTCTTGAATATAGTCATGTATTGCATCAAATGCACTATTAGTTGATAAGAGCTTAGATGTTAATGGCACTGATTTTAAGAAAAAGGAGAAGAGGGGAAAAAGAAAAGCTAGCTGAAGATCATCTCATAATTTTTCCCATTAATAGATGATTGGAGATCATCCAATGAGGCTAGTAATGAAAGCTGTTATCCAATTTATCTTTCCCACTCTTACATAATGCTCAATGCATGTGTACCATAGTAATGAAAGCTGTTATCCAATTTATCTTTCCCAGTCTTACACAATGCTATGTGTACCATGTGGCAGACCTAGTATTTATGGTATGGTTACCAATTCCTAACACTATTTATTGCACCCAGAAAAGAGTGAATGAAAGGGGGAAAAAAAGTGTAGTTGTGTTGCAGGGGTGCAAGTGTTGACTTGTGTATGCATTCACATCCTGTGATCTCTGTCTCCATGGCCATATTAGCCATCAACGTATACTTGTTACTCTATAATTGAGTTAAGACGGTTAGTTGTGGTGATTAGTACTAGGTCTGTGTTGTTAAAGAAGCAGTGGCGACTGTGCATGTTGCTCAAAGTATGTCCCAAAAGAAGCATTCTATGCCGGTATGCTGGTTCCAAATGTGTATGGATTCACTTGATTGGCCAAATTTACCACACCTCTTCCTCACCCCTACTACTTTTGCCCAACATTTAAGCCATTGCAAAAGAGGCTTTCTGTGATTAATGGACGAGGGGCCGGAAGTTGCTTTTCAACTTCAGGTTCCTAAACTTGAATCTCAGCCATCAATTAATGTGAAGTTGATAAATGTGTTTTAAAATTAAATAATTAGATCATTAATTGGTGGTTGAGATTCAACTTTAGGAATCTAAAGTTGAAAAGTAACTTCAGGCCCTCTGATCTCGTAATTCACTGGGTTGGACATGGTTTTTTAAAACACACTGGTAAAGTTCATCATTGTCACTTAACCCAAAAAAAAAAAGGTTCATCTTTGTTTAGACACATCATGTGGCTTCAGAATTAAATTAAGGTGATCCTAGGGAATTCAGACTCCAGAATCATAGTTTTAGCAGCAAAAGAATCCAGCTGAAATAAATTCCTTTCTCGTAAGATTATAAATTGATTCCATAATAATCCAGACCATTCATCCTACTTACGACAATCCAAACCCATTTTGTAGAACTGTCAACTGTTAGGAGTTCAAAACTCCTCCAGAGCAATATGATGCTTTGTCCATGAGGATTTGTCGAGTTGAGCGTGATCAAATTTAGTATTTCATGTCAAATGGACGATGGTGAGGAACATGCTACTCTACCCCCCCCCCCCAAAATAAAATAAAATAAATAAAAAATAAAAAATCAAGAAAAAAATAACCAGAATGATGTAACAACGATCTTATAATTAAAGTGTATTTGAATTGATGTTTGTGTCTTAAATTGATTGGAGCACAATTATGACAAGTCTCGCTTGTTATGTTTTCTAGAAAATTCTTACCGGCGGAATAGCATTATTATTATCAATCCACAATCTAATCGATTAACGTTATCAAACTCGATTCTGCAGCTCATGGCATACTTGACATTGGCTGCATTGGCGGCTTCTGCACAATCTGCAGTGTTTTCCAAGTTGGGGGAGCCAGAGCTGCAGTGGATGAAGATCTGTAACATGTATGGAAAATTCTGTAACCAAGGGGGGGAGGGAGTGGCCAGTGCGCTGATTGCGAGCCTTAGCATGGTTGTCCTATCTGGTATTTCAGCTTTCAGTCTCTTCCGCTTGTATGGGGGAAACAAAGGGAAGAACAGTGCGAGGTGGTAGGCTAAATTAAGATTCTCCCACTCTTTTATGTTCAACTAAACTACGTGCCCTCTCTGCTGCCTCCTGACCATAATGATTTACAACTTGTAGCCTTTGTCATACATGATATATATATATATATATATTATATCTGAGAGACAGTGAACTCTGTGACTTCACTTCCCCAGTTTGTAAAATAAAACAAGGCTAGTGTTTTGTCGAGATTTATGAGTATATTCCTCTCTCTCTCTCTCTCCTTTTTTTTTGGTTTTCCTACATATTAGAGCTTTCATCAAACAACATTAACCTGGGAAAATTTACATTGAAAGACACTTATTTCAGAAATGGAAAACACATATATCTGAATTTTAAAGACTGAATTACCGGAATTAGTACTATTGTTAGACATTATCTCTTTAAGAGTGAATCTAACTCGCAGTTGTTTCTCGTTTTGGCAAATGATAGTAATTCATGATACAGTAATCATACTCAACACAAATGGAAATAATAATTTATGAGTCTTTCGAACCAAACTTGCACAACATTCTCTTAATGCGGTAAAGATTTTCTCGAAGTGAAATAAGTGTACTTTTAATGTGTTTTTTATACAGGACAAAAAAAAGAAAAGAAAAAATGTGGATGCTATTTATAAAATAAAATTAAAAAAAATGATGCCTTGCTAATGAAAACGAACAGTTGCAGTCCGAAGAGATAATTTTTAAGAACATACGTGTCTTCTTTTGTTTGCCCCCCGGGGGGGGGGGGAGGAAGGGGGTATCAGACCTGGCTATTGTCATGTGAACAGATCCTTTAAAAATTCACAATCAATTTAAATTTGAATTAAAATATTTCGACCGTTGGCAAAAACACAAGAACCAGGTCAGCACACCTGGATCTATATGGGTACGTTTGTTTGAGGGGATTGAATAATAGGGGATAAGTAATACCATATGATAATATATAGGATTGGATAAAAGGTGGGATTAATTTTTTACGTGGAATTATTTTTTTGGTGTTTGGTTAGTGGGATACAAAATGAGATAAAAGATGTAATTTGATATGTGATGTGATAGAAAATAATTTTGAATATTTGAATCTTAGAGAGAAACAATCCGGCGATGAGGGATTAATAATACCCCAACCCCCCATTACTTTTTTTTTTTGGGTAATTACTCCCCCCGATTACTCATCCCCAAAACTCTTCACTAACACTCCAATCCGTGAATTCCACGGATTAACAAAAAACAAAATAAATACCTCATTGCTGTGGGATCCACGGATGAGTTCTCCAATCCGGCCATATAATCCGGATATCAAACACGGCCTATATGTATAAAAATCAAGACCAAAGCTTAAGCTTGAGCCTGAGCAGGGTGGGTGGCCCGGCACGTGTGGTGATGGTTTAACCCAACTTGATTAGGTCACCCTTCCATCCTCACAAATTTTGGGTACTCTTGAAACTCAAAGCTCTCAATGGCCAAACTTAAATTTGTGTTTTTGTGAATTAAAAAAAAAAAGAAAAAGAAAAATTATCTTGTCATATCGGGAAGGGTAACCTGTCCCCCACTCTGCCTGGCATCAGATTAGTACTAATCTGTTAAAACCTTGATCCTTTTATCAGGGGATTTATGGGCACGACACCGCACTGGCATTGGTAAATTTTGTCCCTTGTCCTTGTCCTGTTACGATGATGTTTGTATGATTAAAAAAAATAGTTTAAAAAAAAATATAATATAAGTGTAAAAAAAATTAATATAAAAATGACATATAATAAAATTTAATTAAAATATATTAAAAATTAATAAATTTTAATAAATTTTGATAAATCAAATAATTCTTGTTCATAAGTTTACCAACCCAATACCTGGCTGATCTGGGAAGTCCACAGCCAGTTTTGCAGGCTTACCACTGCTTACATGATCCAAGTACGAGGCACAATTTTTAGTAATTTTTGATATTTTTATCAAAAATTATTAGTTGTAATTTTTTATTTATTTAGTGAAACAAAAAGTAATTTTTAATAATTTTTAATAATTTTTTGTAACTTTTGGGTGTTTGATAAAATTTTTGGTAATTTTTGATAATTTTTAATAATTTTTGTCAAATTTTAACTATCTTTAGTAACTTTTGAATTGATAAGTTACTGTAATAAAGGAAAAAAGTGACAAAAGTTAGTGGTTTACCAAACGCTCAAAAATCAAAAGTTGGTATTTTTTGCTAAAAATTTCATTGCCAAACACCCTCTACACATATTTCATAAAAATTATTTTTTTTAAAACATGGATTATATGCATAACTGTAATTAAGAATTGTGTAAAATTCCATTTAAGTGGTGTTTGGCTTACTAAACAATAACAAAAATTATAAAAAGTTACTAACTTTCTTCAATCAAATTTTATCACATGTCACTTTTACATTAGTTTTTTTTGTACTTTTTCTTATAACTTTTGTCATCCAACCACCCTCTAAATATTCTTCAATTAGTCATGAATTACTTATTGATAAGTGTGTAAAATTCTGTATAAATATTATTCAATTACACATATTTCATAAAAATTAATTTTTTTAAACATGGATTACATACATAACTATAATTAAAAATTATGTAAAACTCCGTTTAAGTATTCTTCAATTAGTCATGAATTACCTATTGACAAGTGTTTAAAATTCTACTTAAGTATATTATTCAATCTGTCATGAGGAAGCGGAATCAATTGAGCATGTGTTGTCCCAATGCCCCTAGACCAAAGGAGTCTGGTTTGGTTGCAACCTCACTCATAAGGTTGATTTCTCATTGATAGTGTCTTTTGCAAGTTGGCTTGAAGACACTGTAACTGCTTGGGAGAAGAATACTTCAAAGAATCATATCCTCTCATCCATTGTTAATATCTATTGAAGTATTTGGAAGACAAGAAACAACTGTGTATTTAATGGTACTCCTCCCTCCCTTATTGACACTATCCTCAATGCCTCATATGCTAAAGTTGACTGGCTTGCAACTATCCTAGTGACACCTAAGGACAACTCTTTTCCCTACCCCAGTTAGATGAGGTCCTCTTGGCAACCTTCATTGCAAAACCAACTAAATTTTAACTGCATCGAAACTTATTGAACTGAAAATTAGATCGCTATTTTTGCTGTTATTGTCAGGGATTCTAAGGGAGCTACACTAGATGTTAATTATGTTAGATTAGAGTCTTTTCAGCCTTAACTGCTGAAATATGGGCAATTTGTGTTATACGCTTTATAGCGAAATCTTAGGAGCAGCAAGATGTCTTATTCGAAAGTGATTCCTTTGTTATTATATCTGCTTTGAACACCAACTCCACCTGTAGTCTTTGGAAGGTCTCTTCCATCCTGAATGGCCTCCTGTTATGAAAATATTCTTGCAATTGGTTCTTCACTAGGTGTAATAGGACAACTAATGGAGCCACCCATTTTTTAGCCTCCAATTGTTTAAAGGGTTTCCTCCCCCCTCGTAGCTCCCTCTCTAATTTCCCTCATGTCTTGTTAAATATTGTTTCCAGGGAAGCCTTTATATATGGTTAACTTTCTTTTTAATACAACGTTATTTTTGGTTTAAAAAAAAAAATAGTCATGTTCAATGTATATGTTCTTCTACAAATACTTATATATTTGTTTTGGTGTCTTTATATACGCGACTTGGAAATAGAAAAAGTAGTGGGTGGAGGTAACGTCCAATTTAAAAATTTCGAGATATAATATTTGATAAGACCTATTTAAATAATTGATAATGCATATCTAAAAAAGGACTGTAATAAATGATAAATGCTAAAAAAAAAAAAACTTGCCTAAAAAATAATAAGTCCTATATAAAAAAATTTAAAATTAGATAAATGATAAATTAAAAAAAAATGGATTGACGTTGGATATATATATATATATATAAGAATTGAGAAGAATTTGTTAAAATTCTCGAATAAGTGAGAGATAGTTGGATATGTGTGGGGACAAATAAAGATAAATTAGGATTGTGAGGTTAAAATACATATAATTATTTTTTTTTCAAAAAAATTAATGGAACAATTGTCCTTATTCTGTTATAACTATAGGCTAATTAGATTATTAATATACAATTAACAATCTTGCAATTAAAAACATTAAGTAAAATAAACTCCAAAAACTATATACCTCAATTTCATGATTAAATCATAAATATATTTTTTTAAGTTTTAGTGTCAGATATTTAAAATATAAAAAAAAATAAATAAATGGCACGTACCCACATTCAAAGTTGGAATTGTTTATCATATAAAATTGATTCTCCAATACATAAAACAACGATTAAAGAAAAAAAAAAACTTAAAAAAAAAAAAAAGGCTTTATTGTCCTCCTCAAATCAGGTAGAGCTAAATGGGGACACAAGCAAAAACGAGATAGAGAATTGGGGCCTATGTTTCCCCGAGTGAGTGTCGGGGTGGGAACGGGCGCGGCACGTGCCTCCCATGCTGACTCAGCACGCAGAAATTTGACTTTTCACTTTTTTCTACCTAAATTCACCGTCCCATTGGCTGAGAGTGTTGTTAGAGTCTCTACGGAAGAGCAACCTATATTTTCCCACCCAAGCCTTCGATACCGCCACACAACTCTTCTCCCTCCGCCACTGCCTCCGATCGACCCTTCGTCCTTTTGGTCATCGATCGCTTCCTTTGTTTGCTCTTAAATATATATATATATATATAGACGCACACATATATTGCCCTAGTGAGTTTTCTTGTGGTGTACATAGATAGGGCGTCTAGAGAGAAAGGGAGAGATGTCGGCGAAATTCTCGGCGACGCTGAGAATTGGAGACCTGAATGACTATATAGCACCCTCACAAGGTTGCGTTGTTTCTCTGAAGGGGCTCAAAGGGGCCTCCAACAAGCACGATAAATCAGAGGTACTGCTCTTTTTCTTGACTGGCTAGGGTTCGTTCCTGATATATCCATGATTGCCCCATTTTTGCTTTTTTTCTGTTTTTCCCAATTCTGCTTCGGGTTTTGATTAGGGTTTTAGAAAGGATGCATTTTGTTTTTGGTTTTCTTGTTTATTCATTTGATCTTAGTTTAACTCAAAATGGTAAGTGATCGTCGCTGAGCAATTAGTCTAACATGAGGACTGTTCTGCTGCGTTCTATAATCAATTTAAGTGATAATTGATAATTGATTATCATTTTCCAGATATTTTTGTTTGCTTTTTGAAGAATTTTTATTTTTTGTTTTTTTTTCACCTTTAAAAAATTATTTTTTTTATTTCTGCTTTCTGCCTGGAATCAGCCTACTTGCAGACGGAAAGCAAGCTGTCTACTTACCCTTTCAGACTGCATAGGCTTGTGCATTGGGTTGGCCAATGGCCTTTTATTTTTAATTTCAGCTTTCTGAATCATTAAAATGCTCGTGAGTATTGAATGCAAAATATGTAACTTACATATAAAAATAATAAGGACCAGGGGCGGACCTAGGATATGTAATCAGTGGGGAAAAATTACATATAAAAAGACAGTGGGCGCAAAAGGTTAACAATTATGGACAAAAGTAAAATTTATGAGTAAACAAGAACAAAATTAATAGTGTCTTTGTGAAATTTTCCAAACTAGTGGGGGCAATTGCCCTCTCTGGGCCTTTGATTGGTCCGCCCATGATGATGACATTTGGATGGATGTTGGACGGGGAGTGAAGGAAAATAATCGTAATGAAATGGAAGGGAAGGGAAGTGAAAGTAAGGGAAGGGATGTATCATTGTTCTTGTTTTGTTAGATAATGATTAATTTAGGGGAAGGGAGGACTATCTTTCCTGCTCCTTGTTTGGATAAATTACGATTGTAAAGGGAAGGGAGGTGAAGAAACAAAAACCATGACATTGAAATTATCTTAATATGGATATACATAGTTTTAACTAAGAATATTTTTTTGAAGAATTCTTTCACTCTACTTCTCCTAACTTTCCTCCCAATCTGGAGTGGAAGCAAAGTGGTCAAATTGTGGGCCTTCTTTCCCCTAGATATCCCTCCCCTTCCCCTTATGAAAAACAAATCGAATCAAAACAAAATCTACGTCAAGGCTTCCCCTCCATATCCTTCACTTCCCCTTGCAATCGTTCAATCTAAACGGGTGGTAAAATTTTCTGGGTGGTAAAATTTTCTAACTTTACGGACTAATTGATTTTGATTTTCTTTTTCTTATCTCTGTAACAATTACAGAACTCAGAGAAAAGTGCGTCTTCTACTGAACCACTGCAATCAGACCCAGTAAAAATTTCACTCAAGGATTGCTTAGCATGCAGGTATAATCTCTCTCTCTCTCTCTCTCTGGTGTTATACAGTTTGAAATGCATTAGGCAGCAGCTGGAGACATTTTCTTATGTGAAACCCTAGAGAAACAGACTTCTCATTTGAAGTGGTTTTTTTACAATTGTTTGGTTAGAAAAATAAATTCAACTCAACAAATTCTTAGTTCCAAACTTGATGGAGGGTTCGATAAGAAAAATGCTACTAGAAAATTGATTGTTGTAGTTGCAGTGAGCAAGCGATTAGTCTGTTTTCATCCATCCAAATCTGAAATGCATAGTTATTGATTCAGAATAGGAGCTTCTTAGAGGCCAAAATTTGCTTATTTTATAACCTCATGGATGGTTGTCCGTGGAATTCAAATTGATTCACTTATCATGATGATTTATTTATTGGTTTTTTGCTGGAGATTATATTTATTCATTTTAGTGTCTCCAGCATTGAAACAAATCAAAGTGATTGACTACTCAGAATGAACATTTGTTTTTGACATGCAGTGGCTGCATAACATCGGCAGAGACAGTAATGCTTGAGAAGCAAAGTTTGGATGAGTTCCTTTCTAATATTGATAAAGGGAAGACTGTTATTGTCTCCCTTTCCCCCCAGTCAAGAGCCTCACTTGCACTTTATTTTGGTCTTTCTCCACTTCAGGTAATAGCATTTGTACTTTATAGTCATTTCATTTCCGTGTTTACATATTATACCAATAGAAAATGAGAAGGTAGATCCACTTTGTGTTTATTATATTAGTTATTGAATGTTGAACTTCTTGACATACATTTTCTCACACATAGGTTCTACTGATGTTGATGCTATATTTTTCATAATTTATGTTTGCAACAGTTATTCTGGTAACGCATACATGTGTACTATTATAGTGAGGTTTCTGTTTCAATTTTCAGGTTTTTAAGAAACTCACTACGTTTTTCAAGTCTTTGGGAGTGAAGGCAGTTTATGATACCAGCTGCAGTAGAGACTTGTCACTTATTGAATCCTGCAATGAGTTTATAACACGTTACAAAGAAACGCAATTATCTGGTGACGAAAGCTGTAAAACATCCCTGCCAATGATTGCCTCAGCTTGTCCAGGTATTTTTGTGGTCCTAATAATATTTTTTTTCGCGTGTAATATCAGTGCATAGACTCTCAGTCTTGCAATGACTGTTCTTAAATCGGTTCAATTTTGTAAGAACTTGATATTACTATTCTTGATTAGAGACTAGAGAGTTGTGAAATGGGGAGTTTATTGCTGATGTTATGTAGTTTTAGTAGAATTCCATGCTATTGTATGAAAATCTTTTTGTACTTCTAGGTTGGATATGCTATGCCGAAAAGACTCTCGGATCCTTTATCCTCCCTTATATTTCCTCAGTGAAGAGTCCGCAACAAACAATGGGAGCAATAATAAAGCACCATATATCCGAAAAAATGTGTACTAGGTAATCTTTGTTAATATATTCCTACCTATTTCAGTCAATCTGAACTTATGCCAATTATGTAAGAATTATTTGTTGCTGGGTTCATAGGATGCCTTAGCAGTTAAATAAGTTATACATTGACATAGGGGTGGCGCCACATCAATGGTGATGGGGTCAGCCAACAAAAAATTTCCCCAAAAAAAAAAATTTTTTTCCTATTTAAAATATTTTGGTAACTTTGGCCCCATTAAAATTCTGTAATTACTAACTTTGACCTCATTAAAATTTTGTAATTACTATTTAAATTTTTATATGACCCCATCATCTAAAATTTCCGGAGCGGCCACTGCATTGACAAAAATGTTTCTAATTACTAACAGATTATTTGGATATAATCTCTGAGATGTGAACGAGTAGTCCGTCTTAGACTCTTAGATCATGAACTCCTCTATTGGACTTGGGTTTTGGCTCATTTCTTATGATCCCTCCTAGTTCAATAAATATTGGCTTTGAAATGTTGAAGTTTTGATGAGATTTTTAATCTATGCTTGAATTATATTTATGTGACAGGCCAGATGAGGTTTACCATGTGACAATAATGCCATGTTATGACAAGAAGCTTGAGGCTGCCAGGGATGATTTCGTGTTTGAGGTGGAATCTCAAGGTGAAACTCGTGGAAATACTGTTCTGAAGATTACAGAGGTGGATTCAGTATTGACATCTGGAGAAGTCCTAGATCTGATACACGTAATGCCGAGATTTTCTTTTACCAGCACAAATTGTGTTAGATACATGATAGTGTCTTTAACATTTATTTGTTTATTGATTTCATATTGGTTTTCGGTTGATGCAGTCAAAATCAGTCAATTTTAAGGCCTTGGAAGAGAGCCCTCTGGATAAATCGTAAGAACAAAAATTATTCTTTAAATTTTCTTTCCTTTCTCATCAAGTTCTCACAGAAAAGTTGATTAAGTAATAATCCTGCAGGCTGACAAATATAAATGAGGAAGAACATCTATACGGGGTTCATGGGAGCTCTGGCGGTTATGCAGATACAATTTTTCGATATGCTGCCAGTACACTTTTTGGGAGAAAAATTGAAGGCCCTTTGGACTTCAAGATTATAAAGAATTCAGATTTCCAAGAAGTTAGTCTGGAGGTAAGTTTAATCTACCCCTATTTTAAACAGATATGAGGAAGTTGCCCTTGGAAATTGTTTGGCTGTGGTCAAGGGTGGACCCAGGATTTCTGGTCAAGGGGGGCAAATGCCTACATTTGATTGATTAGAAGAAAAAGATAATATTTTTGTAATAAAATAAGTTATTTAAGAGTAATTATGATAATATAATAAAATTTGTGTGGATAATTTTGGGAAAATCCAAAATTATTTTAACCTGGCCAGCGGGCTCCCTCCACACATGCATCATCCAGGGGCAGGCTGCAGGTGCGCAGTGGGGGGCTTAGTACCTTTTTTTTTAGCTGGGCAATGAGCGGATTGTCTCCTGCTGCGACACTACCATTTGAGGAGATAGCTGATTAGATTCTTTGTCCAAAACGATTTATATCATCCATCTTAATGTAGTTGAAAATTGCTGATGTAGTTGTGATTCTGGATTATGTTTTAAATTGCAATCTCCACTCTCTAATTTTCCCATCAGGTGTGGATGCACTGTCAAGTGATTGAGATGCTTCTAACCATCCACGTCTTTATGTGACCAATTGCTATAAATTTTGATAATGGCTGCTAATGGCCATATTTAAAATTCTGTGCAAAGATAACAAAAGATCATGCATTTCCTTCTAATGCAGATAGAGGGGGAAACTGTCCTGAAGTTTGCGCTATGTTATGGCTTTCGTAACCTGCAGAATATTGTGAGAAAAATTAAACTTGGAAAATGTGATTACCACTTTATAGAGGTCATGGCATGCCCTTCAGGTATTCATTTGTTTCTATTCTTTTAAGATTTTAAATTATTTTTATCAAATGGGGTATTTTGTAGAACATTTCACATGATTTTTTCCCCCTTAAACTAATAGCTTAGGGTGGCATATGATTTGCCCTTCATTTTATTAACAGGATGCTTGAATGGTGGAGGTCAAATCAAGCGAAAGTCGGATCAATCAGCCAAGGATTTTGTTCGATCCTTAGAAACCATCTATATGCAAAATGTATGTGTTAGCTGGTTTGGATTTCTCAACATTTTTTAAGCTTTGGTAGTTATCATCTTGAGTTCTCATTCACAGGAACCGTTGTGGTGCCCGACTAGTGGCTTTGGCATACTATGCACAAATTTTAATATTAACGGTTAGATTTTTAAGTAAACAAATCTCAACTGTTTAAAAATTACAAGAAAATTACAAAATTCTGTCTAGGAAATTGGTTATTTAGGCCGACATATTCCCTACCCAGGGAACTTTACTACTACATACTATGATAAAACCTACCAATAAGAATAAACAAACCTGTAATAACAAGTTATAATTTCTACCACAAGTATTTAAGTAATACAAAACACTATCTAAAACTTTATATTATTAAAACTATCAGTTTAGGATGTAAACACGACGACTTTGATTCACCAAATTATCCTTTTAATGACCATGTCAATTACAGCTTAAGATCAAATTTTGAGTGACTAATTCTACCACACATGGCCCATAATAATTTAGTCAATATCTACTATTAATACATATATAACAGAATTTAGTGATATTAATGTTTTACTAATACAAAAGAATCATACTCATATTTCATTCGTCTTTGATCATTGTTCGTCACATATTTAACTCTTTATCTGCTCTCCTTCACCATGTTCATTTGGGTTCTTTCAATAAAGTTCACTAAGCCCACTTTTCTTTTCTTTTCTTTTTTAATATTATGAAATATGAATGATTTAAATAATTACTATAATTTTCTTCGGACCATGTTCGAATTTCAGTTTCAGTGTTCATAGATATTTGAATAAATTTTTTGGCAAAAAATTTAGGGTGTATAATTTTATCATGAGAATTAATATTTTCTTGTGATAGGATTAGTCATTTTCATTTCTAAGGTCATCTTTGTGACATCAATGCATTTTTATGCTGAAATTCATCTTTTTATGATGATAAAAAATGAATGTGTGTTTGTTAAATGATTGACAGGGTCATATGTTGTGTTGCAATATCAATATTGTGTTATGGAAGGATTGGTCTATTTTAACGCTAGGCTTATTCCAAATATGTTTAGTTGAAAATTCAATACCAACCCTTTAGCCTTTTCCCAACTACAAGGGGTCTGCTGCAAGATCCTTTTTCTCCATTTTGCTCTGTTAAGGGTCTCATTTCTTTCATTAAACCATGTCAATGTCTAGTCCAATTTGATGGTAGATTTATTTTCTTCATTTTGAATTGTCATTTGGGGGTACGCTGTTGTAAAATTGGTCATTTTCATTTGTACAAGTAGATTGGTAGGTGTTGATCTAATATTGATGCATTTTGATGCAATTTTTTTTGTCAACCCTAGTTAGTGCGGATCCATTCTGCTGCTGTGGTAGGATTGGTTGGTTATATTTTTGTTGTTTAGAACTTATCTGCAGGTTTGAGTGTATTGCTTGCTAATTTAATATCTCTTCCCACAATTTTCAGGTGAAGGTGGCTGATCCTTTTGAGAACCCTCTCATAAGAAGCTTATATGATGAATGGCTTGGTCGGCCTGGCTCGGAGAAAGCTAAGAAACACATGCACACAAAATACCACCCTGTCGTAAAGAGTGTTACTGCTCAGCTGCAGAATTGGTGAGCTTTTCTTTGGGTATCAATTTCTGATTCCCATTGCAGAGGTTCCTGTATCACTTCTCAAATCCAACACGAGTAGCATGGTGCTTTATCCTTTCCGCTGCCCACCATCACCTCTTTGGACAATGGGATTGCAATTTTGGAGGAGTCTTAGTCTTGGTTGAGATAATAGACTGTCTGTGCAGGCACTTGTAGTTATGTTACCTATGTGTATATATATGATTTTGATATATATATATATATTTTTGGGGTTCTTTTTCTTGTAGCAGTTATAGAAGTAATTCATTACAGGTGAACATTCATATTTTATGTAATAAGCTGTGTTCTCTTCTTTCTCCTCTGAGTTCAGGGTCCAAGAATACAGCCCCACCTTACACATCTTTGTTTTCCCGATCTTTTGTTAGCATGTCGGTTCTTTTAGTCGGGGGCATGCCCTTCACTGAACAAGAATAAAATTCTTAAGATTTCACTTTTATGGAATTGATTAGATGTAAGAATGTTTTTGATATTGTCAGGCAATTATTAGATGGGAGAAGCTTCGCACGAATCTGAGCTGGAAAGGGGTGACATCGCGCACAATGTTAGCCTGTTACCCTCGATATCACGGCCGTTTGGCCTTCCGCATGCGTGATCCTGGTCTCTCTTCTTCATCTTCTTCTTCTTTTTTTTTTTTTTTTTTTTTTTTTTTTTTTCAGCCTTCCACGCTTACTTTTTTTTCTTTTTTTAAACATAGAAAAAATATTATTTTTTAATTAATTACATAATTTTTGTTTTAATTTCAGGAAAAATAAATAGCAATAAAAAATAAAAAATAAAAAATGACAATAAAAAATAACAACAGAAAAACGATAGTGTTGTCAAACGGGTCTTAAAAAATTAACTTTTTTTATTTTTTTCTTTTTTAAACATAGAATAAATTAATTTTTAAATAATTAATAATTAATTAAAAATAAAATTTTTTCCTAAACACAGCATCGCCCGCGATGTCAGCCGTTACACAATTTTTGTTTTAATTTCAAGAAAAATAAATGGCAACAAAAAACAATTGATAAAAAATTAATTTTTCTATGATTAAAAAAGAAAAAAAAAGTTAATCTTTTAAGACCCGTTTGACAATACTGTCGTTTTTCTGTTGTTATTTTTGTTGTCGTTTTTTATTTTTTGTTGCCATTTATTTTTCTTGAAATTAAAACAAAAATTGTGTAATTAATTAAAAATGAAAAAAATTATAATTAAAAAATTAATTTTTTCTATGTCTAAAAAAGTAAAAAAAATTAATTTTTTAAGGCCCGTTTGACAACACTGTCATTTTTTGTTGTTATTTTTTGTTGTCGTTTTTTATTTTTTGTTTTTTGTTGCCATTTATTTTTCCTGAAATTAAAACAAAAATTGTGTAATTAATTAAAAATAAAAATTTTTCTATGTTTAAAAAAGAAAAAAAAGCAAAAAAATTTAATTTTTTAAGGCCCGTTTGACAATACTGTCGTTTTTCTGTTGTTATTTCTTGTTGTCGTTTTTTATTTTTTATTTTTTATTATCATTTATTTTTCCTGAAAGTAAAACAAAAATTGTGTAATTAATTAAAAATAAAATTTTTTCTATGTTTAAAAAAGAAAAAAAAAGTAAAAAAATTTAACTTTTTAAGGCCCGTTTGACAACACTGTCGTTTTTCTGTTGTTATTTTTTGTTGTCGTTTTTTATTTTTTGTTTTTTGTTGCCATTTATTTTTCCTGAAATTAAAACAAAAATTGTGTAATTAATTAAAAATAAAAATTTTTTCTATGTTTAAAAAAGAAAAAAAAGTAAAAAATTTTAATTTTTTAAGGCCCGTTTGACAATACTGTCATTTTTCTATTGTTATTTTTTGTTGTCGTTTTTTATTTTTTATTTTTTTGTTATCATTTATTTTTCCTGAAATTAAAACAAAAATTGTGTAATTAATTAAAAATAAAATTTTTTCTATGTTTAAAAAAGAAAAAAAAGTAAAAAAATTTAATTTTTTAAGGCCCGTTTGACAACACTATCATTTTTCTGTTGTTATTTTTTGTTGTCGTTTGTATTTTTGTTTTTTGTTGTCATTTATTTTTTCTGAAAGTAAAACAAAAATTATGTAATTAATTAAAAAATAATATTTTTTCTATGTTTAAAAAAAGAAAAAAAAGTAAGTGCGAAAGGCTTAAAAAAGAAGAAGAAGAAGAAGAGCAAGAGCAGTCAGGATCACGCGTGCGAAAGGCCGAACGACCGTAATATCGAGGATAGCGGACTAACGATGTGAACCCCCGAGGGCTTCCATAGATGATGTCTTGGAAACTCATTTGTTTGTTGTCCAATTATTCCATAGATGATGTCTTGGAAACTCATTTGTTTGTTGTCCAATTAAATAAAATGTTATCTGCTTGGTTGTGTAAATTGTGGATTTCTTGGATTTGAGAGATCTCGACTTCCGTTGGCCTCCGACGAAGCAAAATGTTTTTTCTTTTAACTTTCTTTTTTTTTTTTTGGTCTTATATGGTTTTTTTTTTAACGAAAATTTAATTTTCTTTTTAAAAGTAGTTCCTATGTTAATCACAATTTAAAAATAATAATAGTAATAAACTAAAATAATAATAATAATAATAAGTGTCAAAAATATTAGTTTTTTCTTTACTTTTTTTTTATTCTAAACAGACATAAATTTTTTTTATACAAATAAGATTAATATGTCTAAAGTTTAAATTTTTTTAAAAAAATCAAATTTGAGAGAAAAAGAAAAGTTACAGAAAAAAATTTAAAAATTAAATTTTCTGTAACCAAACAAAGCGTTAAGAGGAGGTCGCAGGTTACGATTAGAAGGAAATGCATTACATCCATTCAATGATAATTATTGGTTGTGCAAATCTCTCTGGACTGGGGGAGAATATCTCCAACACCACCATGTCACAGGCCAGCTTCTGTATCCTCCTTTGACAGTTTGTCTGGAAGTACTTCGGATTCTCAATATATTCCTGTCAACATAAATCATGCCGATTCTTCTGCCTCCGCATTCCTTCGGATTTCCGGGGGCTCGTGCCAAATGTCCTTTCACAGAATCCTAATATAATTCATATCTTGACTTGCATCTAGAAAAAATGACCCAATACATTATCAAATTAGTCGTCTAGTGCTGTGTCCTTCTGTGTTTAACCCCCCCCCCCCCCCCCCCCCCCCCCCAAAAAAAAGAGAAAGAAGGAAGGTTAAGTTCACACTGCACCTTGCAAAAAAGGGTTCAGTTCACACGGCGCCTTGTAAAAAAAGTCAAGGTTCTGTTAAGTGCGGTGAAAAATAATAAAAAATATAGTTCGAGAATTTTTTTTTGTGATTGATGTGCAGTCATCAAACAATATTTTTAAAGATGATTAGTAAAATTTTTTTATTTTTGCATCAGTTTTTAAAAAAAAGTCGTCCGAATGATTTTTTTAATTTCGTCGGAACGGTTTTATATTAGAATTTATTGAAAGTAATTAAAAAATTTTTAGAATTTGTGAAAAAATTATTAAAATTTGTGAAATGTTATTTGGTTTGTAAAAATTTGTTGAGATATGTAAATATATATAAATTTATAAAAATTTCACAAAATACGAAAAATATGAAATATGTTAGAGAATTTTAAATATTTTTAAAAAATTTCAGTATTTTTCAAAATTTTTTATTGTATCAAACGAATTCTAAGTTTGTCGTTTAGAATTTCAAAAAAATTTAAAAAATTTCCAAAAATTTTCAAAAGTACTAACTTTTTGGAATTCTAAAAAATTTGTCAATCTGTTAAAATAAATTATT
Source organism: Vitellaria paradoxa (assembly GCA_019916065.1). Classification (NCBI taxonomy): domain Eukaryota; kingdom Viridiplantae; phylum Streptophyta; class Magnoliopsida; order Ericales; family Sapotaceae; genus Vitellaria; species Vitellaria paradoxa. The sequence continues at coordinate 49,713,072 of CM034237.1, read as the reverse complement.
ATAATGTATTTCAACAAATTTTTGAAAAAGTTAAACTAATATTTATACAAAAAAATTTTATAAAATTCTAAAAATTTTCAAACTTCTCTACTCTAAAATTTTATCACCTGTCATTTTATATAATTTTTAACAATTTTATATCAAATCAAATACAAATATCTAACTATCATTCTGAAACAACTTTTTATGCTCCAAATTTTAAAAAATTTCATTTTTGCTAATTTTTAGGTTTTTTGTTTTTAATAACACTCCAAACGACATGTATCAAAATAGTCGTCCGGTGCTGTGTCTTTCTGGGTTTAACTGAAAAGAAAAAAAAAAAAAAAAAAGGTTAAGTTCCCACGGCACCTCGTAAAATATCCTCAAAATGTATGTTAATCGCCATTATTTTTTCATCCTCCGTTATGTTCTTGAATTGTACAATACACCACCATCAAAGCAGAGCTAATGGATTTACCTCCAAAACAATTTTTACCTCTGCTATTACTGATATTAATGAACATATGGGCCAGTGCACCCTTATATCATATAATAACAAATATACTGCTGACCAGAAGTACAGTTCACAATCTGAGAAGAGAAGGAAAGGAGGAATGGACGGGAAAAAACATAAAAATAAAAATAAATGCTCCAAGGATTCCAAACTCTTGGCTACCAAATAGCAGAGAGTGCTTTTGGTTCAAACATGACTTCCATATGCGCATTTGCTTTCATCTGATCTGCGTTCTACTCGGACAGAAGTGATCCCTAAATTGGAACATTGGCAACATTCTGAACTTTTTGATAGTTTCCTAACACGGGAGTCAAAGTCAATCTTCCCCTGACAAAAATGCACATTGTTCCCAGAAAATCTTTCATCCTGTAGAGAATCATAGCCCATTGCCTCATATTCCTACAAAATATCAACTCATTTTAGTTCTAGCCCAGGGATAAAACAAAGAGACGTTCTATTCCATTAGTCACGGTGTTTGAATCATGGATTTGGCAAAAAAAAAAGAAGGGGGAAAGAAAAAGGAAAAAGGGTAAAGAAACATGAAATGTTTGTATTATTTTTCTTATTTAGAGGTTCTATTCCATTAGTCGCAGTGTTTCCCAATAATACATTTTCTAATATAATGTTCTTTTCTCATTTCTAAATTTCTATACTAACTCTCTTCCATTTCCCACAACCACCAAAATCGAAAACTTAATTTTAAATCCCTTTTCCTTTCCTTTCCTTTCCTTTCCTTTTTCCTCAATAAATCCCTGGTCCAAAAACACAGCATAACAGAAAAAGACATGGAATTTTTGTTGCTTATTAGGCAGTGAAAAAGAATGTAACAATTGTTTTTGGAAGGATAATATTTTGAAGATTAAAGGGGCCCTACATGTTCAAACCTTTGATCTCTTGACAAAAATGTAACATCTTATAAAGCAATATGCATACCTTGGACTTCATATTGGCATAATATGGTGTTAAACACGGATTTAAGTCCTTGAGGAACATGTCATCTGGACTGCCAGGAGTGGTCTGATCCCCAGAGCTGAATTCCTGCATAAACTGTCAACATCATTACAGATTTAAATAAAATATTCCACACGGGAGATTATCTTTGAGATTATGAGAAACAAGAGAACCCAATCTTAGTAATGGGTGAGTGGAACGATTAACAGATTAGCTAACATTTTTAGAAGGCCGTAAACTCATTCACAGTATTTGGTGAGGCAGAATATGTAAATAGAATAACTACAAATTTAGTATTTATTTACAGCACGTGTTTTAAGTGTTGCTCAGTAAACAAATTTTACTGTCTTTTCTGAGACACTAATTTTAATTGTTGAAATAGAATCTCTGATGAAAGAAAATTAATCACATTCAGTTGATAATCTGCAAAACAGGGGTTAGATGTGAACCAACATCATTCTGCTAGTTTTTATAGTTTTATGCTTTAACAGGATTTGCCCACCAGAGAATTAGCAGCATCTTCTTGGTCATATGCCACTGTCTTCGGAGAGCCAACATAAGCATTATAACACCCCCTCACTGAATATTTATCTGCCTTGACCTGTTCGAGCAAAATTTGGAGTCAGAAATTCAGATGCAAAATTAGCACTTCCAACTCTGAATTTGCATTGCATAAACACTTACCAATCAAGGACTAAAGATTAGTATTGAACACACAAGCATTCCCGGAATTGTATACAGAATCCACAAAGTAACACAATTTTATGTATGAGGAGAGAGTCAATTCTATTTTGCAGAAACTAAATGAAGATGCTCATTATTGCATGCAGTTTTGTTTAAAGACAGGCCAAATATTCAGATACAAAATGAAAATCAGCCTAAATGTTCGGCCTTGGCTTCCAACAAATGGTATCCATAATTAGCATTGCTAGTACTGCACTTGTTTAAGGTCATTCTGCATGGTCATGAAACACTTGACAGACAAGCACATATGCCATAAAGTTCCCACTGACACATTCTTCAAGTTTTCAGAGGATAGCTTATTCATGTAGTTAGTTAAACGTAGTTCATGGAACAGAATTTACTCAATAGCTGGTAATATAAGCAAGCCTCCAGATCAAACAATTTCGCACACCAATGATATGAATAATTCAGTGTCATGCCTGTAATCTGAAGTGCATACCTCTGCAAGATCCTCAGCAAGGCAATGAAGTTGGCCTGTAAGAGAAGTGACTTGTCTTTGGAGACAAGGGATGAGTTGTTTTGCCTGCTTTAGTTCTGAGCCTTGCTTCTTGACAAGCTCCTGAAGCTGTGAATTTGTGACGTCAGGGAACAATATGGCACTCTTCAATGCCTTTATCTCTTCCCTTTGCTTCAAACACAAATCCTTCAACTTCTCGACCTACAAAATCAAGATTAGAATTTGTTGGGAACAAAAGGGTCACCTAGTAGTGTTCATGTCTAATGGAACTTTCATTTTGAAATAATAGGTACACACTTATCCACATCATTCTAGTAAAATTTTTCTTGTTGCATAGCATTGTCCTACACAAAAATACCAATTTTTTTAGCAATCAGAGTCTTCTAGAGTTTCCACATTGACAAACACCATCAAACAAATTCAGAAGGATGGTCCAATAGTATACCATACTCCCTCCACCTATGGGGGGTCTAGTGAGGGGCAATGTAGCTATTGAGCTCGCGACCTCGACATCACAGAGGAATAATCTTACGATCGCATCAAAGTTCACCCAATAAATTAAAAAAGTTAAAAAAAAAAAGCATTGACCATTGTTTTAGCTTACCAAGTAAATTAAAAACAACTCAGAAGTTTCAACTTTTTGAGAAACAAGGTACTTGGAAATTGTGTCAGAATTTTGCAACCGATTCTGCTACAAACGTAGACCATAGTGTAAGCCCTTGGTGTCACCAAAACAATCAACCTTAATGCATTTTCAATTGTGAAATTTGCCCCCCTATCCTCATACAAAGCATACATATATTTACCTCTCTATTTTTCTCCTCTAGCATCAGCTTGAGCTCAGCGATCTCTGTCTCCTGCTCCTTATTCTGACTCAAAAGCTCCCTCTCACTCCTAAGCACCATAGCCAAAGTCCTCGTATTCGGCTTCACCTCCGTCAAAGCCTTCTTCTCACTCGACCCCGATCCCGACCCCTTCCTACTAAACAGCTTCCGATGCAGACCCGCGAAATTCGACCCCTTCCTCGCGGTCTTCTTCAAATCCTCCGCTATAAAATCCGCCGGTACGACCAAATTCGCCGCCGCATTCTTTGGCCTCGCCGCCCTCCTCTCCATCAACTTCTTCACCATCGAACTCAGGTTCTGCTCGTTCTTCACCTTCACCGGAGCCACATCCGACGATTTGGCCTTGACGAGGGCCCGCGAAGTGTTCTGCTCCAACGACGCCGGAGACTGGTTCCGGCGGTTGGCGGGGCCACTGACGAGGCGCTTGAGCGAGGACTGGCTGGGCTTGAGCTCCGCAGACGATGATGGATCGGATTGGTAAGAGTGGGTGGAAGATCGAGAGTCGAAGGAGTTGTATCGCGAAGCAGCGGATTTGATCGCAGCCATGTCGATTCGGAGTTGATTGATGTAAGGAGAGAAAATCTCACGGAGAAATTATAACGTTCGAATTTCAGAATAGGAGGAGTAATGGAGCATTTTGTCTAGGGTTTTCCCGTCGGAGAGTGGGTCTGGTTGTCTGATGAGTTTAAAGAAATGTGTGACATCTGAGACGTCGAAAGGGGACGCGTGTGTGGCGGAGATCACTTGTGAGATGATCGTCCGCTTTTTGGCGCTGTCTGGATTCAAATTTTCCCGTGAGAAGCGCGCTACGTTTTGTGTGGAGCGGTGGTTCAAATGACCATAATTATGATTACAATCACAAAAATACCTGGTCACGAGAGAAGGCAGGTTTCTATTTCTGAAACGACGGCGTCCAGGGTTCAGGTGCATAAGCTGCCTGTGCTTTGTTTGGGAATACTTTAGAAAGAGAAAAGCCAGCGATGGAGCTGATAGATTTAGGCGATCTTTGGTGGCACTAAAAGTCACTAAAATTTATTAATTTTAACTAATTTTTATATTTTTTTTAATCAAAATTTTTCACATGTCACATTTTTCTTATTTTTTATTATATTTTTTAATTAACTTTTTATCCACCAAACACCTCCTAAGCCGATGATTTTCTTTTCTTAATTGATTGATCAATGGAAGCACTCTACTTTTACATTCCTTTTCAAAACTTTTCTTTTCTAAAATTGATTTGATTTTAAAATAAATAATTAATTTAATTTAATCTAATTTGATTTGATTTGATAAAAAAATTTATATTTGAAAAATATATTTAAATTTAAAAATTGAATTAAATTAATATAGAAGAAATATTAAATTTGACTATGTTATAAAATATAAAAATAAATGAGTTTAAATTTGTCAATTTACTTAAATGTATTAAGAAATTAATGAATTCTTATTAAATTCAATTATTCTGTATTAGATTTCAAATAATATAAAAATTTCAAAATTTTAATTAAATGAAATTAAACACAACTCATAAATCTTATTTTAATGATAAACATAAGAATCGGTTGAAATTCTCATTAAATGAAATTAAATTCTGTTAAATCTATCATTTTAAACAGTGTTAGGAAACAAACAAAGTACTTGTTTTTCACACTTATATTTTATTTAAAGAGAAAAAAATCACGCGGTTTGGGATGAAAAGAAAGTTAAATTTTTTATTTGAAAAAATAATTTTTTTGTGGTTATTTTTTTAAAAATTTTTGTTAATTTAAAATATTTGTTTTTGATAGTTTAAAAGAAGTTTAAAATAATAAAGAGAATAATTTTAATCATTTAAAAAAATTTGAAAATTTAGTGGTTAAAAACTAGCTTCTAGCTAGCCAATTCAATGTAAATAAAAACAAGTAAAGATTAATTGTTTCTCATTTTATACTTTTCTTCGGAAAATAATTTATTATCCAATTTATTTTTGAACGTGAGATTCTTCTAAACAAATATAATCACAAATTCATAATAATAAAGCAATAACAATTTTGTATATAAATTGTCTTTTGATTTAATTAAAATATTTTAAATGACATATACACAATTTTATAACGTTGTTTTTATTGATATTTCTACTCTTTTTTATATGGTATAACATTATACATAATTTATTTTTTTAACATGTTCGAGAGAAATCAAGCTAGCCATCTGAAAAAATAGAGAACCCCCAACTGTGCAATCAATCACAACGATAAATAAACCATCACTAAAGCAATTAAATTTTGTAATCAATGATAACAATGAAACATATCACAATGAGGCAACCAATTTGAAGGAAAACATTATATCAAATTTTGGGTGCGTTTGGAGTTATATAAAATTGTAAAAGTTAATGTCTCGTGTTTTGTGTAATGAGTAGATAATTTAAATTTTATTATCTCGTAATTCCTATTTGTAGAGATTTGTAAAAATTTGTATTACTTTGTTTAACTTCAAACACACCCATGATAAAAAAAGTATATATAGTTTATTCTCCAATTACCCAAAATAATCCAACTTGAAATCAAAAGATAATAATATCATTACACCGAAAATGACTAATTAAGCTCTAATTGACTATTTTACGATCTATATCTTTTAATTTTTTTACTTAATTTTACGCTACATCAAATTACAGTCTCACAAATGGAAATATTTCAAACTCTCTTTTTGTTTAAAAGTTCTCCAGTCAATCTCAAAGGATAAATAACCTCCTACAAGAATTGACTCGCACTCTCAAGAGATGAAAGTAAACAATTTTTCTAATTCTTTCTTTTAATACTCTATTATATAATTTTTAATAAAATATTTTTAAATAATATTCTAAGTGCAATAAGAGAGTTTCTATAGAGGATAGATCCAAGTATTTCAAGATCATCCTCTCAAGTTAGCTAAATAGATTTTAAAGATTGCTCAACTAATTTGCCCCCTAAGGGTACCAAAAAACAGTATCAAGATTTTGAAGCGTTTTGCCTATTTTGTTTAGTTTTTGCATATCATCGGTAAGTTTAGAATTTATATGAGATATTTTGATTTAAAATTATACTAAATTTGAGATATTCAAAGAGAATGCGTGCATGGCAAAAATTACTTATGTGAGGGTGGTGGGATTTTTAGCATTTTCTAAATACAAATTTTTGTGTGCAAAATGTTTTGTGTCAATTTTTAAATTGTGTTTAATTAAATGCAGCTAATCTTTATCGCAATTGCAAAATACAAAATTACAATGAATAATTTATGTTTTTGAAACAGTGACATTTAGACTTTTGGTACTTAAATTCTCTCTTCTTAAATGTTTGTCCCCAAGTAACATCTAATTTTTTTAAAACTCAAATTATCTCCGCTTAAGATAAATCCTATTTGGGATGACAAAAAATTAAAAAAAAATGAAAAATAGTGAAAATTTTTTAAAATTATTCATTTTTTAATTTAGAACCCTTAAAAAATTAATAATGTGACATTCAAAGGGAAACATAAAATTAACTGCAAACCTTATCCAAGAACATAATTTTCTTACCAAACAAACAAACTTTTCTTTTGCCAAAAAATGACCCAAAAAAATATTAACAATAGTAAATAAATAAATAAATTTCACACTTTGGTCAGCGACTATTTATTTGTAATTTGTTTGTGCCATTTTGGGCACTGAATAATTGAAGTCAGAGTTCACTGCATTAGAAGTCCACCGTATTTTACAGAAACCGCTCAGAACCTTCTTCGACAGAGAGGGGAAGAGAATTAGCGGAGAAAACCTTAATGGGGGGCTTTATTCAAATTTCTGCAAAGTTGGAAGCTTAATCACCTTACGAAATCTGGGGCGCGAGCAGTTTCTGTAAATTCATTTGCTTTCTAGGGTTTGTACTGCGATTTATGCGCTCGTATGCGTATAAATGCTACCCCACTCGACCTCTATCCCCACTGCCTTTGAAGTTCGAATTCGTATTCGCATCCATTTATTTATGTTTTACAGGTGCTTGTGAGCTCTCTCAACTTCAGATATCAATGGGTCGCTCTCGGGGAAATTTCCATGTTGATGAAGATCCCAGCCAGAGGTTTTCTCACGTCTAATCCTTTTACCTCAATTTCGTGCCGTCCAACGTTTTACTTTTCCTTTATGTGTGTGTGTGTATATTTATATTTATATACGTTCATGTCTATTTACATGCACGCATTTGTGTGAATTTTTTTTTTATCTATTTAATTTTGTGCTTCTGCAGAGTGTGAATTGGTGTCTGTTCAGAATTATCTATTGAAGGATTATCTGTTGAAGGAGGGTTTTTGTGATGGTGTGATAGTGGTTAATTGATTATGTGAACTTTACATTCATTTATCTATTGCTCGTGCTTAACTGTGCCTACATTTGATGTGTGTTTGTGAACAGCCCCTCCACCAACAGAAGAGAAAAAAAAAAAAAGAAAGAAAAGAAAAAAAAGAATCGCAGACACATTCACACCCTCTTTCTTGTCTTGGTGTTGGTTAGGCTTGACAAAGAGTGGGCATGAGTTGTTAACTGTGAGGTTGAAACCTGTGAGACCGATCACTTGGCCTTAAATGTAGTACTTAATAGCGCCGTTGGTTGTCAAGGCACTGGTCCAGGTGCATACAATCTATGAGTTGTTTAAAGTGTTAGACAGCATATTACCTGAAAGTATTACTGCATGTTAGACAACTGATTGGCATCAAACTTAAGCTATCAAGAGCGAAACCCCTAACAATGCATATTGTCACAGTAAGTTTTTTGTGGATTGCCTACATGGCATAATGATAATTCTTTCTTTTTTCCACCCCCCGCCCCCCCGGGGGGCGGGCAGCGCATGGGGTCAAGTGGGTAATAAAATTTTCAAGCAAACTGTCTCATAAAAAATTGCACTTATGTTAGGTTGTGATTTTGTCCTTGACTTGTAGCTGGGATGTGAAATGTTGTCTCCATTATGGTGTATTATATTGAAGCTGGAGGATCAAGTATTGACAGTAAAAATTTGAAGCATCATTACAAGTTGAAATTGATATTGCAAATAGGATCTTTTAGAAGAATGGAACTCATATTTGGGCTTAGGATGTACTTAACTAATTGCTCCTGAAGCGCAAAAAATATCCTAGGCATAAAAAGTAGCACAAGTGCTGTTATGGTATATATTTTTTTTTCAAATTAACTTGTTCATACTGGCCAGCGGAATGGTAAAATGTTGTGGTCCAGTTTACTACCATTCACTGACTAAGTTAAGGCATTTTCATATTCTGAGGAAGGAAGTAATAATTTGGCTGCAACATTTGCAAGGGTTTTGACCGCCCCTAGCTTTTAACATCCATTTTGTTTTCCTATTCTTTTTTCTCCTCATTTTCCAAAAATTACCTGTTGTAGCTGTTTCTATTCCATTTCTTTGGCTTATATCCAATTTTCAGTTCTCAGGTTCTTTATCTTTATTTATCTATTTATTGATCTTTTTCATGTTTGAAATTTGCTTTTCTCTTCCTTTTTGTGATAACCCAATGAATCACCACCCGGTGGAGTCTTGGCTTTTTTTTTTCCCCTTTCTTTTCCAAATGCATGTTTTTTTACTCTGTATTTCTGTTGTATTGTATGTCTGTAAGTCAGTTTTCAATAGTTTTTTCTTAACGCATTTGTGTCGGCACCTTATGTTGTTTTGTTTGAAGACTCATTTTTGCAATGCAGATCAAGGAGAAAAAAGAATGCATCAAGTGGAGAAAGTTTGGAATCCACAGTAGCAGGTATCTTGCCACTACTTGAATTTGTCTGACGAAGTTTTCTAAGGATTTAGTGAACTACTGTAGAATGCATTTTCTGATGGATTAGCTGTAGCAGCAGTTAGTAGAATTATATGTGGGTAATTTGGTCTGGGACGTATGCCATTCATCTCCTTTCTACTTAATTCCCTGGCTTCTTTTTGTTCTGTAATTTGGAAAGAAATCAACAACAAATGTGAAAATGTGGAGGGTGCCCATCTAGAAGGTCAGTTGAGTTCATCTGATTGAAGTGTCCCTTGACATAATTTTCATTTATAGTTCATTACTATATAGGGTTGGTGGTTTGGAATTTAATTGAGTAATTTGGGTAGAGCTGCTAGACAAATATTATGGCTACTGCATAACCACGTGCAAAATGTGGCAGTTAATGTCAAGTGTTTTTCTACAGGAAATACAAACCATCATTGCTATATATTTGAGGAATTTTTGAATAGTTAAGTCACCAACTTGCCGTATATGTGGGGGTCATTATGTTTCTGTGTTATTTGTTTGTTTCATCTTCTAATTTTGGATATTGTGAGTTAGGGCAAGGAACAGGTGATGGGAAAAGGGCTTTGTATCACTGCAACTACTGCAACAAAGACATTACGGGGAAAATTCGTATCAAGTGTGCTATGTGTCCTGACTTCGACCTTTGCATAGAGTGCTTTTCTGTTGGTGCTGAAGTGACTCCTCATAAAAGCACTCATCCTTACAGGGTTATGGTTAGTAAGATCTTACTAAAGTTGATTAATGTCTTGCTGATGTGTAAAGTTATTCCATGGTCATCATTTATGAATGGTAGCTTTTCTACACAATTATGACAATGTAGGAGCAGAATTGTGCCTAACTTGTCAAATAGTATATGTGGAAGAATTAGGTCTGTATTTTGGATTGTAAATTCTTGGTGAGGAATCTTCTTTTTGGCTTGTATTCATCTCATTTTCTCAACTTAGCAGTGCTTAACCCATGGGGTATGTGATGCATTTTGCCTTAATTTTGGATGTATTGTTGCGTTTAACACTGGGCTGCGTTTGATATTCTAACAAACAAAATAAAACAAAATAAATCTCCAACAACCTCTATAGATCACTAAAATTCTCTATTACACATTTACACATTCCTACCTTTACTAATTTGAAAAAATTTCAATATCTCGCTAAAAAAAAAAAAATCTGGAAGGAGGTTAACCGAATGCGTAAATTTTTTTTTGACAATCATATTCTTCGAGTCGAAAGTTTTCAAACGAGTACCATTGTCGCTATTTTATTGAATTTTTTTGAATTCGTGGGAGCGGATTTGGAAAACTGTTCTCACGGTTTTGGCGTTGTGCATCTCCAAAGCGGAACATTGAGTGTTGATTTTTTGAATCTGTGGGAACGGTTTTGGGGCAACTATTCCAATGGTTTGCTACTATTCATCTTCAAAAAACGCGGTTTGGAAAGAAAATACCAAACACCAAAATTAATCAAAAATCACGTTTTATCTCAATTTATCTTGTTTTATCTTGTTTTTTACTACTGCAAACGCTACTTGAATATAGTTGTGAACCTAGTAAACTTTGAATTCTGTAGTTTGAATTTACATGGAAGTGAAAAGCATTTTAATCTATGTCCTTGTGCTGTATAGTGGTTATGAAATGTTTGGGTGATCCTTTTTCCTTGATTCCTTTTCTATTTTTTCTCCATCCTTTATCTTGATGTAGACACCATTCTTAGTTTATTTTGGATTAATTACATTGACTACCCTTGAGGGGTGGTGAAAAGTGAGACAACTCCCCTCTTGTTTTAGAAATTACATTGGCCTCTCTTGTCAACTTTTGTCAAATAACTTAACTAATTGTAATGGCTAAATTACCTTTTGCCCATGTATTATAAAAAAGTGCTTAAATTACTCTCTAAAAAAAAAAAAAAAAAAAAAAAATCCTAATGTAATAAATATAAACAAACATAATTATTACAAATTATACCAGTTAATCAAAAAGTCGAATAAAAAAAGTAAAACAAAATAAATAATTACAATAAATAAAGTATTTTATTGATAAAATGCATTAAGGGAATGCCAGCCATTACAGAATCTTGATCTACCTATAAAGACAAAGTCTCTGCATAATTCATAAATGTGATCATATCCGGTACCATATGCCCTACTAGCCATACAGAGTAGACAAAAATAAACTTTTCAGTTTGTGGAGGTAGATCTATTGCTTGAAAAATTATTCTATTTCTCTCTTTCCAAATCAATAAAAAGGAAAAAGGTGCCATTTGCCAAATTTTCCTCTTTTTCTGGCTTGGTTTGCATCCCCAGCAGGAAGTCAAAACACTCAAACATATCTAGTGACATTACCCACTGAATTCATTGGCCCTTGTCCACTCACAATGCAATAATAGGTGCTCAGTCGCCCCCCCTTCTTGTCTAAACATCATCTACTAATTGACATGTGGCTTCTTTTTGGAGATTATCCATTGTGAGTATTCTTCCTTTTGCCACACACCAACAAAGACAGTCATTTTTGTTGGTACCTTAGCCTTCCAAATCTTCCCCCAAGGGAATGCATCCTCCCAGCTGGCTATCAAAAATTTGTAAAATGACTTTACTTCGAAAGTCTTAAAGTCAAAAAAGACAAATAAAAAATAAAATAAATTATTAGAGATATATTACTATATTTAAATCCATTATAGATAAAGATAATCAAGACCCTTTCCTCCTCCCAGTGACAGATTTAGGATTTAATTCTTGGGGGGCCTAGGTTGAAAAATTAAGGACGGGGTCAGGGTGGGTTTTTTTTTGGGGGGGGGGACTATTAGGAGTTTTGAAAAATTTTTTGACGGTTGAGCCTTAAGGAGTATTCAATTTTTTTGCTAAAATTATACTAGACCTCTAAGAATTTTTAGATTTTTTTTTTGGGGGGCAGGGGTACCACTCTCCTCCACTCCTCCTGGATCCATTGTTGCCTCCTCCCTAATAGGCACCACCATCATCGACCTGTGCCTTCCCTACCCCCTTTTCCTCGCCAATCAACAATGCAATCAAACACTGGCATCAACAAGCATGTAAGAACAAATATCCCTCATTGCATCTAAATCTCACTCTCATTGCCCCATCTTACACCAACCTGTTGCCTATGGTATTTTAACCCAAATAATCCAAGAAATGATGGAGGTCACTTGCCTCATGATCAAGGTTGTTAAAATCGAGATTTTACTTAAAATCGGTGGAAGGTCCAAAAATCAAATCGTAAATTCGTAAGATTTTTCCAAATACCTGTAAAATGAAAATATAGTCTATTATGCTACAATTTTTCATTTAGAGCTTCCATTTATTTTGATAAGTTAATAATTTTATTAATAAGAGAAGAGAAAAAAGACAAGTAAAAATGCCATATACAAAAGCTTACTCATATTGATAAAACGAATACTCAACAAAGTTTACAAAAGATTCGATATCTGGTTCTGTATTCCTTTTATCCAACTATACAATTGAGATGGTTAAACTGATTTGTGTGATCTATACAGTTAACATTAAAATACTGACCTCATTTTATCCTAATTTTTTGTTTGAGTTGAGATGTATTTGTAATATTTTACCATAGGTTTTTGGTTTCTATCCTAACTGCTACATTTAATTTGCGGTAGTCAATTTGGTACAACAACGCACATATTCCTCAATTAGTGTAGTATAGTAAATAATATTGTTATAGAATAAAAAAATCTTTAAAAAAAAAAGTAACAAATGAAATAGTTGTGGCATATTACTTGAAAAAAAGCACAAAAATCTATTTTATTTGACAAAATTATACAAAAATCGCTTAATTTGTAAAATCGGTAAAATTACCTATAAAATCGAGATTTTACTGATTTCAATTTTACCGATTTTACGTTCCAAAGTCGAGATTTTATCTTTTTTGCCTCTATTAAGATTTTATATAAAATCGAACAAGTTTTTCCACTCTAACATCGTAAAATTGTAAGATTTTAAGATTTAAATCGAAATTTTAACAGCATTGCTCATGATTGCCAATGACTTCAAAATCCTTCACCAAAAGTCTTATATCCTTCACCTCCATTGGATCTTAGGTGGTGGCCACAATTGTTACCATCAAGGATGAAGTGTGATGTTTTTACCCAATATGGTTGACATCATCACCTTCACCCAATGCGACTACCATCAAGGGAGAGAAGAGGTATGATCGTTTTGACATTGGGGGTGTGTTGGCTCAAATTTTGGGTGTGCAATGTGAGATTGCCGATTCACAGTGAAAATATTTAGAAATGGTGGTGGAGGTGGATTTTGGTGGCAATGGTGGTGGTGGAAAGAGGTATGTTGGATGGCAAGGAGGAGGAGAGATAAGAGGGACTCTGTTGCCGGTAGTGCAGGGGATGGTGGATGGAGGCTTTGGGTGGGAGGAGGTCACAATGGAGGGTACAAGGGGACTGCTTGACTGTAGAGAAAGGACCGAAGGAGGGGATGAGAACTCTATAGAAAGCAACATAAGTGAGCAGAAGATATTTCAAAGTGGCTGGTTTTTTCATTAATTAATTGATTTGTTAATAGTTAACTACTTGTTTAATTGTATTAATAATAATGGTAGTACCGAGGGAAAACTAGGAAATTTAGAAAGTTTTTTCTATGACTTTTCTCCTATTCTTCAGTCAACTAAAGGTAGTTTAACGGGATGGGAGAATCTGTTATAAAAACTTAAAAGTTGGGGAATGCTGTGTAATTTCTGAATGAGTGGTGTCGTCTCACTTTTCAATAGACCTTTAGGGAGGTTAATGTAATTTCCAAACCCCTCCCCTCACACCATTTTTTTTTCTCTCTGCCTGACATGGTACTGAATGTTTTCTGGCATTGAGCTAATGCTCTTTATAATTTTCATTGGACAGGACAATTTATCTTTCCCACTTATCTGTCCAGATTGGAATGCTGATGAAGAAATTTTGCTTCTAGAGGTGGTTTTCTTTTTTGAATTCCTTATTGCATGTTTTACATCCTATTCTTCATTTTTATATGTTATTTTTCTTTGTTGATGGGATATCTGACTTGTAGTATGCTTTCTTTCTGTCCCTTTTTTTGGGGGGGGGGGTTGTCTATATATAGGGCATTGAAATGTATGGCATGGGAAATTGGGCAGAAATTGCTGAGCATGTTGGGACAAAGAGTAAAGAACAATGCATTCAACATTATAACACTGCCTACATGAACTCACCATACTTCCCTCTGCCGGTATGACAATCAATAGGATTAAGTCATTGTATAGATTTTAGTTTCCTTTTCCATGAGTAATCTGTAGAGCAAATATTTTTCTAGGACATGACTCATGTGGTTGGCAAAAATAGAAAGGAACTCCTTGCTATGGCTAAAGTACATGGTGAAGACAAGAAAGGTTGGTGATAATACACTCTTTCCTTCTGGTTCTATTCTTTGTTATTGACTATGTAGTTGAATTTGATAATTGGCATTTGGAACACACACAATCTTCAATTTTCAAGAGGCTATCTAGCTTTCTGATTTTCAACCAATGTAGGTCATGACCTCGTGGAGGACTAATCTTTATGCATATATGCCTTGTAATACCAGGGTGTTAGACTGAGTATATGAGAGATGTAGCTTGGTCAACATCTAGTTTTGTTATCTAGTTAATGTGTTTTTCTTGTATAGTCATGTGGTGATTTGTATTGCATATTTAGAAAATTGATGACATCTGGGCATTTAGCATGCTTGCATAATGTAGGCTTTTCTTGGCAATGATGTTTTAGTTTGTTCTTTGTGGCTATTACAGGACTTTCTTCACTTGGGGATCTTACCTTGAAGGAAGAATCTGCATTTCCTCCTTCAAGAATCAAGTATAACCATCTCTTTTCTTATATATATGCATTTTCTCGATTTGCTCTGTTGATATTTTGATTCAAATTATTTTGCATGTAAATGACTAGGGTTGAAGATTCACACAAAAATGGTTCTTCAGGTCGGTTACTATCTAGTTTGAATTCTTCTGGTAAGTAAAATTATGTACTTGTTAAGCTTTTTATGATTATTATCTGGTAATCAATGTAAATACTCACTCTTATTGGTCTATCAGTTGCATCCATTGTTTATTTACCCAGAACAGACAGGACCATTCTAACCACACAAATATTGCAGGACCAACTGCCATTAAGAAGGCATCCAATGCAGCCCAGGTCAAGAATGGTCCCAATTCTATAAAAGTGGAAGGTGTGATATCTGCAGTTCCTCTATATAGTAGATAAAACTTGCTAAAGTTTTCTAGTTATTTATTTTGTTGGACAATTTATTTCTAATTCATTGGCAGATCACCAATTAGATAAGAATTTTGGGGGCAAGAAACCCAAGCCTTCAAAGGATGAGGGCCCTTCTTTGATGGATATAAGTGGCTATAACCCCAAAAGGCAGGAATTTGATCCGGAATATGATAACGATGCTGAACAATTACTTGCTGAAATGGAATTCAAAGACACTGACACTGAAGAGGAGCGTGAGCTGAAGTTGAGGGTCCTGCGTATCTATTCAAAGAGGTATCTATCTAGTAATGATAATCTGGTCTTCCACTTGAGTGCACACTTAGCTAGACCATGTAAAATGCATGTAAAGATAAGCGTGAGATAGCCTTGAGTTAATGGCATAACCTGTAGTGCAATTAACAAAATGAGAAATTTAGTACTAATCTATACTATAATACTAAAGCAATGTATTTTCTCTCTCCTCTCCTTCTTCACTCCAATCTTAGGTGACATGCCTTTTGATCACCATTCTACTTTTCCTTTTTTTTTTTTTATAGATTTTTGAATTATTTTTTAATTTTCTTGATTCCCGCTTCTTCTTCTCTTTTCTCATTCACAAAACTATTATTTCTATGTCCCACATCGATAAAACACTAGAACTTTATTTTTTCTTTTACTTATAAAAGCACTAGAGTTGTAACATGTGATTTTAATAAATGCAAAAGAACTCATGGATTTAAAAAGGAGACCCACTTTATTGGGTTCCGAGAAGGGACCCATCTTCATGAGTCTCTTAAATGGAACTTATTTATTGGTTCATTATAGTTGTAAAATTTACTAAACAATTAATTTGGATAAAAAAATATTTAAAAATTGTTGAATATTAATCAAATTAGAAAAAACATAACTTTTTTTTAACAATAACTCTTTTTATAGCTTAAATTTAAAAACACAAAAAATGCTAAAATTTTAAAACAAAAAAATTTTGAAATATTATTTAAGTCTAGGAATAATTTTTTTGTTTAGAAAAATTTTTAATTTTAAATTGCAAGTGGTCATGTCACAATTTTTAAACCGAATAATAATACTTAATATTTGAATTATTTTTATAAATCTATATTGTCTATTTACTATAATACTAAAACAAATGTATTTTTTCTATTTTCTTTTCCTTCACTTCAATTCTATGTGACATATGTCATTCTATTTTTCTATTTTTTTTAATAGATTTTGAATTATTTTTGAATTCATTCATTTCTTTTATTTCTTCTCTTTTCTCATTCACAAAACCTTTTATTTATTTATCCCACATTGTTAAAATACTACAACTTCACTTTTTTTTTAATAAAAACACTAAAATTGTGCCATATAATTTAATAAATGTAAAAAATCTCATGGGTTTCAAAAAGGGATCCACTTGGTTGGGTTTTGAAAAAGGGCTCAATTCCTTATAAATTTCATATAAATGAACTCATGAGTTCCAAAAAGTGATTCACTTACTTATAAATTTAATATAGTCGTAAAATTTATATATTTCAAATAAATTAATAATTAAATTAAGAACACAAATAAAAATTGAAATAATTTGCTTAAACACGCAAAAAAATACAAAAAAATGTATATCTGAAATTTGTTCCATCTTAAATTTAAAAAAATTAAATAAAATTTGAAATTTTATTTAAGCCCGAGAATAATTTATTTTTAGAAAAATTTCAAAAAAAAAATCTAATTTAAATTTAAATTAGTTATAGATAATTTTAATTGATTAAGACTAATAGTATTTTATGACTTTACAAAATGAGTCAAGAATTAAAAAAATAAAAATATATATTAAAACTAACAAATAGTTTAAAACAAAAGGAGATCTGGTCAATTAAGTAAGTTTATGATTTCATATATATTCTAGAGCAAATTTTATTTTTTAAGATTAGATCAAATCGAATCAAAATTTAGTAAAAAAATAACTCTTAACTATTTTATGGAATTATGCAATTTTATTAAAATATTTGTAATGTATTTAAAAATTATATTTTGTCCATAAAAATTGTTATACAATTCCGTGCATCGCATGGGTCAATACTAGTATATGTAATAGAAATGTAGAGAGTGATAACAATTACAATCTCTCTATTGCTTTGATATCAGATGATGTTGCTTGGGCTCGAGATGAATTTTTGCAGGTTATACTTTGTGCAGGTATTGCTTATTATGTTCTGAATACTGAATGATGAATGATAGGAATATGAAGCCTACCTGCATTCATTACTGATTTTGTTATTTACAAGTTTTTTAAGAGCTAATATGGGTGTTATGACTTGTAATGAATTCTTGACTATGATGCTGAATTTTGAACTTTTGTGCCTTCTTTTTTTTTTTTTTTTTTGGTAAGTAAACTTTTGTACCCTCTTTCTCCTTAATGTTCTTTTATTCTATTTTTCTTGTGGATTTATGATTCAAATAAATTATTGAAGGCTTGATGAGAGGAAGCGTAGGAAGGATTTCATCTTAGAAAGGAACTTGCTCCATCCAAATCCTATCGAGAAGGAATTATCTCCTGAAGAGAAGGAAATATGTCGCCGTTATGATGTCTTCATGCGGTTTCATTCCAAAGAGGAGCATGATGAATTGCTTAAGACTGTTATTCAGGAACACCGGCTTATGAAAAGGATTCAAGAACTTAAGGTATGATACATTCTCGGCATACCAATTTTCATCTCAAACAGATGTGTAGTTTCTTCCATTTTTTCTTTACATGAAATAAGAATAATAATTATTTTTTAATCAATTTTGTTTTATTTCTCTAGTTTGGGTGTGAGACTGTTTTTCATGTGCATTATTTTATTTACATGCCATCACGTTTGGCCGTCTGAAGTTGATGATAACAACCCTGCCTTGCCACTTTGCCATCAAAACAATTATTTATTTTACTAATTCAAACTGCTGCACTTTTGTTCTAGTATTCTTAATAATTAAGAATTTTTCTTTTTTTGGATGGAGTAGGTGCTCCTTTCTCATGAAGTTTTCAAATCAATCATGCAGGAAGCCCGAACTGCTGGTTGTCGCTCATCAGATGAAGCTAAGAAATATTTTGAGCAGAAAAGGAAGAGGGATGCTGAAGAAAGTGCCCGTGGCACAAAAGAGTGTACTCCGGCTGGTCCAAGCAGCCAGGGTGGTTTAACTGTGCCGATACCTTCCGAATCAATTGGCAAGGATTCAAATTCACGGCCTATAGGACAGGCTAATTCGACCTCTCTTAATGATTTAGATATTATGGCATTCCCTGGGGCAGATTTATTATCTGAATCTGTAAGTTTGCATTTACACTTTACCATCGCAAGTAAAAGAAAGTACGCAATTTCAGTTTTGGTTTGGTTTTTGTTTGATGAGAAAAGAACAGGCCAGATACTCTCTCTAACCCTCAGCTCTTCTCCATAGATGAACTCTTTCTTTTAATGATAGGAATATACTTTTATGCTGAAATTTTGTCATTCTCAGCTTGCAAGGTTCATCAAGCTGTGCTTTCTTATAAAAATGATAAAAGAATAAGATACAACATGAATGGGTCTCTTTTAAATGTCTTTTGACTCTTGATTATGATTCAATCATGCGTTGTAGTTTCCTCAGAGGTTGGCTCTCAGTTTTGTGAACAAACCGATATGTCAAGGACAAGATCTGCTGTTGAGGCAGCCTAGTTGATTAAAAATATATATATATATGTATTTTGGATTATTAGTGGCTTTTAGTTGCTTTAAATTGCCTGGTTGGGTGGGAGAAACATGTTAGTGCTTCGTGTTAATTTTACCTAAGCTAGAGACAGTCTAGGCATTTCAATTGATAATTTTGTTGGACATGTTTGTTGATTATATACATACGAATATTTATATTTGTGTTGGCAGGAGAAACGACTGTGCTGCGAGATCAGTTTAGCACCGCCAAAGTATCATAAGATGCAAGAGATGATGACCATCCAAATCATCAGTGGCAGCATCTCTAAAAAATCCGATGCCTATCCCTTCTTCAA
The DNA here is from genome assembly GCA_019916065.1 of Vitellaria paradoxa. Classification (NCBI taxonomy): domain Eukaryota; kingdom Viridiplantae; phylum Streptophyta; class Magnoliopsida; order Ericales; family Sapotaceae; genus Vitellaria; species Vitellaria paradoxa. The sequence continues at coordinate 49,693,553 of CM034237.1, read as the reverse complement.
CAAAATTGAACCAAGCAAAGTCGATAGGATCTATGATATGCTCGTGAAAAAAGGGTTTGCTCAGCCGTGAAGATACCTTCTCCGGACATTTTCTTTCTGTGTTGATTTTGAGCACAGATGTACCCCTTATTATTTATTATACATATATATATATATATATATTTTTTTTTTTTTGGTATTTTGTTCTAGAAAATGAACAGAGCAGCAAAACATTCTCTGGCATGTAAAAAAGAAAAATGTTGAATGTTAAACTGCCTATTTTGAAGAATGAAATAGTAGCCTTATGCAGGGTATTCAGAATGTATAATTGTTTGAATGCGACATGTATGTCTATAATTGTTTGAATGCTACACACATGTATACATTGGTTCTTGTGTCTTATATAAAACAGTTTATGACTTGTGCTTTGAACAAAGGTTTGCTTTGTTTAGTCCTTAAACTCATGCCCCAGAAAACCATTTGTTTGCTGGAAGTCTGCTCCAGCCCCGTGGACTCGCACATTGGGGGGTGGCAATGGCATCATATCATATTGTGTTGGGGTTCTTGGTTTGTGTTTATATTCAAATATTTAACATTAATGAAATTAATTTATTTTAAAATTGGATTAGGTTGTGTCTATGTCGAGTTAAACACATTCATGGTGTATATCTGTGTTTTTAAAAAATAATTTTGTGTTTATGCCGAATATTGTTCAAGTCGCATTGTGTTTAATATTGCATAAGATGTGGTCTTATAAGTCACTGTTTGGCAACTCAATTTTTAACAAAAAGATTATCGAAAGTTATAGTTTGGGTATTTGGTAGGACACCATTTTTTGTCACTCTTTTTTTTTTTCAGTCATAATAATTTGCTCAACTGAAAAATTGTTAAAAATTTTCAAATATTACTAAAATTATTAAAAAATTATTAAAAATTACTACTTGTTTCATTAAATACTTCAAAAATTATAATTAATAATGTTTGACCAAAAAATACAAAAAAATTACTAAAATTTAAATTTTCAGACGATGTCTAAGACCCTCATTAACCATTATATCCCTGCAGGGCCCTTCCAAACTCCTCTCTATTTTCTAGAACAATTTCATAATTCAATTGAAAGGCAGAAAATTACTAGCAAACTTCAAAATCAGGTTGCCCCATTTTATTTCCCTTCATCCAAACACAGTTTAAAGTTCTCCTTAACCCCCCCCCCCCCCCCAAAAAAAAAGGAAACACACACACACACACACACACAAATAAAGAGGTAAATTGCATTACATTGCAGCAGAGTCCCATCCCACTATAACTACACAAATACAATTAATGAAATGCGGACTTGAAGCTTGACAGTTATTAATTCAAGTCTGGGCACTCTCCATTGCCTTGGGAATAGACTATTCAGCGTCGATCGTTATAATTTTCCCATAAATTGAAGTTATCAATGTGTGAGGGAGAGATCTCTCCAACCAACTCGGTTGTACACAATCCAAGGTTTCATAACATTTTCATATCATCATACACGTGTCTAACCAAAATAAGAATTAATAATTGTTGGTCAGGATGTCGTAAAATTAATAATTCAGCTTATGAGCTTCATTTACAGATTTTCCATAGAGCTCGATCTGGTAACAATTTATATATATATATATGGTTCTCGATCAGAAGCAAGATAGAGAGGATACAGAAAGAGGGTAGGGGAAGTATCAGCATACTGGAAAGAAAGGCTCTCTCCAGGATTTAGGGAGCCTCCATTGTTGACAAGGCAATCGTTGAAAAAGATTCGCCTGAATATGCGAGGATTTATCAACCTCGCCGAGCTGAACCAACCGCAGTTTAGGTGGAGGTTGAAGACACGGCACCCTGTGACACAAACATTCTGGATTTGAACTGTGTACGTTGGAATTCCATTTGGGAGTGGGCTTGTCGGTCCTTGGAAGATCACTATGTTGTCCTTCGAACACCCCCACCCAGCTCGATTCAGTGACGTGGAACCCCCATCATCATCATCATTCTTCCCACCACTTCCATCTAATTCAAGCAAACATGAAAGCTAAACATGTTAACAGATACCAGACGTTCAGATATATAAAATTTTGAAAGGAAAGCATTTTTTTTTATCAAAAGTTTCAATAAGAAAAAAATTGTACTAAAAGACGGGTAAATGGCATCCCTATAATAAAAGATTAATTTAATTTATGGATTCTTTATTTGGAGTAATTGGCATATAATGAATCCTAAAGCTTTTTATTGTATGAAATTAGATTTTTGAAAAAAAAAAAGTGAAAAATAAACATATATCAATACAAGTTTGGCCCCCTTTGTTATAAAGAATGTGCACAATTAATGTCTCTCCATGTAAAAGACTTGCTCGTTGTATAGTCTCAATTGTGAAAAAGTATTAATTATTACTTAAGAGTGCGTTCGTTGCACAAAAATTATGAAATTTTAGGAAGTTTAGTAATTGAAAATTTTGGTACATTTGGTGAAAATTTGAAATTTTAAAATTTTAGTAACTATTATTGTTTGATAAAAAATTAATAATTTTTTTGGTAACTTTTAGGTAGTTTTCGCTTGTTTGATCAAGATTAGAAGAAAATTTTGACAAATTTTGGTGCATGTATTACTAACACATCAAAATAGGCAAAAAAATAACATTTTGTTTTTCAATTTTTTACCCAACCAAACAAATCCTAAGAGAAGCTGATATAGAGAAGCATTGAATATAGAATATTTGAAATTACAAAATAACTTATTTAAACCTGTTTTCAAGAAACTCTCTTAACAAGAGCCAATACAAATAAGATAATATATACGTTTTCGGATGGTTCGGATGGCGGGCTGAAGAACCTGGGACCAATAGGTCCCGGGTTCGACTCTTCTTGGGTGCAGTCATTCCTCTAATTATGGAGGGCCATCTAATAGTCTTCTCGGCTGAGCCGGTCAGCCAGGGTTTGCCTAGGTGGTTTACCTCCTCGTGGTTCTTTGCCGACTAGGGCCACAGGGCGGGTTTCACCCGGTGCGCACCCATGGGCAGCGGCTGCGAACTTTCCCCGACCCCAGAAGATAATATACGTTTTCTCTTGTTATTGCAATAAAAAAGAAAAAAAAAAGCTAGATTTCTGTATTTGGCGTGTTTAGAGTTGTATAGGTTAGTATAAATTTATAAAAGTTGTAATTTCGCAATTTATGTTGCGAATAAAAAATTTAATTTCATATAAATTATAAAAATTTATTTTATTTTGTAAATAACCAAACAGCTAAAACAAAGCATCAGAACTAAAACTGTGTATACATATAAACACCACCGAGAGCCATTTTATAAAGTGCAATATTCGTTTTCCCATGCGCCCGCATATAATATGCATATATTTCAGCTTGGCAGATTCAAATTAACTACATGGGATTAAAAAAAGGGTTACAGGGCTGCAGAAATCCACTGCAAAGGTTACATTAAAAAATTAAAAGTTAAGATTTAATTATTTTTAATCGATAGTTTTAATTTAATTTAATTATATTATTTTTAAAATAAAAATAAAATTAAAAAATTTTGATTGGAACACAATTAATGCAGAATGTAAAAAGTCATGCGTCATTAAGTGAAAATAAATCTTAACCATTCATTTCTTCACTGCAACCCGTGTAATGAATTTCTTTACTGCAACTCCTGAAACCCTTAAAAAAGAATGCTACGTACCTTTCCCAAGCTAGCCCCGTAAGATTTTTGTACAAGAAACAAATTTATCCGATATTAAAGAAAAAGATCAATCCATAGTTGCCCTCACCACCCAAGGCCAGTGGTTTCCGAGAAAATCCAGGTTGGTTTTCCCCAGAGAAGCCACTTCTCGAGAGCTAGCATTACTAGTTGTTTCCACTGACTGAGAATTCCATCTAACTGCATAATTAAATCCACCTTAAAAGAGCAAAATTTCAAAGCTTTTCTCCTATAAAAACTCCCCTACCATTAAAAAAAAACAAAAACAAAAAAAAAAAATTGCTAGAAATTAGAAATTCCATCAGTTACAAGTGTTTTTCCTCTTCTCCCAATTTAGAGTTTAGAAAATTAGGAATGCAAAGTTTTATTCACTTCTCAATCTCTTTGCTAACTTTGACGTTGTGTGTTTGATCAATAATTTGTGAAGGAAAAAGGAAGAAAAAAAAAGTCGGAATTCAAAATATATTATCATGTTTGAGTTACAATAAAAATAGAAGAAAAAAGCATAAAATTTAAGAAACTAAAAATAATTAAACTAAAAAATAGTATTAATAAATATCTTTTATTTATTATATTTTTTAATCCAATCAAATAAGGATATTTATTTAGATTTAAGGTTTCCTATTTTCCCTACTTTTCCTTTTTCCTTCTTCCTTTTTTTTTTTCCTTACCAAATCCTTAGAGTGTGTATGAGAATTTAATGAGAAAAAAGAAAAGGGAAAAAAAAATAGAAAAGAAATATGAAACCTCAAATGCATTTTTTATTTGGGTAAACTAAAAAAATATAAAAGCTATTTATTAACAAATTAGTTATTTTAATTTAATTATTTCTAATGAAAATTTTAAATTCTATTCGTTTTTTTTTTATTTCTTATCGTAAATTGAATATGAAAAGTGATTTTAAATACTTTATCTATTTTATTTTCTTTTAATATAAATTTTTAATTCAAGCACAATCTTAAAACAACAAATAAAAGGTAACAAAAACAATCAATTTAGGACGGAAAAATACTTTTTCTAAGGCAAACTACGTTGCATGCAAGTAAAGGGTGGTCTATCATCAATGAAATGAAATGAAAGGGACTCTTTGACTTCGTTGAACATGCAACTTATGAGCCTTATTTAAGAGTATGCGCAAACTTCAGCAAATGAGCCTTATTCAAAAGTATGTGCAAAAATAGTTAGAGAGATAAGATTATGTGCGATGGTGAGACCTGCAAAAAATTGATGGGTCTAAACTTGATCATAGAAGTAGTTTGCAATTTGAGAATTAGTCAAGACTTTGTGGAAAATATAATCTTAGTATTAAGACGATGCGTGATTTTATTGATCGTAGTTCTGCTTTGTTAAATGAGAGAGAGAGAGAGAGAGAGAGAGAGAGAGATGGATGGTACCAAAGTAAACTGCAAACGTGAAACTCAAGCCCAAAACCACAGAAGCCTTGCAAAGCCTCTGGACAACAGCTTTTCCCATAACAACTCTGTCGAATCTCCTTCACTATGCTTCAAACTATCCTTGAAACCCAGTTGAAATCCACCATAAACACACAAGACAGTAAGATATATAACATCCTTACACACAAATATACATGTACAAGGACGAGAGAGAGAGAGAGAGAGAGAGATTTTCAGTTCAGAAATCTGTATAAACTTTTGGTAAAAACAGCATGAGGAACTGTGCTTTGTAAAAATAAGATTTTGGAACTTACACGGCTAGTAACTGTTGCCAAACTGCAAGCAAATCTAGCATCGAAAGTCAGGTAGATGATCTCTCTCATATATATATATATATAGTGGTGTGTGGATGAAAAAAAAAATGCGTAATAAAAATAAAAAGTTGATACCGTGATGAATAGTAAAATTTAATTAAAAAAAATTGATAATTTTTTTATAATTTTTGATAATTTTTAATTTTTTTATTAATTCAAACACTCTCCGTAAATGCTACCGCTACGGTGGTAAAGTTTCCGCTTACTGATTATTTTATTAGAACGTATTAATGGTTTTTGTATGATAAAAAATATGTAACAAAATTTAATAAAAATTAAAAAAAATTTATAATTTTTTATAAATTTCGATAAAAAACACTTCCAACCTCGTAAGTCGATCGGGATTATCTACCAGCTGAGATGGCATTTTGCCGGTTGGTCCTGACAGAATTTATAGCAGGATAAGCCTTCTGGAAATGGACAGAAAATTTCACTCTATTACAGAACTGCCACGGGGCTGTAGGCTTTCTTCAACACTATTTTACTAGGGGTCTATCTAGTTCCATTGACTGGCAGGGGACCGGGGGAAGATGTAAAATCTGAATTGCCGCATAGAGCCAATAAATTCAACTGCACTGTTACTTTTTTTTTTTCTTTTTTTAACAATTTTGCAGAGGTCATTTAAATTTACCACTTCTTGAGAAAATTGCCAAATTAGGGTCCCAAAAGACTGAAAGGATAAATGAATGTGTGGCATTTGTGATTGCATAGATAAATGTGTGTATATTAATATAGATATATGATAAGATAAGATCACATGATCATGCCCTTATAAATTATTGATCAGCTAAGCCTTGATGCATTCATGCAGGATAGAATGGAAATTAATGGACGTGGCATGTATCCCCTAGGTTGCACAATTGTGGGATGTAGGCTCGATTTACATGGTTATGGATTTCCATTTAATAAATTTTTATTAATTTTTATTTTTTTTTGACTCGAAACCTCGCCTAAGTGGACCAGAAAATAAACCAGAGGACACATGATCGATCCTCTCAATTATGTTTTCTAGTTGAATCACGGGACTCGAAATCTCGCCAATAACGTAAGAAATACACTCACTCAGCAATTCAACTGTGCACAAAGGTACAAATTTTAAATTAAATTGTATTAAAACGTAGAAGAGACTTACTTTGTATAATAATTAATGACATATGCATTGAAGAGCTGGTGTGCATGACACCAACCAAACGAGATTTTCATTACTTAAGATTGACCTAATAGAAAAACTTTTGATTAGTCAATTTTTTTAATAATTACCACTTATACAGTGAAATAATTTTTTTTAAATAGTGGGAGATACTTTTATAAAGAATTTTAAATAATATATTAGTTATTGACAATAATTTTAAATTTATCATAATGTGTTGTATTAAGCTACTCAAATAATAAATTAGTTAGAGATATTTGTATTTTTCATTAGTTTTCACCACTTCACCATAGTTTTAATTTATTAAATAAAAAAAGAATAATGTGAAGTAAAAAAAATTAATGAGAGAATGCAAATGTTCTCGTCCTAATGAATTTTATGATAAAATTTATATTTAAGCTAATAAAATTTATTTGAATAAATGTTTAAATAGATATACTAAATTTCTTAAAAATTCTTAAAAACAAACGAGATAAAAAAAAAAAGTGAGAATTTCTAAAAACACCGGAAAAAGTGATAGCCTGGCATTTATGTATGATAAGATGAGATATGATGGATGAATCGAGAGCCTTGGTTATTACGACTGTAACACTGTTGACGGCAATGACAAGGACAGCATGGGATGTGTATATCATCGATCAAGAACTGGAAAAATAATCACATTACCCAATGAATAATAATACAAGTTCATAATTACCAAAAATAATAATAATAATAATACAAGTTGAATGACTTAAAAACCCGATTTTAATTAACCACAATCATAGGTATTAATTTGTATTGACCATCGCGTTCACGTTTCATAATTATGTATATATTCAAAGACATCCGTTAAATACATATATTCTTTAAAATTAATGAAAAATATATTATTTATAATATATATATTTATATTATATTTATGCATAATTCCATCAAGTGCGAAGTATTACGTAGTTTATACTTGCGTTTAATGAGTGTCAAGCATTCTTAATCGGGCCCATATTCAAATATCTCAAATTAATGTAATGTTAAATAATTAATTTATTAAAAATTGAAAAAAATTATATTAACTTTACATTGATTTATTTATATCTTGTTATAGTCATATTTCTCTATCAATAAATTCGTATTTGCATGGTGTTTAGTATGGATTGTATTTTTGGTAACAACTTCATTTTAACACATTACCAACGTATTTCATGTAGAGATTGAGATTGAGAGGCCTCAAATTTTTTCTCAATCCCAATAAAAAAATTCAAATTCAATTATTTTTGACCAAAAGAAATGAGTAGCATGTTACCTAGCCAAAAACAACAAAGGAATGCGTACATGAATTAAATTAAAATTTCAACCAACTTATAATCAAATCGATTTAATTATATTCTGATTTAAAAAAATAATAGTATTCGTTCTAATTTCTCTAGCTGAAATTTCTTTTAGTTAATTTTTTTTTTCCAAACTAGATGGTAAATATATGCAAAGACCTTTAATTTTTTATTTATTTATTTTTCCGGCCATTCTATTGTAAACCAAATCTCCATCCACGTATATAAGCAACTCACTTCAAAAAACAAAAAATAAAAAACCCACAAAACCAACAAACCCTCCCCCCCCCCCTCAAAAAAACCATTGTTTTGTTTATCCTCCTAAATTTTAAATCCTAAACCTAATCCCACATCGGAAACTAGATATTACAAAGTGCTATATATGGTCGTGGCCAAGGGTTCGAAGCGCCGGGCTTGGTTGCGTCAGCCTGTAACTCGAGCGAGGGCATTAACGTGGTTGGAGGTTGGTTCGACCCAAGTGGCTAGACCAGTAGGAGTTTCCATCCTGGCCCGCCCGGTCCAAGTAGGGAGTTGGTTCATGGGCTCCGACCGAAGGGTTGAAGCTCCTGGGCCTAGAGAGGAGGACACTGCGTCAGGCTGGTTTCACAGAGCAGCGATTACCTCCCGCTCCTGTCGGTGGAAGGATAACGGCCGGCACTCCTCTGGCCCACTAACGCCGCATGGGCTGCTCTCATTCCAACAACCACTTCTTTTAATTTTTAACATTATAAAAAAATCCAAAAAATTAATTGGGTTTAAAATACTGTATACATATATATTTCGATGAATGCCTAAAAACTATTTACAAAAAAATTAAAAAAACCATATGAAACAAAAAAATAAAAATTAATTTTTTGAATTCCAAATCAAACCAAACCAAGCTTATACCGAAGCCAGTGCGCACTGAGGCAATCAGCAAAACGTTGCACCACTTATGGCATTCACATCATTTTTGATTTTTTTTTAAATAGAGAGAAAAGTGTGAAAAATATATATGCCCACATTAACATTTTTGCATTTAAAAATAAAATTTATAATTGCTTTCAAAATGTAGGAAAATATTAGAACAGTTTGTACTTTAGAAAATTATTTTGACAAATAATTATTTTCTTCTACCCTTCTTCGATATTTCAATTCCTCGCGAAACTCATCCCTTTCTTCTTTCTTTTTCTAGCCAACAAAGAGAATACGATTCTGAGTGTTCAGGTTGAGAAAAATTAGGGTTGACTTATTTAGGCTTTGGCCTAAGTTGAAATTGGAATTCGATTCGTGCTTGTGATGGGGTTTGGTTCTCAAGCCTGGAGCATTAATTAAATAAAAGCCTCTTAATAATTTTGCATGGGTAATTTTATTCATGACATGAGTTTTCTTGTTAGATATATGAATTTTTAAGTTATTTAGGGTTCATTTGGTTTATTTTTTGTTTTTCATTTTTTGTTTGAAATTCATTTTTATTTTGTATTTTTAAAAAAAAGAAAACAGATCAAAATGCATTTTGTTACTGTGTTTTCAAAATTATTTTCGAAAATAAAAAATGACTTTACACATGAAATAAAAAATAACAAAAAGTCGTTTTGAGAGTTTTTAATAAAAAATAAGAAAAATATCAAAACAAGGAAAATAAAGTATTTTCTGTTTTCATTTTAAAATTTTTAACACATAAATAAAAATAAAAAAAGAAAACAAAAACGTAAACAAATGTCACCTTAAGGTTTAGGTGGTTTGTATTTGGGTTTTGACCCGAATGATTTGGTTTGCTTTTATAAACTGTTACAAGGCCCAGAGTTTGCTGTATTGTGGGGTTGTTGTTGGTCAATGGCGGGTGAGTGGTCTTATTTAGTCGGGTGTCATCGTGCCAATACACGGTGGTGACGTTAAGGTTTCCTGCGTTAAGGTTTTCCGATCAGCTAACCATGCATGCTGCAGACTGGGTTGCCAAAGGCTCATGCCGTTGGCACTCTCTTCCCCATATTACACATCAATTGCAGGCTATTTTTGGATGAGAATTTTCCTCATATTGGTATTGGCAGAATGGAGTTTACAATTTGAGAAATTTGTTTGTCTTTTTTATTTTTATTTTTTATATGTTTCGCTTGAATGAAATGAATTTATTCTTCTGGCAAAAAAAAAAAAAAATTAAATAATATTTTTTAAAAATAAAGCAAGAGTTTAGCTCGTGAAATTGTAATCCCAATGATGAATACGGTTATTTTACCGTTGAGAGTCGTTAGGCAACCGATAGAAAAATAAATAAATAAATAAAGTATGCTGTTATTGTGCGGGGGCGATGGGTCGGGTCGCAGGTCGGGAAAGGGTGACTAAGTCTTTAATATAGTGTGTTCGAGCTAGGCTGGGGTAAGACGAACAAAAATATGGGCAGGGCGGATTGCAAGCCAACCCAAGACATTTGCATCACAGGTAGGTATCAAAATGTAAGAGAATTAATATATGTAATAATATATAAAAGATTCCCAGGAAAGTGTCGCATTTCCGATTGTATTTCCTTATTGATTTGAAAATTTTAAGTCATAAAAAAAAGAAAATTGCATTTTGCACTCCGTGTATCTATATAATAAAGCAGTTTAAAATTTTTAATTCAAAAATTTTTAATCGTTAAATTTTTAATGGTCAGAGTTACATTTTTTTTCTTCACTTTGATTGTCTTTTGGTCATTTCATATGAAAACACTTTTTTATTTTCTCATATTCTTTAATTAGCAAATGTGTGCAAAGCACGGATAGCCTATCTCCTAATTTAGCCTTAAAGATTTTTTTTAGGTTTTTTGTCTTGTTTTATTAAAATTTATTTTTTTCAAAAGCTCCAATTTTTAAGTATATTAATTGCATTCAAAAAAAAAAAAAATTCATATCTATTTAAGTAAAAACTATCTATTTAGATAAAAATAAACGAAAAAGTTAGCATTTTTATTTTTTTAACTTTTAATGAATTTTTAACATTTTTTTATGAATGATTAACACGTCTAAAATTTAAAATTTTTGAAAAAATTAATAAAAAAATATACAAAATGAAAAAATAAAAAAATAAAAATAATTTTGTAATCACATTTTAAAAAATTTTTATAATAAAAATAATGTAGAGTAACAGAGTGTATTTTCATGTAAAGTGATCAAAAAAACAACTAAAGAGGGGGAAAGATAAATAATTCTTATCATTAAATAAATTTAATAGTTAAAAATATGTCAAATTCAAATTATCTTACTTTCTTATATTTAAAATTAATTATTCTTATTTATTTATTTATTTCTATTTATTTTACTACTTATTTAAAATTTGTCAAATTTTTGTCTCCAAAAAAAGTATCATGTTTTTTTGCCTAGCGCCTCCTTTGTCTCTGGAAAAAAAAAAAAAAAAAGAATACCACGTATACAATGGTCAAATCGACAGATTTGTCTGTAAATAACTTAAATATAAATTTACAAAACAAACTTACGCGAAAAACTAAAAATAATTATAAAAATAAAAATATTAATCAAAATGTTAAAGTAATATGATTAATAAACATGTAAAATTTATTATTGGTTACAAATATTGATTTAAAATATTTTAGAAAAAAATATTTAATAAAATATAAGAAGAGTAAAAGATTATATTTTCATGTGAAGTGACCAAAAATATCTTAAATTAAAATTTTTAACTTTTTTTTATGTAAATGACACAAAGAGTGTAAGTGTATGTATTTAAAATTTTAAATTTCAGGTACATCAAAATTGAATTTTCGCCATAAAAAAATTAAAATTTTAATTTAAATGTTTATTCTTTAAAATTAACTAAGTTTTTTTGTTTTAAAAAATAATATTCAAAATCTAATTTTAATGTACTTAAATTAAAAATTAAAAATATGCATTCATATAAAAATATTTTAAAATATAAAAAAAAGAAAGTGTATTTTTATATAAAATGACAAAAAGACAACTAAAGTGAAAAGGAAAAAAATAATCTGACCATTAAATAAATCAAGCGGTTAAAAATATACCAAATTCAAATTATTTAATTTATTAAAAGTATATAATAATTAATAATTAATTTTTCTTATTTATTTATTTATATTTACTTAAAAAACTTTTATATGTGCCAATAAACACCCATATCACTCCCTCTCTCGTCAAACCCCTACCGATTCTTTTTCTCTCCATGCCTCTCTCTCTTGTCAGACCCCACCCAATCCCCTCCCTCTCTTTCTCTCTCTCTCCATGCCCCCTCTCTTCCCCTCCTCTCTCTCTCTCTCCAGCCGTGAACATATACATATCTGTCCCGTCAACCCGACCTAATTTATTATATAGATATTTCTTATAAAAAATTTTAAATTAATATTTTTTAAAATGTGAAAATATTTTGTAATGAATAATAAAATTTTACAATTTATTAAATATTGTATAACACCGGTCAACATATTGTTTTATTTCAGAACATGATATTTAAACTTTAATTTTTCTCAAATTTTTCTTAAAAATAAATATAAATTAAAATTTAATTTTAATGTACATTACACTTAAAATTTTAAAAAATAAAGCTTAATTTTAAAAAATAATATGTAGCTATGTGGCGTATTTAATTGTTAACGGAAGTTTACATATGATCCACGTTACAATAAATTAAAATCTCATACCCAGAGTTTGCGTTATAACAAATTTCAACATCATACCTGGTAAATGACTCATTTAACGAAATATTTGATTAGTAAAGATCAATTAGAGTTCCCAATGAAATAAATTAAAACCTCATATCCTAAAGTGAAAATTAATCAAAAGCTTGGGGTACAAAATATAATTTATTCCAATATAAAAATTCACGTAGGATTTTATTGCAATGATCAAAACATTAGGAGTCGATCCATTGTGATAAATCAAAATTTTAGACTCCAAAAAGAAATTAAGCCCCGATTAGTTGGTCCAACATGGTGGGGGTCTATGAGGAGCAAGAGAGAGAGGACACCGCAAGAGGGTATGAGAAGGAATTAGCATAACTGAAAGAGATGCTTTGTCCAGCCGAGAGTGGGTTCCCATTGTTGACAAGGCAATCGTTGTAAGCGATTCGCCTGAATATCTTAGGGTTGATGGTCCTTGCAGAGGCGAACCAACCGCAGCTCAGGTGGACGGCGGAGACGGTGCAACCTGTGGGACAAGCGTTCTGTATGTTGACCGTGTAGGTCGGGATTCCACTTGGCAGTGGCTTCGTTGGTCCTTGAAACACTACAACGTAGTCGTTCGAACAGTCCTGCCCAGCTCGAAGCAATCGAGGATTCCCTTCAACTGAATAATTGTTTTGTAATTAAAAATTACACATTAAAAATTTCTAAAACAAAATGAAGACTTTTTTTAACATAATTTATAGAAATAGAAATAGAAATCTCAAACTATTATTATACATAGTACATGTCTTTCCCTTAATGATTTCTTTTGTTGAGAAAAAAAAAGTTATTTTTTTAAAAAATAAATTATTTTTTATTTTTTTATAAATTTAATATATTTGCTTTTCATAGTTTAATAAGAATTAAAAATACAAAAAATAATTTTAATTATTTTAAAAAATGGAAAAAGTTAATAGCCAAACTTTGACTCTCTCCAAATGGTGCCTAAAACATACCAAAGCAATCAGCAAACAAGAAAGCCAAGCACAAAACGGTAGCGAATTTGCAAAGCCTCTGGACGACAACGTTTCCTATAAAAATTCCCATCTCGAGTATCCTGCAAACCGACCATAACATGTTACACACAAATGGGGGAGAAAAATTACCTTAATTTAAATACATAAAAAATGATGTCATATTTGTATACATACAGAGAGAGAGAGAGAGAGAGAGAGAGAGAATTTTAGTTGAGGAGAAGTATGTAAGAACTTTTACTTACAAGAACAGGAACAACTCTTTGGGACAATAAGATATTGAAAAGGCACGCAACTAGGTGGTGGGAAACCTAGTAAATAATGAACAGAATTTATATACAGGTTTTCCAATGTTATTTTGGAAAGCGTCCATCTATTTCCAATTGACCGGGGAGAAAATCTGAAAATCTCGATTGCCCCAATCACTGCAAAATGAAGAAATAAATCAGTTCCATGTATGAAAAAGTTTCTTAACTGGTGGTAGTCTACCGTATGTTAAGATCGAAGTGTATCCAAATACATTGCTAGAAGAGCGTTGCCTTTTTTGCTGCATCCCTTAATTATGTTTGGTGCAACCTTGGAAAAATTTGTTGCCAAATATGTCCTCAGCTTTATTCTAGTCCAGATTTGCGCTAATTAAGGTTAGTTCTGTGTTGTGACCGGATTCGTGGAAGCTGATATCGCTTCCCGAATGCGACAATAAGATATTGAAAAGGCACACAACTATGTGGTGGGAAACCTAGTAAATAATGACAGAATTTATATACAGATTTTTCAATGTTATTTGGAAAGCGTCCATCTATTTCCAATTGACCGGGGAGAAAATGTGATGATCTTGATTGCCCTAATCACTGCAAAAGGGGGAAATAAATCACTTCCATGTATGAAAAGTTTCTTAATTGGCGGTAGTTTATCGTATGTTAAGATCGAAGTGTATCCAAATACATTGCTGGAAGAGCGTTGCCTTTTTTGCTGCATCCCTTAATTATGTTTGGTGCAACATTGGAAAAATTTGTTGCCAAATATGTCCTCAGCTTTATTCTAGTCCAGATTTGCGCTAATTAAAAGTTTGCTAGCTATATAAGGTTAGTTCTGTGTTGTGACCGGATTCGTGGAAGTTGATATCGCTTTCCGAGTTCAGCCGCGAATATCAGATCTTGATTATTGGATTAAAATTTAATAATTCAGATTATTCATATATTTTTATTTTAAAAAACACTCAAATGAATTTGAACCGTTAATTTTTAATTCAACGACTCTGAAAATTATTGTCACCCACCTGGACATGTCAAGCCTCCCCCATTTCGTTGGGACCAACCAATCAAGGGGATGGAGTTAAAAGGCTTCATGGAAATAATTTTTTTGGTTAATTAAAAAATTATATTTAAATTTAATTATTTTGCCTTTAATTGTTTAAAACTATATTTTTTTATTATTTTTAAAATGTTTACTTTATTTATTTAAAAATTATATTTTCACCCTCACTAATTATGATACCAGCGTCTACCCCAGTGGTATGCTGCCAGTTTTGTTGCGGAATTCTCTGACTGATTGTGGTAGCATGAGGATGACAGTGTATTCACTCACTTACAACGGCTGTTCAAAGTTTTCAGAATATTAAATTGTACGCTTGGCGGTTTTGGATGCAAAATTTTATGGTACAATAAATTTCAATTGAAAGCATTTTTTTATTGCCTTTGGGCGCTGGCATTAGGCTAGGTCTCCCTCAAACACCCAACCCATTTAAATTTATTTAAAAAATGAGTTACATATCAGCAGATCATGTTTGAATACCTTGTAATTAGCGACTCAAATTTAAACCGTTTGCTTATAATTTTAATTTTTTGTTAAAAAAAGTATAATATATATAAAAATAAAGATATATTAAATTTTTAGATAAAATAAAATAATATTTAATAATGATGTTCAAAATAAAATAACGGTGAGTTTGGTTTATAAGATTACCAAAGCACTAAGGTGAAAAAAAGAATAGGGATGAAAACGTTATTTTTCAATCTAAGTTCGAATTAGGCAAAATTTTCTTTATTTGATGAGAAACAAGTCTGATAATTTTTCTTAGTTTTTTGAGGAGTCTAAAATGTAAATATGAACCAAAGACAGGTTCAAAGTTTAAATTGAACTGAAATTTGTTTAACTGATCAGAATCATATGAAATATATTTTTCAACCTTTAAAAAAACTTGAAATGTGAAAAAAGGGCCAAATGAACCCAAGGCTTGAAACAGTGGTGAATATTTTTAGCCTGTGAGGAAGCAAATGATACAAATTTGGATAAAAAATGAGTCTAGGATAAAATGATTACTTTTTAGTCTAACCTTAGATTGGATTAAAATTTGTTTAGTTACTAAAAATCATATCGATGAATATTTCTTTAACCTTTAGAGACCATTTTAACCATTTAGTAGTTTAATGCACATCTATGGATATAAAACGGATAGGGTACCTACCTAATTAACTAATTCTATTACCAAATTCGTTTCTTTTTTACTTACTATTACCGTCCTAGACTCGTTTATTTTTTTAATTGAAATCCTGAATCTATCATGTCCTAAACCTGTGAAACCTATCTTGAACCTGCGAAACCCGTTTATGTTAATTGGTCAAATTACCTATTAAGTATATGTTACATACCTGATTTGAGATAAAAATAAAAAATTAGTAAATAGCAAAATTGTTAAATTTATTAAATTGAACAAATTCATTAGTCAACGAATTTCCAAGTTTTTTTTTTTTTTTGAAAGGTGAAAGAAATATAATATAATTAGTAGAAATAAATATACAAAATATATAGGGCATGCCCTTTGAACAGTATAATAAAAATCACGGTTCATGAAGGACTTTCAAACTTAATATGTAACAATCCATGATATGTGAATATAAATATATATTATATACTATGGTAAAAATATATATTATATACTGCGCCTACTAATATACCACATTATATACTATGACAAAAATGAGCGAAATTCCATAAATGGCCTTACCTTAAGAATTTCAAAACTTTATTTTAGGAATAAAATTGTAAATATATTAATATATATTTTATTTTATTTTGTTAAACAGGTAGGTACTCTACAAGTATCGGGTACTAAGTGCTCTAAGCAATTCCGAAACATGTTCTAAACCCACATAGGTATTAATTTTCAATCCCAAACTCGTCCCAATCCCATTAGGGTATTTTCAACAAATTTTTATCGGAATTGGTCAGGTTAAGTATCCTCGTGTACTCGTCCCATTGACATCTTAGCAGTGCATCCCTTGTTCTTCCATACTCTATAAAACACTATATGTGGGTGCGCACATTATGTGTGCAATTTATTTTTTAAATAAATATATATATATTTTAATTTTATATAAATTACCAAACAAATTTAAAATAAAAATTATTAAAATACTGGTAAAATATTAGATAATTAGTTTTAAATGACATTTAAGTAAATAATTTATAATTAAATGGCATTTAAAAAAGATAAGAAATATAAAGATAGTGGATGGTTAAAGTGGGCATTTAAGAAACACTAAAAATTTACAAAATTAAATTTATTTAATTAAGTGGTAATTGTTAAAAAATTCTTTTTATTTCCATAAAAAATATTACTACTTGTTGGAAATTGAGAGGTATAGATAGAAGGAAAATCTTGAGTTTACTTCTCAGTGGTTATTAGTTCAAGTCTACTAAGGGTTGTTGGAGGACTTACTCGGTTATTAACTATAGACTCTAAAGATTAGTTGATGTGCATACAAATTGACCTAAATATCCGAGTATTCAAATATATATATATATATATATATAAATAGAAAAAAAAGTTTTAAAAAAAAACTGCACCCAACGTAAGGTTTCATTAAATTTAAAGTTTCACCAAACGTCACTTTTCTTTATATGATAGAAGGGATATCCCTAAACTTTGGAATTATTTTTGGTGAATTGTTAGTATTACTAATCTAACTTTCTCAATCGTCTCGCAATTTTTCATGAGCTTTTACCATGACTGAGTCATCCTTGACTTGCTTAGACTTCCTTGAAATTGAAATGAACTTCGAGAGGACAATATATAGTCCAATGGGACCCTGTTCCTAGCCCTCTACATTGGCTCTTTCTTTTACATCGTTAAAACAACTAGCAAATTTTTTTATGGCATCACGTTAAGGTGATGTTTGGAAGAGACATAAAAAAAATTAAATTTAATATAAAAATGACACGCGATGAAATTTCATTGAAGAAAGTTACAAGAAATTAATAATTTTTTTTACTCTTTTTTATAACTTTTTAAGAAATAGACTATCAAGCCCCACTTAATAATTCAACCCATTATGCTCCCATACAAATTAAAAGAAGAAGTCATCGTGGTCCTCCTACTCTTATTATTTTTACTCTTATTATTATTATTTTTTTAATTTTTACTCTTGATTTATAAAGACATTTTGTAACACCGTATGAATTTAACAAAACTATGCTATCTATCTATCAATCATTTGAAATAGCATCAATTAATTGAAAATTGACTAGGTTGAATTGTTATCAATAGCAAAGCCACGCTTGCTTCGGGGATCACATTAGGTTTTCTCATTTCTTATCTCTTATTTTGAGCGCGTTCAGAATGATAAAAAGTGAGATAAAATGAGATAAAGTGAAATTAGTTATGGTTCGTAATTCGTATTGTAAGATAAAAAATGAATAACTTTTAAAATTTTTAAAATTTTTTTTATCATTTTTTAAAATTTTTGATCACCCCAAACGGAGCCTATATTACCATATTTCTGGTTTAAGCTTATCTCTATATTACCATATTACTGGTTTAAGCTTATCTATCTGTCAACTCATTTGATATAGCATCAATTAATTGAAAATTGACTTGGTTGAATTGTTATCAACAGCAAAGCCACTTCCTTTCAGGGATTACATTAACTTTTCTCATTTTTTATATCTTATTTTAGGTGTGTTTGGAATGATAAAAAGTGAGATAAAATAAAATAAAGTGAGATAAGTTATAAGTTCACAATTCGTGTAGTGAGATGAAAAGTGAATAACTTTTATAAATTTTCAGTATTTTTCATCATTTTTCAATGTTTTGGGTCACCCTAAACGAAGCCTATATTACTATCGGCTTGTTTGGCGTTCCAAAAAAACGTGAAAATTATTAAAAATCTCTGAATCCTCTTAAATTCTCTAATACATTTGACACTCCTCGTACTTCGTAATATATATATATATATATATATATATATATATATACATATCCCAACAAATTTTAACAAACTCCAATACCATTTCATAAACTCCAATAACTTTTTTATAAATTTCAAAAGTTTTTTAACAATTTTCAATAAATTTTGATGCAAAATCATTCTAATGGAATAAAAAAAAACCGTTTGAACGGTTTTTTTTTTTAAAAAGTTAACACAAAAATTAAAAAATTTCACTATTTATCATTAAAAAATGTGATTTGATTGCTGTGCACTAAATACTAAAAATTTTTTCAAATCATATTTTTCACTATTTTTTATTATTTTTCACAACACCAAATTATCCTATATTATTGGTTTGAGCTTATCTATCGATCATTTGAAATAGCATCAGTTAATTGAAAATTGACTAGGTTGAATTGTTATCAATAGCAAAGCCACGTTCGCTTCAGGATCACTTAACTTTTCTTATTTTTTATCTCTTATTTTATTACTATATTGCTGGTTTGAGCTTCTTGTACTTAAACTTTTTATCTTTGTTTATTTAAATATTTCATATTTGACCGTCATTAAATTTAAATTGATACTTATAAATATATTTTATTAATTTACATATACTTATTAATAAATTCATAAAAATATTTTTTAATTAAAATATTATTATTGTCTTATCATTTTATTTAATTTTTTTATTTTTAGTAACATTTTTTTAATAAAATTTTGGGTCCCCCTGGCCAGTTGGGCGCAAATCTTTACGGATCATGGATCCACGAATTGACGCCAGTCAACTCTACAGGTCTTGCTGTGTGAAACGAAGCTAGAAAATTCAAAGATGGATGCTGCTAATTTCCGCGGCTTCTTCCCAGTAAATTCTTCAATTTTGATCCTTTCAAAAAGGATCTCTCTCTCTCTCTCTCTCTCTCTCTGAGAGTAATAATGACCATTGACTGACAGGGGCTGAAGTCTCCGCTCCAAAAATAGTCGGTAAAGTCCCAAGTAAAATCAATGTACATACATAGTAGTATATATATATATATATAAACCTGTATATAAAGGCACCAAAGCATATCTGTTCACTAAACATACCGATTCTTAACAATGACACTGCAGTTTCTTGTTTATGCCTTTCTGTTGTCATTATTACTTCTTCCCTATGTATACTCCTCAGACTTCTCTCATCTCTTCTCCTCCTCCAATTTTCGTTTCTCAACATCACTTTCACCGCTTCTTACTCAAAGCCTTGAGAGAAAGTACATGTTCCTTGTTTGGAAAGGACTCGTTGTTTTTCTCGCTAAGAACTTGAGTTTTTCTGGCTCTAGGAATGCTGGTGATAATGAAGATGGCTTGACGGCAGTGGGTGAAATGGAAGCACCGATTGAAGATAATGAATCAAACATTGAAGGCACTATGGGAGGACCTGCGAAGATTAATGTTGTTTCCATAGAAAAACAGGAACAAGAGTGTATGGAAACAGGGGTACCAGGAAGAGCAGCTCAAGCTATGATCGTGGAGGAAACTGAAGATGGGGATGATGGAGTACCAGAAGAAAGTGATGGGTCCTGGTCCTTGATTCCAACGTCATCATTGGCAGGAGATGAAGAAGCAAATGATGAAGTGAATATTAGTACAGAGGAATTGAACAGAAAATTTGATGAGTTCATCAGGAAGATGAAGGAAGAAATGAGGATTGATGCGCAAAGACAATTACTAGTTTCTGTCTAATCAGTTCGTGGGGGTTTCAATTTAGTGCTAACTATTTTTAGACTTGTGCTTTCCGTTTTCAAGTTTAATTTGTCAGACCAATTAAATTTTGTTTGGGGTTCTAAACTTTGTTTCTCATGTTTGCTCTTTTTGGTTATCTTTCCAACTTTCGCACTCTATGGGTATTTAATCAAATTTCGAACCAGGGTTTATTTCTATTTTTTAATTATAACAATCAAAGGTTTAAGGACTAAATTGTTGTAATTTGAACTCTCTTGTAAACTTTGGTTTAAAAATCTTCTTGTTAAAAGTCACTTGAGTGCCAATTAATGGACTGCAGGGATTATTTAAACGTGAGGTAGATTAAATATTGTGATGATTAAACATTTAAATTCTTAATTGTTATTATTAAAAAAAAGTCAAAGCCTAAAATAAAATTTAATAAAAAAAATTTAGTGATGGAAAATAATAGCCTTCCCTCTTTTTAATTTTTTGTGGAAAATTTAAAACAGAGATTGTTCCAATCCCAATTCTTTTTAATTAGGAGAGTCATATTTATTTTTTATATTTTATTTTAAATTGATATTTTTAAGTATTTATTATACTTATTTTATTTTAAATAGATATCTTACTTGCAAAGTCAGCGTAAGATTGGAGACCAATGAATTCCTTTCTAAAGTATATCCCCTTATACTTAAAAATACACAGAATAGAAGTATAGAGAGATGGACAATATTAGCATTGCTCCAAGACCACTTTTTTAAAAAGTTAAAAATTTGAAAATTTAAAAGTTATTATTTTATAATGACAATTTAGAGCTAAAGTATATACCAGTTGGGGGTCCTTGTCTTGCCCGCCGAGTCCTAAATATTGGAGAAAGATAAATTAGAAAAAGAAAATGTAAAGAATTAAATCAAATGTTACACAATTGGAAAAAAAAAAATACTTTATCAGGAAAAAAAATGTTATGAATCGTAAATATTAAGAGAAAGATGAATATTAATTCGAAAAACAAAATGTCAGAATAATGTGGTATGGCCTATATATATATATATATATATTGAAAATAATTATCCAGTAAAGCATGGTTTTATTATAATCTTATTATTTATCACATCATTTTGATATATTTTTCTATTTTTTTTAGTAGATAAAAATTTTTGGGTTGGGACCAGTATAGCTTTTGTTTGGGGAATGCTAACAGAATTTTCCGTAGGAGCTTTTGCCATTATGGTACATAAATATTGGGGTTTGTTGTCCTATTTTTCTGGGTTTGACTGTAGAGGGATTAACCCAAAAAACAAAATTCAAGCTTTCTCAGGTATAACCAAATCTTCTTCTCACCCATTTGAATAGCCATTTCTTTTCCTCCTGTTATATATCTGCTTTATAGTTGTGATCTACTTTTCTTGGTCTTCTCGCTATCCTTGGTTTTGTCTCTGTCTCAATTTCCTGTGTCCAGTGTGCATTAGATGTGAAATTGCCATCTCCTTCTGCATGGTATCAATTTCATGTGATGTTTACAAAGGCAAAGATGGTGCCCAATTGGGTTGTCTATTTAGAAGAAATTATAGTTTTTATTGCTTTTCCAAAGACTAGTTCATTTAATGCAAGTAGATTCGTATATGATTAATTTATGAATAGTGCTACACAATCAGATAAAAATTGTTAAAAAAAGAGAGAGGCAATCAAAAGAGATGGAAAACTTATGAACCTGTTATTTATTAAAAAAAAAATCGTAGAAATTTATTTTAGTTACAATTCTACTACATTTTGGTTTAACTCTGTAATACATTTTTATGATACAATAGTTTTTTTTTCTTAATTTATTTACTTTAGATCCTAGAATTTATTTGGGGAAAACTGATGTGGAGAGAGAGAGAGAGAGAGAGAGAGAGAGAGAGAGAGAGAGACAGACAGACTGATGCTGAGGAATGCTTTGATTCATAATATTGTGCAGGTTGTCTTCATGACCCCTTGGTGATCATTTATGGCTAATATTGATAATGTTGAGAAGCCTTTGCTTTCAGGATCTGTTGATCCTTCACACAATGCCCTCAAGAGAAGAAGATATGCCCAAAATCCCAAATCTCTGTCAATGGCAACTGCTCTTCCAGAACAAAACGGCCTCGAATTACTGCCACATCCCGAACTCAGTTCTGAGAAAATACAAGTTAATTTCAAGCTTATATTAATGTACTTTGGTGTCTATCTAGGAATAGGCACCCTATCCTTCTTTCTCGTGAGAAATCAGATCAAGGGTGAGAAAACAAGTGGGATTCTTGATGCTATGTATTTATGCGTTGTGACAATGACCACCGTTGGATACGGGGACCTCGTGCCTGATAGCAAATTGTCGAAACTGCTTGCTTGCATTTTTGTGTTAACTGGAATGGGCCTTGTTGGATTTGTTCTTAGCAAGGCAGCAGACTACATTGCAGAGAAGGAGGAAATTCTTTTGGTTAAAGCAATGCACATTGGTGAAAAAATCACCCTGACCGAGATTCTGAAAGAGGTCGAAAGCAACAAAGCCAGATATAAATTTGTGGGCACTCTGATCCTGCTTTTGGTGCTTGTGATTGTTGGAACCATGTTTTTGTTTCGAGTGGAGGGATTAGATCTGGTTGATGCTTTCTATTGCGTTTGTGCGACAATCACCACTCTGGGCTATGGGGACAAGACCTTTGCCACTGCTTGGGGGCGTTTATTTGCTGTTTTCTGGATACTGATCAGTACCATATGTTTGGCTCAATTATTCCTTTATCTTGCTGAATTTTACACGGAAAACAGGCAAAGATCGCTGATCAAATGGGCTCTCTCGCGTAAGTTAACAGCCTCGGATCTTGAGGCAGCCGATCTTGACAACGACAAAGTTGTCAGGTCAGTTTCGTTGGATTGTGTTGGTTTTTGAATCCCTGAAGGCCTAAAGCATTGCTATTAGTTCCTTAATTATTATTGTTATTATTATTATTTTATTTTCTGGAAGAATTCTTCTCTTTCTAGTTTACTTTGGTTCGTTTTAATTTACATTGTATTAGCTTCTTTGTTGCAGCCCTGCAGAATTCGTTGTGTATAAGCTCAAAGAGATGGGGAAGATTAGCGACGAAGATATCTCCATTGTGATGGAGGGGTTTAAAAATCTTGATGTTGATAAGTCAGGAACATTGACAGCATCCGATCTGATGCACTCAGAATCATCTCAAGCACAAAGCTGACACGGAAACTACATTTGAAAAGTCACTGACTCAAAACTTTCTTAATCGCATGGTGCCATAGTCACAAGTTAGAAGTACAAATACACTCAGGAAAGCTGGGACAAAAGTCACGAAAGTTCTTCATAATAAATATCTCATTGATTGGAAAAGCAAGGAAGCAAACAACCCATATTACAAGATTGAATTAGATCCTTCAGACCATCGTATTTGTTTATGTACTCACCGAGACGTGGATAAAAGCAAAGGAAAAAAAAAGGAAAGGGGAAAGAAAATAAAATAAAACTGCTTATGTTCCTAGACCAGACCAGTCTCTCCATTTCTTTTTCCACAATGCAATTGCAAAACGAAAAAGTTTATAGAATCTAGATATGATGCTATCAAAGAGCAATGTCCATGTAGTGATGAATCTGGTGATATAGTTCACTAGGCATGTTGCCTTTATCTTTAGGAATCTACTCCTCCATCAGAGGAACTGAAAGCATGCCTAATGAAACTGAAAACGTGCCTAATGAAAGTCTTTCCTGAATCCTGAAGTAGTTTTTCACTTTGAGCATACATTTTGACCATGAATGCGCAAATATCTGCATGTGTATTGTGCATGTTGATCAATTCAACAAAAATGTGCGAGGACGATTTATGAATTTCAAGTTACATGTTTGGACAGATGTAATGTATGTAAATCATTCATCAGAGATGTATATGCTGTAGTGGTATGAAATTTGAACCATCTTTGACAACACATGGGAAGTGTGTTCAAATATCCACCGAGTTAGTTAATTGTTATTCCTTGGTCCGTTTCTATACATCAACAAGCAGAGGAGATACAGATTAAACATGCTTGGTCCCTTCTATACAGATTAAACATGCTTGGCGCGACTAGGATTAAAAATGTAAGGATTAGAGATGAAATGATTGTTAGGGAAAAGTGATATTTGTCCTGCATAATCTTTGCAAGGATATCCATAGCCTTTCCAAGTCGGAACTAGAAACTGTTGGCATGTTTTTGAACTGTTCTTCTTCAAAAGAAGAAGGGGTGGATGGGTATAACTCATTTATCCTTACTGTTTGTCATTTGAAGTGATTCTTTGCTTAAAGAGAGCACCTTTCCCAAACTATATATCCTTTTTCTCATCTCGTATTTTATCCTTTTAATTATGTTAATGACCATCCTCAATCCAGAGGCAGCATTCTTGCCATTCTACCCTATAATGCAGAGCATGGCCTGTTTAAGAACAATGCAATTATGTCTAAAATCACATAAATATGGATAATTGATATTAAATACACACACACACACACACACACACAAAATAGTTTACCAGTACGGGTTTAGGCCCATTTATCTTTATATAATGAATTTATTTAAAAATTACCGGACTTATTAGGTCAGGTACAAGTTTACTATCCTAATCCCAAGTTTAGCCCAAATTTTAAACTGAACCTAACTTTTTTCAAGTACCAGCTGCAAACCTAAAAAATTGGTTCAATTTCTCTCAAAACATGAGGTTTCTAGGCCCATAATTAATTCTAGACTTTCTTCCCAAAAAAAAAAAAATAAACTTCATATATGTTCTGTGTGTGTTTGGAATGAGAATTTGGTGAAGAAAAAGAAAACAGAGGAGCAAAAGACATTGTAGTAACCCAAAGTCATTATTATTATTATTATTATTATTATCATTATTATTATTATTATTATTGAATTATGATATTTTTATTCTATTATTTTATTTAATTATTAAGTTAAATATTTATTTTATTATTATTTTCTTTGGGTTTTTTAGTTGTTAGGCTAATTAAAAATTAATGGGGTCTTTGGAGGTTTAAGAAGGAGAATTATAGTAGGCCTTAATATAGTTTTAGAGCCATTAA
Source organism: Vitellaria paradoxa (assembly GCA_019916065.1). NCBI lineage: Eukaryota > Viridiplantae > Streptophyta > Magnoliopsida > Ericales > Sapotaceae > Vitellaria > Vitellaria paradoxa. The sequence continues at coordinate 49,668,023 of CM034237.1, read as the reverse complement.
ATTTATGTGTATATGCATGAAGACATACAGTTTACGTTTTAGTATTCTAATGAAAACTTAACTGCAGAAAATAAGAGAGTTAGGATTTTGTGCAAAATACTATAAAGTTTCAAAGTAAAAATTTCTTTCATCTCTATACTGTTCGTCTATGCCCACTACTAATAAATGTATATATATTTAAGTTGGGTTTAATATTTTGTGTTCACATGTTTAGGGTAATTCGCGTTTCTTTGATATTATTTCTTTGAATCTATCTGTTAATTATAGTTTGAAAAAAATAAATTATTCTAATTTTGTAGAATTTTGAAAAGCATGATTTGTTAATAATATTAATTATTTGTTTATTTGTAAAATTGCATGTTATTGAATATTATAAATCATGCAAAATTTTTCATTAAAATAGGTATTGAACCCACATAGATATTGGTTGATGAGAATGTGATATGGAATTTGAATATGGGATTATTAGTATTTGAAAATTTAAGGAAAAAATCTCATTTTCTGAGTGACTAGCAACTAGAGAATAGTTCACGAGTAGTGACTCTAAGAACTAGAGAACAATCAAAATTAAGTTTTAATTTTATTTGAATTCAGCTGTTGAATAGTCTATTGAATAGTTTTAAATTGTATCCGATATATGCTATTGAAGTAGAAGTAAGATTTTGGTAGCTCATTGATCAGATATCGATGGATGAAAAGAAATTGAAAGAAATGAATGTTTATTAATAATGAGATAAATTATTTTTTAATTTTAATTTTTAAAACAATGATTAATGTAAATTTTGAATTAATATTGTTATTAAGAAGTTTGTATGTAATTATTTTAAAATTTTATTTATTCTTCTACTTATAATACTACCTAACATTGACTCTTGCAAATGTGTTAATCTATATTAATTAAATATTTAACGTCATTTAACGTATAATATACGTGCCATTTCATTAGTAAATTTAAAGATATACACACAAGGGTTTATTTGGAGCTCTAAATTTTGTCAAATTTCTCTTAAAGTGTAACATTTTAATGTTTGGAGGATCAACCAACTTTTAAAATTTTTTGGGTATTGATATTTGGTTTCTCAAAAAATTATTAAAAATTGGTGTAAAAGTGGCACGTGATGAAATTTGAGTGGAGAAGATTGAAAACTTTTGGAGTTCTTTTTGGAGTTCTTTTGGAGATTTTTTGAGTTCCATATAATTGTATCAAACAACAGTGCCAAAAAAATTCAAAATGCTTTGGGAAGTGCATTATTATTTAACATTTTTTTAAACAACATGATTGTTGGTTTTGTTACATTTTTTAATGGTAAATATATATATATATATTTTAAATTGATGAAGGTTAAAAATTGAATTTTTCTTAGATTTTTTAGATTTGAGGTTTTTTTTTTTTAAAGAATTTTTGAGCTCTAAACAGCCTAAAAAATTTATGTTATTTATGTCTTTCTCTTTTTTTTTTCTTTGGTAATCAAGGGTGTCCAGACCAGCTTACTTGAACTAGTGATCATTAGAAAACAAATTAAGATTTTATCAGGTTGAGTTAACCTTTAGAATTATGTCTTCCTTATTATCCTTTTACCCCAAGAACAATATAGAGGGAGAGAAGGAAGACCGGAGAGAAGGAAGACCAGAGCTTTATTAAAGACCATTAGAGACATATCTCAAGGTAAAATTTGACGTAATTATTATTTTTATACAAAGTATTTACTTTGATTTACCTACATAATAATGGAATCATTATCTTTAGGAATTGAGAATAATGTTGGATAGTGGCAGGATGAAGCTGTTGCAAACTCTACAATTCAATGGGGTTGATGTCAATCCAACCCTACCGACCCGATCCGAAAAACAGCCGGACGGGTTATGCCAGGTCCAATCCGATTCCATCTCTAGTTTTGCACGCGACTTAACTTTATCTGCCTAAAATTTGTCAATCATCAGCTTGTTGATGTCTTACGATGCATAATTTATCACTTTCGGTGGCAGTTGGAGTGAGACCAGTTCATCCGGAACATCAAATAAGCATATCATTCAGATGCATACTTTCAGCAGAAACTAGTGTCATTGTAAGATAATTCTGTATATATATTATGGGCTTATCATCTACGGTATAATTACATAGAAAGTTCTCCAGCATACCAAAAATTGGCCATTCAGCAAGTTGGGGTATAATTAGTCAACTTAAGGTAAATTACACTTATTTCCTCACATACTTATCTCTCTAATTTTGAAATATTGTTAACATTGATTCCCTTCTATTAAATCAATCGTTAAAAGTGAATTTGGTCAAATTAACTAAAATTTTAGGTACTTTTTTCCATTTTACTCCTCCTTCTCTCACTTATTTATCAGTTTTTTTTTAAATAAAACTCTCCAAAATCTTGTTGTTTTTATTTGCTTTTTACTTATTTTTGGGTATTTTTGTAAAGAAAACTAATGAATATGTAAGAGATGGAGGGGTAAAATAAGAAAATATTTAAAATTTTAGTTATTTAATATTTTCTTCTCAAATTTTAATGGTTAATTTAACGAAAAGAGATTAACATTAAAAATATTTTAAAATAAAAAAAAAAGTATGCATAATTTTTAAATTGTTGAGAGGTCGTAAGTGTCTAATTACGTACTTAAATGTTGAGGGAAAATAAATATAATTTATTTATTAACTTAATACTCTTAAGCGAGTGTGAGTCCTATTTCAATTTCTGAATTCGCATTAATTAACAGATTCAATCACATTTAATTATTAGTAAAAACAAAATATGATTTGCAAGTTTATATTACAATTTTTTATGTGAAAATCATGATTGTTAATTATTATTTTATTTAAAAATTACATATTATTTTATTCAATTGTTTTTACTATGTCACGTATCAATTTAAATGATTAAATTTATTTCAATATGATACTCAAACCTACAAATTTGGTGTCATAAGGGTAATGAATGACTAATCCATTTATGTAGTTGATATATATATATATATATATATATATATATATATATATATATATATATATATATATGTATGTATCTTCAGTTCTGCCAAACCTACAAATTTGGTGTCATAAGGGTAATGAATGACTAATCCATTTATGTAGTTGATATATATATATATATATATATATATATGTATCTTCAGTTCTGCCCCCTCTAATCAAGTTGATAAAATGCTTCATCTTCAACGCCACCAGAAATGCTTCACCTAATTTTCACCCACATTCCCCTCTCTCTCTCTCTCTCTCCCCCCCCCCCCCCCCTTTTTTAACCATTTACTCACCCAAAGTCTTTAAATGGGTGGGAGATATAGTCCCAGTGAGGGAATGTATTCATGGCAGGTTCGAATTAGGGCAATAAGCAGTAATTAACTTTGGCAAGACAGTAACACCTCACCTAATTAAAATCCGATCATATCCCTCACTGAATTGGGTGAGACTTCTATTCATAGTGACGGCACTCGTCCAAAAAAGTTCAAATTAGGGTGTAAATGTGCACTAATAATTTTCTTGCGATATCCTTTTCGCTGTTGGTTGGTTTGCCGGACATTAATTGTCCACCATTAGATGGCTGTCAAATGAATAGCAAACTGACTAGATGTTGTAGCTTGATTAATTATCTAGATTCGGACATTCAATAAGAGTCCACCACTAATAATTTCAAAGGGGATCCAAGATTAATAGACAACCTTTATGCTAATAAATTATAGCCATGTGAATTGTTTCCCCCCTCCCCCTCCATTCATATCTTCCACAAAGGTAGGGACAGATATAGAACTTAAGGAAGTGATTGGGAGACAAAATTTTACCCCAAAAAAAAAAAAATTATAAAAAGTTAAAAACTTCTACAAATTTTCACCTATTTTCATTTCATGTGCATATTTTTTAACTTTATCAAAATTTTCTCAAAATTTTGACACATTATATGAAAACCATTGAAACGAATTATTTAACCCTTTTCCAATCAATCCTATCAATTCAAAATTCTGACATATCATACAAAAATCGTTGGAATAAAGCATTTATCCATGACCCCAGTCTAACATGTTCTCTTAGCAAGTTTTAATTTGGCTTCCAAATGTCAAAAAGTAATTGACGTATTGCACTTTTTCTAACTTTTTATCTTCCAAACACTTTCAAGTGTATTATTGAAGTATATCTAAGTGTATATATATATATATATATAACGAAAACAAGTAAATCTTCCATCTTATTGCCTTTGAATAAACATATATTTGAATTAAGACCCCGTTTAATTGGCCAAAAGTTATCGAAATTTGTAAAAATTACAAATATTTATTTATTTTTACCAACTTATGTCATTTTTTTTTTTATGCATTTTCTTTCAAAATTTAAATTTTACGAACTTTTACAAAAAAAAAAAGTTACAAAAGATTACCCACTTTTTTTTAACTTTTTTCAATATTTGTCAATTTTCTGACACAGTTTCTAACCAAAATCATTGAAGCGACCTATTTTTTACTATTCCAGTAAGTTCTTTTGGTGAATTTTGATTGATCTTTCAAATACCAAAAAATGACTAACACAACCCACTTTTTTTCTGGAATCAGAGTTCTGATATCATATTAAGTTACCACTTTTTTTCACCTTTCAAAAAACTTACTTTTTTTCAACTTTTTGCATTTTTCGGTGATAGGTTTCATTTGTTTCAATTTAAAATATTTTTTGAAAAACATGTTTAATAATTTATTTTTAGAATAATTATTTTTTTGCATCTGTACTTAACGTGAAAATCACTTACACCTATTGAATTCTAACAACTTATATTTTTATTCCTTGTAATTTGTATTAAAGTGAAATTGTAAACAGTATTAAATTTCAAGTGAAAAGACAAAAATACCTATCAGAAACTAAATAGAATCAGGAAGTGTAAGTGTAAGTAATATAAACTATAGGAGATATAAATATAATTTTTAAACTTACTTAGAATCAAAACTGTTATGTTTGGCAAAATTTTTAACATTTTCACTTTGATCCAAACTACGAGGGATGTAAAGGTAATTTTTTAAAATTTAGGGGATGTAAATTATTTTCACCTTAAGTACATAAAGTAAAAAGATAATTATCTTTATTTTTAAAATATTTTCTTAAAATATGAATAAAAGTATTTTTCGATAAATATTTAACATCAAAACAAACAGAATGTAAGTTGAATTGTTTATTGTTGTTAATGTTCCCTCTCATTCTTGGTTCGGATACAAGTTTTTTTTTTTGGGTAATTAAATTTTCTTTTCTTTTCTTTTCTTTTATTAATTTTCATTCTGTAATTTTATCTTTCCAAAGTTAACTAGTCTTTTTAAATGCTATTGAAATACATTTGCCAAGGAAGAGCTAAAGGAAATATATATAGACTAAAATAAAGTAATAAATATATAAACACATTAACTTTGATGATATAATCATTTTTTTTTATATAATATGAACATAGAACATTATTATTTGGTTGAGATATAAACCACTTCTTGTCACAATTTTACCTACTCAAACAAATGACATACGCACATTGAGGAACGCCCATGAGAGCTTAAGCTTGAACCCATTTTCAATCACTTTCCCGGCATTGTTAGTGGGCATTCCATTAAAGATTAACAAAAGCATCATCAAAAACCCCACATCTCAATCAATAACCACTTTGATTCTGTGGGATTTTTTCCTAATACAATTTTGTCGTGATCTTTATCTAATTTAAGGGGGTGTTTGGGTGTTCATGAAAGGTGGTGGATTCTTCCCTTGGTAGGCTTGGTTGCTTAACCAAAACCACCTGGGGCAAATGCTTAGAAAAGGCCATTTAGCAAGTGTCATCAAGATAGCTCATGAAGTTTCATATATAGGCTTTCTTTCCTGTTTACAATCATATACATACTTGCAAGCAAAGATCGATGTTGGCTTTCTCTTCTTCCTTTTCATCTGAATTTGTTTGTACTTTCAAGCCACTTCAGTTAGCTTTCAATTTACAGTAATCAATACCTCATTTTCTTGGATTCAATCCCAATTCTTTTTGAATGCCTTCAGCTTTAGTCTCTTACCATGGTGTTAGGAGAATTTAGCGCCTAAGCAATCAAATTTTTTCTAATTAATCAAGAGATTTCCATCAACTTAAGTTGTCTTCTTTTTTTTTTTTTTTTTTTAAATGTGTGGAATTATATATATGGAATGACTTTGTCACTAAGTTTGTTGTCAAAGGCTTTATGAAAAGAGGAAAATTGTGGTAATTACTTTTTTATCTCCCGGTATTTGGTTGAAAAACATATTATCCTTTTTAGTTCAAAATTAACACACATTTTTTTTTGGTGATTTTGAACTAAAGTACACAATTGATAAAATTTGTCAAATTTAATTGAATTTGTGTTATAAGTCATTTTTTGGTTGAAAAAAAAATTTCTTGCAAAAATACATAAACAAAAGTACATTTTTCTCATTTTTAATGTTAAAATGAAATATTATTTCATTTCTAAATTAAGAGGCTCATTATAGACAAATATACATGCTTTCATGTTTCTGAATAGTAATTTTTGAACAATCATTTATGCATTTTCTTGACAAGTGAGATATAAAAATTTCGTTAAATTTAATATTTTATGCCAATTTTCCACATTAGTTCAAATCACAAAAGGATTCTGCATTTACTTATAAATTAGAGAAAGGTTATTTTCTTTTTTTTTTTTTGATCAAACTAAAAATAGTGTCAAGTGTAATTATCTAAATAAAATACCAATTATATAGGTATTATGTGGAGGAACTTTCTTAAAGTATTTTTTGGAATTTATATGTTGTATCTTTATTCTTTATCATCAATCTCACCCAGGGTTTGTACTTTCAATTATGCCATTTTACCTCTTGTATATTTTATTTACTTCCAATGTTACTTTTCCTTCTAATTTTATTAAAAATTTCATCTATTTACCGAGACTCTAGAAATTTCTCATATTTAAGCTTAATAGAGGAAGATTTAGATTTCGAAGTATATTATTAAGGGTTCAATTCATATTTAGTGGGTTCTAACCGACTTGGAAGATAGAAGCATTCTATCGGCAATGATGCATCATTGGATCTGATGAGCAATAATAGATTCAAATGAGAATGGAGAATGTCAATCTTGTAAGGTGAACTCTTATAACTAGTATTATTAATTTTTAATGAATTATTTTTTAGGGATATATTTCTTAAAAGATTCGAGATTTTACTTAAAAATAGTTCTAGAATTTTCTCATTATACCACAATGTCCTTTACGTTGTTTTATGTTTGATTAATTATTTATGGTAATTTAAACTTTGTTTAGAGTATTAAAAAATGTTAAAAATCATTGAAAATACTGAAAATCTTTAAAATTATTTACTTTTTATTTTACTATATGAATTATGAACTTATAACTTTTAATTATTAAATTTTATAATTATCTGTCACTCCAAACACCGCTTAATTTATTGTAGTCAAGTTTATAAATTTTCACATCAGAACCAGATGTAATATATGTTTGGGGGGGGGGGGTAAAGTGACAAGTCAAAAGCAAAAATTGTATATTTGATTGTTTAAGTGTATCTTTTAATGTTTAAGTGTATTTTTTTAGTCAAAAGGAGTAGAAAAAGAACTTCAAATACTCATTTATTTATTTTTTGAAACAGAATATACAGTGTATTAGGAGAAGAGAAGATGGCCACCCCCCCAAATCATAAGAGTCCTCCGTAAAGAAGTCATTAAAGGCAACATTTTAATAACAATCTAAAAAAAAAGTCAATTCTATAAAATTTTAAAATTTTAAACCTAAAAGTAATCTCAAAATGCGGTATGTTGGTGCACTTGAGATGAATTTGGGTATAAAAAGTTAGTTTTTTATTTTTTTAGTTTATATTTATCTTATATAATTTTTCATTTGGTAGTTTTTAATCATGTTAATTGTATTTATAAAAAAATTAAAAAAATAAAAAATTTCATGTTTAGTTTAGTTAAGCTTAATCTTTTTTAGATTTTTTTTTAAAATAGGATGTGAATTTTTAAATTATTTTACAATTTCTTCCGATGAATACGATAAACAAGTCTAAAAATTACCAAACAAATAAAAAAATTAAATTTGGATGAAATTATATAAAATAAAATAAGTTAAAAAAATAGTTTATTAGTATCCAAACCATCTTTAAATTTTTAAAAGTCAATTTTATCGTTGTTGAATATTTAGTTTTGTTACCTTTGTATTAATATATTTATAAAAAAAATTAAAAAATATTTTACCTAGTTAATTTCAAATTCATGTTGTAATATTTTCATTATATATTATTTACTATTATTATTTTTTATTAAGCTCCAATTTGGAGGAGCAAGAAAGAGCCAAAAAAAAAAAAAAATCAATTTTCAGTATTTTAGGTGTTATGTAAATTATCAAAAGTTACCAATTTTGCTGACTTTTTAACACCAATTTTTGTGGAGTTGGTGAGGGGTATGTTGGTTATTTTAATTTAACATAACTCAAAGTTTATCAAAATTTTTATTAAATACCTAAAAGTTACTAAAAATTAATAATAATATCCATCTGTTTTTATCAAATACCTAAAAATTGTCAAATATTATTAAAAATTTTTATTTGTTTTATCAAACATATATAAAATTTTAGCTACTAATTCCAAAATTACTAAAAATTTAACTTTCAAATGGATATTAAGAAAACAATATAATTTTTTTTTGGGTATCCCGAAAATGGGAGTATGCTAATGGATATTTTTTAGCGAACTTAAATCCGCTCATCTTCTTCTTCTTACTATTATTTTATTACAATTAATTTTCTTAACTCAACATCAGTTTTTCTTGGAGTTGCTCCTTTTATTATTTTTATTTTTATTTTTTTTATTTTTTATCGCGAGGTGAAACAGTTCAACCTCTAGAAGTTACGCGAAACAAGCCGTGACCACCACCCCCGTTAATATATGACAATAGATCAATCAAAGTCGATCAAATGGTCAGGAAAATTTTAACTATTTTCATTAATTTTCTGCTGTTTTGATGCCTTAAGCCTAGACCAGAGGCACAAACCTATATGCTTCAGTTTTGTAGTTTACAAAAATATAGGGCTGGAGACAATTGTTTACGAATAAGTTTATTTACAAGTTTAAATTTAATTTTTACATTTTATAAATAAATAAACTGTGTTGGGTTCGATAAGACTCGCAAACAAACTTACTTATCATTCGTAAATAAATTTATTTATTTAATTTATTTGCGAATAATATTGTCTAAATGTTAATAAACAAATTCGTTCATTATTCTTGAATAATCTTTTTAAATATTTATAAACAAGTTAATTTATGCTTTGTGATCGGTCTCATTTAAATATTCACGAATAAACTCGTTTATTATTCATGAAAAATGTTAAAAATACATTAATTTAAAATTTATTTGTTATATAAGTTAAAAATGGTATTTTTTTTGTTAAACTTATTCACTAATAAAAGATGGCTCATAAAAAAACTCATAAGTAAGTTCTTGAACGAAAAAAAGTTATGAATAGATTTGATAAAAACTTGTATGTAGGTTCGATAAAAACTCGCAAATAAATTATAATAATGAGCTGAGTTCAGACTTGAACACAAAATTTTGAGCTCGATAATAACTTGACTTGAATTTATTAAAAATCTTAACAAATAAATTTTAATACAAGATTTTAAACTAGATAAAAGTTCAACATGACTTTGTAAAAAAAAAAAAAATTAACAAACAAATTTCAAAAGTTATATAATCAACCCAACTTAACTCATTTACAATCTTATAAAAAGGCAAATGTATAGTTTTGGGTGTGTTTGGAGTGTTAAAAAGTGAGATAAATTGAGATAAAATGAAATAATTTGTGAATTTGTAATTTGTGCAATGAGATAAAAGTAAATAATTTTTAGAGATTTTTAAAATTATTTAACGTTTTTTAACAAACTAAACAGACCATTTGTAAAGATTTTACCAATAAAAAAAAATTGCATTCCAAGTGAATCAGAAATGAAATTGAAACACTGATGGGCTATTTAAAATTTTCATGAGATAATATTTTTTTTGAAATATAATGAAGTTTGATAAATTGGAGAGAGAAAAATATATGGCAGTGTGTATATTAGATAAATTTTATTTTACATCCTTGAGTTTTATTTGAGTTTTGTTTTGTGTTTTTTTTTTAAGAATTAAGTTTCTGAATTTATTAATTACAATTTAAAACCTTATTGACCATTTTGTCTCTCAAAGTTAGACATTAATGGTAGGAGTAAATAGGTAAAATAATTCTTGAGACTCTTCACTGCATCTCATTAGAAACTTTATCCTTAGTTGTTGGGAGGAAAAAAAAAAAGGGGGAAACTTAAACACTAACAACCTGTTTAGATGGGATGCAAGGGAAAAAAAATTAAAAGAAAATATATAAAGGTCTTTTTTGTGTTTGGGAATTTTATTAAGAGATAAGAAAAAAAATAAAAAAAAAAGAATCTCAAAATTCCTTAATTTTCATATACTCAAAGTTAGAAAGAGAGAGAGAAGAGAAAAAAATACTAATTTATGAAATTTTAAGAATACTATATTTACCCCTCAATAAAAAAAAATCACATATATATTTTAATGAATATAATAATAAAATAATAATATATAATTTTTTTCTTCATTTCTGGTCAACTCACAAATAAAAAGAGAGAGAAAGAAAATTAACTATCTTTTTTTCTTAAAACTTCAACCATATGAGAAACATCCTATTAATTTTCTTTTCTTTTTTTCCTCCTCTGAATAAAAATTTCCTTCTTTTTTTTTTTCTTTTCTTTTTTTTTTTCTTTCTCATCTAAGCTCCCCTCATGAAAAGTAAAGTTAAATTTTAGATAAAACCAACGTGTATAAACTAAAACTTACGTTGCAAACTTTTACCAATAAAAAAAAAAAAAATTGCAATTAAAGTGACAAGGAATATGGGAACCGTTGAAAGACTGATGAGTTTCTGAAAATTTCTAAGAGATAAATGTTGTTTTTTTTAAATAATAATAATAATAATAATAATAATAAAAGTTCGATTAATGAGACAGACAAAAAAATATATGGTAGTGTGTATATTTTTTAAAATGTAACTGTTACTTTCAAGAAAGAGGAGGGACGGAGGAGTCTTGCTTGTGATTTGATCGTTTCAATTTTGCTTCATAGCAGGGGGGAAGGCCATCCCATCCCTCTCTTTGCGGTCAATTCCTTAAAAAATGGACTCTCTCTCTCTCTCTCTCTCCCTCTATATATATATATATATATATCGCACAAAACCTACATCCACCATCTTATAATTACCCTGTAAACCCTGTTTTGGTTGTCATTAGTGGGCTTGTGTTCTCTGCATTTGCAAGCGCCGAAAGAGAAACCAAAAAAAAAAAAAATGTTGGGTTTAGAGGAAATTGGAGGAGAGGAGCTCCCGCTTGCTAACCCAGACCCACTTGTTTTAGAGCTCGATAGATTGCGCAACCAACTCAAAGGTTTCTCCTTTCTCCCTCCCTCCCCCCACCCCTCTATGTGTGTGCGCGCGCGTGTGTCAGAGTGTGTGTGTGTGTGTGTGTGTAGTGAATCAATGGACTTAATAGCCTGTAGTGAAATAGCAATGAACAATACCGGGTCTGTTTATTGTTGGTTTTGATTTGGTTCGTTCACTATCCTTTGCATCTATTACTTTGAAGTATTCCCTTTCCCCTCTTCCCTATCTTGTTCTATTTTTAATTGCTGCTTGAGATAGGATTAAAATTCTGATGGTTTCTACTTGGACTAACTTCGTAAGGATTAAAGCCGCAGACGAGTCGAGTCATTTAGTAGTAAGTTATTCAAAGTTTGGTACACTGCTGTTATTTTCATCTATTTGAAATGTACTTGTGTGATTGTAAGATGTAGGACACAGACACACAATTGTTCTATCTGCTTATTAGCCCTGATTAAAGAGAGAGAGACAGAGAGAGCCAAGAAGGATTCATTGTGTTAAACAGAGGACTTTTTAATTATTCAATTGACTAGCATTTCGTCATATTTGGTTCGATATGAAATTTATTGAGTTGATAAGAAACATGTTGAGGGATATTTCTCAGTTTATTATAAAGTCTAAAATGCGAATATGAATAAAAAAGGGGCAAAACGGTAAAATTGTAATTTATTTTGATCCGAGTTTGGATTAGTTTGAAATTTGCTTAGCTATAACAAACTTACTGAGGAATATTTCTCAATTTTTTGGGAAGTCCGAAATGTAAGTATGAACAAAAAAATGCGCTTAGGGATAAGACAATCAATTTTCAAGAGAGAATTTATCTCTCGTTGGAGAGTTAGAACTGAATGTCTTTTAAGTCCTCTTATTCCCACAATTTCTCACCCCTTTCTCCTAGACATTAACATTTAACCCCCTAGGAGGGGAATATTTTAACTTTTTAAATATTTATGGAGTGTACCAAACATAATTATGCAAAAGATATTTTACCTTTTGTGAGTGTACCAAACATAAATTTTTATGTAGGAAATCATCCCTTTTAACTCCATACAAACACACCCAGAGTAGATAAATATCTTCATATTATTTACATATAAACGGATATTCTGACAATGGCCTAATAAAATAAAGCAGGGAAAAGAACATCAATATAGGTAAAACCCTCTGGAAAAACATCTCATTGAAGGCTAAATCCTTGAATTTACTGAATGTATTTTTGCTCTCATTTTCACACTTGTGATGCTTAGTTTCTTTTGTTCTCTCACTCTCTCTCTCTCTCTCTCTCTTTTGGGTGAGTATATGAGATTTATTTTTTGACAAATTGTCAGATACAGAAGTTTTTCCTTATCAATGAATATAAACTAGCTTTTCTGGTCTTATATCTTCATATATCAGATAATGGCACATGCTTCTTTTTTGTTATGTAAGAGTCTCAAATGCTAACAAATTCAACCTCCCATGGCAATCATTTTGACTCATATTTCAGAGAAGGATAGGGAGTTGGGAGTTGCTCAAAGCGAAATCAAGGCATTGAGAGCAAGTGAAGTCCCGAAGGACAAAGCTATAGAACAGGTACCCCAAGGAACTTAATCATGCATAATTGAAACTTTGCTCAAGATTCCTAAGCACATTTCATCAGTCATATGTATAACGTATTTATCATCTTACATGATATGTGTACACAAATAATTGATATGTCACTAGACACTAGAGAAAGTGAAATGGTTCAACCAGGGACAGAGCCAGGAATCTATAACAAGGGGGGTCGAACTAGGGGGGGGTCGAACTGGTGGGGGTCCAATAATTTGGAAGGAGAGGGGGGAGCAACCTCTTGTGGATAAAAAATTTTAACTAAAAATACAAAGCATCTAGTGTGGATTTTAAGATTGCGAGGGGGACCATAGTTCATATATAGCCCCATCTCTCGATTCAACATTGGTAAATGTAAAAAAACCAAGACCAGGAGCTTAATTTCCTTTTACATATCTCCATACTACTATATCAAACTATCACTTGTGTTTTTTCAGCTTACAAGCCAATTTAACAAATTGGATGAGAAGCTGAGGCTCACCGAGAATCTTCTCGAGCAGAAGGTTTTTTCTTTTCTCTCTCACTTCAAATATGATAAAGCTGTAGGCTGATCTGCAAGGCCGAGATAATCATTTTTGTTGTAATATGAGAAATGCAGAATCTTGAAATCAAGAAACTAACAAATGAGAAAAAGGAAGCGTTGGCTGCACAGTATGCTGCAGAAGCAACTCTTAGAAGGGTGCACGCTAGTCAAAAGGATGATGATTCTGTTCCTATTGAGTCAGTCATTGCTCCTCTTGAGGCTGACATTAAAATGTACAAAAACGAGGTAGGAAATGTTGCTTGTAAGAAAATGACGGCGTAATTAGTCGCTCTGCTATTTATTGTCTGTGTCTTTGTCTCTTACTTTCCATTTTTACTACTGTTATGTGTGGCCTTTCCAGATCACTACTCTTCAAGAAGATAAAAAGGCCTTGGAGCGGCTCACCAAGTCCAAAGAAGTAGCTCTTCTTGAAGCAGAAAAAATACTAAGAAGTGCTCTTGAAAGAGCGCTAATAGTAGAGGAGGTTCAAAACCATAACTTCGAGCTGAAGAGACAAATTGAAATATGCCAGGCATGATTCCCAACCAGATTTTTCTAGTTTCTAAGCTTGATGTATTTGATTTTTGAGTAACTTGCCCAAATGGGTATGTCAATTATGCAGGAGGAGAACAGAATTCTTGATAAAACATATCGTCAAAAAGTTTTAGAGGTTGAAAAGCTTACCCAAACCATTAAGGAGCTTGAGGAGGCAATTTTAGCTGGAGGTGCTGCTGCCAATGCTGTACGAGACTATCAGCGACAAATTTCTGAGCTACATGTAAGACTTCTGTTTTGACACTAGCTCTTAAATGCTAAGCATTCTAGGGGTTTTGATTACTAAAAATATTGGATAGCTTGTGTATTGATAGAAGCAATGATCCTGCTTGTGCTGTTCTAGGAGGAGAAGAGGACCCTGGAGAGGGAGCTAGCAAAGGTTAAAGTCTCAGCAAACCGAGTAGCAACTGTGGTGGCTAATGAGTGGAAGGATGAGAATGAAAAGGTTATGCCAGTCAAGCAATGGCTGGAAGAGAGAAGGCTGTTACAGGTATGCATCCCATTGAAAATTCTTGTAAAACTGTTTTTCACTCTCAGTCTTTGTCCAATAAATAGTCTCTCCGTAAAGATAAGGAAATCAAAATTTCCAGGGAACATTTCTATGTACAAAATCTAGTGAGTTAAACATGTACGCCCATTATTGTCACTTAATTAGAAATCTAGAGATGAAAAAAGAATTAAATTATTTGTTTCAGATTTATAAATTTCATCCTTGCCTTTTGTAGGCAGAGATGCAACGGCTGAGAGACAAACTATTAATATCAGAAAGGACAGCTAAGGCAGAATCACAGCTCAAGGTAAAAAGTCGGACCCTCATCTTCGATTCAGAGTCTATAATATATGCTGTTTCTGCCCTCCTAAATCAGAATATTTTCCCCATTAATGTAAAATATATGCTGTTTCTGCCCTCCTAAATCAGAATATTGTCCCCATTAATGTAAGTTTGCTTCAGGATAAACTAAAGTTGAGGCTGAAGACGTTGGAGGAAGGTTTAAAGAATGTCTCTGGTTTCACCATTAATCCTAATGCACTATCAGTGTCTCCAAAACCTGGAAAAACTGCTCACATTTTTGGGTTCTTATCGAGCAATGCTAGTTTAAGGAAGAGATCTACATCACAGCCAAGGGCTTCCACTTTCAGCAAAAGCTTTCCCTTGCAGCATCAATATGTGCAAAATGAAACAGATAATGCAATTGTAGAACTAAAACAAGTCAATGGCTTGAAAAATAAACACAACTCTGGAGAAAACTTGCTGAGGAAAAGTTTATGGGCATCGAGAAGTAAGGTTGCTAACAGCGGAGAAAAAGAAAACGTGGAGATGAATGAAAATGCCATTGAAAATGTTGATTTGTTTAAGGACAGTGAAACTGCAGTTTCAGGGGATATGAAGACTAAAATTGGGGGAAGTGAAGAGTTGCAAAATAAAGGAAGCAACTGGGATGATATGGTTTCAGGCTTTCTGTATGATAGGCTTCAGAAAGAAGTAATCACTTTGAGGAAGTCTTGTGAGGTGAAAGACAGTACCTTGAATGGTAGAGATGAGGAAATCAAGGTAATGTATCCCTCCACCAAATATATAGTTTAAACAAGAAAAAAAAAAAAAAGGAGGAAAACATTTTTCTTTCAATATTGAATGATGTGAAACCTTAATACCCAGATGCTTATGAAGAAGATCAATACGTTGACAAAAGCAATTGAAGTAGAGTCTAAGAAAATGAAGAGAGAAGCAGCAACCATAGAGAAGGAATCAGTGTCGGCTAAGATGGATGATAACAAAAAAATCAGGAACATGAGCTCCTCGAAAAGGTTTGCAAATTTTTCTGTATTTTAGAAAAACTCAAAAGAGTCCTTTCTCTATTTTGATGTGAAACTTTTCTTTGCCTCCGCTTCTATTCGGCATATCATCGTGAAGATCTGATTCTCTAACCTGCCAAGCAGTCCTCAAACTGCACATCGAATTTCATTCACTAACCTTTCAAATGATTTGCAATTGTATCAGGGTTATGAAAGCTTCTTGAAGACATTTTTGAAATATGGCATTGAAGAGGGCTGGGAATTGAATCTGTAGCTTCGTCAGTCTTAAATCTTGTGAATTTTTTTTTCTTTTGTGTAAATATAAATAACATTTGAGTGATGTGATAGAGTCAGACCTCTGTTCTGGTTAATGGGGGACACCGGGAAACTGACTTTGTAACATCCTGAGATGATGTTTGAATGCTTATATCTGTAAATAGACTCGGATAACAGTCAATTGAATTGAAATACAAATAATTTGGGATATGGGAGTGACTGCTAAGAATAGATGTTGGAAAATCATGTACAAGAACAGTTTGGAGATTACCGTAGGAGACAGGGGAAAGGGAAACAGGGGAGAAGCCTATCAGATGATATTGTGAACATACTGGAAAACCCTTTCCTGACAAATTTCCAAATGTATTGTGTATGTCTTAATGTAATTTGAACATTTTCACCGTGCAAATAGACCTTAGCTTCTAGTCTCTCTGGCCTTCTGATAGCAGGAAATCTTATTCCATTAACTCTGAAACAGGGTTTCAAAGTGGTACTCATCTTTGGCATATATATATTACTCGTTGAACATTTCCTGTTGATCACCAAAACCAAAAGGAAAATGCTATTGGATCATAAAAATTTATCATAAAGTGAAATCTGAACGATATGGTGATGGCAGTGTTGTTATTAAAGTAGATTTGTATGGTTTTATTGTTTTGAATTGATAGGCTCATAAGTGTCCATTTTATTCAAATTATGTTTTTTGGTTACTAGTATGAAGTGTCGTACCAAAACTCTTTTGAGAAATTCAGAAGAGGGTTAACTTCATCAATTCATAGGACGAACTAATGACTCTCAACTATACACACATATATATAGTTATATTAGGTAATTTAACGTGTTGGCCACCTTATTAGATGTTTATATATTTATATTATTCTATTTCTTGTAATTTCATTATTTTATATCCATATTACTCAGCCATGTCGATTATTTACATATATGGAAATTGTATGGGTGAGTTTTGGGAGATGAACATCGGATAAATAATTTTTAGAACCTCACTAGCTGCGTCATTGTCCCAAGCGCAAAGATTTAGAAATTACCAAAAAAAAAAAAATTTAGAAAATACGTGAATGATGTGGAATTAATAGAATTGTAATTAAAATGATTTTTTAATGTATTTATTATTTTTAAATGATAAATTTACAAATATTTTATATTATTCTAACTACATATTGTACTAATAATTCCAATCATTAGTCGTATTTTTAATAAGCTCGTGAATGAGTAGGGTCTCTTCTCGAGGGATTAAGCAATTCTGGGTTCTATTTATTGAGTGCTCGCAAAGTTAAAAATTTAAGCAGAGTACAATGCACCCAAAGGACAAAGGGTGCCCATAAGAGGCAAAGAGTCAACTGACATTGGAATTTGAAACAAAAGAAATGAAACATATCCATTGTCTTTTTTGTCCCTTTCACATTATCTTCAATTTAATTTTCATTTTATTTGTTGGGTAAACATTTTGAGCGCGAAATTACTAAAATATCTTTTAGTATTGTTACAAATTAACATTACCTTAAACTTTTTAAACATAAAGTAACTTAACACAAAACTCAATTTTTTTTTCCTTTTTTCTCTATTTTTTTTTTTTTTTTGGTTGTTGAAACAATGTGCTTTTTTTTCCCTATAATATTAAATGCTTTTGTGAATTATATCAATAAATACAATATATAACGTAATAAATATTTGTAAATAATAAAATATAATAATATTAATATATTTTTTATGACAAGTAACATTTCAGGTAAACCTTTAGGTGTTATTAGGATGTTCCGTTAAACTAATAAATGATGAGAAGTATTTTTACTTCTTTAACGTCCACTTTGGTTATGATAATATAATAACTGATATTTATTTTCAGCCAATTATTGAGATTTTAGGTCATTTAAATATTTAAACATGATGTATAATTGTTAGTTTTATTTTATTTTCGTGATAATTGGGTTTGAGAATTAGCCCCAAGGCCTAACTTTTTTTTTTTTTTCCTTTTTCCTTCATTTATATATATTTTTTATTTCTCTTTTTTTATTCCCACATCTAATGGAGGGGGGAGAGAGAGAGAAAGAGAGATAGAAGGTCAAGATGGAGATTGGAGAGATTTGATTCTATTTGATACAGTAATCATTCGATACAATAATCATTGTGACAATGCCTCGTTGCACTGATTCGTCTTAAGATAAGGGTTACAAGTCATTGAAAATGAGAAAAGTATGAGAAATTTCTTTTTCATTTCTTTTCTTTAGATTTAAAATAGATGGAGCGAACAAATGTGTTGTATTTGTTATTAGTATGATTTTGACATATTTCCACATGCGTGATAGATATTTTTTTCTCCTAACAGATAATATTCCTTTTGTTATTAGCATGAAGTGCATGTAAAATATATATATATATATATATATATATCTTCTTTTGTTTGGGGGTGGGGGGGGGACGCCGTGGCTACACGCAGCGCGCGCGCACTATTGTGTATATTAATTAAAATGGCATAAAAAGGGAAATGGGTGTTATTAGCGAAAGCCTTCTATTTTGAAAGAGAATAAGGTTAGTTGGAATATGTAATGTACGACCGACAAGCATACAAGTCCATAATAAGTAACTTAAATAAATATTAAGAAAAGATAAAACTCATATATGCAATTTATAATCAATACACATTAATAAAATAAAAATATCATATATAACCCAAATGTTGACACCCCACCATCAACATCATATTATATACTAACCCCTCATTATTCATCCCTTTCATTCACTAACCTTTCAAATGATTTGCAATTGTATCAGGGTTATGAAAGCTTCTTGAAGACATTTTTGAAATATGGCATTGAAGAGAACTAGGAATCTGTCGCGTCATCAATCTTAAATCTTTTGAATTTTTTCTTTTCTTGTGTAAATATGAATAACATTTGAGTGATGTTATAGAGTCAAACCTCTGTTCTGGTTTATGGGGAGCATGGGGAAACTGACTTTTGTAGCATCCTGGGATGATATTTGAATGCTTATGTCCGTAAATAAATACGGATTACAGTCAATTGATTTGAAATACAAATAATTTGGGGTATAGGAGTGACTGCTAAGAATAGATGTTGGAAAATCATGTACAAGAACAGTTTGGAGATTACCGTAGGAGACGGGGGAAAGGGAAACAGGGGAGAAGCCTATCAAATGCGGCTCCGTTTGGAGTTCTTCAAAATAAAATAAAATCCTACAAATCTCTACAAACATGAATTACGAGATAATAAAATTTAAATTTTTTACTCACTGTGCGAATTATGAGATATTTACTTTTACAATTTTATATTATTTTATATAATTTTATATAACTCCAAATACATCCGATATTGTGAACATACTGGGAAATCCTTTCCTGACAAATTTCCAAATGTATTGTATATATCTTAATGTAATTTGAACATTTTCACCTTGTAAATAGACCTTAGCTTCTAGTCTCTCTGGCCTTCTAGTAGCAAGAAATCTTATTCCATTAGCTCTGAAACAGGGTTTCAAAGTGAGTAATCATCGATATCATATTACTCCTTGAACATTTTCGCTTGGTCACCAAATCCAAAAGGAAATTGCTATTGGATTTTAAAAATTTATGTAAAATTTGAACTATGTGGCAATGATAGTGTTGTTATTAACGTAGATTTGTATGATTTTGTTATTTTTAAGTGATAGGCTCATATCTGTTTATTTTATTCAAATTATGTTTTTTAGTTATCTAGTATCATACCATTACTCTTACTTTGAGAAATTCAAAAGAGGGTTAACCTCACCGATTCATAGGACTAACTAATGACTCTCAAATACACACACGCATATATATAACTGTATCAAGTAATTTTATGTGCATGTTGCCTTATTGATGTCTGTATATTTATATTATACTATTTCTTGTACTTTCATTATTTTATAATTGTTCGGCAATGTTGGTTATTTAGTATATGGAAATTGTATGGGTGAGTTTTCAAGGGGATGAACATTTAACAAATATTTTTAGGAACACAGGAGAATGATACGGAATTAGTGGAATTGTAATTAAAATGTTTTTTTTTCTATTGTATTTACTATTTTTAAATGATAAATTTACAAATATTTCATATTATTTTAACTACATATTGTACTAGTAATTCCAATTATGAGTCATATTTTTAATACGCTCGCGAATGAGAAGGGTCTCTTCTCGTGGGATTAAGCAATTTTGGGTTTTATCCTCACAAAGTTAAAAATTTAAGTAGAGTACAATGGACCCAAAGGGCAAAGGATGCCTACTAAGGACATGTTTGGTACAAATGAAAAATTTGGGAATAAAAGATTACGAGGATAATTGTTACCTTAATAATATTTATTGAGATAACAAGCTTGTGGTTCTCATGTTTAAGATGAGAGACTAACTATTATCCGGTAATAATTATATTATATTTAAAATGCTAAAAATTTTAAAATGGTGAAAGTTAATTATGTTTGGAATGAAGATAAATTGACTAAAGGTAAAAGTTAATATTTAATTTTAATAAAATATTATAAAAAAATAAATCATCACAATCATTGTTATTTTAATAATAATTAATTTTAATAAAAAATATATTATTAAAATATATACTTTTAAATAAAAATATTAATTATAATAAATAATTTCATCATAGATTAATATTTCAATATCAATATCAATAAAACTGTATCAAAAGTGGTAATCAGCAATATCATATTACTCCTAGAACATTTCCTCTTGATCACTTAAACCAAAAGGAAAATGCTATTGAATTATACAAATTTATGTGAAATTTGAACTATGCGGCGATGATAGTGTTGTTATTAAAGCAGACTTGTATGATTTTATTAATTTTGAAGTGATAGGCTCATATGTCCATTTTATTTCAAGTTATGTTTTCTGATTATCTAGTATTATACCAAAACTCACTCTTTGAGAAATTCATAAGAGAGTTAACCTCACCTATTTATAGGACTAGCTAATGATTCTCAAATACACACACGCATATATGTAGGTGTATCAAATAATTTAATGTGCATGCCACTTTATTGATGTCTGTATATTTATATTATTCTATTTCTTGTACTTTCATTATTTTATGTCTATATTGTTCAGCAATACTGGTCATTTACGTATATGAAAACTGTATGGGTGAGTTTTTGGGAGATAAACATCTGACAAATATTTTTTAGGAAAATATGAGAATGATATGGATTTAGTGGAATTGTAATTAAAATAATTTTTATTGTATTTATTATTTTTAAATAATAAATTTACAAATATTTCATATTATTCTGACTACATATTGTACTAGTAATTCCAATTATTAGTCATATTTTTAATAAGCTCGTGAATGAGTAGAGTCTCTTCTCGTGGGATTAAGCAATTCTCAGTTTTACTTATTTAATCCTCACAAAGTTAAAAAGTTAAGCAGAGTGCAATGCACCCAAAGGGCAAAGGATGCCTATTAAGATCTTGTTTAGTACGGATGAAAATTTTGGGAGTAATAAATTATAGGGTAATTGTTACCTTAATTATTAAGTTACTAGGGTAACAAGTTTGCGATATTTATGTTTGGAATAAGAGAGTTAATATTATCCGGTAATAATTACATCATGTTTGAAATGCTAAAAATTTTGAAGGGGTAAAAGTTAATTATATTTGGAATGAGGATAAATTGACCAATGATAAAATTTAATAGTTAATTTTAATAAAATATTATAAAAAATAAATCATCATAATCATTTTTATTTTAATAATAATTAATTTTAATAAAAAATATATTGTTAAAATATATAATTTTAATAAAAAATATTAATTATAAAAATAATTTTATCATAGATTAATATTTAAGTAGTAATTAATTTCATGGCGAATTATTATTGGCTAAAAATTATTTTTATTTTGATAAAATAATTTAATAAAACAAACAATTTTAGTTTATTTAAATAAATTATTGATTTCAATATATTATATTAATACAATACATAATCTAGTAAATTATTATTTATAAGACATAATTTTTATTTAATAAGATATTTTAATAAAATAAATTATTTTAATAATAAACTATTATTTATTAAATATTAAAAAGATAAAATAATTTAATAATTAGTTAATTTTAATTTGATCAAATAAATTATTGTTTTATAATATTTATTATAATTATTTATAGGAGAATGCTGCTTAAAGTTTCACGCGGGGTAATGAGAAAAAGATAAAATTTTTCTAATACTCTCGTTATCCACCTCTCTCCCAGAGTAAAAATTTATTTTCATATAAAAATAATTATTAATTCAAAATAATTGTTATCACTATCGTTCAAACTGATATAATAGAGGATAAAAATTAGCTCAGTAAAATTTACCTTTCGTGACTCACAAAAGAAACATCACCTAAGAGGCAAGTAGTCAACCGACATTGGGATTTGAAACAAAAGAAATGAAACATATTCATTTTATTTTTTTCCTTTCACATTATCTCTAATTTAATTTTCATTTTATTTGTTTGGTAAAAATTTGGAAGGCGAAATTACTAAAATATCTTGCAGCCCTATTACAAATTAACATTACCTTAAACTTTTTAAACACCTCCAAAGAGGCACAGAGCCAACCGACATTGGAATTTGAAACAAAAGAAATGAAACATATCCATTTTATTTTTTTTCCCTTTCACATTATCTCTAATTTAAT
Organism: Vitellaria paradoxa; assembly: GCA_019916065.1. Lineage (NCBI taxonomy): Eukaryota > Viridiplantae > Streptophyta > Magnoliopsida > Ericales > Sapotaceae > Vitellaria > Vitellaria paradoxa. Next base: position 49,645,126 of record CM034237.1, on the reverse strand, counting down.
TTTCATTTTATTTGTTCGGTAAAAATTTGGAAGGCAAAATTACTAAAATATCTTGTAACCTTATTACAAATTAACATTACCTTAAACTTTTTAAACATAAAGTAACTTACAAACAAAACTCGAGTTTTTTTTTGGGGGAGGGGGGTTTGAAACAATGTGTTTTTACACTATAATAGTAAATGCTTTTGTGATTAATTATATTACATAATAAATTTTATAAATTATAAAATATAATAATATTTATATATTTTTTGTAACAAGTATTATCTTAGGTAAGTTTTCAGTTGTTATTAGGATGTTCAGTTGAATTAATAAACTGTGAGAGGTATTTTTACTTCTTTTATGTCTAATTTGATTATGATAATATAATAACTAATTTTTATTTTTGGTTAATCATTAAGATTTTAAACTATTTAAATATTTAAACCTGATGTTTGATTGTTAGTTTTATTTTATTTTCGTGATATTTGGGTTTGAGAATTAGTCCAAGGGCCCAATTTTTAATTTCTTTTTTCCTTTATTTATATTTTTTTCTTTCTCTTTTTTTTTTCCACAAGAGAGAGAGAGAGAACATAAAAGTTGAGATGGAAATTGGAGAAATTTGAACTTATTCAGTACAGTAATCGTTGTGGTGGTGCACATTGCGTTAATTTAACTCGAGATGAGAGTTACAAGTCATTGAAAATGAGGAAATTATGGAGAATTTTTTTTAGTACTTTTATTTGAATTTAAGATAAGTAGAGCGAACCTGTATGTTTATGTTTGTTATCAGTATGACTTTGACATATTTCTACAATTGTAATAGGTATTTTTTTTCCCTCTCACAGATAATGTTCCTCCTGTTATTAGCATGAAGTGTGACGCACATTAATGTGTGTATTAATTAAAATGGCATAGAAAGGGAAATGGAAATGTGTGCATTAATTAAAATGGCATAGAAAGGGAAATGGGTGTCACTAGCGAGAGCCTTTTATTTTGGAAGAGAATAAAGTAGTTAGAATATGCAATGTACAACCGACAAGCATACAAGTCCATAATAAGTCACTTAAATAAATATTGCGAGAAGACAAAACTCATATATGCAATTTATAATAAGACCAATTTATAATCAATACACATTAATGAAATCAAAATATCATATATAACCCTAATGTTGATACCCCACCATTAACATCATATTATATACCTACCCCTCATTATTCATTGCTTTCTATTCTATACGCATATATATATATATATATATATATATAAACCTTAATGTACGAAAAGAAACTCATAAACACGCAAATAAAATGAACAAATTTTCAAGTAGAGTGGGACCATTCCGTTACATGATGCTGCATCCTGAAGGGTTTTCCTCGCAAAAGTAATCGCAGCGACCAGTTCGGTGAAGATTTTGAGGGCAAAATTACTAAAATATCCTTTAACCTTGTCACAAATTAACATTGCTTCAAATTTTTTAAATAACAAGGAGCTTACAAATAAAATCTAAGCATATTTTGTGAAATAATGGGCATTTTTTAACTTCTCCGTTGAATTTTTTTTTGTAAATAATATCAATAAATATAATATATAACATAATAAATTTAATAAATAATGAAATATAATAATACATATATATTTTTTTTTGGTAACAAGAAATATCTTAGATAAATTTTCAAGTATTATTAAGATGTTCAACTGAACTAATAATCTGTAAAAAATATTTTACATGTTTACTGTCTGTTTCGATTATGATAATGCAGTAACCAGTATTTATTTTTGGTCAACTATTAGAATTTTAGGCGATTTTAGTATTTAAATATAATGTTTGATCTCAGTTGTTAGTTTTACTTTATTTTCGTAAACCGAATTATATTTAAAGTTGCATTTGAATTTGAGAATTAGGCCCAACCCTTTTTTTCTTTTCCTTTTCTTTCATTTCTTTTTTTCCTTTTTTTATTTTCTCTTTTTTCTTCCGGCATCTAATGTAGAAAAGAGAGAAGAGAGAGGGGGGAGAGAGAGAATAGAAAGAGAAAATGAAGGCTAAACATGGAGATCAAAGAGATCTGAACCTATTTGATGCAGTGATTGTTATGATAGTACCCATTTGTGCCGGTTTGATTCGAGATAAAAGTTACAAGTCATTGAAAGTGGAGAAGTTTCGAAAAATCTTTTATACTGTTTTTATTTAGAATTAAGGTAAATGAGGTGAATTTATATCTTTATGTTTGTTATTAGTATGATTTTGAGATATTTTCATAATTGTGATAAATCCTTTTACCTTTCCCTTAGAGGTAATGTAATGACCCGAATTTTTAATTTAATTTAATTATTATATATATTTATTCAGTGAATTTATTTCGTTATTTAAATTTAATAATTTAAAATTTTCGTATTTAATTTTAAGTTGTATTTAAAAAGATTAATTTTTTCTTAGGTGATTGGTGTAATTTTCCTAAACCTATGGGGAGTAGGAAATTAATTAGTTATATAGGGTTAAAACTCTTCTTTTATAAATATATATTGTTGTAATTATTTTGATAAAAAAAAATAAAACCCTAGAAAAGATAGAGAGAGACAAAGAGAAGAAGAAGAAACGGCAACTCCGTTTTTCACCAGATTTTTCTTTCGTGACTTCAGAGGTAAGGGGCGGAATTCACTTATAATTGATATATATATATACTAAATCTTAGTTTGTTTGACAGAACATGTATAGTTGTTTGATGTTAAAGTTTTTGTCTTTATATGAACTAGTGCGTGGTCAAAATAATTTGCTGAGAAACAAATTCAAAAAGTGTATATATATATATATTGTCGTATATGAATGGAATGCTCTCTGGACAGTTGGATCAAACGCTTGATTGATTGGTGTTTATTAAATTTTCATGTATTTGTTAACCTTTGACATGTGACGGACGGAACATGCTTTTAGTATTTGGGGAATTAATTGAATGAAACATATATATATATATATATATGCAATTATACAGAAACTTTCCCCAAACCGTGGTGGCTGGACGTTTGTCCTTTTCTTTTGTTTTGTCTTTATTTACTATCTACTCATTAAAGTAGTGGCATTGATTGATTTGTGAGATCTTAAATATTTAATAACGGATATACATATCTATATGTGTGGTTAATTTAAAACCCATTGAATTGTTAGGCGCACAGGGCATTTAATTTTATTTATTTATTTATTTATTTTATTTAAAATCTTTAATTGATTAAAATTTACATGAATTGATTGCATTGTAAATATACATTTATATTCTTATGTGTTCTGTGCGTGATGGAATCTAATGAATTGAAGAGGCTTTTATCTTATTTATTATCTACTAAATTCATAGAATGAATGAATTGACTGTGTGATTAATGGATGGTTTAAAGTTAAAAGCATTTATTGCAAATGTATGTACTTTATATTAACCGTGGGATTGTTCGCTTTAATTATGAGATTAAAGATTGTGTTTTAGTTAATAAGGCTTCAAAATTTAATTAAGAAAAAATTTATATAATGTGAATTTAAAGTGAAATTAAATTTTGTGTTATTTGGATTGAGGGGTACTGAAAATATCGGGTATACGTACCTAAGGGTTGAGAGTCCCAAAACCCGCGCGGGGGTGGTAATCGAGTCCAGTAGGCTAGTAACCTACGAACGATGCAGATGCCTAAGGATGGCATAATATATTCCTAAGGTTTTAGCTTAGGAAGCAGACACCGAATGATGGTGTATATTGGTTGGGTCCTGTTTTTACGGGACAACCAAGCAGACATCAAGGAATGATGTATATTGGTTGGGTCTTGTTTCTACGAGACAACCAAGCAGCAGTACCTTGAAATCAAATTAATTTTCTTTGATGTGATAGTTGGTGCTAAAACACCATTAATGGTAACGAAAAGAGATAAATAAATAAATTGAAGTTCTTGTTTGAAATTGTTACTTGTGCATACTTGTTTCACTTAGTAGCATGCTAGGACATACTGCATTTATATTATTATTATTATTATTATTATTATTATTAGGGTTCCGAGCACACGTGGTATTAATGCTAAACCCCTTACAGCTTGTAATGCAGGTAATGAATTTGAGTCACGTGCTGGACCTTCTGAGCATAGAAATTAAAGTCTTATTTATTTATTTATTCATTCATTTATTTTTATGTAATTGTTTTAGACTCCAGGAAATTATTTTTTTTGAGGTGAATGTTAATTATTATTATTATTATTTTTTAGAGATTGGTTGGGTTTAGTTTTGCAGCTTTGTTTGCCTAGTGGATTAAACTGAGGCATTTATTTAAATTTAAGGTTTAATTTTTAATTACTTTATATTCATTACCCATAGTGTGTGTTTATGACTCTAATGTGGAATAGGAAAGGTTATAAAACAGTATAATATGTGTTATTTGTTCGCGTACTCGAGTTGTGAAACCCGGGGCGTGACAGGTAATATTCTTTTTGTTATTAGCATGAAGTTAATGTTAAAAAAAATGAATTTTTTATTTTTTTGTGGGGTTAGGGGGGTTACCATTATTTTGTGTATTAATTAAAATTGCATAAAAAGGGAAATGGGCGTCACTAGCAAGAGCCCTTTATGTGAAAAGAGAATAAAGTTGTTGGAAAATAGAATGTACAGCACGACAAGCAAACAATTCGGTGATAACTAACTTAAAAAAAAAATATTAGGAGAAGACAAACTTATATATGCACCATACATAGCAAGAACAATTTATAATCAATACCCGTTGATAAAATCTCGAATATCAATTATAACCCTACTGCCAATACCCAACCATCCACCAACATTAATTTTATTATATACCATCCCCTCATTATTTATCCTTTTCCATCCTATACTCATAAAAATAAAAATAAAAAAAAGAAAAACATTCAAATATGAAAAGAAACAAACACCGAAAATAAAACTAACAGTTTCTCGGGTAAAGGGGGAACCATCCCATTACATGATTGTGCATGCTGAAGGGTTTTCCTCGCAAAAGTAATCGCAGCGACCATTGTAGTAAACCCTACCGCCACGGCCACCACAAACACCATAAGGTCCATACCCATAATTGTCATACCAGGGGACCACCACTCTGGGCCCTTCGTAACATGGGCCCCCGGGAAGACCTTGAGAACATGGCTCACAGCATGTGCGCCTACCACGGTCCTGGTGACATGGGCCCCCGGGAAGACCTTGAGAACATGGCCCACAGCATGTGGGCCTACCACGGTCCTGGTGACATGGGCCCCCGGGAAGACCTTGAGAACATGGCCCGCAACATCCGCGGGGTGTGGGTTGAGGATCAGGTTTGGAATCGGGTTTGGGATCGGGTTTGGGTTTGGCATCGGGTTTGGCATCGGGTTTGGCATCGGGTTTGGAGTCGGGTTTGGAATCGGGTTTGGAATCGGGGGGCTTATTGGGGGGCTTTGGTGGTTTGATCTCAATGCTCTGGATTGTTTTGCCACCCTTGCAACACAACTTGCAACGGATCTTCTCTGGATCGCAGCAGACCACCGTGATGGTAACCGTATTTTGCTTTTCATCATACTTCTGGTCTCGTATTTCTCGTACCCAAAATTTTCAAATTACAAAAATAAAAACTCAGTTCCTGATCTTAAAAAACATGTAATTAAAACATCAATATATATATATATATGTAAGTACTTACATGTTATATATATATATATATATGTTCGTGTGTAATTTTTGTGTATACTGAATGTATATGAAGATTTGGTAACTTACGAGGAAATTTGCAGAGAATTTTCTTGATCTTCTTGTAGCAGCAGGGGCACTGAAGTTTTACCTTCAGCTCCATTATCGTAACCTGCTACATGACAGATAAATATAAATAACCATGTTCTACAAAGAAAGAAATTGAGTAATTAATCATGAACACTGTTTGATAGGAAGCAGGGAGAATTCCAGGCTCCTTCACCGAGAGATTGGGTAAAGATAAATGGCTGGCTAAGAAAATAAAGCCAAACCCAACCAAAAATAAGAAGGTGAAAATTAAATTCATGGGTATGTAGAGAGAGCGGAGGGGGAGAGTTGACAATTGAGAATTCACAAACCTTCTGATCAGCCATGGTGGACAGGGGGGGAGTGAGCAGATCTGAACTGATCAGAGAAGACTCAATAGTCTTTGGTTGACGACCAAAATGAGAGCGACTTACTTAATTAATAGAGAGAGGAGAAGAGAGAGATATATATATGTGTATATATATAAAAAGAATGACTTAATAAATCTTAAAAATCACTATAAATCTTTAACAATCCTTATACTTTTAATTTTTCTGTCATTACTAATTTCAAAAAATTTTAATATTTCGTTTAAAAAATAAAAAATTTAAAAATAAGTTAATCGAATGCGTAATTTTTTTTTTACAAACATATTTTTCGTGTTTGAAATCTTTATACGAGTACCATTATCACTATTTTATGTAAATTTTTTTAAATTTGTGAAAAAAAAATTTTTAAAATCATTTCTACGATTTGTTACTATTCAAAAAAAGTACCGAAATTAATCTTAAATTATATTTTATTTTAATTAACCTTATTTTTTTCTTATTCTAAACGGACCTTATTGATATTTGTGAACCAATTACACTGTAAGAGAGATCAAACGTGGTAAATTACCAAAAAAAAAGAAAAAAAACGTGGTAGTACGGAATGGATGTTGAAATAGGAATGGCTTATGGCGAAAAGCCTGCTGACTCTCCATGCTCTTCCTTTTTTTTTTGAAAGGTGAATTTTTGTTTTTTTAAGAGAAGAGGAAAGACTCGAACTCGAGTCATAAACAGACAAGAAAGACTCTTAATCACTGAACTAAAGGTCACGCTCTCTCCACGCTCTTCCTATTTGCGTTTGCATGGGCCTGTCGCTGGCGTTTGATAGACCCACTTACCTTCCCATTCAATGCTTAATTATTCTATTCTATTCTTTTTTAATTTTTCTTTTAATCATTTTGAGCAAAATTTTATTATAGGCAACCTAGTTTGGTGGGGGTGCAAATGCAATGATACTATTATTGGGTCATGCACCCTCACATTTCTAACCGTCCACCTGTCCTAAGATTAGCTAGGAAGGAAGCACTCTTGAAACGTTATCAAAGAGGCTGCCTACCCTTTCGTCAAGATTTAATTCCATCTGATCAGGTTTTTAGTGCATCCGTACTGCCTTTGCCTTTGCCTTTGCCTTTGCCTTTGCCTTTGATGGCAACGTCTACTTCTGTGCCAGCTATGCATAATTGAATTGATAAAATCGCTAAATTAAATCACCATTTGATTTGATTTAGTTTTTAGTTTTTTTTTTCTTTTTAATGGATAATTTATATAATTATAATTTAAAAAATTAAAAAGTCTAGTTTGACTTGATTTTACCTAAAACTAATACAACACTTACACATTCTCTCTTACATATTTTTTACACTCTATTGATTATAACAGGTAATGATTAGTACATTTTGTTCAAAATCATCACAATCGTTAGATGTCACCTTTTATGTGCGACTGTGATGATTTTTAATTAGACTATATAAATCATGACATATCATAATTAATGAGGTGTAAGAAGAATGTAAGAGAGAGAATGTATCTGTAGCATGAATATTTATCTAAACGATGGAGTGGGTTTTGCTCTATTTCAATCAAAATAAATTGTGATAATACATTCCGTACAGAGACTGAGCTGTAAATGATTTGTATTTTGTCACATCTTGAAAGTTCAAAGCTAAAGCTTAAACAACGCTTTCGAAAGACTCTGGCACTTTCACCATTATTTGAAGTCTTTTTGATTTACAAGTGAACTAACTTTATTTGTATTGAAATATTGACCATTCATTTTAAATACATATATTTTACCTTTTTTTTCGAAATATTAAATAAAAATAATATGTCCGTGATATTTATGAATAATAGAAGACCATATAAATGAACTCCTTTATTTTATTAAAGTGATATAGCCCCCAATCACCCTGTCTGAACTCTAACGCCCGTTGCAAATTTTGGAAAATCTCCTCCCTCCTCAATGATATGTAAGTATGCAAGCAATCTAGCAACTGGTCTTTTTCCGTGGCGTAGGAGGACAGCTAATGGGGCTCTCCATTTTGTAGCTTCAAATTGTTTTAGGGTTCCCACCCACATAGGAATTCTCTCATCAGTCTCCCTCAAGATCTGAAAATTATTGTTGAGAGAAGTTATTGTACTCGATTAAAACTTTATTAATATATAATCTTTTCTTGGTTTTCCAAAAAAAAAAAAAAAATGATATGACCTACCATAAAACACTCATTATTATCAATATTCGTAGTTATATATAGTCCCTATTTGGCACTATCAAAAATCACCAAAACTTATCAACTTCAACTACTTTTTATATTTTCCTCCAATCAAAAATTTTGACATTTCACCTTTATGTTACATTTTTTTATTTTTATTATATTTTTTGTCCCATTTTTTGTCAACCAAACACTCTCGTAACATATTGGCCTTCATTTCAAGGTATATATGCAACCATGCATTAAACTAATTCTTCATGTTAGCTAGGTATAAATAAATCTAATCTCAACAGGGTTTTTTTTTTTTTTTTAATTTTAAAGCACAAATTATACCAAAAGAAAAATTAAAATAGTTTTCTGCATCAACTGCTCCATTGTTGATATAAAAAATGATTATCACCTGTACTTCTACTTAATAATAATAATAATAATAATAATAATAATAATGAAGAAGAAGAAGAAAGAAAGAAAGAAAAATATATCTTAATACTTCAGAAAACATAATAGTGAATCTGATGTGAAGATTGTTAAATAAAGAATTTATAAAATAGAAAAGTTTTTCTTCTTTTTTTTTTTAACTATATTTTAAAAATTTAGTGGGAATCATGTGAAGGCTTTAATAAGATAAACCACTTCTTTTGTATTTTGTAAGGATACATCATGCGTAGGTGACTATAGGCATTTTTGGGGGAAGATTTTGGATGAGGACGAATAAATAGTACCAAAGCCATGTGCGGAGTGCTTCGGTTTGATGACACTGTTTGGTGAGTGCTTTGGGGAAAGCCACCGACGCGGTATTTCCATAACTTTGATTGCAACACCACAACAAAAAGTAGCTTAACCAATGTAGGCAAAGGACTTGCTGAGGTAGGTCCCAAATTAAATGCCGATACCTGTGGTTTCCAAGAAGGTTCAAAGAGGTTTTATTACATATTATAACATTTTATTTTATTTTTTATTTCTTTTAGAGCATTCAATATTTTATTACAATTTCACAACCCAAATTCTTACCCCACGGTACGAGACTCGAACTTATAACTAATTTTACAGATAGATGAGTTATAATCACTTGACTTATCCTTTTAATCTCAATTATCCATTGATTGATTCCTTTAATCCACCAGTTTTAATCAGAGCCAAATTCAATGGATTGCCAAATTTACATGTGGTATTTAATTTAATTTAAATTTTATTTTTATTATGAAATGTAAAAGTGGTTTAACACCCAAATAAATTCGCTCCTTCTAAATTTTTACATTACTTTTGAATGATATGTTAACTCATCAATAAATTAATAAGATTTGATATTATTTATATATATTGCTATTTTTATTGTATATATAATGTATTTTTTCAACATAAAAGAAAAAATAGCAAGAAACAACATTAGGTACCCCAATGGTCTGCAACTTACATGCCTATAAATATGTATAATATAATACATTAATTGGATAATTAGCATCGCAGACACTGTTGGTTTACAGAAAAATTTCAAGCTCAATTTAAGTATTAATTTTTAAACTCAAACTCATGTTTTATATTTAAAAGACAAATAAAAAAAAAAAATCAAAACTCTTATCTCAGCTCACATGCATCTTAGGCACTAAGTTAAAGAAATCGTAAGGCAAGCCCCCTTTATGTTGTTTGTGGTGGACCCAGCCTCGATAAAATAGGTTGTAGTTTCTTTATGGTGGACCAAACCCATCTTGAACGCTGATGCCTCATGTCTCTGATCTCTCTCTCTCTCTCTCTCTTAAGAGTGAAGCAAGGGTTATTTGGATGTATGCTGAAGGAACTGCCGATTAACCTTCCATTGGTTGCAACTAATGGCTGATCATTAGCAGCCAGGCAATTGCTGATTTTTAAATTGCAAAGTGTTGATGAGAGTCGACTTGCTGCACCTTTTATCGGTTCAGTCAAGCATTCGAGTGTAAAATATTGTTTAATTTCCCTACTCTTTCCAACAGGGGATAAAAAAGACCAAGCAATATTATTGACGTGTTTCAAAGGGAAAATTATTGATAAGACTAAAGAGGAAATTAAAGCAATGGGTGTAATTAAGGTAGTGGACATGTTGATTGTAGCAGCCAGGCAATTATTGATTTTTAAGCTGCAAAGTATTGATGAGAGTTGACTTACTGCACCTTTTATCGGTTCAGTCAAGCATTCGAATGTAAAATATTTTTTTAATTTCCCTGCTCTTGCCAACAGGGGATAAAAAAGACCAAGCAACGTGTTTCAAAGGGAAAATTATTGATAAGCCTAAAGAGGAAAAGTAATGGGTGTAATTAATTATTTAGGTAGTGGACATGATTGTTTTTAAGTTACTCGCTGGTACAATTTTGCATTCTTATGGTAATGGCTGAGATTAATTTGTCAGCACAATTCAACTTATGATAGGATACTCATAATCCCCACCCCCCAACCTTTTAATGTATGATATGATACTCATAAATCATTTATTATTTGCATCATATATAATTCATATTTTTTTGACAAACTGATCATCTATTATTATGACTACTTTGACAAACTGGTCAATTAAAAAGATTCTTTGTCACGTGACTTTTAATTGAAAATTTTTACCTGATTAGTACCACACATATTGATCTATTACAAATATAACAAAAGATTGCAAAATTATAGAGTGTTGGTGATTCAAATTTACACTTAAAAATTTAGAGTGCGTTTAGAAAGTATTAAATGATAGTTTAGCCTCTAGCTACTAATTTTTTATTTTTTTTAATGATTAAATTTATCCTCTTATATTTTAAATTTCTTTTACATTTTTAAGGGTTCAAATATAAAATTAACAAAAATTAAAAATTTAATTACTATGAGTCAACTTTTTTTCTTTCTTAAACACAAAAAAAAAAATAACTTTTTAGTAACTAATTAAGGTTTAATTAGTAGCCAACTATAAAAAAAAAAAAAAAATTAACTTTCTCCCTTTCCAAACTCAATAATTATTATGATTATCGGAAGATGTGCCTACTAATTTTTTACCATACTTCTTGCCCTTAGCGCTTCCATATTATTACTAGCTTTAACGTTTCAAAGATGATGATAAATCAATCAACAAAAATGAGTGAAAAACATTAATTATTAGTCATTTATGAACAATAAACTATGGAGCTGGTTGTGATTATTTTAGCAGTTTGTAGAAAACTATTTAATTATGCTTGCGAATTGAGATTTTTTATATATATTTTTTGCCTTTTTTTGGGGGGGGGTTTGTCCTTCATACGTGGCACTCGTCTCGTGTCCACACTTTCTTCATATATTTTCAGTTTTTTTTTTTTTTTTTTTTTTTTTTTTCAAGCCAATTGTGATAGCAACTGGACATTCGTTACTTTTAGGATTAAACTTGCATCAAACTTCAATTTAGGAAAAATACTCCAAACCTGCTAAAAGAAAATCTGGGAAAAAAAAAAAACCAGAGTTTTGAAACCTATTTTCTCATATATAGGGATATGGAATTAGATTCATGATTGGCTTCGACATGTTTCTAATTCTTCTTGGTCTGAACAAGAGAACAGCCTCCAAAGCCTTTTTTTTTTTTGCATCGATCCTCCGCCAACTGGGAGGCCACTGATCCTGCCCGGCTTTCCCGGCCTTTATCTGATTGGGTGCGTTATTTTGGGCCCTTCTGAAATGGGAACAGATGTTCTAAGCCCACAAACTAGAGCATGGGCTGGACTCCCTCCATACAACCAAGAATCAAGGTTCTGATAATCTTGTATGATATTGTCAATGTCATTCCATACATATATATATATATATATATATATATATATATATATATATATATATATATATATATATATATATATGCGTACGATGTACATACGTATATATGTATATATATATATATATGTCATATGCAAAGTTTGATGTGCCTCTACCACAAGGCAATGAAGTTATAGATTTTAGATTAATTATTTCGCCTAAAATAAGTGAAGCTATATATTGATCTAAAATAGGCGCGGGTGTCATTAAATCTATGCAGTCATAATAAATATTTTTTGTTGCTAATATATATATATATATGTTTAAAAGCAACAATTATTTATTAGTAAATGATATTAAGATTAATTATAAGTCATTCTTATCCTACACTTTTAATTATGAAAATTGTTAATATTGATGAAATATGATTCATCATTAAAATCCCCCCCCCCCCAAAATCAGAAAATACAAAAAATATAAAATAAAAATAGTAAAGGGAAAAAAAAAAAACTAAAAGTTAGTTGGCAAAACTGATAGTAGTTAGGTGTGGGTGAGGCTTTCCATCTGAAATTCCAAAGAGTACTACATCCATTACTTGTAATAGTTTTGTTTGTGCATGAACGGCCATATCTTCTGATACGTGAAAATCCGCAGCCGCTACCCCATACCGGGGTGCGCACAGGGCGAAGCACGTTCCAGGACCCTAGCCGGCAAAGACCCCTGGAGAGTTAACCAGCCTAGGCAAGCCCTGGCTAACCGGCACGACCGAGAGGAGACCATTAGGCACCCGTCATTACAGCGGTAACCCACCCCCGTGGGGGAGTCGAACTCGGAACCTCGAGAGGCCCAAGCTCTAAGACGAGCCCGACTTCCACTCGGCCACCCCCGAAGGGGCTATGAACGGCCATATCTTTATATCTCCTCAGGAGGAGGACCACTGTTGAAAGCATCTCATCTCTGTGAGGTGCTATCAACTTTTTCTTTTTGGGTTCTTCTATCCCCACCTGATTTCAGAATCCCAATTTGTGTCCATATACATAGAACGTACATACATGCCCGGGGGGTCCATTCATCTTCACTCCGTGTCAATTTAATCATGTATATATATATACTTTTATTATGTATGTACATATATGTATAGTTTAATAAAAATTATTGAGTTGATTTTCTATTTGATATATAGTTTGGATTGCATTTCTTTTTATCTTCTAAAAGGGGCAATGTTAATTGAAACCTTGTTCCTTGTTGGTTTTACCTACATGTATTATATGCATATATATATATATATATATATATATATATAATGTAGCATGTAGCAACATTAATTGGGAGATTCTTTTGGTGAAACTTAACTGGTTTGCATGAAGGCAGGAAGCTTTATTTCTGTCACTCTTTTTTCCTTTTTTTTTTTTCCCTTTAATTCTCACCTTTGTTTTTCATCTACCACTTTCTATCATTGGAGGAGACTTTATATTAGATGAAGATAAAGCTATATATCATTGATCACACGTTTGGTAGCAGTGAATGGTTGACATCGCATGGGTCCACAAAATACCAGCTTTCTCCTTTCAAGATCTTGATGGGTATCCCTAGACCGGCCAGTTTGGTTTTCGTGCACAGGATCAATGGAATGGGGCTTGGATCAATAGAATTTTGTATGGAGTTAAGCTTGGCATAATAAAGAATAATCTGAACTACCTCCCAAAGAAAGAAAGAAAAAAAAAAATTTGAACTTAAATTTTAATTCTCGAATAATTTAGGTAGCATTTGATTTGTATTTCTATTTTTTTATTTTTATTTTTTGTTTTCTATTTTATGTATTTTATATTTTAAAAATTTTGAAATAAGAAAAATAAAAAACTCATTTGATTTATATTTTCTGTTTTTCATATTCTGACATTTTTCTTATTTTGAGTTGAAAACGCTCAAAATAACTTTATACTATTTTGTATTTTATATGTAAACTCATTTTCTGTATTTTAGTACATATTTTTAAAATACAAATAACCAAATGTATTTGAACTGTTTTTCTTGTTTTAAAATAGGTATATAAAATGAGTTCAAAATAGGTATACAAAATGGCATCTTAACTATTCAAAACGACGTAATTTTAGTTAAAATATTATCACTTAAAATAAGTAAGTTAATTAAACCAAAGTAATGTAGATTGAAGTCGTTTAATATAAAATATTATATATATATATATATATATATATATATATATATTTGAATCAATTCACAAATTTACAGGCGGAACACCCGGTGACTTTAAACTTGATTTGATTTTAATTGCTGACAAAACTGGAAAATATTATTTTCAGGTTAACTTGTTTAATTAATTCAACCCGCGCCGTCCAACTAATGGGATGGCTTGGATATATTATTCATTCCGTTTCGTTAGGTTATTTCTCCTGTTAAATGGAAAATCCTTCCTAGTGAATGGTATTTCAGTTTTTAAATTCATAAATTTAGAAGTAGGTCTGGTCAAATCCTCTAATTGTTTGATAAAAATAGAAAAATAATTAGTTCAAAAATTTACCAAACAAAAAAAAAAGAGTAAAGAGCAAAAGGAGATACCACTTGAAAACTTAAGAAAATAACTACATAATTTTAATATTATATATAAATATGGAGTGTCAAAAAATTGACAAGACCTTTTATTGACGTGGTCAACCTAATTTAAGGGTGTTACTTATGTGGTCAGACTAGTGCTCAACAATACTGGTGCTTTGGGTTTGATGGTCCAACGCCAGTGTCTTGAAATGAAAAACTCCCGGTCAGGCGATGTTCAACTGATCGATCCTCCAACGGTCAAGTTAGTATATGTGTATACGGAGAAGAAGGTAGAGGGGGATTTTTTTATAAAATCTTTGCTAAATAGATAGTACTTATCTTTCTTCTTTATGTCTTCCGTATTTATAAGCTCTCTTACACCTGTTATCTATGTTTGGTAATCATGAGTAATGGTGTGGCAATAGCCAAAATTACGTCGTATAGTCGGTACAGACCTGACCGAAGCCGTAATCGACAGTAGATGTAGACATACCTTTTTTGCCCCTTTATAAATGCAATACGCAAGGCGACCATTTCTCCAACCACCTATATGTCCCCCTTGCAGATATGTGCCGTGCATCTAAGTTAGATGCCCACCATATGTTTGATGCTCCCTCCAAAATATATATTGGTTTGATCACACGTTCAAACCAAATGTTGTGTTTTATATTGTTATATAAAAGTGAAATTTTTTCTAATAATGAGAGCATTGTAAATTAGCTCAGACGCATGATGGATGAAAAACTAAAAATATATGGAAAAAACTTGAAAAAAAAAAAAACAAATGCAAACAAACGAAAGTAAATAAGGCATGAGATTTAACAAGATAAAACCCTAGAACTACTTTCTAGGTAAAAATCTCCAGTCTATAAGATGACTAACTTTGAAAATCAATCCACTACAAAATTAAAGATTACAAGAGTTTGCCGTACAAGGCTCAACTTGATTCCCGTCCTAATCTAGATACCTCTTGCTTGTTAGAACTCGTAATAAATTTTCTCCCGTGTGATTGACTCTATTCTTGAACCTGAATAGCACCTCCTTGAACACAAAGATGTTCTTGATTCTTCAAATCCTCGAAGCAATGATCAAAATGTTGTTCTTTGTATTTTCTCTTTACTTTTGATTACTTCTGGCATAATATCTTTCTTACTTTTCAAAAGTGATGCCATTAGGTTTGGCAGAATATGTAATATTTATATTAGCTCCACTCATTTCTAATATGGAAATAGAATAAACATTGAATATGTTAGAAATCTGCAGATTGTTTAAATCCTGGTCACACCATATTTGAAATGAATCAACTTTCCAATTCAATCTTCGCATTAAGGAATAACTTGATCAACACATGACTCAATATGAAAATTTTCAAACATTCTATACTCATTGACTTACAATTGTCACATCTAAAAAATTAAACCTTACAATCTCCCCCTTGACAATGGCGTGACAAAAATCAAACAAAATATAAAGACACAAATCTATGCTCAAAGTTGAGCATTTGACTCCTCCTCAACACATGACATAAATAATTCATCCTCCCCCTTAACCATTGATGTATTCTCAAATTCTTGAAATATATCATATTCTCAAAACAATACATTAGTACCAAACACCTGCAACACAAATGTTAGAAAATCACTAAAAAAAAATATAATCCAAAATAAGGAGAAGAGACAAAATTCCAAAATTCCAAAAAAAAAATCCATTCATGTCAAAATTTATATTTAAATAAATATGATGTCTCCCCTTTTTTGTCATGCAATGTTCAAGCCAAGTGATGACCAATAAAGTTTAAAAAATCATTAGATAACAACCTAAAAAAATAATATAAAAAAATAATAAGTATAATAATTTTTTTTTGGAAACTGAATAATAATTTAAAAATATATATATATACCAAACAACCTAGAAAATGAAGAGCAATCAATTAGATAACCTCGCAGCCGACTACCAACAATCCAAAACACCAATTGAATAGTCAACACAACCCAAGGAACCAATCATAATGCATCCCAATTGATATCAAACTAGCTGCCATCAATATTCTATACATGCAGTCTATCAGGCATGTCAGGAACATCACTTAACTTATCAATGTCAATGCAATCCACACCCTTTGATGACCTATGTCAGTCCTTCCAAACAAACAGAGAGATGCCATGGATAACAAACCAGAGAGGCGCTCGAGCAGAAATCCAGCGCCTAAAGCAGTAATGTGGCCGCATGAACCAGTTTCAGGCGCCAATACCAGAGAGCTGGCCGATTGAACCAGCTTCAGGCGCACAAACCAGAGGAGGCCCTGCTCAAACGACTCTCAAGCGGGTCCGTTTGAACTAACTTACAGCTCCAAAATGAGAAAGATTATCCCAAAAAATGAAATATATTTTTTTTATCTTGAAAATTTAAGCCCAAAAAAAAAAATTACTAGCACTATAAGACCAAACTTCTTAAACA
This sequence comes from Vitellaria paradoxa, assembly GCA_019916065.1. NCBI lineage: Eukaryota > Viridiplantae > Streptophyta > Magnoliopsida > Ericales > Sapotaceae > Vitellaria > Vitellaria paradoxa. The sequence goes on along the minus strand of CM034237.1, from coordinate 49,628,126 downwards.
AAATTACCGAAATCACCAAAACTAAGCTTAATAGGTTATCCTGAGGAAAGGTTTATAAGAATATCTACTTAAAGTAACTAAAAAATTTTTAAAAATTAAAAATAAATAAATATGGAGACATAGAATAAGCTATCTCATGAGCTCGGAGAAATAAAAAATTAATTGACAAATATGCACAATCAAACTTGTATAACTTCTTTGCAATTATGAATACTTATATAATTGACTTGCAATTATGAAAGTCATACCAATAGGAAATAAATGTCTGTGTAGTGTGTGCGGAACTTACGACAATCTGTTCCAAGAGCTCAAAACTATCAAGAGTGTATTAGAAAAATAGAATTTTCTATCACTTGTACCAATATTTAGAACAACTCTGTATGCTTGAAAAATATCCTACAACCTCGCATTTTCTCACCTCTTTTTTTTTTTTTTTTTTCGTACGGAGGTTTTTTTTTTTTTTTTTTTTCACATTTGCAATATTCAATTAAAACTCCCTCATTCTACTATGGTTTGGTGGCTTTTACTCACTTTAAAGGTAGGTAGCTCTCTTGGTTTCACCATAGTGACTTTTCTCACTTGATGTACAATGGTACTGGTGATTTCACACTATCCCTTGTGGTAGCCTTTTCCAAAGAGTCTAGCCAAAGAACACATTATTCTAAGCATACAAAGAGTACATAGACGAGACACTGGATCAAGTACAAACTATGAGTAATACACATGTGATAGTTCAAGAAGTATTAAGATCCAAAGTAGCACTACAAGAAAAAAGCATTTTTAGCGACCATTTTTCTCGACCAAAACTAAATTTGGTCACTAAATATTAGTTTTTACCGCTTAAATATCATTTGGTCGCTAATAATTTATATTTAGCGACCAAATATAATTGGTTGCTAAATTCCAAGCGTATGACGACCAATTGATCGCTAAAAGTTAATATTCACCGACCAAATATTAATTTAGTCGCTAAAAAGTTATAAAATATTTTTCTCCATCCTTTGGCGCCAACAATGGCTTTTGGCTACCAAAACATTTGGTCGCATAATATTTTTATAATTTTAGACATTTATTTTTAGCGACCAAATAAGTTTGGTCGCTAAATTTCAGGCATTTGGCGACTAATTGGTCGTTAAAAGTTAACCTTTACCGACCAAATATTGATTTAGTCGCTAAAGAGTTTTAAAATATTTCCCTCCATCTTTTGGCACCAACAATGGGTTTTGGCTACCAAAACATTTGGTCATGGAATATTTTCATAATTTTTGACATTTATTTTTAGCGACCAAATAAGTTTGGTAACAGAATTCCAGGCATTTAGCCACTAATTGGTCGCTAAAATTTAACTTTTATTGACCAAATATTAATTTAGTCACTAAAGAGTTTTAAAATATTTCCCTCCATCCTTTGCCGCCAATAATAGCTTTTGGCTACCAAAACATTTGGTCGCGGAATATTTTCATAATTTTTGACATTCATTTTTAGCAACTAAATAAGTTTTGTGGCTAAATTCCAAGCATTTGGCGACCAATTGGTCGCTAAAAAAATCTCTTCATCGACCAAATATTAATTTAGTCACTAAAAAAATGAAATGAAAAATAAAAATAATTAAATTTTATTTCTTTCTCTATCTTTCTCTCAAACAAATTTATTTATCTCTTTGTATGATTTAAATTAGATTTCATAAATTTTATTTTAACGTTTATTTATTAATTTTAATTAATTTATAAAAATTATCAAAAATTATAATCATAGATCAATAAAAGAATGTTACCAAATTAATGCTAAAACTAAATTCACCAAATCAAATTTAGATAATTTGAATGTATAATCATTTTTTTTAAAGTAAATATGTTGGAGTAACCTTTATAGTTTGTATGACTTATAATCAAGTGAATATTAAACGCTTTAATATCTAATAATTGTTTAGTGTAATTTAATATTAATTATATTAAAGTGACTTTATTTTAAATTTAAAAATAAAAATAAAAAATATTATTTATTAATTTTAAGTAATTTAATTTTTTTATCTTTTTAGAACTTATTTCCAAATATAATCACCTAAAATATTTTTTTATTAGAAATAAATTCTTAAAATAGTTTTCAAAACTTTTGCTTTTTAAAAATAATTTTCTAAAACTAAACTAAATGCGACCAAATTATTTTTAAAAATATAAATACACAATGAAGAAAAAAATATATATAGTGAGCCATGATATAACTAAATTAAATATATGTATTAAATTTGTGCTACACATACAAATTGGAGGAAAATAAAAAAAAAAACATTTAAATATATTTTTAGTTAAATATAATAGTTATTCATAAATTATTTACTAAATATCTATATAGTTTCATATATTGTTTATGATTTCAAATTATTGAAACAAAAGTTACAATAATTAAATAAAAAAAATAAATTTTTTTATCACTTTTGCTAACTAATTAGTCTATAAAGGGGCGTTTCTTGCAACCAATTGGTTGGTAAAAGTGTTAAAAAATTATTACAAAAAATTTAAAGTAATTAAATAAAAATCATAAATTTTTTTATCATTTTTGGCGACCATTGGTCGCTAAAGGGGTACCTTTATTGACTAATTGGTCGCCAAAAGTGATAAAAGTTTATTTATATATACAAAAAAAGTGTAAAATATTTGTACAAATAATACCTTAGCCTAGTGGCCAACCACATGAACTTCCAAAGAAATGGCACGAGTTTGAATATCAGCAACAATAACAAAAATCTCAAAAATATAGATTCAATACGTGGTGCAATAGTAGGCTGACACGTGGCGGAATCATAGGTCGACACGCGGCATAACACAAGTTGCCATGTGGTATGATGGCAGGTTAGCAAATGATGCCACGTGGCACCACATTTGAATTTTTATTTGTTTAAAATTAATTCAAATTTTCAATTAAAGACCCTTTAGTGACCAATTGGTCGCCAAAAACTAACCTTTAGCGACCAAAATTTTGGTCGCTAAAGGGTAAACCTTTGCCGACCAAATATATGTTGGTCACCAAAGGCATACCTTTTGGCAACCAAAGTTTGGTCGGTAAAAATTATGCTTTTACCCACCAAATATATTTTTGGTCGCCAATACCTTCTGCCACTAGCCTTTGCCGACCAACGGGCAACCAAATTATATTTGGTCGACAAAAGTTTAAGCGACCAAAAAATAATTTTTCACGACTAAATTTTGGTCGTTAAAAGTGTTTATTGTTGTAGTGTAGTGTTTTAAGAAGCACCCCAAATGCATGGCAATATTTATCAAGTTAATATTGAAAAGAGTATATACAAGTATGAAAGATAATGTAAAAAGTTTTAATTCTCCAAGATCATAAAATGAACATAATAACATGCCTTCGTTTTTTTATATATATAAATGTGCCACTCCGTAAGGAGTACTAGATTTGTTATACCTAAAGTTGAGATTAATCTCGGTTACAGGTTTCCACCATGAATTGGCAAAAAAGTTAATAGTACTAACAATAAATAAATATAAAAAAATAAAATAAAAAATGAATAAATACATGGATATTAACCCACAGAACACATTCCAAGAGATTTCCTGAGAAACTCAAATCTTTGAAGGTTAAGAGATTTGGTAAAAATATTAGCAAGTTGAAATTTAGTTTGAACATGTTCGAGAGTAATAACTTTATTTTCAACAAGCTCACGAATGAAATGATATCGAATGTCAATATGTTTAGTTCAAGAATTTTGAACAAGATTTTTGAAAATATTTATGACACTCATGTTGTCACAGTATACAGTCATATTATCCTGTTGAAACCCATAATCAGTAAGCATCTGACGCATCCACATCAATTGAAAATAATAACTCCTAGCTGCAATGTACTCAGCCTCGGCAATAGACATAGAAATAAAATTCTGTTTCTTACTAAGCCAAGACATCAAATTATTACCAATAAAAAAATAACCTCCAGAGGTGCTCTTTCATTCATCAACACACTCAGCCCAATCGGCATCAGAGTAGCCGGCTAGACAAACGTTAGTCTCACAAGAGAGCCAAATACTAAGATCAATTGTCCCATTCACATATTTGATTATGCGTTTCACAGCAGCAAGATGAGATTCTTTAGGGCAAGCTTGGTAACGAGCACAAATTCCAACACTAAAAGTAATGTCAAGTCTACTCGCAATTAAGTAAAGCAAACTTCCAATCATACTTCTGTACTTTGAGAATCTTTCCTTTCTTTCTTAATCTTGTCAAACATTCTTGAGCCATATGTCTAAAACCCTAACACTCAAAACACTTCACACTCTTCATTAGTTTTGAATTATTTTTCTTTTCAAACTTTTTCTCAAAATTTTTCTTTTCCAAACTATTTTATTCTTTGAAGAACTGTTCTCTTTTTTGTTTTTCTCAAAATTCATTTTGCCTAACTTATTTGACTTTTGATTTTTAAAAACCTTTTTAAACTTTTTAGCAAGAAGAACGAGTTCCTCCAAGTTGTCATCTAAATTATCATCTTCTTCTTTCACAATATTTAAAACCAATTTTTTTTTTTTTTTTAGAAGAGAGAAAATTAGACTCAAATGTTTGAAGAGAGCCTACCAATTCCTGCACTTTTATGGATTCAATATCTTTGACCTCTTTAATAACAGTAACCTTAGGTTAAAATTTGTCTGGAATAGACCTTTAAATTTTACTGATAATATTAGAAGAAGAAATAATGACACCTAAGTTAAAATAAGAATTGACATTATCACTTAACTTAGCATAAAATTGATCAAAAGTTTCATCATCTTCCATTTTAGATTTTCGAAATCAGTTTTCAACTTAAGAAGTTTAGCTTCTTTACAGTGTTAGTGTCTTCATGAGTTACTTGGAGTATGTCCCAAGCTTCTTTTACAATTTCACAGTCGAGATTCTTCGAAACTCGTCAACAGTGACAGCATTGAATATAGAAGTCATTGCATTCTTGTTCCTTCCACTACTCTCAAGTTCACTCTTATCCCATTCAGAAATAGGTTTTGGGATGGTGGTACTCTTATCAGCAGAGATCTTAACAGGACGAGTCCAACTCCTTTCAATAGAGTCCCAAACTCTGTCATTAATAAACTGTAGATGGGCCCTCATTTTGACTTTCCAATATGTATAATTAGTTATTTCAAATAGAGGAGGTCTAGTAGACAACCCACCTTCTCTGTAATTCTCCATAAATTTTTTTTTTTAAATACGAATCTCACCAAAATAATTTTTTAAAAAAAATCTAAGGTGACCCGCTCTTATACTAATTGAAAAACTAAAAATATATGGAGAAAAACTTTAAAAAAAAAAAACAAATGCAAACAAATGAAAGTAAATGAGGCACGAGATTTAACAAGATAAAATCCTAAAATCACTTTCTAGGTAAAAACCTCTAGTCTATAAGATGACTAACCCTGAAAATCAATCCACTATAAAATCGAAGATTACAAGAGTTTACCATATAAGATTCGACTCGACACCTGTCCTGATCTAGATACCTCTTGCTTGCTAAAACTCGTAATAAATTTTCTTTTATGCAATTGACTTTGTTCTTGAACCCGAACGGCACCCCTAGAACCCAGAGATGTTCTTGATTCTTCAAATCCTCGAACCAATGATCAAAATGTTGTTCTTTGTATTTTCTCTTCACTTTTGATTGCCTCTGGCAAAATATCTTTCTTACTTTTCAAAAGTGATACCATTAGGTTTGGCAAAATATGTAATATTTATATTAACTCAACTCGTTTCTAATATGGAAACAGAATAAGAATCGAATATGTTAAAAATCTGTAAACTATTTACATTCCGATCACATCATATTTGAAATGAATCAACTTTTCAATTCAATCTTCACATTGAGAAATAACTTGATCAATACAAGACTCAATGCGAAGATTTTCAAATATTCTATACTAATTGACTTACAATTGTCACACCTAAAAAATTAAACATTACAATAGATAACTTATAACGCGGCTAATAGTACGTATGATATTCTACATGGACAAATGAAGCACCGGTCTTTGATAAATGTACTGCAGATCAGGTTTATCACATGCGATTGTCAATATATATACAGAGAGGGAGAGCAAGAGAGGCAGTCTCAAATAGATGGTGCTACCATCACATGCATCGTCATACATACATGTGGATGAAGCCATATGAGGTAATAGTTAGCCACAGAGAGAGAGAGAATGTAAATGAAATGCAGGAACTAAATTGACTTATTTGTCCTATTCTTTTGTTATTAACACTAGTACCACGGAGGGTAAATTATGGGATGCTGACTCAGCTGTAGGACCATTGTCTACCTTGCATTAAACAATTCCTCCTCAGATCGATTTGCAGTATCACCGCCCTGCTTAAATCTTGTTCTCCTCCTCCCACAAAGAGAGAGAGAGAGAGAGATGAGAGGAGAGGAGAGAGAGAGTTTTCTGTTAAGGTAAGGAATCAAAGCATTGAGAGTTCCCGTTTAAGAGAAGGAGTGAGGGTCTTCACTGCTTTTATAACAAATTCTACCTGCACATTGAGCACCTGCCTCCGAACATATGGGTGAAGTAAGTGTAGTTCTCACTCTTGAGCTCTAGCTTCATTTCTTTTCATTGTGCCCTAGATGTTTTATTTTGTTTATTTTGCTTGGATGAAGAGAGAGTGTGTGTGTTTTGTGTCATGCACTGTGTGTGTATTTGTGTGTATTATTCATTCTTTTGTCCAACCTTTTCACCAAATAAATACTCGGAAAAAATTGTTCATTAAGTACATAATGATCAGTACGTATGTTGATAGAAACTTCTTGTTGTGGTCAAAGGAGACAAAGAGGAAAAGAAGGGAGAAGAGAAGAAGAATGAAGAAGGTGGGAAGGAAGAAGAGAAGAAGAAGAAAAGAAGGAAGAAGAGCCCCAAGAGATTGTGCTCAAGGTTGACATGCATTGTGAGGCTTGTGCCCGGAAAGTTGTAAGAGCTTTGAAAGGATTTCAAGGTCCATTTCTTAGTCATTGTTAACTCTGGCCTATCTCAATTATAATTTCCACCTCTATGAACTTGGGATCACATTTTTTTTTTTTTTTGAATAATTCTCTGCGATCAGAATTTTTATTTTTATTTTATATTAAAATAGCATGATATAATAGTGAGTATATTATTAAATATTTTAAAAACATTAAAAACCCACCAAAATATGCTTTTATTATAATAATATGTCGCATATTATTATATTATTTTTAATAGAATAAATTTTCCCCTTTCTCATACTAAAACGGAGACAATAATAAAGGGGAAGAGCTCCTTACTCAAACTATAGTTACTTAAAAGAAGTTGGATTTTGAGCCAATATTAGCTTATAGAGCTCGAAATTTTGAGTAATTAATTGTGTGGATAGCTTAAGTAAGATTTTTAAATTTATTTTTTAATAGTTGCTAGTTCGAATTTCTTCAAAGTTGTTAGAGTTTTAATTGGTCGTTCACTTCAAATCCTCCAAAATTAGTTGAAATGCGTGCAAAGTTCTTCAAACACCCTGAAAAAAAAATAATTGTCAAAAATTGTTCCTTTGATAACTTTTAAATTTTTAATATTTTATAAAAGTTTCAATCAACAATTTTTTATAACAAAAACTCTGAAAAATAACTAAAATTTTGAATATCAAAAGCACCTTAGACTTCATATTTAAATGTGGGAAATTAAATGTTTTGGTTATGTCAATTGAGTTATATGGTAGGAACCGCGCGCGCAAGAGAGGGAGAGAGCAATGCTATGACATTCTGACTAATTTTAAGTATTGGTTTACGTGGAACTCATCAGCAGATGAGATTTGTCCGTGGCGTTTGGTTGTAGCATTTTTTTTTTAAATTCATACACACGAATTTAATTGGATTGAAAAGAGTTGATATTACTCCCAATGTCAGTCCCGATTATCAAATTGAAACCGTTAAATTAAAATTGAACAATTTAGATTTATTTACATATACTTAATTTATAAAATATTTAAATAACTCTGAATCATTAGAATTTAATTCAATAATTTCAATTTAGTTATCACCGCCTGACTAACCTTTCTCTTTACGAATTTAATTTGCATAATTATAAAAGAAAATATCCTTTATATGCAAAGGTGGATATGCATAATTATTGGGGGGCAGGGGTGGAGGATGTATCGGCTGATTGCAAGGCGAGCAAGGTGGTGGTGAAAGGGAAGACGGCAGACCCTCAAAAGGTGTGCGAAAGATCCAAAAGAAGAGCGGCCGAAAGCAGAGTTAATTTCCCCTTTACCCAAGCCCCTCCAGAGGACACCAACAAGGTGGAGGAGAATAAGGCAGAGGAGAAGAAAGAGGAGGTACCTATACCCTCTTTTTACAATCCCATTTACCCTCTATATCTTTTTTCTTTTTTCAGTCTCTCTCTCTCTCTCACACACACACATATATATATATATATGAATATATATTCACTACTATTGTTTTATATGCAAAAGAATTATTTATTCTTTGAATTGTGTAGGGCCAGTAATATGAACCATGGCTTTTGGCACCCACCCCACCAGCTGCTTCACCTTCAGAGGCTAGCCAGTTGCAACCTGTGACTGTTCTTTCCACAAACACACACACACGCACACATTATGCCAACGCTACGTGAAAGCTACAGAACAAGTCACATTTTTCAAGAAACGTCGAGCCGTGACTCATCAATGTCAGGAGGCATTTCTCGACCCCATGGGAGTCCAGACTAGTACCTCCCCATCAAAACATATATATATATATATATATATATTAGTAAAGGAGGAGATTGGGTGGGAAGACCCCTATCCCAGTTGTGAGCTACCCCTGCCCTAATTTTGCAAGTTTTGGCTGGACCTTCCTTGTCCCACGGTCTGGAATCCGTGCCCTGCCTGTCCGACATGATATTAGTTAGCTAGGCTAATTAAATAAGATAAGAGGTATGTCTTCAAGCATATATATATATATTATTATGTTCAAAACTAACCATCTTCCAGCTGAGTAAGCCTTTCCAAAAACCATGACAAATTCTTTCAATAGAAAATTAAAATTTCATAGATATGTAATTATATATTCACCTATTTTGCAATAAAAAGGTCCTTAATTACATCAGTTCCATATTTTAATGTATTCTCACCCTATCTCTGTTACGATGGGTTTCTCCTGGCATAGGTCCGGCATCTGTACAAATCTGCTCGTGTATTTTAGGATTTGACGAACCTTGTGTTTAGGTTATTTGGGATGGCCCAGGAAATATTTTAGGCCCGTAATGCATGTTACCTGTAACTCAGCGTCGAAGAATTGAAATTTATTTTATTAGTTGAATATTATTTATATATTTTAAAACTAAAAAATATACAAGTAAGAGATTGGATATACAACATATATACAAACATCTTATTTATTTGGTCACTTACTGTATATTAGAACTTCAATTTGTTTTTTTTTTTTTGGTAGTTAGAACCTTCAATTTGTTAGTTACACAAAGAGTAGTTCAGCGTATAAGGTGTTTCTTTTTTTTTTTTTAAAGAAAAAAGTTAGTACACATGTGTTTTATTATTTTAATTGTGAAAACTATAAAAAACAATGTGCGATATAGAGTAAAAAAGTAGATTTATAGCGTAATCAAACATGTTTGGAACAAAAATATTAGCTAGCCAGGTTGTCGCTCCAGCACGAACCCGGCCGCCCATGGATATCTAGAAGCAATCTTCTGGAAATAATTTCTTTCTTTTGATGACTTTTCTTTTTCCACTTATATTGCAGCTTTTTCTAGTCACTAAAGTTAACAGTTTTTCTCTTGCAGCCTCCTGCTGTTGTAACAGTTGTGTGAAGATCAGAATGCACTGTGAAGCATGCGCTCAAGATTTGCAGAAGAGAATCGGAAAGATCCGAGGTACACAACACACACACACACACACACCCTTGTTGATCTCATCATCTGTCAAATTATAGTCAATCTAATTATAACTCCTTACTTAGAGCGCAAGAGCATATTAATTACAAGGGCTACCCCACTGCCCAGTCATGTTGGTTAACTTTCCATCTTCCTCGGGTTTACATTTTTTGATACTCCTTTAATTACCTTTACCGTAACAAATTCAAGTGTATACTTGTTACCTCAGGATCTCCAAATGGGTAACTCTATTATGCTCCTCTCTCTTACATCTATAAATAAATATATGGGTGCCACCGAAACCGGGTTTTTAGTTCTGTGGCCAGGTAAACCCTAGATTTCCTCTATATATATATATATATATATATGGGTTAGCGTTTACATATCAATTAGCGAGGCTATATATTTGAATTATTTTGAGAATGTTATGGAATTAATTAATTAATTCGTTACACCACACACATATATATAGGTGTAGAGTCAGCGGGACAGCAGACCTAGCAAATGATCAAGTAACTGTGAAAGGTGTAGTGGATCCCACAAAGCTGGTGAGTGATGTGTACAAGAAGAACTAGAAAGCAAGCACGATTGTTAAGGACGAAGAAGATAAGAGGAAGAAGATAAAAAAGAAGAGGAGAAAAAAGAAGGAAAAGAAGAGGGTGGTGACGATGGAGCATGGTAAGAAGGGAGATGACGACGATAAGAGTACCGCTGATGACATCAGGAAGAGCGAATTTGGCCTGCAAGGTATTACACCGACCTATGCTTTTGTCACCTCAAATTTTCAGTGGATGAGAATCCAAATGCTTGCGCCGTTATGTAATCAATCACTGTTTGTTTTCTACTTTATTAATCACATGTGGTGTGGATTGAGGGTTTTGCTCTTAATCTTTAATATAATGTGCTTTCCATAATAACTAATTAAATTAATCCAGCAGTTCCATTACGTATATAATATGAAGTTTGCCAACACCCATAAGCTGCCGTAATTTAATTTAATTATTTTTTTCCTTATTATATATATATGTGTGTGTGTGTAATGGTGCACAGAATTATATATGAATCATGATTAAGATGAGATTTTCTAAAATAATATATTAAACCCTATGGTTACTTCCACATCATTTTGAAGTCATATTACACTGTTTGATGTATGCATCAACTTTTGCAGCAAATTAGACTTGGAAGTTCATAAAAAAAAAAAAAAAGGGTAAATAAGTTCAAAGTTAATTAATGGCATTTTCTTCATTGAGGATTATTTAATGTTTTTGGCAATTAATGATCATACTCTTTTACAATTGTTGAAAAGCATTCTGCCATGCTTTATATGTGCGTGCGTGTATGCATATATATATATATATCCGTGCGTGGTGCGTCATTTTGTTTTGGAAAATATTTTACTATTAATTTTTTTTAATTTTAATTCAGAAGGACGTATCAATGCATTGAATAATAAAAAATAATTTTAAGAGTTAGTTTTTAGAAATGATGGGTACAAAAAATTATCATATTATTACCGTAATCTTTTGAAATAGAATTTCTGGGTATGCAATTCTTTTTTTTTTCTTTGAATAAAATTTCTAAATCAAAGTAACTAGATCCATGTTCATGAATCACAATCAACAATAATAAATAATAAAAAAAATTGAAACGAAAAATGAAAAAATAACCTAAGATGCAAATTAAACTAGGTACATGCAAACTAAATTCTATGACATGTAAGTGAATATAGAATAATGCAAAAAGGAAATAAAAAGATTACTAGTTAAAAAAAAAAAAAAGAGGGAGAGAGAGAGAGAGAGAGGAAAGAAGTTGCCTGATTGGTTAAGTTGCACCCTTCCAACTTCGAAGCTTGCGCTAACTTTGGCTGTCCTCGATTGACATCAGCGCTAAAACTTTGATTTAGTTCTTGCGAATGTACGGAACTATTGCAAGGTAAACGGTGAGTACCAGGTCATTTTATCCACGCGAAGATGCTCAGTGACACTCGATTCCTTTTAGCTTTTATGGGTTGTAAGATTATAGGTGGGCAATAAAATGTGAATTAAAAGCCAAGAAAATAAAAGAAATTCAAATTAAAGAATTAAAAATAGACTACACATTTCACTAAACAGCTTGTAGAGGTCTTTCTCCTTTTTACTATATAGGAAAAACTCCATAACTCATGATTATAATAATACTGAAAAAATTTGAAAAATTAAATATTTAAAGACTTAGGTGGATGATCATAAATATATATAACTCATTAGAATTTAAAAAAAATTAATTCAAATTATCAAGACATTGTTAAGCTAGCGTTACTTATACAAGAGTACAGATAATTATTTAAGCCCTAGAAGGAAAACAGCTCAATATTTTATAAACAATTACAATGAACACTGAAATTTGTGAACAAAATCGCTAAGACCTAACAACATCAACTATTCACATTTTTGTGGAATAATCAAAAGGCCAAAAGTTATGCCAGATGTGTGATCGAGATCAATGGTATGGTGGACACAAAAAGCCAAAATATATACGCAGAAGGTGGTGGTCCTGCAGGGATTCTTTTGTTACATTACAGGATGAGATCGAAGGACTATATTTCAAATGCCTGCTGTTCCACTCAAGGTGCATGCAATGAACCCATTAATTTGGATAGACATTGCCACAAGTGCATAAGAAGATTGAGGATGCATGCGGAACAAATACAGCTCAGGAAAAATTTCCCCCACAAATCCATATTCGCAAACCTATTACCTCAGATTAAGAAACATTCAAAGAGGACAAAGTCTATGAGCCACACTCGATAGATGCCTTTGGTCCAATAGCTTCTCTCTCTCTGAAAAGAATAGTGCAACCGACCAAGACCGAATGGTACATGGACTGTGTTTAATTGCTTCTGTATCACCACCAAGAACTGGGCTTTCAATGAGTGATGATGGTGGTGACCTTTGCAAGTTGCATGCGTCCTGCAAATAATTAAAAATAAATAAAACAAAAAATTTTGACCCAAAAAAATGTGCAATAATTAATAATATATATGACAATAATATTCTTGTAATAGAATTTTATTTTTTTTATTTCTATTTTATTTTATTTTTATAAAAAGAGGATGGTACCTTCTGAATTTTTATTAGTAGCTTTCACTTATGGCGGATGAAAATTACAGTTATATTTTCTCTTGTATTAGACTACATCTAACTTAATTAAGATAACCTCATCAAAAGAAATGTGAAATGTGACTCTTGATAGTTTAAATTCCACGCCAGTCGCCCACTTTGGGCTAAAAATATTAACTTTTGAAACCGACTACACAAAAATAATTGGTGTGGGCTATGCTGAAGATATCAACCCCCCCTAAAAAAAAAAGTTAACAGTAAATAATTAACGAAATTTAATTTAGCAGTAAGTGAATTCAAGGACATTAGAAATAATAGCAGTAAAATAATTAAGGAAAAATTACAATTTACACCAACGAAGTTTTTATTGAATTTCATTTGAGGGTATAATTGTTACAATTAAATATCATATCTTTAAAATGAGATTTGATGACAAGCCCCATCGTGCAAAATAGTTAATCAACAGCTGTGTAGATCTTCTTCGCCAGTAAAGACTAATAATAAATTAGCAATAATGACCAATTCACATTTCCACCCACACCCAAATTCCAATCTGAATTTCACTATTTCATCTCAATTTCCATTGACTGCACATTTGAGTGGAGGGGACCTTTTAAGATTCCAACGTCCATTCCCAGAAAGGGAATCCACTTTTTCTTTTAGCTTAATTGATCTCCCAATATGTCCTACGGAAAATGATGAGCAGCTTAAACTTGCTGCCAGAGGCTGCTTTCAAATGCATCAGTTCAATTATTGCTGTGAATATTTGAGTGTCACCTCCCGCTATATATGGCACTCTATTGTGTTGTGTGTGTTTAACTTCTTTGTTTGGAAGTGAAAACATTGAAATTAATTTCCTAAATCTCGCGAGTAATTAACTACATTTTCTGCATGTTAAGACATTTCTCAAAATAATGTTAAATTTGGAATTTTGGATGGTTGTGAAGCTCATCAGATTGTGGGTGACTAGTATTAATTAAGCTTCCAAATTGCTATTTATTCTTGTGCTGTATATATATATATATATTTATTTATTGAAACACGATACTATGTTTATAATTAAACTCATAAAAGATTGGAATATATGATTAACAGTTTAAATTAACGTAATGCGTTTGAATTTTTAACAGATATCTAGATTTTTAAATATTTTAAATTTTAATGAATATGTTAAATAATTAATTTATTTTAAATATAATTGATGAAGTCGATTTTGAGTTAATATATATTCGTATTTTCCAATAATTTATTTACGAATTTTTTAGTGGTTGAATTGTGTAATCGGATAATGGAAAATATTTCAGGTCCAAGAGGACTGAAAAGTACTCACTCAAACTTACACAATGCCTGCTTGCACTTTTCCAAGTGGGCATTATCTTCTTGCTCTGATTTGTTCAAACTAGTACTCAACTTGTCCCCGATTTTGGTCATATCCTTACATGTATAAGTATAATATACATATATACCCACCAGAAGAAAATTGCATGTGCTTCATCTTACCATTCCTACCTTCAACTTTTATCTACCTTTTCCCACCCCACTAACCCAACCAGTATTCTTTAATTATCCCTTACTCGATCCCCTTGATAGTTTAGGCTTTGTTCGAAACTTAGGGTAAGAAAATAATAGAAGGAAAATGAGAAAAATTAAAAAAAAAATATTCTCTTTCCTCCAAACCCAACAACCAAATAAGGAGGTAAGAAAATTTTTATTTTTATTTTTATTTTTTCCTTCTTCTCTCTCCCAACCAAACAAAGTGTTACACTCTTGTAGCATTCATTTACAATTTTGTACAGCTAAAAAATATATCCAAAAGATTTTGGTAAGCTGAAGCATTAACTTAAACCGTTTTAAGAGAATTAATTATATATGAATTTCCTAATTATTCACAAAAACACACAGGCATTATTTAAAATATATGAATGTATATAACACTAAAAGAATTGAGATATTTAGTTAGGAGTGAATTCATAAATTTCATTAAGGAGGAAAAAGAGGACAGTGAGTCCTGTTAGGAATGAAAAACAAACAATGTTGCACGTCTGGAAGAGAGAGATAGCATCAAACAGAAAAGGTGAGAAAAAATATAAATATAAAAAATATAATTATCATGAACGAATCAGACATTAGATATAAAGATATTTTACAGTTTATTAGTTTAACTAAAACCTCTTAATATCATTCGAAATTTTCCTTAGAACATTTTCCATAATAATAATAATAATAAATTATAATAATTATTATGATTATAATAATAATAATAAATTATTACTATTATATTTATAAAAATATTCAGTGGTGCATTAAGAGAATGTGCCTTTTCACGAGAAAAAAAAAAAAAAAAACCTTAGTTTGATAACTGTTTGCAACCTTCTTCACTAAATTTGAAAATTTTTTGAGTTAAAAATAATTATATAATCTTTTCACCTTCAAAATTAATGGGGAACTTGACCTCCATGTGTATCCTCTAGCGGAGATTTAGTAATTGAAAGAAATTCATCTTAATGTAAAATTTGATCACTATAAATATTGTTATTGATAAGTTACATATGATTGTCACAATATATTCGACATAAAATATTGTGAAAAAAATAGACTATTATTCTGTTTTATTATTAAACAATAATTCTAGTAATGAATCATAACTCATTTGTAATAATTTTAGGGTGCATTTGCTGCACTGATTTTTGTTGAAATTTTCTGAAAATCTATAAAAGTAATTTATTTTTTATTGTACTGTACAAATTATGAACTCATATCTTATCTTATTTTATCTCATTTTTTATCATTTCAAACACACCTTAATATATTTTTGGTGATAAATTTTAGTGATCGGTAAATTTATAAGAATTCGTGACAATGGGATGATCAAATAAATTTTTAGTTTCAGTAATAATTTATCTCGTCACTAAAATCTACGTTCCCTACAGCATAATCACGGGATGCCTTTCCAGTATGAATTGGGATGCTTATCAATGAGTGGGTTAGTTTGGACAAAGTAATATGAAAGAAACCACAAGCATCAATTGGTTGAAATACCAATTCACAAAGTCCTCCCAAAGTTTCTCTTCTTCCGCCTTCCAATTCAATTGATTGATAGAGAGGGCCATCCGCGAGCCCAACTCTGTCTCTTTGTGGTAGGTACCACGTCCATATCCAAACCTATATTTCTCCCTCTAATTTCTTCCGATGTGGGGGCTACCAACTCTTTAACAAATGTATATACGCTAGTGACATGTATTTATATTTTTGATGTACAATCTAACTTCAATAAATTAATACTTGATAAATTAATATCCACAATTAAATAATATTTTTTTCTAGTCTTGACTTGATAAATTAATGTAATATCTACAGTTAATTTGGTCAAGTTCTTTGATTTTGTTATTTAGACATCGAACCGAAAGTTGTCAAAATTTACTTAATTTTTAAACTGAATCAATCGAATTAATTAAAAAATTGGGCGTTTAAATTCAAAATTTTGATTTTAAACTGTTTTTCTAATAGATGTCACTCGTGAGAGAGAGTTTTTTTTTTTCCAAATATAATTAATTATTAATATACTCTACTATACACTCCATACAAATTTTCTTTTTTCTCTCTCAGAAGAATATACGTGAAAAGGAATTCTTTATGTTATGGCAGTGTCAATTTAAAAACAATATTTTGCACTATATGTTTTATACATTGATTTTTATCGGTCAATACTGAAAAATGTTATACAATATTAATATTTTTAGATGTGTAGTATTTTATTCTAGAATTTATTTATTTTTATTTTTATCTGTATCCCAAACCTTATAAAATCAAGAATAAAAAATTTTGTTGTAGCTTCCCATTTCTAATCCAACTCTATGTAAAGGTTTTTTTTTTTAATTTTGTTATTACTACTATTAAATGTAAAACATTAAATTAGTTATCTCTTCCAATATTAGAATTATTTTTAACATGTATTTTATAATTATTTATAATTATATATTAAACGTTTTGAATAAATATATAAGTTTTTTTTTTTATAGATTTATAATTTTATGACAATAAATTCAAAATGATACTCAAAAATCTATTGGTTTCAATATGTATTATATCAATAACAAAATCATTATACCATTTGGCATGGTTTTCACTATTATGCTTTGACCAACATAATATTATGCAGGAGGATCTATTGCTGCTAGGGTTTCTACAGCGTCAACTTGCTGGATTAACACCTGGTTTTGAGTCACAACTATTTTATCACTGCCATCATCTCGGTCATCTGCTTCTCCATGGCCATCATTCGATCATCATTTCGATTTTCCATCATTACTATTAATTATGATTCTGGTTGAGTATTTATGCTGAATCTAATTTAGATCATAAAAATTACAAAAATTAAATTCCTACAGATGGCGTCAACTGATAAATTAGTAAACTCATATTCTCGTGGAAGTCCAATCCAAGTCCAGAAAACTATCTAAAACACCGGTATTTGTCTGTCAAAAAATCTCTGATACTTCAATTAGCTAAAAAAAAGTTAAAAAACTGATTTGGTAGAATTTCAGTAAAATAAAATGAGTTATACCTGTATATTTATGAAGTGGTAGTATATATATAAGAAATCTCACATGAAATGACAGGAATCAACTGCATGTAACCATGTATTCTTACTCTCTAATGGAATAATACCACTTATATTGTAGATTACAAGATTGATTCTCTAGTTTGTTATCCAATTTGTTATATATATAAAGCAATTATAAAAGCACCTTTATAAACGTATCTATCATAACTATGAGAAGAGGGTTTTATACATAACTCATGACATTGGCTACTTCGGCAGGAATAACTTTAATTGGAATACGTGATCATAGGCCGATCGGGTGACTGAGAACCGACCAGGGACAGTCGTACTCGGATGCTCCAATCGGGTAAGGATCACCTGATCGGGTTAATAGCAGACGAGACAATCCCGCCGAGTTAATGGCAGGCAGGATACTCATCCGTTCTGGATAGCGTAGGGTATTCCCATATCACAGCATAATTACGGGATGCTTACCAGTATGAACAGGGATGCTTATCAATGAGCGGGTCAGTTTGGACAAATTAATATGAAAGAGACCACAAGCATCAATTTGTAGAAATATCAATTCACAAAGCCCTCCCAAAGTTTCTCCTCTTTTGCCTTCCAATTCAATTGATTGATGGAGAGGGCGATCCACAAGCCCACCTCTCAGCACGTTCTTTGTGGCAGGGACCAGGTCCATATCCAAACCCTTATTTCTCCCCTAATTTCTTCCGATGTGAGGACTACCAACTCTTTAACAATGTATATACACTTGTGACATGTATTTATATTTTTGAAAAATTGCATATACAATATAACTTCAATAAATTAATACTTGATAAATTAATATCTCAATTAAATAATATTTGCTACTGGTTCTGACTTGAGAGTGTAAGAAATTAATAATTCGTTAAATTTATAAAATAATACATTACAAAAAAAAAACATCCCTGATTCTCACTTGGTTTATAAATTAATAATCTTCTTGTACATTAAAATTATATATATATATATATATATACATAATTCAATTAGGAGACCTTTACAAAATTAGCAAGTTTATCCCAAAAGAGGGTAATCTAAATTAAAATTATAAAATTATATTTTTTTTCTTTCGCTACAAGTTTATTAATGATATTTTTATACTTATATCAATTTATATTAAATTATGTTCCGGCAATTGAAATTTCAATGCATTATTTACCGATAATGTCTAACTCAAAAAGAATCCAATTATGTAAATTAGCGAAAATAGATTATTATACTCTAAATTTTATGTTGGCCTATTATCTTGTACTTTACATCGCTTTATCCTAATTTTAATTCTTAAAGCTCACCCAATTATGCTTATTTAATTTTATAAATTTATTTTGTTATTTATTGTATAATTATTTTCAGTTCATACACTTACGAATTACTAAACAAAATCGTAATGTATAATCAAACCCACTTAATTAAATGACATAATATTCAATAAAAATGAAAGTATAACCTAATCGTGCTTCTATATTCTTAATTTTTATAATATAAAAATAATAAATTATATTATAAATATATTTTAATATTTTTTAGGTCAGGGTCGGCCGGTCTTGAGACATTAAATAATTAAATTAGCGTTATTTATGATAAGATAACTATTTTATTAATTCACATATTGATTTAATGTGATGGATTATGATGATTTAAAAATATTATAAAAATAATTATTTAAAATTCTTCATAAGTAATAGTTTCATTATTTTTTAATAATTATTTAAAAATTTAAAAATTAATTATAAAATTTAATTATTTTTTTATATTTTAATAAAATTTAAGTATAAATTTATTCACTTAAAATGTATAAGTAACTTTACGGAGTCCAAAGAGTTGACCCAATAGAGTTAACTAAAAGAACTTAAAAAAAAAAAAAAAACATGTATATGTAGATTATTTATCCACCATGTGATCTAAACAGAACTAGCACTTTGCAACCAGAAATAGGGAAATTTTAATTTCTTGACACTTGGCAATTTAATGTGATATTCGTACTCCTTCTTATCACAATACGTGGTGCAGTATTTTTATTAATTTGGAAAAAAAATTATGTTGTTGACTTTTTTTTATTGAAATTAGATTAAGAATAAATTGCACTCCATACATTTATTATAAGGCCTCTTTAGGAGTGAAATTTTTAATAATTTTTGATAAATTTTTATATATTTGGTAAAATTTTAAAATTTTTTTAAGCAGCTTTAAGAATTTTTTAGCAACATTTGATTGTTTGGAAAAAAAATTAAAGAAATTTTCAAAAAAATTTTAAGAACTTTTGATTAATAAAAAATTAAAAAAATTCTAATAACTTTTAAGTTATTTCCAAACAACCAAAAAAAATTAAAAATAATTAAAAAATTCTATTCCAAACAATCCCTTACACCACCTTATCGTGTTGTATGTTGGTTTATACCCATAACTTAAGAAGATGTGTAATAATGGTTTTTTTGGAGTTAGTAAAAAAAAAATAAAATTTTACAAATACGAATTATAAGTTATAAAATTTAAATTTTTTATTCACTGCATGAAACACGAGATATTAATTTTTATAATTTTATATACTTTTATATAACTTTAAACACACTCAATATGTAGCATTTATTTTGGGTACTACTATGCTTTTTGGCATTTTGATCAAACAAATATTATAATATAATTCTTTACGCGCATCTCTTTCAATTTATTCTTTAACCAAATCTAAATAAACATGGCATAATAATATAAATTGACACAGGTGATTCGCCACTTTAGACGGACGAGATCATCATTCCATATTGACTAAACAAATGGGGAAAAGTCGTTGCCACGTGGCGTCCCATTAAATGTACTGCCACGTGGATCCCACTAACGTTGTCCGCCTTAGCATAGGACACAACGAAAACACGCGCCCTTCGTCCCAAGTGGCCACCCTTGGTCCCATCCTAACGTTGCCGTTACCGAATTAATCGTAACCTGACGGTGCCTCAACTAAACGAATAGGCTTCCAAATAAACGCCGGTTAGTTTTGGGAACTAGCTTTTGTCCTACCTGTAAATCTCCAAGTGGGGGCCACAGAAAAACACGTGTACATCCAGGTGGCCCTCTATTTTAGATGGAGAATGGATACAAAAGCGTGTGAGGCGCTCAACTGCCCGTGACAGACACCCTCGTGGGAAAGTTGCAGGCACCAGCGACACCACCAGTGGCTTTGATTGCTCCTATTTTCTTTTAGTAATTAAAGTGACCACAATGACCAAATTAACCCTATAAATTCAATTATTACATCAAAATTTTCACAAATCGGTGCATATTGCTTGTTTGGAGCGTTACTTTTTGATTAAAAAATAAATAAATTTAAAATTATTGGGTACTTAATGTATTTCTTAAAAGTGTGAAAATATTGATAAAAATTAAAAAAATTAAAAAAATTAAAATTCTTAAGCAAAGTTGAAGATTCTTATGTCAAATCTGGCACCCTAAATGTACTAATAGTACTTTTTATTTTCAAATTTACCTTTTAACTACATTGACTGTGTTTGGTATAAAATTTTTCTTTGAAAATCTCTATAAAACTCTGTTAACTTTCTATCATCAACTTTTTTCTTTCAGTGCACGTATTACGAACTCTCAATTTATCTCAATTTTTCTTACTCCAAACAAATCCAATAGATTGTTAAATTTGATTTAAAGATCTTATTGTACTTTAAAATATTTAAATTTTACTTATTAAAATTTTGAATTGAAATTTAATAGATTCAAATTCTATGAATTAAATTATTCTATATATATTAAATTTTATTAAACTAAGTTTAAAATCAAGTAATAAATTATATTTAAATCAAATAAACTTAATTTCATAACATATCAATCCCACCCCAGTTTTTAACCAATAGAGAGCGAATGAAACTCGACTCAAGTTGTTTACCTCTAAGCACGGCGTTCGACTTTCGACGTATTTTAATTTTTTTCAATGAGAAAAATAATATTATACATTTTTATCGTTTAGCTTTTGACCCTTGGCAGCTTAGGAGATGCACTTTTGTCGCTCAAACTAATTTATTTTGTCCGATGTGAGATTAAAAATTGTTAATTACATGCTGTCCCAAGGGATATTACTTAAATATGAGTGGGTCCAGTTGCGGAATATAGATTATGATGCAACAAACATTGTATTATCTTATCGATGATTTGCATTTGTTTAATGTGGGAGGGGGGAATCATCTAAATCTGTTATAAATCTGATTTAAATAAATTATTTCAATATTTAAATATTATATATTTATAATTTTAATGTTATTCCAATATTAAAATAATTTATTTTTTATTTTACTATACAATTTACGAACTCACAAATTATCTTACTTTATCTTATTTCATCTCATTTTTTATCACTCTTAATACACTCTCTATCTATTAATTTGCACCATAAAAATTAAAAATATATATTAATGAACAAAAAACTTCATTGACTTCTTGTTTAGTTTACTGAATTTATATACATTTCACATGCGGTGGGAAACAGAAAAAATAAATAAATAAATTGTGGAAGTAAAATATTCATTTGGGGTTTCAAATTTTTTTTAAAAAATTTCAAAAATATTTATTTTTTTCTAATTACATTTTATCATATATCACTTGTCTACTAATTTTTATTTTTTTTAATATTTTCAAAACTCCTAATGTCATATAAGATAAAATATTTAAATCAGTCTATTAAGAATAATGAATTATTAGGTTGGATTTTTAAAAACATATTTTTATATTTACAGTTAATTTGGTCACGTTGTTTGATTTTGTTACTTGGAATGATATATTAAAATAAATAAATTATTCCAATATTAAATATTATAATTTTATAATTTTAATGTTATTCCAATATTAAAATGTTATTTATAAGATGTATTTATAATTATTTAAATGATATATTAAACGTTTTAAATAAATATATAAGTTCTTTTTATAAATTTATAATTTTATAACAATAAATTCAAAATAATACTCAAAAATACATTAGTATCAATATATATTATATCAATAACAAAATCATTTTACTATTTTGGTATGGTTTTCACTATTTAAGCTTTAGCCAACACAATATTATGCAGCATGACAATTTAAAAGCTCCAATAAAATCAACTTTAATACAAAAAATACCAATTAATCAAAGAAGCTTAACTTAAAATTTTAAAGTAAAGTACGTAGAAGCAGCGATGAAAGCTATCAAGGGGGCCAGCCCCCGTTTCGGAATATGCTACTTGTATATATGTATATATATATATATATATATTAAAAATTTTAATATTATGATCCAATTTCCTTAAAAATGGTTAATTTCAAATAAAAAAATACCAACACTAACCCATATAAAATTTTGAATTAGGTTATGGACCAATATCCCTCAAATCTAACTATTTTTTTTCTTAATGATTATGTATAATCAAAAATACTAATTGTATCGTATATATATTAATTCAATTTTACTATTAAATATAATTTGTAATATTAATTATAAAATTTTCAAATGTTAAATTCAAGCGAAAAAGGAGAAAAAAAATTGGCCCCTCATTGAAAATTCTAGCTTGGTCCCATTGTAGCAATATTTTTATAATAAATAATTTTTATAATTAAACCCAGAAATATTAATTTATTTACATATTAAGTTAAAATAAAATCGAGTGCATTACTAAAGATCAGTATTAAATAGCACATTAGTAAAATAAGTTACTTTATTTTATTTTATTTTTATGTAAATAAACTACAAATATGCATGCACATAAAAAAAATGGAATAATATTTATGAAAATTATGGAGAAAAAAATTTTGCTTACTACGTACACTGCAAGAAATATGGTGAGTTAATTAATAAATTTAAAAAATATTATTTAAAATATATAGGTACCTAAAATTATCATTTTTTTTTATAAATTACATACACAAAAATAATCTATAAATTAAATTGTGTTTTTATTTATTTTAATCGAGAATCTTCGTTTTGCGATTATCAGGAGTGTATATTTGATAATGAAATGCCCCCAATTTTTTATTATATTACATTTTTAAAATGTGAAATTACATTTGAGACCCACTTTATTATTACGATATTAGTATCTAGTTAGATTACGCCAATAAACTATATTATTAGCATAAAATTCTGAATAATATCATCTCAAAAATTTAAAGAAAAAGTTGATAGTTAATATTATAATTAAAAAGTTCAACATTCTAATTCAACTTCTTAATAAATGAGAAAGTTTTTTTTTGGGTAAGTATTAAATGAGAATTATTTTTGGGTAAATATTAAATGAGAGTGTAAAATAGAAATGATGAAAGTACGGGGATGTTTTGAAAAAGTATTAATTAATTATATCAATTAGCAAAATCTCTAATTTTTTTAACTTTCTCCGCACAAAAAATTTTAAAACTTTTTTCAACTTTTTCTATACCAAAAATTTGCAATTTTTTTTTATAACTTTTATCAATTTCCTATACTCTACGAGAAGTAAATTAACTATCCAATAATTCAAAATGTATTTATTTTTTAAGTTTTATCAAAATTTAAAATTTCAAGCAAGCACTCAATTTACTAATCAATATAATTATTTTTACTATAAACAAAAAATTAAACTTTTTTTTTTGCCACACATACCGGGCTCTCAATATGTGTAGCGGTAAATCACGAACTTGCGTAGCGGCGAGGAGTCGGACCCACAGCCAAAAACTAGATATGGTTCGTCCAGGCAAGAAGGCCCGTCCTATTAACCTTTACTATGCTTTGCGCCCAGGAGGCTGGCCCCAAGTTTTGTTAGAGAGGAGATTTGAACTTGAGATCTTGGGGTGATAAATCTCTAAGTTCCAATCTAAGACCATCCCATGTAATCATTTGGGTTACAAAAAATTAAACTTACAGACCTTTTTGACCTTATTAAAACTCTGCTTGGGTGCCATCGAAATTTCATGGATTGTTAAAATCTACCGTTGGGAAACGAGAATGGAATGAATCACCTTGAAGGGACCTTCCCAAGATGTTGCTCGGAGAAAAATGTTCAATTAAACTTTGAGCTCTGCGTTGAAAAATAATTTAAGTTCTCGATTGTTAGTTAAATTTTTAATAATTTTTTGTAGTCTTTTTATAAAAGTTGATAGGTGATACTTTTTTGTATATTTGATAAAATATATAAAAAATTTTAGTAATTTTTTTTGTAACTTTTAGATGTTTGGTAAAGTAAATAAAAATTTATAACATTTTAGGTGTTTGGTAAAAAGTTTAGTAATTTTTGAATTGGGTTAAATAATTCGTTTGGAAACATTATTTTTTTAGAATTAATTTAATTTGATTTGGGGTGCATTTGGTGTGTTGAAAGTTATAGAAAATTTCTAAAAACCTCTAAAACTCTAACACATTTCACTTTCTTTATATTTCGTGAAATTTCTATAAATTTCTATATATCTATATATCTTAATAAATTTTTATAAATCATAATAATTTTTTTACAAACCCCAAAAACTTTTAAGTAACCTTCAAAAAATTTTGACATAAAACCATTTTAAAAGACTCAAAAAAACCATTAGAAAGAATTCTCTTTCTAAACAACTAACGCAAAAGTTAAAAACAAAACTATTCATTTGAAAATGTGGTTTGGTGCACCAAACACTAAAAAGTTATTTAAACCATATTTTCATCATTTTTCGTTATTTTTGAAGCTCTAAATGTCCCCTTGATAAAAAATTTTATGTTTAGAATACATTTCGAATTTAAGAATTAAATTGATTTGATTTAAGAGAAATACCAAATTTGACCATGCTAATATAAACTAGAAACTACGGTAAATATGATATATGAGGATAACTTTGTCCATTTACTTAGATAACTTAAGAAAATAACGAATTCTTATTAAATTTATTATTTTGGATTAAATTTCGGATGATATAAAAATTTTAAAATTTAAGTTATGAAAAAATCTAATTCAACTTATAAAATTTTATTTTAATTCTAAATATAAGAATCAATGAAAATTTTCATCAAATGAAATCAAATTCTATCAAATTTATTATTTCTAATAGAGTGCAAATGAAACGATCATTATATCATTCGTCAACTCAGTAAAAATTAATATTTTGACAACTTATCAATTCAGCAAAAATTAAGTTAGTTCGGATGGCGGGCTGAAGGACCTGGGACCAATAGGTCCCGGGTTCGACTCCTCTTGGAGACAGTCCTTCCTCTAATTGTGGAAGGCCATTTAACGGCTTTCTCAGCTAAACCAGTCAGCCAGGGCTTGCCTAGACTAGTTTACTTCCTCGTGGTTCTTTGCCGGATAGGGTCACGGGACGGGGTTCATCCAATGCGCACCCATAGGTAGCGGCTGCTGGCTTCTCCCCGACTCCAAAATAAATAACTACTAATGTTTTACCAAACACCTACATCACTAAAAATGGGTATTTTTTTCCCTTTTTTTTTTTTGAACTCCATTCGGAGCCTAAATTAAATTGCTGAGACAATGTACGTTTTCTGAGGGCATTATGGTCAATCTGGTTCAATATGGCCTATGAACTCAGCGGTCAAGTCATTATGGTATATTACTCTTTACCCTGGTCTACCGCAGACAGGCTCCGCGCTGGCCAGCAAAGGGCATTTCCGTTATTTCAACCCCTCACTCAACTCTCTTATTACGTATATAATCACCAGTATATATATGTATGTATATACAGACCCCTTACTGATAGCACTCTGCTATTTGTCCCGTCTGTCTGTGGACTGAGAGCTCTGCGAATCATGGAGTCAAAGAATGACAACACCTCGACCACCGTCCCCCACTCCGCCGGCGGAGAGAAGCTGAACGGAGAGCCAGCGGCCGGGGAGAGGTGTCCCGTGGAGGAGGTGGCGCTGGTGGTGCCGGAAACCGACGACCCTTCGCTCCCAGTAATGACGTTTCGGGCTTGGTTCCTGGGTCTGACCTCGTGCACGATCCTCATCTTCCTCAACACCTTCTTCATCTACCGGACACAGCCCTTGACCATCTCGGCCATTCTCATGCAAATCGCTGTGCTACCCATCGGGAAGTTCATGGCGGCGACGCTCCCGAAAACGAAGCACAACCTGTTCGGTTGGAGCTTCAGCTTGAATCCCGGGCCGTTCAATATGAAGGAGCACGTGATCATCACCGTGATGGCCAACTGCGGGGTCTCTATCGGTGGGGGTGATGCGTACTCGACTGGGGCCATTACTGTTATGAAGGCTTATTATAAGCAGAGCTTGAATTTCTTGTGTGGACTCCTCATTGTGTTGACAACTCAGGTAATTAATTAATTAATCAAATAAGCCTTTATATGAGAGTTCTCTTTTTGTCTGTTCAATTCTTCAATTTTCATTAGTTAATATACATTTCCCCAATTATGAGTGATGAATAAACAAATGTTTCTTACATTTCCCATATTAAAAGACTTAATTAGTAGAAGATTCACACTCTAGGTTGTTGTCGTTTTGAGAAATTCTTTTTTTAATTGATTTTGGTTTTCCAATAAATTATATATATATATATATTTTTTTTCTTGATGTGCAGATATTGGGATATGGATGGGCTGGGATGTTGAGGAGGTACCTGGTTGATCCTGTTGAAATGTGGTGGCCTTCAAACCTTGCTCAGGTTTCCCTTTTTAGGTAAGTCTTTCATCAGTATTTAATAAATACTATTTATTATATATGTTTTCTCTGCTGCTGGTGCTTTGAAGTTCTAAATTCACGAGTATTATGTTCACACTGAAAAATTACTTTTGAGGATTCAAAAATGAAAAATTAGAGACATACAACTGCATTAGTGCATGGTAAATTGGTAATAGATTGATCGTTTTGAAGTTGTGTGAATTCAATAAACCAAAATTTTCTGATTGCTCTTTTGGAACTGCGATTTCTTCAGATTTTTATAATTTTTCTTTTGTTCTCTCCATATTTCCTTTACTTCCATGTAGTTTAATTTGTGACAGCTATTATTCTCCATGTTAAGTTGCTTTTGAAAATAGAAAGTAATTTTTTTTCTATAAAGCGGTTGTTGTTAGTTTCTTTGTGGAAAGTGGATGAATTTCCAAAAATATTATACACAAGTCCACGAGATGAGAATTTCTTGGTGGGTATAAGATTCTCACTTATTAAAAAAGAAAAAAAAGAAGAAGAAGAACAACAACAACAACAACGGTAAAGAATGGGAGGTGAAACTCTTTCTTCAGTTGTTAATGATTTGAGTGGAGAAATTGTATGTTGCCATATATTCCAGAGGAGCACAAGCAAAGTGAAGTTTTGAGGCACAACCAAACTGCATAAGAACCATATAAAGTTCTAGCATTTTATCTTGTTATATTCTGATTCTGTTTGGCTGACTGAATTTTGATGGGGATGGTGATCTTGTTGTGACAGAGCACTCCATGAAAAGGACACTCAAAGTGAAGGCATGACCCGGATGCGATTTTTCCTTGTCTTCCTGGTTGCAAGCTTTGTCTATTATGCATTTCCGGGCTATCTATTCCCGATTTTGACATTCTTCTCGTGGGTTTGTTGGGCATGGCCTCATAGTATCACGGCTCAGCAAATAGGCTCTGGTTATCATGGACTTGGGGGGGTGCCTTTACCCTTGATTGGGCTGGGATTTCTGCTTATCATGGAAGTCCTCTGGTGACGCCCTGGTTTTCGATTCTCAATGTTGGGATTGGTTTTATCATGTTCATATACAATAATCCCTCTGTGTTACTGGAAGTTCAATACTTTTGATGCCCAAATTTCCCATTTTCTCTAATCAATTGTTCACTTCTAGTGGACACAAATATGATACCACAAAGATCTTAACTCCGCAGTATGAACTCAACATTCCTGCTTATGAGAGTTATGGGAAGTTGTATCTGAGCCCTCTGTTTGCCCTTTCAATTGGGTCAGGATTTGCAAGATTTGCGGCAACTCTCACTCATGTGGCCCTCTTTCATGGAAGGTATGCTGCTTATGCATTTACAATTTCGAAGATAAGAAAACTTGGAGAAATTTTCTTAACCTTTGTCGTCTGCCTATTAACCTTTTTTTCCCCCCTCAGTCTCTGCTTCTTCAATGACTTTGAGCAGATTATGCTAATTCACATTGCTCGAGTATTCCTTATTCAAGCAAAATGGAAATCCAAAAAAAGTTTTGATTGATAATATTTATGACAAAAGTAGAAACAGGCAATTATCCAAATTCTCTCAATTCATGTAAGAGGCTGAAAGGAAAGTTTGGTTGTTAAACAAGTTCATTCTAAATAAGTAAATCCTATTTTTTTTTTGGGTAAGAATCATATGATTTTTCTGTTAACTTCTAGGAGGAAGTATCTTTTGGGCTAAAGGACTAGCTAGATTGCCCCACTTGTGTCCTATTTTTGGACTTCAATATACAATTTTTGAGTACAAATGTTTCTTGATCTATACTCAAATTGACCAAACTATAATTTTGCATAATTGTCCAGTGACATATGGAAACAAAGCAAATCTGCAATGAAGAACGTCAAAGAGGACATCCACACAAAACTGATGAGAAGTTATAAACAAGTACCCGAGTGGTGGTTTCTTGTGTTGTTAATAGGAAGTATTGCCCTATCTCTGTTGATGTGCTTTGTGTGGAAAGAAGATGTGCAGTTGCGTTGGTGGGGAATGCTCTTTGCCTTTGGCTTGGCTTTTATTGTTACCCTTCCCATTGGAGTCATTCAAGCAACAACCAACCAGGCAAGGAACTCTACTTCTGTCTCTAGAGTTTCTTTTCCAATTCATTGGTATTGAAAAAAAAAGTGGAAGCAAAATGTGAATCATGTCCTAATGTCTTCAAGTTCACATATCTACTATGCAGCAACCTGGATACGATAT
The DNA here is from genome assembly GCA_019916065.1 of Vitellaria paradoxa. NCBI lineage: Eukaryota > Viridiplantae > Streptophyta > Magnoliopsida > Ericales > Sapotaceae > Vitellaria > Vitellaria paradoxa. Next base: position 49,598,713 of record CM034237.1, on the reverse strand, counting down.
CATTGCACAGTTCATTTTTGGGTATGTCTTTCCCGGGAAACCCATCGCAAACTTGCTTTTCAAGATTTATGGGCGAATCAGCACCGTTCATGCTCTTTCTTTCCTCTCTGATCTTAAACTCGGACACTACATGAAAATTCCTCCACGCTGCATGTACGTGGCTCAGGTCTGTGTTGCTAATAAGAAACATGTGCTCTTACCCAATTTAAACAAACTTTTTTTTTTTAAGGCTTTTTGCTACATATCTACTTTCTTCAATTTCCAGCTTGTTGGGACACTAGTTGCTGGTACAGTTAACCTGGCAGTTGCATGGTGGATGCTGTATAGCATTGAAAACATCTGCGATGTCGAAGCACTCCATCCTGAAAGCCCGTGGACATGCCCCAAGTTCCGAGTCACCTTTGATGCTTCCGTTATATGGGGCCTAATTGGACCGGAGCGGCTGTTTGGACACGGAGGCTTGTACAGGAACTTGGTATGGCTATTCCTTGTTGGAGCCGTTTTGCCGGTACCTGTCTGGATACTAAGCAAAATCTTTCCCGAAAAGAAATGGATTCCTTTGATCAACATACCTGTTATATCATACGGCTTCGCTGGAATGCCACCGGCAACTCCCACCAATATCGCTAGCTGGCTTATTGTTGGAACTATCTTCAACTATTTTGTGTTCAAATACAAGAAGGGATGGTGGCAGAAATACAACTATGTTCTCTCTGCAGCACTGGATGCTGGCACTGCTTTCATGGGTGTTTTGTTGTTCTTTGCTTTGCAGAACGAAGACAAGAACTTGAAGTGGTGGGGATCGGAGCCAGACCATTGTCCTCTAGCCTCGTGCCCGACGGCTCCTGGTATCATGGTGGAAGGGTGCCCAGTTTTCAAGTAACAACTACCTAGCCAGGTGGGGTAAGAAGTTTCAGAAATGGGTTCCTTTTGATTATAGTTCCTTTTAATTTTAGAACAACTTGTAGTTAGAAAGGAAAAATTGTCTGAGATGGATACCAGACAAATCTAAGCATATAATTAATTCGAATAATCTATTTGTTTTGCCTGTGCATTATGTAAATGCTTCCTTACTCGAGTATGATAATTAATAAGAGGGCTTTCTCCAACTATGAGTTGTAGAATTTTGGCTGCGCTCGTGCGGTATATGAGTGTTTGATGTTAAACTTGTTTAAACAAGTTCAGTTATGGTTTGAAAATTTGGAAAATGGAATGGTTCAATTTGACTTGCAATTTGAGAGAACCGTTAATCAAACTAAATTGATATTATTGATATATGATGTATGTATGTAATTCCCCATTTCTGAATTATTTCAGTTCTACTAGTCCGCAATCAAACATACCACAAAAGAGAGAATTTCTGAAATGATCATCATCCCTAGAACGGGATGGAAACTGGGGAGAACTCACCATGACAAACTTTCACCATGACAAACTTCAAAATCCCAAGGGGCAAAGCAAGCGCTTCCATATATTCAAAATAAATAAAATTACAGCTGAATATAGTACAAGGAAATCTAAACTTGGGGGTCTCAAAGGTGATCACCAAGCATTTGCATTATGTCAGCATAAAATTCTCAAGCTTAGCATATCGGCTCTCTAAGGTTCACTAATACCATCCACATAACACTCAAGCCTCCTAACAATTAACATCGATTACATGAACGGATAAAAACTAGTTTCCAGACAATGTAATGCGTTCGTTCTTTCATTATCTCTGAATGGACTTGTAGAGTACCACTGTCACATACTTGGCCAAAAACCGATTTGTCGAACCCAGTGCCACCACAGATGGGCTGCTCCTACCTTTTTGCATGTAAAGATGGTTAAGCACCACATGCTGGGGTCTCGAAAGAGGAGGTGGAATTTCCATGAAGGGTGATGGAACATTGAGCAAAGTCATCTGTAGATGTGGTGGGACCAGTGGTGGCTCCTTTGCATAATCCTCGGGCCCAAGTTGCAAATTGCTATAGCTCACCTCTGGGGACTGAGGAGGTTCAAAACCAGAAATGCTTTGGACATCTTCTGGAACATAATCCTACAATATAACAAGCATCAAAATATCGTTTACTTTTGAAAATTGAAAAGTTTCCCTTTTCTTAATGGATAAGTGCGTGCCCATCACATTTCGTACCCAAGGGAAGTACTGTACTTTCAAGGAAGCAAAAATAGGAAATAGGCGTTTTTTTGCCTCCATCAGATTCTCTAGAATCTCCCCTTAAAACAGGAAACATGTAATATTAGGGAAGCACTATCCCAAACTCCCCCCCCCCCCCAAAAAAATAATAATAATAATTTAATTAAAAAAAATCTATCTTTTTTCAAATTTTCAAAAAGAAAAACAATAAAAAAATGATTTATTGCAAAGTTAGTTGGATAGGAAAACCATAAAGTATGGAATTTGTATTTTTTAGAATTTTTTACAGAACTTGTTTGGGGATTCTGATGTGGATGTCCTAATTTCCATAGTTATTTATTACTAAGTTATTTTATATTTAGATGGATTTCAACAAATAACTATATCTATATATTAATATTTATATGCCGCTCTTGAAATGTTCTCTAAACACTTCCGCAACGTTTCCATTTCCATGCTAACACAAACAAAATTTTAATCCTAGAATATGCATTAGAAAATATCATTAGTTAGAGATCCAGCCAGACTTGAGTCACCATTGTTGAGTTCATCACACAAAATCATATAAGCCCATATAGTTGTGCAGGGTTTATGTAACATGTGAGTAGGTCAGCCATTTGAATTGGCAAAAGAATTAGCAGTCACTGAGGAATAGATTTTTCCCCAAAGGAAATTAGGCCTAGAGAAGAGAATCAAATCATATGTATACGGGCCTTCAGCACTTAAAATGACAAAAAATGTGGGGTTCTCACAGGACACTTTTGGATGGAATGCCAGAGACTTTCATCCAGGCCCCGAACAGGCTCTGGAAAAGGCAATCCAACAATCTTTACCTATGTGGTTAGAGGTTAGTGATTGAACTATGTTTTCCATTAATAATAGTACACAGAATTTTCCTTCAACAATATTGTTCTCCATTTTCCAGACAAACACCAGTTAATCCAATGTTTTGAGAACAGCTGAAATTTGAATTGACCCAGGCAAAATTTGGAGCACCAAAGGTTTGTGTATTCATCCCAGTTCCCAACATAGCATAGCCAGAAGCACCATTATAATGTTCCGATAAGCATACTCAGGTTCAAAAAGCTACTCTGGCCTTTCATGACTCTCATTCCCATGAGAGATTTGCCTGAGTTGGCCAATGGTCCATTATTTGTATTGCAAATTGCTTCATTTAATCCATGATTTCCACAACGAGGTGCCAAAATCAGGCCTGAAATGTGATATTAACCTCATTTAATATTACTTTGGGTCGTTCCAAGTAAAAATTAGTAGAATATTCAGCCCTAGATAAACCTTCTTGTGATAGAAGATTTGCTTATGCAATCCCAGTAGTTTGGCCACAACATGGTGGTGAATTGAGGTCGAATTGAGGTCAACTAAAATAGGCATATAAAATTCATAATAACAACTTTAGAATATTCAAAGTGAACTCAACATGATTAGCAATTCATTATTGCGTCTGAAAACATGGTACTACATTCATCAAACGATCTTCTAAAATGCAAATTCTAAAAAAAATGATGGAGATTACCTGCAAATCCATAATGTTATAAGCATTGCCATGATCATCCTGTGCCCATGGAAAGTCAGGGGCATACCTCTGTTGTCCATCAACAATAAACCTGTACTGGTAAACACCTGATGGAAGCACTTTCATAATGGTAAAATCCTTCCCTGATCTCTGCAAAGGCTTTCTAATCAACAGGTTAAACAGCACATCAGATTATGCACAAACTGAAATTAGAAAGTCAAAATTAAAGATAAGCATGCAAATTTCACCTTGTCTTCCAATTATCCCATGAACCCTCCACAGAAACCTCCTTTCCATCATAGCTCCATGTAATCATTGTCGGTATCCCTAGCTCACTGGATACATCATCGTACCCAGAGGCAATTTGAGTCCATGAATGGTTAGGGATATGTATCTCATCAGGTCTTTGCAGTGGCACAACTGGGACCTGGAAACCCATTTGAAACCAATAAATGAAAAAAAATTATTTGTTAAATATTCCCTCAAGAAACAGCCAGCATGTGCATGAAGTTCATACATCAGACAAATAATTCAACGAGGCACTGAGCATCCTAAAAATCATTAACATGGCAGATATGAAGATGCATCCAGCTTGCAATTATATGCAGATTGGCCTAAGGTTATTGCACGGGCAAACTCAATACTGCAGCTTCTGGAAGCAAGTTTCCGTACAGGAAAATAAAAATTCCAGCACTAGGTTACCATACTCAGGCCAAGGGCCATCTGACTCCAATAACTGACCTTAAATTCTTCAGTCACCGATTACAAGATCAAATTGAATGCTAT